>JAWWEU010000081.1:123336289-123397773 GCA_035583155.1 Acropternis orthonyx | reverse complement strand
TCAGCACTAAATTTGGGTTCCCCCCCCCCCCCCCCCCCCAGCTTTTCTCTAATGGGCAGATCAGAACGTGTAAAGCACACTCCTTGCAATGACTTTTAAATGGGCTTTGGATCAAGCCCTTATTTAGACTACGTTTTCTTTTTAATGGAATTTACAACACTGCCATATTTGCCATTACTGCACTCCTTGCAGTATTCTGTATCCTTCAAATCTGAAATCCTCCAAACAATGTGGGCAAACTTAACACCAGTTTGCAATACATACCTGTCCCTCTTAGTGCAGATGACTTCAAGCCTGTCAGTAGCCCTGCTTTGGTGCTGGTGATAGCTTGCTGAAGAATTTGTGACTTAGGGACTGGTCCAGTAACCCGGAAGCAAGACAGAGATCCTTACACGCGTGAATAATCACATTAGTTTCATCAAAACCAGTTGCATAAATTATACAACTTGAGTAATAGCCCCCAAGGCACAACCCAATACCAACCTACCATTTACCGTGCCAAAGTTATGTGTCATGTCAACGTTTTTGAAATTCTGGGATGCTATTGAAGACACCTCTCTCCCGTGTCCGTCCTAACTACGTAGCCGAATGACTTGTAAAGCAAGACCGATTGATGCAAGTACTGTTTTTCAAATACTAAAATATCAGCAAAAGATGCCAAGCAGCTTTGTGGCTGAACGGCAGAGCTTTTATTGAGAGCCACTAGGTTGCACTGTTGTATAGAGAACCAGCTCTCTGCCGTGCTGCATACGGGTAGCCTCATGCTGTGCAGAAGCCTGTAAATACTGTTTTACAGTTTTCACTAACAACAGAAGTACATAAGATCAAGAGAGGAAGACCGGCACTTGGAAATCTTTGCTTTCTCCTCAAAGGCAGGTCCAGGTCCTGGTTCCGGTTAGGGGTTTTTGTTCTGTGTTAGGTGCCCTGAAGGTAACCAAGCTTTGGAATTGGATTTATTTCCACCCCGGGAGGGAGGAGAAGCTGCTGGGGGACAGGTTTGGAAGGGAGAACACAGCAGTTATTCTTGAAGAATTCTTGACTTGACATACATGGTCTAAAGCTGCAATGGGCCTTCCTATGTGCATAAACCCCGAACACGTGCTTTCCCTTTCCTCCCTGGTTTGGCACTCTTCGATGGCCCAGACAATACAAAAGCACACATCAATTACTTCCCTATACACATTAAACACTGTGGGCAATCACAAACATTATATGCTGTTCACGTGTGAATAATTAATTACAGTTATATTATTCAGTCATTCTTTCCACTACTATTGTCCAAAGTAAATTTTTCCTTTAAGAGTAATATGGTTTTAATTTAGGAAGCAGTGTTTCTTTAACCTATTTGACATTATGCAAGCCATCTTAAAGGAGGTTTAATGCTATTTCCACTCTGTCTGCTAACATAGCTCCCCGCCCAAATGTGAGCTGTGTTTTATCAAGCAAATTACTTACAGAGCATTTTGCTGAAAAAAACATTGGGTTCATTCCTGTACCCATATTTACTCAGATCTGGTGTAAATCTTTTTGTATTTTTCTCTGTGGATTAGCACTTCTCTCATCCTCCCACTACCCCTCTCTTTAGGGCAGTAAGCTGAGACAATAATAATGAGGAGCAGAGCTGGTGACTCTCTCTATCCTGAAACTTCGGGAGGGAATAGGTCGTCCCAGAGGACGTAAGTCTGTGCTGAGTTAGTTTAGTTGGTCTACTACGAGTCACACATTTGGGAACTATCTGCTTCGGGTTTCGAATACTTCAGTAACAACGTTTCTGGATGCTAATTAAATGTCTTACTGCTCCAACACCAGAGAAGACAAGCAAGTTCCCCTTAAAAGAGCACCTAGATGAAAACAAACTTCACTGATTACAAGAAAATGTGTTACATGTAATTAACCATTACTGGACCCTGAAAAGGAGAAAGCTGATCTGAGGGGAAAAAAGGACAAAAAAGAAGTATAGAAACCTAATAGACTGAAACAGAATTTTATTTACTGACCATTTTAATCTGGGGCTGAGAGACTTTATGCTACTGATCAGCTACAGTTGCCTCTTCCATTTTTTCTCAAATGAAGTTGATGATTCTACTTCATTTCACCTAATATTAATATAAAAATAATATTTTTCCATAGGATCACAGGCACACATGGTCCTTTACTTCAGAAAATAATTGAGGTGAACAGACATTGAGAATATTCTGCAGTGGGTTTGCCTTCATATTTAATTGCACTTGTTTTCAAATCCACACGTACAGTTTCATGAGTATTTTTCAGTCAAGCTGGTTTGCCTGTGTATTTCTGGAAAGAGAATCTGCAGTTATATTGGCAAGTACTCTCGCATAAAAATTCAAGTGTGCAACTGTTTATTTTAAACTGGGTGCTCATCCATCCAGGCAACCAAAAGACTTCTATAATCTCTTTGGCCAAACGTAACTGAGCACTGGGACAGACTTGCAGAAAGTGATTTGTGCTCAGTCCTGGAACTTGCCCATTGCACCTTGGGAAAAAAAAAAAAAAAAGAAGTGCTTGATTTGTCATAGCACACAGTCCGGTTTGAATTGTGGGAAATGTTGTAATAAAACTACATATAAGGCAGGGTATCTGCTTGCCCAGAACTTTTTCACTATAAACATGGCATGAAGAAAATAAGAGGACATAGCAGAATTGTGTCTGTGCAGTTTCCAGAGGGTGGAAGATTTTAGTTCTTAGGATAAAAGGAATCTTCTTTAAGTTGTGCTTATTTCAGTAGGAGCTGCACATGAGTGCAAGTATCTGTTTTTACAGTTTTCTTCATAGGAACAAGATCTTTGTTAGAAATAGCTAACAGAATACACTATTTTTCCTGCCACTTTCACACTGATCTTTGTAGAGTCAGGTATTTTATACTTTGTTTGAGAAATCATTGCCCATAAAATAAACACTAGTCTTTTCCTTTTCCTGTTTTCTGAATGTACAATAAATACATTTTTTATTTCCTCATACTAAATTTCTTCCTTAAACAGGAACATCTTAAAGGAGACCGTATTTCAATGGCCACACAACTTCTGTAGGTGAATACATTGCCCTAATACAAATACAGAAGCAGAAAGAGCACATGTGTTCACAGCCATGTTTATTCAGGGATCAGGCAGATGTCATGCCAAAATCTTTGTCTGTATATACTGTATTGCAGGAGCCAGCTGTGAAGGACAAATCTCAAGTGATGAATATTCCTTATCTTACTCAAATGCAACTTCTGTAAATAAGTTTGTTTGCTTAGTTAATACATACATATATGCATATAATGAAAGGTTGCATTTGTAGCATGGATGTGCTGTCCTGCTAGCTGGAATCCTGACTGTAAATACTACATAGGCTGTAGTCTCTGCACATTATCTCTTGTGCTGTTTGGAGCTTGTTCAACTATTGTTGTGAGTTAAAACTGCATATACCTGGTAGGAATGACTGAGATTTGGGCTCTGGCCAAAAGGCGATACAGGTGCAACTAGTTCAAGGCCCCACTCTCTGAGAGCCCAGACATGCACCTTTCAGATGAATGTAAGCTTATTCAGTGATTCTTTGTGTAAACAACCCACAGAAGATAGGGTAAAGACACACACGAATACTCATTGTTCATTTTCTGCCTTGTGAATAAGTGTGAAGGGAATCAGTATGGCCCACAATGATCTAGAATTTGTGTTAATTAGTCTTTAAAACCTAACAAATACTAGCAATGTATGGGAAACACATTTCAGAATATAATGGTTATGAGTTTGGACTACAGCTCCTGCAATTAATGCTGAGCATTTTTTTATTTCAAAAGTTGGAATACATTTAGGAGAAGTGGATGCAGGATGTGTATAGCTAATTATAGTGTAATGAATGGAACAGATCATGTCCCTTCTCTCCTACTTCCCCAGCCATTTTAATACAGTTTCTCATGTCTGAAGGTAGTTATACTTATTATAATAATTCTCAATCTCTTTTGCTTTCATTCTCTTTTAGTAGAACTAATCAACTGATTGACTGTTAGAGAATTAGCCCAGAGAATCCTCTTTAGTTTGCACTCTTTTGTCTTACTAAACTGGTGAGCAAATTTGAGCTGTGACTCTCTCACACAATTATCATTAGGTGAGCGTGTTTTCATCTCATTTTTTAGAGCAAGTCTGTGTAGGATGTGACTGCATTTTCATATTAGAATTCAAGAGGGCATATGTGTGTATACAGTACTGTATATATTATGCATACAAAGTTGTTGTTCAAAAGACTTCTATCATCTATTCCCTTGTAACACCTCTATACTTGAAACATGGTGCTGTAATGTGCCTGTACCAATCAGAAAACTGAGCGATCATAACCTCTTGCTTACATCTAAGCAAAAAATATTTCAACTGTCGCATCAACAGAGTAAATTCCATTTTACTGAGTATATTTGGAATATAAAAATGATAAATGCTAACAATTAGATGTGAGTCATGTGTGCTTTGCAGGGCTTTAGAGCCTGAGCATACAGAATTCTCTAAGTCTGACCTTCCAGAGTCATCCATGGTGTATAGGGAAGAGCTATGTAAGTAGGATATGGAAATGTGTGATTAACCCTTGCAAAGGTGGCCCGTGAAATGAATGCTTGTTGAGTCTCTCATTAATAACTGGTAGGTCTGACTCACTTAAATATTTATTTTCTCTGCATACAATAAGGACCCAGAAAAGCATTTTTGTCTCAGAAATTCTATACACAGGTTTTTTTCTTCAAGATTGTATCAATACAAGAGCAGGCAAACATTATCCCTGGAAAACATACTTTCCTCCAAAAACCAGAACTCTATTTTCAAGTCTAAAAAGACTTGACACACAACTTGACCTGATCAAGGCACTTCTCAGGCAAGCTGCATACCGATGACCAGTTATCCCTCTTTTTTACAAAACAGACAGACACTAAGGCCTTCAGACATAGGTAGGAATACACAGAACTCTGACTTTTTTTTAACTGATCTCACATGTCACTGTCTTGTTCTGCCTGTGACCATCAGCAGAACAGAAAAAATATCTAAATGCTGGCCTTGAAAACCTCTGGACACTAGGTCATAATCTGTTATTAACAAGAAGTACATTTGACAAAAGTTGGGGGAAAAAACATTGAGAAATTTTCCTGCCTCACAGGAGGGAACTTGGGATGCTATCCCTGGATCCTCTTAAGCTTTCTTTAGTTCTTTATTACCCACAGACTCATTCTGTGAAAATTTAATAATGCAGATCTTTATGTTTCAGTAAGTCATTGCTAGATAACAGAAGGATCCTTCTGTCATATTTCCGACTGAAAAGCTGTTTCAGCACACTGTGTCACATTAATGACAGAATAGGGGAGCCTGCTATTAAAACAGAGATGGTAGAAAATCCCTTTATGTACTGGTATGTTAAGATTTTGCTAATTAAGCAAAACCAATCCTTTAGTTCCTTGCATTTGGCCAAAGAGTGGAAAACCATATATACTCCTTCCTTTCCCCTAAATTTTGCTTTTGGACCTTCTGTGAGCAATGTGGGGCCCTGTATATAATTTACAAAATAGAAGCAGAAGCACATTGCTATGATACGAATTCTCAGTTTTGCTACTGTCTAGAAATTCTTTTGGTTTTTATGTCATTTTCCATGCTTGATCCATAGAAGAAATAGGAGTCAGAGTCTGTTCTGATCTGAAAAGCCTGGCTCAAGTCATAAGGATGCATGACTTCAACTCACTCTGCATCACAGCCCAGCTGGCAGATGTTCTGTAAAAATGCACAACTTTTAAGTCCTGCATTTTTTAAAAAAAGTGAAACTAAAGAGCGTCTTTAATTTCACCCTCTGGGGTCTGTCAGGCAAGCAGCTGTTGAGACACTTAATGCTCCTGCTACTAGGCTGGGATGGGGAAACCCCATGCACAGGCACTGGTGCAAGTCTGCATCTTGCTTGTTGTCCTCTGAGCACACATAAGCAAAACGCTTGGAATATCTCAAGAAACCACACATAGCTCCAAGCAACACAAGGACAGTAGCATTCCTATACTTAAAGTCACTGTTTGCTCCGAACTGTGCTCTACTTGGAGCTGAGACAGGATTTTGCTGTGACTGAAGTGGCAGATGATCTCTCTGCAGTGGCTAACAAAACTGCATCAGGTGGCAAGGTTAAGGAACCGGTTATGTCCTGAAACAGGGATCTTTCAGGCCATTTGGGTGTTTTGTGGGATCACTGAGAAAAACTTAATCAGGAATCCAGCTCTCTTTTTGAAATAATCCAATCAGCAGAATCTTGCCAGTCCTGACAATAAGGTTTTTTCTACCCACCTCTATTTTTATAGGCAGCTCCTCAAAATCTGAAGATGTTTTCTGTCTTGTGGGAATTCAGATGCATGGCTAGTGGGCATTGGGTTGGGGAATTGATGTGTGCAAAAAGGTGGGATTTCTTGTTAAACACTGGGTAGGGCAGATAGAAGAAGTTTGATACAGACTCCAATTTGACTTCCTGATGAAAGACACCTATTTCATTAATAGGTACATGTGAGCTAACTGTATCTCCTTTTCTAGATGTCCCTTCATACTAACGTTCTCTACCAATGAATGTAAATGACTAATCAGTTTCCCTTAACCACCTCAACATATCTTGAAATTGAAATGCCTACAGCCAAATTTATTTCAATGCCTACCCCTACCTGTTCCAATATACCTTGTTTTGAAGCCTAATATGCCTTTTTTTTTCATAGCTGTTATTTATAGGCTTTATTTTCTACCATATACTTTTCTGTGCCTCAAACAATACCTAATGCCCTTTTGCATGTGCAATTCTCCTCCCTTCATATGTGTATCTTGAGGAACACAAAAAATACAGAACATGACCAAGATTCCATGGGATATTAGGGAAAAAAATCAAGCTTTCAGACATCCAAAACTAGTCTCTGGCATTCTTCTGTTTGGAATCTGGCCTAGCATAACATTTTATGTAAAAAGTTGTAATGTTTGTTGTTCAGAGGGAAACTCAAAAACCCTTGAAACCTATGCTCATATGTACAATGTTGGGCTATAGTGTGTGTGTGTGCGTGTGTCTGTCCCCAGGGAATGGTGGGGAGGTTATTAGTTAGGCATAATAAGGTATTCATGCCAGAACAGACACCTTTCCAGGAGGAGCAGTATAGGGAAGAGCTGATGAGGAATTTGGATGAAAGGACTTTGTACAAATGTAAATACAACTACAAGGTATGGGATGACTGGAAAGGATGAAAATACCCTGTGGAGTCTTATAAATACTGATTTCAGAATGTGTAGTGTTAATGGAGATGTTGTGATCAATGCTAAAGTAGTGGTAGGGTGAAAGGTATTCTTTTCCTTATAAAAGAGAAGGACACTAGTAATCAAGTTAAAAAAGCATATTTCTTTGACAGGATCCGTTTTTCATGAAACCCTGTTGACTTTGATTGTGCTACCAGCCATTAGTTCTTTAATGCCTTCATTTTCTATCAGCATTTCCATGACTTTGAAAAATACTAATAGTACAGTAACCTGTTCATGTCTGCTGCCTAAAAAACTTTCTTTTTCCTTTCCCTGAAAATGACTGTAAGCTTTAAAAAGGTTCTTTTTTTTTCTTTCTTTTTTTTTTTTCCCTAAAGAAAAATATATGTAGAAGCTTGGGAATATTTTCATGTCTATATTCAGCTTGTGGGGGCAGGCTTCCAGTGCCCTGTTAGTTATCCAAAATCTTTTCTGTAGCAAAGTGAGACTTCTAGCCCGAAGAGTTTTGAGAGTGCACTTTCAGTCCCTAAGGGAATAGGTGTATATACTTGATAAAAAACTCCTATGTGAGAACTGCAACCTTGGACAAAAGTCCCCTGAGGGAAATGTTTCCTCCAGTTCATGTGCCCCTACTTAGTGTTAGAAGTTTTTGAGTGAAGATCAATAACCTGGAACTAAACCTAAGGAGTTTAGCTTTGTATCAGGTTTTGCTCTATGTACTGAAAAATCAAGAATCTGACTGTACAGAATGGAATACATGAAACAAATATGAATTTTATTGTAGCCCACTATTATTTGAAAGAACCCATATCAAAACCCTGCCTTTCTGGGTTTGTCCAGTCTAATTTGGATCAGTAATCAGAGTATGAATTACCGTTAGTGCTGCTGTTTTGACTCTTTGTCTTCATTCACTCCTAACACTTCCAGTGCATAGCTAAATAGAGTCCTCATATGCTGAAAGCATTTGGAAAAGCTCATACATCATTCATCCAGAGAGGAGAAATGAAGTAAGACGGAAAGGAGTGGAGTGTCTTTGTTTCTTCACCAGGACTGAACAGAGTACTGAAAGACTGATAATAAGGTTACCATTTAGAAGATACATTATTAGAAATGCAAATTTAGACTAGGAAATGCTGAATATCTTTCATTTTAAAAAGTCATTTTTACCACATTTACTTACTAATTCGTTAGAAATGTAATCCCATTAATGACACTACTGGTTCTTATGAATGGCAATGACAAAATGCAAAAGAAGAGCTTCAGCCCTTTTTTAAGGAGTGCAGCCATCTTTTCACCCATGTATTCTGTGCTCTCATTCAGAAAATATGCATTTATATCATCATATGGTAGAGCCTTGGCAACAATAACATCTCATTTGCCAGAATATGCTTACAATGGCTGGCTCTGGCTCTGAACACTCAATTAAGTGCATTTTTTTCTTACAGAGTCCCTGTGGTAAATTAAGTTTTACTGATATCTAATAGCTTCAGCATCTCTAAGGAAACTGGCCTTGATTTTATTAACCTAAAAGATTGAAGAACAAAAGGCATATACTGCTGACAGGTTAAAAATTCCTTAACAAAAGTGTCTTAATTACTTTCCTATTTCCCTTTGTACATGCTGTGGCAACATCCACTGCTCATTCAAAAGGACTTTATTCTTGGACTCAGTAATTTTCTGTGAAGGATGTCTTGTGTGGTTTTGTTGTTACTTGGACTTTTTGTTTTCTTGTTTCTTTTTTTTTTTTGTTTTGGTCAAGAAAGTTTTGAACAAAGTTGTCAATTTGTTAGAGGTTAGAATCTTTCCTTGTGTCTTTGAAAATCACGTTAGTCTGCCTCACTCCATCTCTCTGTCAGAGTGACTATTAAAGCTAAAGTAGTGTGTAGTGATACATACGTGATAACCAGCAACTTTGGCCTAAGAGCTTATCTGTTAACGGTGTCAAATGCTATCTGATAATCAATATAGCTGCTCTTGTGCTATGTGTCCGTGTTTCTGGAGGCGTGACCGTTTGCAGATGCATGTTCTGCTTTCTATCCTTTTGCCTCTTGGTGGTTGTCAGCCTCCATATCTGTGTCTTTCAGCAGGTTTCATTAAAACCTGTCTACAGCAGTCAAAAGAAACCTGCAGCTTTGGAGGATCCCCAGGCCTCAGTGAGCTGTTTAAACTGTGTAAATCTATTTAAAGCTAATAGTCGCACAAAAGAACTCCAGACTTCTGCTCTATATACTAGGGAATTGTGGATGAAGGAGATTTCTTTAAATGAGTATGCTGCTATTCTCAATTCTAGTGACTACCCTACAATGGTCCTGCTTTTTCATCCTTATCACGCACTTCTGTTTTGCAGCATATGGTCTAGGAGTCCTTTGTTCCCCAGAGATGGAAATAACACCAATAAATTATCCCAGGATAAAGGGATGAGTTTAGGTCTTGCTCATTTTTTAAGATGAAAAGGAACTGGTTTGATACCAAAAGCATTTCTCTTTTCTCTTTTTGCAATTTTAAGACACATCAGAATAAGTGTGTGCATTTATGAAAGTGAAAATGTTCTATAAGGTTTTGCAGTGATAAATACCTTACAACAACACAGCCAACTTAGAGCAGGCAGTTTGAGTGTCAAGGGAAACATTAGGTATTTCTGATATCACACCTCTCTGTGAGTAATCTGCAGATTCGTGTATATTTCAAGTTTCATGGCTCCACTTAGAATCATAGAACCATTTACATTGGAAAGGACCTTTAACATCATTGACTCCAACCACTAACGTAAAACTCCCAAGTCCACCACTAAAACAGGTCCCTAAGTGCTATATCTACACATCTTTTAAATACCTTCAGGGATGGTGACTCTACTGCTTCTCTGAGCAACCTGATCCAGTGCTTGACAACCCTTTCTGTGAAGAAAGTGTTCCTAATATCCAATCTAAACCTCTCCTGGTGCAATTGGAAGTCATATTCTCTTGTCCTGTTGACTGTTACTTGTAAGAAGAGACGAATGCCCACCTCACTACAGCCTCATTTCAGGTAGTTGAAGAGAGTGATAAGGTCTCCTCTGAGTCTCTTTTTTTCCGGGTTAAACAACTCCAGCTCCCTCAGTGGCTCCTCATATGACTTGTGCTCCAGCCCCTTCACCAGCTTTGTTGCCCTTTTCTAGTGCATACTCCAGCACCTCAATGTGCTTCTTGTAGTGAAGGGCCCAAAACTGGACACAATTCTCGAGGTGCAGCCTCACTAGTGCTGACAGCAGGGGATGATCACTGTCCTGGTCCTGCTGGCCATATTTCTGATACAAGCCAGGATGCTGTTGGTCTTCTCAGTCACCTGGGTACACTCCTGGCTCATATTCAGCCACTGTTGACCAGCATCCCCAGGTTCTATATCACTGAACAGCTTCCCAGCTGCTCTACAGCATTGCATGGAGTTGTTGTGACCCATGTGCTACACCCGGCACTTAGTCCTGTTGAACCTCATACCCTTGGCCTCAACCCATTAATCCAGCCTGTTCAGATCCCTCTCCAGAGCCCTTCTGCCCTCCAGCAGACCTACACTACCACTCAGCCTGGCGTGATCTGCAAACTTACTGAGGGTAGCCTTGATCCCCTTGTCCCGGTCATTGCTAAAGATATTAAACAGGCCTGGCCCCACCAATGAGCCATGGGAACACCACTTGTGACAGGTCACCAGCTGGATGTAACCCCATTCACCACCACTCTCTGGGCCCAGCCATCCATTCAGTGTTTTACCCATCAAACAGCGCATCCTTCCAGCCGTGAGCAGCCAGTTTCTCCAGGAGAAGGCTGTGCGGAATGGTGTCAGAGGCTTTAGTAAAGTTCACATAGACAACACCCACAGTCTTTCCCTCATCCACTAAGCAAGTCACCTTGTCACAGGAGGAGATCAAACTGGTAAAGCAGGACCTATCTTTCATAAACCCAGGCAGTCTGGATCCAATCCCCTGGTTGTCCTGCATGTGATATTTGATGGCACTCAAGAGCATCTGCTGCATGGTCTTCCTGGTACTGAGGTAAGGCTGATAGGACTGTAGTTCCTTGGATCCTGTTGACCCTTCTTGACTTAACTATTTCTACCCTCACCTCTTTCTTTCTCTCTGTGTGGAAGTTTCAAATGTCAAAAGGATGACTGAAGGGCTATTCAGGATATACAGTGAAACATGAAGAACTCTCAAATTAGGAAAACATTCTAGAAAACTACAGATAAATCTCTGTCCTTTGAGCTGAAGAAATGTGAGGCACAGGAATTTGATTTGACTGTGAATGATACTGTGCCTTCCACACTTTTTGGATCCAGGAGCATCACCCATCCAAGCTTTTCCCCTTACACACAGCTTTGGTTGGGAAACTGCTGATCAGTGCATGGACTGCATGTTACTGCTGTCTAAATCATGACAAAGCAGCTGATGTGCTGAGAAAAATTCAGGTCTGCTGTGTTGTGTAAGTAACAAAAAATTAAATCCCATAATAGAAGTATATTGTGCCCCTTAAAAATGCAGCTTTAAGGGCTGGGACAGAACTGTCTCTTTAAAGCAAAATTAGAAGTGTTTTGCCTTGCAACAGAGCTGTGCGTTTTCAGGGTTAGGGAATCCTCCTCTTCCTCATTTCAAGGGTGTTGCTCATTTGGGCCCTGCTGTCTCATATTCTGCACTCAGTAAGTGGTCCTCAATTTTTAAAAATGATCATGTTAAGGACTTACCTGGCATGAAAAATCATATGATTTTTCTTGGTTAAATAAAATGCCGGGAATTAGAGCCCCAGGAAAGACACTATCTCCTATTTTTTTTAACCTATTATCCTCTATTTCCTAAAGATGTTTGGAAGCTTCATATTTTAATTTAATGGAGAGCAGAAACCTTGGCTTTCATGAAGATGGTGGTGGGACTTTCCTGTTGGTGAAATCCAGAATGCTTTTACAGAGAAGAAAGCAGCCTGTGGGAAGGCTGTGACTGGGAGGGAAAGCCTGGGAGGAGAAGTGCTGGCAATGCAGCAGCAGGGCTTGGGAGCTGCCCAGGGCCAACAGTTGGGGAGAAATCGCATTCAGCTTTCTTCCAGGAATATTTGCTGCAACACATCAATGTCTGCTCTGACACATTCCCATGATTAGTGTGGTGGTCTTTCAGCAGTGATCTCTACTTAGTATTCAGCTTGACATATTAGTCTTCACCAAAGTGAAAGTTAATTCTAAAACAAACGTGTTAACCCTTATATTTTCTGTCACTTCATTTGCTGAAAATTATTCTGAGACAGATTCTGCTGTCATGAAGATGAGGGCAGGCCTTGCTACTGGCTGGAATGGGAGTACAGTTGGGTCTTTTCTGGATAGTAATTGGTTTCTTTTTTTGGAAAGGGTATTTCAGCATTCCTAACAAAAACAGCTGTACCACAAGTATAAAGATGAAAGATTTTCAGGTGTGCAAATATTTTAATACAAATGTTTTCCAGTGGCAGAATGAGTAACATTTTCCTTGCCTTGTTCTCTATCTAGACAGTACACCATCCCCTTCAGTGATCCCTTTAAGAGCAGTCCTACTAGAGAGAGTAGAAAATAGTATTTTAATAGGGTTGAACTAGCTTAGAAAGTATAGCAGAAAAATATCTTTGTGACTTCTGTACAATTAAATACAATGGACTCAAGTATTTATCAAAATAAGGTAATTTTGAAATTTTTTCTTTTCCGGTAGAAAAGGCTTTCTGGATAATTTTTATGAAATTTTATCATTTACTTTCCTATTGATTTTGCTCAGAATTATTCCATGGGGTTATTTCAATAAAATAGTTTGGGGGATCTTATTGGAAACCATTAGTCCAGAAAAAACACTTTTGAGTTTCCTATTACTTGTCCATATCTTTAGAAGAGCCAGATCCTTTAGAAGAGGGCTTAGCTGCTTCTCAGAAAAGTCTGTCACTTCTTTTCTTTTTATGCTCCAGATTACCCTTGGCTTATTTTTCACTATTGCATATGGTGATGGTGAAGCAAAGGTTGGCTCTGTTTTTAAAACAGCGAATCTCATGAGCATGTTTGCACTCAGCCGTGGACAAATCAGCTGTATGCAAGCCTGACTGTTTCAATAGTGGACGAAATAGTCAGCAGCTTTCTTTCTGTCCAGCTGAAAGGAAAAAGTATTGACAATCAAATGACTGATTTTAAAATTGGTCTTTCTTCAAACTGAATCAAGGAACTATGTGAATCTTTTCACTTTGCTTTCCAGAAAGGAAATGGAACTATGAAAGACACAAACACAAGTGCAATTTATTTTAGCTCCTCTTTTGAAATTAATGCTTCTATGATCTGGATGTATTTGAATAAAAAAGAAAATCTTATACTGTAGTTCCCTACTCCAAGTGTCAACTCCAAAGAAATGTCTTTATACACTGTAACCTCCAGTCTCTTCCTCATACCCCACGCTGTAATCTGTATCCATGGTAATACATTACTCTTTCCAGCAACCAAGAGGTTTGGGGGAAATTATGAAAGAAAAGTCTTTCACTGTTAAAGTTGTGGCAAAATGTCATCAGTTTGACAGAGGGATACAATGCTCTTAATATGAAGCTTCAAACAAATTGGAATTTGGTTTGTTTCAGGTTTCCTTATAGACTCTGAAATATTGAACTGAGGCTCATCAAAACATTTTCTTGAGTTTGCTTTTACACAGACCTTAAGCCCAGTTTCAAAAGAATCCCGGACCAGTTTTGAGCAGTTTATGGGCTGACTTTAACATAAACCAGATCACAGTTAGTGTACTTGGCTGAAATTCGCCTTGAACTTGAAAGTGAGGTTGAACCTGGAAGTGAAATTTTGTGAGTGAAAACCCAAGGAGACTGGAACAAAAAAAAGAGTTAGCAAAACACCGCGCATTGATCCTTTGGAACTTCAAACAACGGGATTTGACATCCTAAGAAGAATTCAATAAAAGTTAAAGAACCAGTTAAACTTTTTATTTCATTTGGGAATTTAGTTTTTATTTTTAAATAAACAGAGTAACCACTACATCAAACAAATTATGGAATGCAACCTGAGATTCTTGTGATGCCTGGTATAATTTAAGTGGCAGGGGAATGTCATATAAAACCTTTAGGAGAAGATTTTCAAAGCTCTTAACATTGATTTAGCTTGTCTGTCTTTAATGGGAGTTGTATTATTGATATCTCCAGAAGCAATATGGACTGTTGTGGAAATCCCTTGACTATAAAACAAGGATAGTGGGGTCCTAAATGAAGTAGTCTGTAGAGAACTTCTGCCTGAAGCAACTATGGTTACTTTGTAGCTGAGGATGGACCTTGGGTTCCCACCCTAAGTATGTGTCTGTTGTTTACTTCCCGAAAGTCACTGTTTCTCTTAAAAATGGAAATACTATGCTCTGTTCTGAGGAAAACTTTTATGAGAAGCTAGATAAAAACTGGGTATATGGTTTTTTGACTGTAAGTCTACCTGTCAATGAACTGTACTTTATTTTTACAGTAATAGCCAAAAGTTAGGCAAGATCATTAAGTCTCAGACCCGGAATTCTTCCATTAGACGCTTTCATCAAAGTCTGTATCAGTAGTCTTTCTCATGTTATTTCTTTGATAAAACTGGCCAGTGAGTTAATGTATTGTACTTTCTTCTCTGTTTATCTAGATAGGATTCTACCAGCCCAGCTTGGCAGTTATTACTATTTTTAATTTTTTATTTTTTTTTTAACTTCAGGACACCAAACTGTTTCTAATGCTTTCTTTCTCTGCCACAGTCTTTTCCTGCTATTGCTCATTTCTAGTATTGATAGCTTGCTTCTCATCTTCTGCCTAATGATGTACACGTCAAAGCAGACCACCTTTCAAAGCTCCCTATGAAAGAAGGGAGGAGGGTGCAAGCCAGCAGCAGTCAATCTTTGAAACATTGAAATATGGAATTTTGAGTAAGAGGACAATGGCAATTGTCCAAATAAGACAGAAACTAGCAGAAATTGCTATAAAGTAGGTTCTGTGTTTTGTGACAAGGGGAGCTGAAGCTTCACAATTTACCACTTTGATAATTTTTATTTTTTTTATTTATTCTTATTATGGTTTTTCAAGTATTGCCTTTAGTCTTTGTAGCTGACAGGCACATTTTTTGCATCCTGTCTCCATGGTTGACTTAGTGTCCCTAAAAATATTTTTATTAAACAGTTTGTTAATTGGCTGGCTTTTTGGTTTAGGAACATCTAACTGTTGGAATGCACACAAGGTCATATACCATACCTTCTAGGTTTAAATTAAAACATATGTAAGAGAGATAACTTGTATTTAAAATATAGTTTTAACATCATGAAACTGAGTACCCTATATAATCGATATGCTGTTAGCATTCAAGATCACTAGCTGTATGCCTTCATCAGAAAATAGCAATTTTACAGTATTTTGCTGTTTGAACAGCATTAATTTTGAGAGAAACATACCAATACAACTGCTTATACTGTTACATATTATTTTAATTAATCTGGATCCAGATTAAGTACTGTAAAGTGCAGGGTCCACACCTGGGATGTTTACTGTCCTGCAATCTGATTCATATGTATAAAACAGGACTAGTGCAGAACATCACTGAAGCCATTTGGGACTGCAACAGCCTACATGGAGACCTGTCCTGAGTCAGAAGATAGGCAAAGTGAAAGAAGATGTGAAAACCAATTGACTTCTGAAGTAGCTTTCCTTTGGGAAGTCCCAGATCCTTTGGAATTAGAATAAAAGAAAAAAATGAGAATCAGAGTTAATCACTTGTCTCTGAGAGCTAACTTTTGTAAATAGCTGTTTCCTTCGGAATTTTTTTTACTTGGAAGTATAGCGATTTGGAGGCTGTAGCAAAGGTTAGTACAAGTAAGGTAAAGACAGCATTTCTCACCACTAAGGAACAAATTGGGTGAAAAAGGGAAACATGGAAAACATATTTTCATATAATCACACAATGATAAAATGATTGAAGTAGAAAAGGACCTCTGGAGGTCATCTGGTCCAAGTACCCTGCTCAAACAGGGTCACTACAGCTGCCCAGGACCACGTCCAGATAGCTTTTGAGTATCTCCAAGGAGGGAGACTCCCCACTCCCTCTCTCTGGATGTTTTGTGCAAGTGTTATTACTCTTACAATAAAAAACTGGTTTCTGATGTTGAGAGGGAACCTTATTCATTTCACTGTGTGCCTCTGATCCCATCACTGGTCACCACTGAAAATAGCCTGGATCTGTCCTCTTTGTATCCTCTCTTCAGGTATTTATGTATTTTGGATAAGATTGTCCATGATCCTTCTCTTCTTCAAGCAGAAATTTCAGCCTCTTAGCCTTTCCTCGATGGAGAGATGCTTCTGTGACATAATCGTCTTCAAGGCCCTTAGCTGGAAGGGTCAGTATGCCAGCACATCCAGTATGTCCATGTGTCTCTTTTGCTGGGCAGCCCAGAATGGAACCCAGCACTCCAGGTGTGGCCTCACTGGGGACTGGAGAGGGGGAAGGGTCACCTCCCTTGAGCTTCTGGCAATGCACTCCAGGGTAACACTTCTTTATCACAAGAGCACAGTAGTTGTTCATGTTCAACTTGGTGTCTACCAAGACACTCAGAGTCTTTTTTCCCAAAGTGCTTTCCAAATGGGTTGCCCCCAGCATGTACTGGTACCTGGCTTTATTCCTTCACAGGTTCAGGACTTGCATTTTCCCTGCTTGAACTTCATTAATTTCATGAGCCCATTTCTCTACGCTTTTTAGGTCCTTCTGGATGGCAGCATGAATGTCTGGCATATCAGCCACTCCTCACAAATTTGTATCATCAATGAACTTCCTGAATTCATTGCCCTGTCATCCAAGTCATTAATGAAGATGTTGAACAGGATTGGACAAAATATTGACCCCAAATTATACTACTATTTACTGGCCTCCAACTGAACTTTTTGCCATGGTCACTGGATATTCAGTCTGGATATTCAGCCAGTTTTCAATCTACCTCACTGTCTGTTCATCCAGCCCATACTTCATCAGCTTGCCTCTGAGGATTTTATGGCAGATGGTTTTGAAAGCCTTACTGAAGTCCAGGAAGACAATATCCATTGCTCTCCCCTAATCTACCAAGCCTATCATTTCGCTGTGGAAGTTAATCAGGTTGTTCAAGGATGAACTCATATAAATGAGTTCTTCTCAGAGTCTGGCCTTACTGGCAAGGTACACAACATTAAAGCGAGAAGAAGGAAGAGAAGCACATGCTTATTCTCTGATAAAATGAAGATACAGCTCTCTCAGGGCCCTGTGAGAAAACCCATGCCCCTTACAGCTGGGCCTTTGCTTTAGCAAGATTTGCTGCCTTAGTGTCTCACTGATGCTGATGTGGTTTGTGTCTTGCTTACCTGCTTTTCTGGGGCAGTGCTGTGCAAGCTCTCCTGATAGGATTGGGAGTGTGAAAGCTTTCCATATTAGTTAGGGGAGCCTGGCTTTTTCTAGTGAAAAAGGAAAACAAAAGAAAATAATGGGAAGAGTACATGTCCCACCAGGAACCCAAAAATTGTTATTGTGCTATTAAACCAGTCTCCACTAAAACATATACTGCATGGTATGCACTACTTTGAATTAAAGTTATGTACTCTTATGATAGCAGTGGTAAGATAAAGACCTTATACAATGCTTGTTTGAAAAACATAGTATATACTTGCTCTTACCATCTGGTTCTGTACAAAGGAGTTGACTCACATTTTAGTTTTCTTTCAAAAGAGGTTTAACCTTTGGTATTTATCACTACATCATTGTGCAATATGTTGTTCATACCAACTTCTCTGAGAGAAATTAAAAATGGAAAAAAAAATATTAATCACCATTACCAATCTAGTCTTCATGTTTTTGCCCTAGCTGTCCTATGTTACCCTCTTCTCTGCTTTCTTTTTAGTCTTTTTATTTTCAGACTTTTTTGTTACTTTATTTTTTTTTCCCCTGGAGAGTCCTGAGGCCTCTTCCTTACTGTTGTTTTTTTGTTTGTGTCCTTTGCTTTATTCAAAGCTCTCCTTTTTTTTTCTACTTTTTTTTTTCTATTTTCTGTTTTACTTCAACTTTCCTGTCTTTTTTTTTTTTTCCCCTCTTATTATGAATCTCTAATTGCTCTGTTGTTGCCTTCTTTCTTTTTCCCTTCCTCTGGCTTCCTTTGTTTCAGGTATAGTAGACTGAGAAGTACTCTCAGTTTCCAGTTAAGCTCAATACAAGTTGAGGAAATAAAACATTGTCCCCTGGTTGCTTATATCCTTGTAGAAAATTTGCTTTCTAAACCTTAAGAAGTTGATGTATGAAATTATCCTTTTGGATATTTGAAGGTTCTTCAGAAAGCAACAGAGGAATGAACCTTTGAGAGAAGTTGGACCAAAAATTGGAACCATATTGCATCATCTCTGCACTGGTATTTAACTGAAAAAACGTTTTTTTTTTCCACATTATTTTAATATACATGGATAGTACATTCAATTCTAATTTTACTGTTTTTTATGCAAAGATCTCCATGTGTTTTGAAAAAAAGATTAATTTAGCCTCTCAGTCCTTTGGTAGGAGTACTATTATTATCATATGAATTTCACTGATGTGTACATAGCTGGAGCCTGTGTTCTGTGTACTATGCCTATAAATCAAGGACATCTGCCTTCTTGCATATTGTTGAGGTGTTAATAGGTTGGGAGACAGAGATGGAGGTAGTCACCTGATGGAGGTATTGTTAGTTTAACTTAATACATAGGAAGATCCTAGAGAAATATTTGTTATTACTTGTGGTGCTGATTTTTTTAATATATATAATAGGGAGATTAAAAAAGTGATACTCTATGACTGACTCTTCAGTTGCTGCTGATTTCAGTGATTTTATCAGAAGTCTCATTATACTGGTATTTTGCTTGAAGTTTAGTCCTTGTAATCAGTTATCATCTGATAATCTTAACTTTCATTTAAAAATGAGTTTCTAGGCATCATGAATATAGACGAAAACTTGAAAACAGGGATTGAATGCACATGAAAGGCTCAGAGACAGTAAATAAGATAATGCAAGTATATTTTTTAAAAAATATATGTTTTAAAATAGCTGTATCATCTGAAGGAATCTGACTTGCAATTTTGTTTATCTTGTAGTATGTACTGACTCTTAAGTTTAGAAAAGGTAGGCACCCATATGGGTAATGAGTAAAATTATACGACAAGACAGAGAAAAAAAGAGAGCTATGAAAGAAATCCAAATGAATATTCTTGTAATGCAAAAGATATTCAGATTTCTCTATCATGTACACTGATTTTTAACATGGTGTCTCAGGTAGGTTATGTGGAGTAGTCACATTACAGTTAATTAGTTTAGGAAAAAGGTACCCATACACTTAGAAAACTATAATATAGTTTAATGGCAGCTACTGTGCAAGTCTACAATCTTCCCTAAGTTAAATCAAACCAAGTTAATAACAAGATGGAATTAAAAAGTGGTTGAATGAACCACAAGAAAAGGGGGTACAGAATTTGTAGGTTGTCCTAAAATGTGTTCCCTGCCCTTCTTTCTCTCCCAAATTCACCCCTGAAAAAAAACAGTGTACATGTTGGATTCATTTTCACAAAAGCTTGCACTGTCCTGAGTTCATGATCTACCCTTTACTCCCATATTGTCTGTTTAGGCTATCTGGAGTAGCATCCAGTGATTGGTGCCAAGCTGAAGGAGAACAAAAGCCAGAGACTGGCACACAGTTTCAAGCTTCTCTTTGAGCAGTCAGTTTACCTCCTCATTTTTCTGGTGGATCCCAGAATACCCCATAACTGGAAGTAAATTTGCATGGTGCTCAGGTTTTGTAATATATTTCTTACATGAGGCTTGCTGAACAGGGGAAGGGGTAACACAGGGGGAACCTTTTCATGCTGTTCTTCCCAAACCTTGAACAGAAAGTGTTCCATTCAAAATGAAAGCTGGTGTTCTTTTTTTTTTTTTTTTTTTCTTTACAAGGTGTCTTATAAAAAAGGCAAAACTTGTTCTCTCTGTTTTCTCCTACCACTGTAGCACATCGAGGTAGATTTGGGATCTGTGGACCTCCACAGCCCGTTACTCCATCACAGATGCTAGAGTTGGCAATGCAGTAGCAAAGCAGTTAAATACAGAGAATCTGCATGATCAAATCTTACCATTGTTTTGAAAGTTGCCCTATGTAAGGCCATGGAGGAAAAAAAAATACTTTGTTCAGTTTTTTTTTCCCCTTAAGACTTCATTTAGTAATGAGGAGTATGAAGATTGCCAGCACAGGTTGTTTGCATCCACAGTGGGACTACTCAGCTATTCTCCCCAACATACATTCTTGATAGAAAGGTTTAATATTCAGAGTGAAAAAACCAGTGGATTTTCTCTAGTTAAATAAGCCTCTGTTTTATTTTTTTTCATTATAAAGAAAAATATCAAATGAAGACTGAAACCAAAAAGGCAGTGCATGAAAACAGGGAGCTTCCCAGTAAAATAAATCCCTCTAAAATAGGTAGAAATGGATAACCATGTACTTGTTAGGTTGTTCCCTATGGATTTTCTTTTCTGAATTCTTTGTTATTGCAAGTTAAAATCAGCTACTTGAACATTTTATCTAAGAATTTAAAATACATATCTAGATGTCTTTAAGTAGGTTACCTGTGAACTAAAATCAAAAAAATATATTATCTACAGAACCATGACTTTAAAAATATGGACTAGAGTTCAGATCTTGCAGGTCTGAGCTGCAATCTTGTTATGAGTGTAGGGAAAAAAGGAACATGGATAAAAGAAATTGAGCAATGATTAAGAGAATGCATGGGTCCTGAGATCCTAGCATTTTGAAAAGTAAAAAAGATACTTATTTGATCATAGAGGTTAGGCTAGGCAAATGAAACTATCTAAAAGATTATATTTTAACATTAAAACTCTGTAACCTCTGGAAATAAGAAATAATGAGGCCTTGCATTTCTGGTATCAAAAGTGGAATCTGCAAACATTTTTTTTAAAGAGAGAGAGAGTGAGAGGGGGATATTGCTATATGACATGCAGATAGATTAAAATATTATAGAATTTTGAAGCACTGAAAAATATATATAAATATGTAAGCTTACACTTTGAAGGAACATGTGTATGTAAGATGGAGAAGACTGGAGAAAATGCACTCATGGCTTTGCAGTGTGATGTCTTAATGCAATTAAAATCTCCAGTTGTGATGCTGTAGTAGGTCTTTGACAGTCAGCCATCTGAATACCATTTTGACAGTTCAGACACCTTTTTATGGTGACGCCATAGGAAAGATCATTGAAAAGCAATTATTTTGTACCCATGGCTGGAAAAAAAACCAAACCAGAATCCCTTCCTCGTCCTGCCAATCTGAATGTTTTATTTGCTCTGCCATAATAATGTACCCCTTGATATGTGTCCTAAGGAAGCCCTAAAACATTGCCTGCTAAATGCTATATTTTACAGGAACAGCAGAATTGGTAAGGTAAGCTTAAAAATATTTAAGATGGACAGGAAAAATAGAGCTGTATTGTCTAAACTGTTTCTGATGGAAGACATTTCAAAGTGGCTTGACAAAAAGACTTAAACTGGGTAGGAGATTTTGGACTGAGGTACTGAACTTGATGCCATTAAAATCAATGGTAATTTTTTCCACTGAGATCAACAAAGCAGAAGAGCATCCTAAATATCTCATTGCTGCACATTTAGAATGATTCTTGATGTTATTCCTGGCCTGATTACTTCTGATATTATTTTCAACTATCCCATTGGCTGACATCAATGTCTGAAAATAATTGATCTTTTATTACATACTGGTGTAATACAAGCTCCAGCTCATCAGAGAACACATACACTCTTAAGTGGCAAAAAATGACTAGCAAGTATTCCTTGGTTTTCACCTTTTCTAACTATCAGCAATTTGCACTGATACAGTGTCTTTAATGCAGAGACCATTAAAATACAAACATCCCAGAGGTTTGATTTCGTCTGTTCATTCTTACTCTAAATACAGACTTCTTACATATGAAGGAAACTGTGCTGCAGCATCTAGAAAAGAAAAGACCATAAAATTAGAATTTAAAAATGATCAAGAGACTGGATTAAATTTCTTCTATTCCCTTTTCTTGCTGAAGCTTTTGTCACTGAAATACAAATGTCATGAATGTAAGAATAAAACATCTCAAGCATTAGGATTCTGTGATAGCTCATTCACATGACAATGACTGCACTGAGAACAGAACATTTCGCAGAATGTAGCCATTCTTGTGGCAAGATTATAATGACAGGGAGAAACGGTGCAAAATTAACCAATTCTTGCATCTTCCAACAGTAATCTAACAAGCCTCCTTGTGTTCCATAAAATGTGTTATATTAGACCCAAAGAGAGGGTGAGAGGGTGAGAGAGAGGAAAATGAAATACTGCACACCTTGAGTCATAATTAAACTTATCTGCTTAACCCAACAGTAAGAAATTTGCTTTTGCCTGTGCCTTTGTCAGCAGATGCCACTGTAACAAATGGGAAAGTATGCTGAAGATTTTGGAAGAACTAGTATGCTTCTGAGGCCAAAACCCAAGAAATCTCAGCCCCAGAGAGGTCACCTCAGCTCCATATCCCATGGGAGAATGTGTGTGGCAGCACGGGGTTGGTGTTTGAGGGGTGTTAGCAAACGTGTTGTTGAATGGCTCAGCCTAAGATCCTGATAAGATCCTTCCCAGTACTATCCCATGAGCTTTTGTAATTTCTTCAGTACAAACTTCAGCCCTGTTAGGTTCAGATCTTCAGCTAATTAAGTCCAGACACTGGTAACCCAGGTTAGCAGTAGTGGGTTTTCTTTTAAAGTATAGACAGTTCTGTATATTTCAACAGAGAGTAACAGGGTCACAAAATGAATATTGCTTTCCTCTTGGCTTGATTGAGTTTCAGCTGTTGGGAGTGTGTTTAACCCTTGCCTTGCCAGCTTCCTCTGGAGCAGCGTTGCAGGGTGTGGGTCAGCTCTAGGGTGTGCTTATATCTGGCTGTGCTATGCTGCCTCCACCTCGGCTCTTGTTGCGGGCCCTGGGGATGCTGTTTTAAGTGCCTGTGTGTTTCCCTACAGGCATTTCCTGGTTTGGCAAAACATCAGTTGGGGCCTTTTCTGTACAGAAGTTTGGCTTCATTTAGGTATTTTTTTGTGAACCATTGATATTAAATCTTGTCTCATGAGACTATTTCATCCTGGCTGTATCTGAAAATGTTTCACCACAAAAATGTAAGGCTTTAGTAGTCTAACAACCTCAAGCAGGTTTACTGGTGTAACTGTACGTCCACCTCCGGTCTCAAGGCCCCAGAGTGCCATTTTTTACAGGTTTCAAAAGGGAATCTGCCCTTCTGTAGTAGAATTTGGGGAGAGGAAAGCTCTGTGTTTACATTCCCTTCTGCACTGCTGGAGCCATGAGAATAGCAGGGTAGTGAAACCTTCACAGGTTTTGAGGTAGTGCTGCATTAGTTCATGCAAGAAATTACACAGTGATAGACTCTATAGGAAAAAGGATCGTTCCCATGCTACATTCCTGTAAACAAAGTGAAATGCAGCCACTGACATTCATTTGATTCTGACGTTAGTGTCACATATGCAAACAAATGCCCATCCGTGTAACAACTGCGAGCAACTGTACAAGCCACAGATCTTGGTTTTCTGACATCACAAGTCTGATAAAGATTTATTCCTCTTTGCCTTCAGAATGTTAAAAAGATGAGTTTCACTACATAGAAGTTGCTGTACAATTTCCAATTTCCCATTGCATTAACTTTTAATAGACTTCTTGCTCCTTGTGAATAACAGGAAAAAGTATTCCTGATGCATAGCCTCTAACCTGAATCCTTTTTGACCCTCTCTGCAAGTGCTGATGAAGATTATCCTTCCCTGAGTCTTTGTCTGAAATATTGCTAATGTGAGGCTTATCAGAGATGCACAATGTGCTTTCTCCCCTAATTTTCTTATACCTGCTCTGATGTCTGAGTGGTTTGTGTTAATTGCCATCTAGAAATACTCTGGTGGTGGAATTTCTACATTGTGTTAATTCCAGGTTTCTAACATTGCTCTGTTAGTATACATAAACTTCTAACTTACAGGGTTTCTCATGAGTTAGATAGGTGATATGTTTAGCTTAGCTGAAGCTTGTCCTGAGAATGTACAATTTTTTCTTTGGAAATGCTGGGAAAGGTGACAAGATGACAGTTACCCTTTGTTCCAGTCTAGAAGCTGGTCATTTCTACTGTCTTACTGTTCTTTTCTGAGGAACTGAGCTATTTTTCAGTCATGAAAAACTGTCCACAAATTTAGTCCCAAAACCAAACTGAAGTAAGAAAATCTTATAGTTTGATGGGAATATCTGGTGTATTGCTTAATCCTCTCTTGAAGCTCTCCTTTCATCTGCTGTGCCTACAAGTCACTACTGCTTGGCAATGATATGCTTAGAAAACAGGCAGGTTTTCGGCTCAACCCATTTTATTTTTATTTCTCTCATTTTTCTGGAAAATGTGAACTTCATTGTCTGCCTTGTGCACCTGCAGCATCCTATCTGACATCTAGGCTTTGAATCCTCAGGGACAGAGATATTTTTCTACCTGTCTGTGTTGTACCGATCACAAATCGGCACAATTCCTTGGTTGCTACACCATAAATAATGATAACAGGACAAAAACATTGTGCAGAAAATTAACAAAAGTGGAAAGTAATATTTTGGCCAATCCTCCTCTTTTTTGGCTCCACTCTTCCAGAACCTGTAAAAACAGGATTCCAAAGTGAGCGATTGAAAACTCACAGCTATCTATGGGCAGTGTTTTATTTTCATTTGAATTTAGGCTTAGCTTGACCTCTTTTGGCTCCCTAGCAGGGAACTGCCAGAAAGTCGCTGACCTTAGAACATTTCTTTAGCATAGGTTCTGCAGTTACTGGAAGATTCATGAAAAAGTGAATGTGGTCCCAGGCAATATCCAGTTTGTCCAGAAATACCATTCCTTATGGAGAACATTAAAAAGAAAACAAGATCCACCAAACCCCCACAACATAGGTGAATTTCAGACTCTTTACATTTAGCACTCTGCAACAGGAGGGAAGATTCTGAAACAAGGGATTCCTTTCCCTCTCTTCTGTGTTTACTCAGAAGACAGAGGTTAGTGTTCAGTGGGAATAGGAACCAAAGCTGACACAAGGTACATATTCCTTAGCAAGAAGAAGAGAAAAAAAAATAATGTTTAATAATAAAGGACTGCTTGAAATACATTTAATAAAATTGAGACAGAAGAGCTGGATTTGAGCAATGGAAAATATACAACTATGTCTTTCAGCTTTAATTCTTTTGCAAGTTTACCCAGGAACTTGTTTATGGAATATCTTCAATTAGTTTTGCATCTGCCACTATAAAGTTTTAGAAAAATTTTTTATTAGGAGAGATTTTGCTGTTCATTTTGACATTTTAGGTTTTCTTAGTCTGAGGTTCTTCATAGCTTTGAATTTATTCATGTATGCTTCAGTCCAGTTACATATATACACATACATGTTTGCAAATGTATACATGTATGTGTATATGTGCATGAATATGAACTTACATACACACGTGTATGCCTGATATCTAATAGTATTCTAATTTTCACTTGTTTTCTGTTGAGAATCAAATTATATTTATTCCAGAGCCTCAACCACCTATTTTTCTAGTTACTAATCCTGGGTCTTCCTCAGTGGGGGTAGACTATTCTCTGTTTCCTAGTTCAGTTTAGCTGTTTGTAGTTAAGCTTTTTTGATTTGTGATGGATTACCATAATCAAAATTTGCATATCCTTCTACAATGAAGAGACAATGTCACTCATTTACACTAGTTTGTATTTTAAGTAAATGTTATTCAGTTTCTTAAATATATTTGTAGAATTAGAGATTTCAGACAAGAATTTTGTATTATTGGAGCAGTAGTGAATGGATCAGTGCTCTCCATATTCAGACAGTGTCTGTTATATTGTGGGCACTTCAGGAAATAAGCACTTAGTAAATACTACACCAGAAGAGTTCTTCAAAAACTTAGAAATTGACTTGAATATGTTGAATGATACTCTTACTTTTTAATGTTACTTGTGAACTAATCAGTTGCTGATCATTTCCTTCTCCAAATTCTTATGATGAAAATGTACTCCAACAAAGGCCTTTCTGACATTATTGCAGACTTGTTTCATTCCATGTTTATTTTCAGCATTCATAAATCAATTATGTCTTGTTGTGTAATCAGGTATCTCAAGGGCTAGACACAATAAACTGTTTGGATTTGTATATTCTACTGAGCTTATAGCACACACATATTTTGAGCTGGATTTCACTCTCCATTACAAATAGGTGTTTGAAGTATTTGTATTGAGATTAGTAAAGTTACTGTGATGTAAATAAGCAGAGAATCAAGCCTGCGATCTGTCAAACTATATGTATTTAGATAACATGCAGACGTCTCTCTGCACTTTCAAGAACTGTTTTATGGTATCTTTCCAATGTGTCTGTTTGGCTGATTTACAGTATTGGAAAGCCAGAGAATTTCTAAAACTGAATCCATATAAGACAAAATTCCTTTAATTGGACCTTATCCCCAGTCCATCAACACTTTTCTATCACTTTCAAAGCTGGCAGTTCTCAGACAGCATCAGTTGCAGGGATGGAAACCTCATGTTTGTGTTTGCATTGATTCTATCTCTTTTAGACTATGTAAATATAAATATTAAACTGTCATGTTTAACTCAGAGATATACCAAACCTTAAATCAGCGGTAGTTGTTGAGGATAGTTAAATATTAGAGCAGATCTGAAAACTGCAAGAGAGGATGTTTGGACACACATGGACAGCTGATAATTGTCTTCTAATGAGATGAATTCTTTAGTAGCTTCAGAATGTACTGAGTTATTTCATGCATTTTCTTGTCATAGTAAAACTTGATCTGTTCATTTCCCTGAACTCATATTATCTATCCATAAAATATCATATTGATTTTTAAATACCACTTGCAAACTTCATGGTGTCCATATCCTGATCTCAAGTGACTTTGGGAACTACTGATACCTTTTGTTCTGCTTCACTTGTTTGCATATCAGTAATGAGCCTTTTTTTTTTTTTTTTTTATTTTCAACATTAGGATTAATTTTAGATCTCAGTGGATCTGGATTTCCATGAATTTACTTCTTCTGTCGTTTGGTTTATTTTTCTGATAATTCAAGAAGTTACATTTTTCTGACAAATATCTTAGTGAAAAAAGGTTTCTGGGTCAAAAGAATGTTTTCATGGACATAACATTTTAAGTTCACATGGAGTTTCAGACTAGCATGCCTCTGGAAGAATAAAATTAAACAGCCTATGATTTAGGTATCAATCACAAATAAACAAGACAAACTAAATTTCAAATACCAGAGATTCTTAGGAAAGATATTCGTCCAGTAGATTTGATAAATCCTTATATGCAAGAAAACTGTGTTTGCCCTGCTGATGATCTGCAAACAGAAAAGAAGATTAAATTTAGTAACTATTTTATTCACGGCTTTTTCCATTCAGATCTAGTAGAGGTTGTTTTTTATCCGATGTGTATTCTTTTGAAAGATTTTAATGGCGTAGCTCAAATGTAAAATTTGTTTAGAAGTAACTCAGTTTTTCATTTCTCTCAGTTCTCCCATTAATCTTGATGGTTTTTTACCCACTAAATTCTTCATGACTTGGGCCTTACATAATTTAGGTTGTTCATTTTGAGTTAAACTTTGGGAAACCATACTCCTCTTTCACTGTCACCCCCTTGCAGTAAATAAAAACATTGGAGAGGCTTGATGACAGCAGTACCAAGTAGAAAATGTAATGTCAGCATCATTTGACATGAAAGTAGACACAGAAAATAAATGTTCTGGCATTGAAACATTAACATTAAATCCCACGTCAAATACAATTCTTTAATTGGGAAGCATTCCAAGCACAAAGGCTTCACTTCCCAACAAACACAACTATTATGCTATTTGGTGTGGCCACCATACAAGCCTTGGGTGGATCTGAAGTTAGCTGTTATTCTGGCCTGACTTTCCAACCACATACATTTTGCTAAATTGCATTTCTATGAGAGAGTGGGTTGATATGCTGCAAGTGTTACTAATTCTATTGAATCACTTTTTTCCCTTTTAAACAGAAGATTAAAATGCCAAACCACTTTCTATTTTTAAAATGCTATATTTCCATAAACAAAAGTAGTCATTTTAATAACCACCTTATTAAGATTGGTGTTCCTGAAAAAGAGTCCTGTTCCCTCATGTTTATTACCAACCACAGCACTAAATTATGCAAATCTTAAAAGTATATTTGAACAAAAGACCTATATAATTTAACTGGTTGAGATTTTTATTTTTAATCTGTGGGTGTGATTTTAGTGCTGACAGGGGTAAAGATTAAGAATCCATTAGAGCTTCCACAAGGCAGTCAGAAGGGTGTGCTGAAGGCCCAAAGCAGACTTGCCAGATCTCTTTGGACGCATAATCAGTCTCTGAGCTGTGTTCCCTCCAGAATATCCTGGAGCAGATTTAAAATCCCACAGGCAGGAAGGATATAATGCTTCTTGAGCAGGACTTGCTTTCACAGGGCTTTGCAGAGCCATAAACCTGACAGTGCTGCCTGGACCTGTTTCAATGGACTGCCTCTTTATAGTGGGAGTGGCGAGCACAGTATTATGTAAATAGATGGATGCATGGAGAATGCGGTATCTTAGGTAAAAAAGGATAATACTCCTTCTCTTGAGCATAAATATCCAGTTCAGTCATACCAGGACTTTGGAGAGACCAGAGCATACTCTTAGTGAGGCACCTGACAGACACCCAGCCCTTCCAGGTGCAAACTAGGGAGCCTGTGTTCTCAAATTCTGTGTTTTGGAGAGAGAAGCGATGCTGCTGCTACCACTAAGTATGCTGAAGAAAATGTTGTTCCTTGGTTTGATGCCCTAAATCTGAGTGATTTAATAGCTCTGCTATGTATTGAATCAGAATCTTGGCCACTGTTGCTTTAAATACAGAGTATATCATTCATACATTCCTGAATTCACACAACTTTACCCTTTTTGTGGAGAATAAACCATGAAACAATACTTCACTAACATTTTCCTTACTTTCATTGCATGTTTATTTTCCATCTCCATATTGTAACTCTGTTTTTATTCCAGGGTTTTTTTTTTTTTTCCCCAATCCTTTATTCCCTTTTAGCTCTTCATCTGTTCCACATTAAATTCTGTTTTTACTCCTCTTTTGTTTCAGCAAGGTTTTTCAGAATAATTTTTGCACTCCATCTTATCATCTCTTTGCTCCTCTACCTCTTTCTAAGGTCTTTTTTTTCACACCATCTTTGCTTTTACTTCCATTTTTCTCCATTTTCTCACTTCTTTCCCATTTCTGAATTTCCTTTCTATTCTCCAAAATTACACTAAAACACTGTGCAAATAAATGTCTTTGTGTGGACTTTTATCTTTGGAAGTGTTTTACAGCCATAAGATGCTGCTTCCCAGCACCCTTGCAGAGATTTATAGACAGACTGTGCGCTCAGATCCCTAAATGCACATTCAGCTGCTTAGCATTCATGTCTGAACTTTAATAGCTTGAACTTAATTCTTGAGTTAAGTACAAGAAATGACCAAATGTTGTCCTGTACTCAAATCGCCAAACTTTTCATAAAGCAGAAAGTAATGGACTTCCCTTAGGAAAACAGAGACTGATGAAGTTCTTTTGCCTGTGCTGCAGTGATCAGGACCCCACTGTTCTGAGTGTTTCCTGCCTTATCTTGAAGGCTGAGCCAGTCTGGAAATAGAGAAGGCACTCCTTCATGCCCTCAAGCCTTGTAGACCTCCTGTGAACTGACATCAGTCCCGGGAACCCTGGTCATCTGTGAGGTGGTAGGTGATGTGTTTTTACCAGAATGCAGCTAATCATAAAATGTCCATTTACTGAGCAGGCAGTTTGCGGTGTCTTTGTTCCATTAACCTGACACCAGAAGAAGGATAATCCAGAAAAGTCAGAACAGTAGCTTTTTGACTTAGTGAGAGAACAAATCTCTCTTCACGATCTATCTTAGAAAGGCTCTCATCACACTAATGAGATCTGTCCCTGGCAATCTCTTGCTTCAGAAAATAAATCCTATGTTGTAGTAAGGATTTTTCATCATAATCTCTCTGCATTTTGTGTGTTTCAGGCATCTTTCTGTGGTTCTACTTTTTTTTTTTTTATTATTCTCTGTCTCTTCCCTAATCAATAACCAAAATGAATGCTGCTATGTTTTTTGTTTGTTTTGTTTTGTTTTTTTAATCTTCTTTTTAATTCTACAAAGACAGTGTTACTTACTAATTTCATTATGGAGAAAAAACCCCAAACTTTCTGACAGCTGAAATGTGTGGTTTTCCCTCATTATTTTCATCCTATGGCTGTGTCCATAAAAAGAGAATTTTGGCACCTCCTAGAAAGCACAGATCTTTCACCAATTTAACACTAGCAAATGTCTTCATATGTTTCCTTAGGAAGTGGGAAATTTCATAAGAGACTTTGTGGACAGGCAGTGGGTCCTTCATTTGTGGCTAAAACATTTGTTGCTTTTGCAATTTGCAGTGATTTCTTAAGAAAGGAATGGCTTGTGTTTGGAAATCTTCTCTGAGTTCAGGGGGTTCTGTGCAGAGTTAATGACAATGCTTTAATTTTGTGGTGGGGGTGGTGATGCAGCTTGTGCTTCTTGGAGTCTTTGCTGCATTCTTACGAATTACATGTTGCAGAAAGCCTGGTTTTGGTTTACTTCAAATTTAAAGTAATCCCCTCCCCCTGTTTTTATTAGACCAGGGGTCAGTTCCAGGAGTTCTGGTGGCAAAAAGCAGCTGAGCAACAAACACATCAGATCTCTGAAGATTATCTGATAAATCTCCAATTACTAAGGGCAGATGTTCTGGTTTGTATGCCATCTCTTCCACTGCCTGGGAACTGGGAGTGCAACCAGAAAGTGACTGTGCCCAGAAGATTTACATTTACCAGAAAAATCTCTTACTCTTACTCATCATTTTTGGAACTCTGTCTTTTGTAAGGTTGGCACAATGCTAGGAGGAGGACAAGTTCGCTAAAAATCTTTTTTCTCTACTTCTCAGTCAACTGTAAAGAATAAGAAAGAATCTGATCTCACATTTTTTATTTGTTTTGTTTTGCTTCAAAAAATCAAAAGAGAAATAGATGAAATAACAGACAAACAAGGCATTGCATGGAGGGAAAAAGCTCTGAGATAAAATGACAGGTTAAAAATTAATCTGAAGTGCAGGTGACTCAAACACACTGCTTTTGAAGCCCATGCTGATTTTGTACAGCACTACCTCCATTCAGAGGAGTTTTAACTCTGGGATGTCTGCATCAGGCAATGCTGTTGCTCTGGTTTGATTTGAACTCACACAACATTGCACATGGACATATAATGAAGGCTGAGAGCTTTGAATTCACAAATGACAATGTGCTCCGTATGTGTGTTTGTGAGAAAGAGAGAAAATAACAGTATCCATAGCTATGTCCTCAATGAAAAACATTCAGTAATTCAATGTGACTCAAGGTCACTGTTTGTAATACCTAGAGTTAAAAATTAACAGGTAAGTTAGCAATTTCTTTTGTTTGTCCACATAATCATTGAAAGTACATAGAGAAAACAGGGATGTTGTTTGAAAATAAAAGATCTAAACTGCTTAGATGATTAAAATACATGGCTTAAAGAGAAGTGAAGCTTGTCAAATAAGATATTATAAGCTGTATTATACCATTACAGAATTGAAAATGATGCAAAAGTCTTTTTTTTTTTTTAAATCTTTTTATTTACAAGCTGTTGCTACATGTTTGTTATAGAATGATGGAAAAAATGGTATAATGTCCTTATATGAGCTATGTTAAATGTTCATATAATTAAATGCTCCGTTATAATTCAGATCTCAGGTCAAAATTCTGTTGTCTAATCAAGAGAAATATTTTTAAGGACAGGAGGTAAGAAAAAGCTTCTGAATGTTTTCCACTATCTCATAAAGTGATCCTCAAGTATTTTGCTGACTTTCCCAGAAATCAAGATGTTTCTCAATGTTATTTTTACATTCCTAAGTTTCTTTGTACTTTGAAATAAATTACTGTGTATGAAAAGCCTCCTCCCAGCTGTACTGTCCTTCCTTTCTCAGCAGGGACAGTCACGTAGAGTAGGACATTTTCAGGACCCATTATGCAATGTAAAAATGCTTGGGGCTCAGCAAGCTTCTCCATATTGTCAGGTTCTCCCCAAACCCAAGGTATCACTTGACAACAAACAGTGGATCTGGTCTATAATAGAACCTTTAAGCTGAAAATACTCCTGGGAAGTCATCCAAACTATTCCCCTACACATGACAGGATTACCTACAGCCATGTCACTTCTGACAGATTTTTTTTTTTTTCCCCAGACTACTCTTAAAAGCCTTTAATGATGACGCCGTCACATTCTGCCTTTTTTTCTGAGCTAAATAACTCCAATTTATGTATTCTTTCTTTTTCCAGCACATTACCTAGCCTTCTGACCTTTCTTTCAGATTCATGCCAATCTTTTTAGCAATGTAGTACCCCGGAGCCAGCACAGTATTCCAGATGACTCCATTCTAGAAGAGGCAAACAAGTGAGATTCAATGTCGTATCAAATCTGACTTTTTGTTGGAGCTACCTAAAATCAGTTTCAATCCACGCCATACATCTTGATGGTGTGTCTCAGAAGCAAACACATTACCAGGGAAAACAACATGCTGTTTCGCCATTAAACATTAAGAGAAATCATGCAGAATCTGCATTTCAACAGTTGGAAAGATCTGTTGACCCTATTACTGAAACCTCGATGTATACAGTCTCTTACAGAGTTTTCAAAGTTTATATTGTTCTACAGTATTTAACACCATTAAAATCTTGGAAATTTTTAGTTTCCTTAATGAATAGTAATGAGACATTCATGGTATTCTCTGTATTCAGCACACATGGACATAATGGGCACATGATTTCAAACTCTTGAGTTCATCTACTGGGCTATAGATAAAGACATACAGCAATTATTAAGTCATGGTGGAGAGGACGAATCTGAAAACAAAGGCCAGAGCTACAGCTATGATAAAATCGCACTTGGCAGAGGGTGAAGGTGTGTTTCCCTTTTCTGGAGTAAACACAAGCTAAAATATCCACCTAAAATAAAGTGCTGCAGCTATCTGAAGATACAGCTGAAGATAACAGGGTGTTGGAGCCCCACCCTGGCCATGCTGGCAAGAGCCAAGACTGCTCTTCTGACTCCAGCCCTCTGAATAAACTAGGGTTATCATCCCATGTTTTTGCCCTGAACAGCTTTTATTAGGAAAGTACTAGACAATAGAGTCCCCCTGCCAGGGGTGTTGCCAACACCTAAGCAACAGGATTGGCTGTAGGACAGTGTTGTCACTCTGGTAGGGGTGGACAGGGCAAGGAGTCCTGAGCAATGCTTCCTTCATCTGTATCCTATCCTACTTTCTAGCCCTGTCCTAGAGGAGGAACTGGTAGCTATAAGGCTGTCTGCCTCCAGTTTACTACAGCTGAATTTTTCTTTTTCCCTTGGGAAATCTCAGCTGTAGGGTTGAGTGAGCTTTTTGCCTTTTCTACCACTGCAGAGGTAGAAAGATAGTGCAGAGCCAAAGTTCTTTTCATATTTTTCAACCTAACTAAAGGTATAAAATTAAATTGTGGTCTTTTTAGGCCCAATTTCTAGTAAAATAGTCTCTCTGAATTTCCTGGGGTGGACTTGGTTACATCATGCCCAATGACATGCTGTTGGCATATGGCAGTAGACTGTAAAATGGGGAGAAGTGAATCAAAGACATGTTAATATTTATATATCTATGTTGCTTGCTGCTTGAGGAATGCAGTAGAAAGGGAGTCATATGTAGTTTATAGAAGAAATGAATACATTCCAGATGTTAACCATGTGGCCAAGCCTTGTATATACAAAAAGGTTTTCCCAGTGCCTATATTCTCCACATAAAGAGACAGGTTTTCTAAAACTCTTCTCACTACATGTCAACATAAATCAGGGACATTTTTCATCCTGAATCACAAATGTAGTAAATAATACCCATCTACTTTAGTATTTTTTTATTCATAAACATTTATTTATTAATGAGATAGTAAGATGAAATGCTAGTGGAAATCTAATGCATGTGAAAGTTCTGAGCAGAGGTTTCTGCTCTACACACAGCATGTGTCATTATGGTCAGGGTAATGCCAGCATAGCAGAATATCACAAGATATACTTGAAGGTGGATCCTGATCCAGCAGACAGGACAATTCAGAGACCCTGCAAGATCTGGTATCTGCATTGGGAAAAAAAAAAAAAAAAAAAGAAATACCAGCCCTTAGGCTGTTGCTATTTCTTCTTCAGTATGAGAAACTGGGAGTATGTATATTCAACTAATGTTGATTTGAGTCAGAGGCAAGAAAATATACTGATTTGTTCATCATTGGAGAAATTTTGTTCTGGTGGAGCTTTTTTTACCTTTGGTGGTGTTTTATCTGACCTTTTTGAGGTGGAACTGGAGGCAGGTGAAGCCAAATAAAAGTGTCTATTGTATCACCTTTATAATGTTAACAGAAATTAATGCCTTTCAATATTAAATACTTATGTAGATAATGTGATATCTGCATTCAATCTAAAAATATCTATTCCAGCTCAAAATTAACATTTTCCCTATACTTGCAATAAAAGGTTTATACACAATCTGTAGACCTGAAATTAAGTCACTAAAATAATCAGTGGTGTAATTCTGAATGTTTGACAGATTCAAGAACATTGTTAGCTGCTTCTGGCCAAATTGTCAATGAGAGAAGAGATGAAGTTCTTCAAGTTATTCACTGCAAATGTAGTTAAAATAAAAGGCCAAAGAACTCCTGTTCTCTTCTCTTTGAAAGTCTGTGGAAAGAGAGACTGGAAAGTCAAAGGAGGAAGAAACCTTTGATACTTTCCTACTATAACTCACCCTCTCTAGGAGTTTTGAGATGAATTGTGATAGGTCTGTGGGCTAGGTCCCAGACTAGTCCCTAGACTAATATCTCCGGTCCAGCAGAGCCATTCTGAAGCCAGGGCTCCAGAAAGTGAGGCCTATGATGGCCAGGGTGATTTAAGCAGCCCCTGTCTTTTTGGTCTCAGCATGGCCTTTCCAAATGTCACTACTCAGTATGACCTCTCTCCTTTCTTCAGACACAGAAGTTTGTGGCTCCTTGATAAATAACAAGCTCAGAGAAAAACAAAAACAAAAACAAAATCAGAAAGTCAAAATGAACCAAGAAAGTTTAAAATACACCTGAAAATCTTTATATTGGCATAGTTAAGGCTGATGTACATGATAAAAACCAGAGCATAAGAACAGACTGTATACCAGCACTGAGGCCAAGTCCCTTATTGTGCTGAATTACAGCTTAAATCCATGCATGTGCTATCACTTTCCTCTTAACTCCTAGGACAAGTGATGTCCAAAGTGCCTGTGTTGTCAACATCTTAATTTTCATGCAGAAATCACTTTGTGCTAAATTTCTTAGAGGGCATGATGTATGTCCTGCATGATGGATGTTCCTCCATTAGCTTTTCCTGTGCCTCCAGTGAGTGACTGGGCTCTGGAGGAGCGAGCAAGTTGTGTTAAGGAGAATGTGGCAGGTCTTGACATTATTTCTATGACCACAAACTCCAGTTCCTCTTTCTACCTGTGTGCTGCCTTTCTACACTCAAAGCCTTAAATCTGAGCTACAGCCTTGCCAGTAGGCAAGAGCTATGGACAGTGATCTCATATAAGCCCAGTTACCATATTCAGGATGTATATCTGAGTTCTTTGTAATCAGTCCTTTCAGTCAGGGTCTGGTGGGAAACAATGGGCATAGGAAGGACCCCTGGGGAGAGGTGCAAACTACTCCTACCCAGGGTGAGGGAAGACTTAGAGAGGAATGAAGCAGTTTCAAGGAAACGTATCAACTACTTAAAAAGTGGTCTGTCACTTGTGGAAAAGAAGCTCTTTAGGAAATACTCACCTGGGACATTTGCTTGTGAAACAGCTGTAAGAGATTAAGCAATTGCTACCTCACAGGTTTTTTTTTTTTTGTTTTGTTTTTGGTTTTGTTTTGTTTTTTTTGTTTGTTTGTTTGTTTGTTTTTGGTTTTTTGTTTGTTTTTTTTTTCTATTTGCTTCTCAGCAAGCTGATACAAATATCAGCTCCACCTGTTTTTCTCCAACTGTTTTGGACTGAGCAATAACAGCTTTATAACATGTCACCCTTTTATCCGTAATGTCACATACCTTCCTGATAAACAATGCTCTTCAGATCGGTTAATTAGGTCCTAGAGAGGAGAGCCATGGCAGGACGCCTGCCAAAGTCCCGCCTGGCTCCCAGTGGCACCTCAGGCTCATATTGACACCCAGTAGCCCGGTGAGAGGTGGCCGGGGCTGCTGACTGAGATGGGACAGCTGTCTGGGGGACCGGGTGCACTGCTGACTCTCAAGGAGCCTTGGCTTGTACTTGCTGACTTGCCCTTTCCTGGGGGTCTGACAAGTGGCCTGGAAGTGGATACTTTTGGGTTTAGCTGGGAATGACACACATTATTCATCAGGTTCTCTGACTGTTTAGCACCTCCAGACTCCTTCTGGCTCTTTATATTTAAGAATAAAACCCAACAATCATTGTTCAAAGTAGGAACTGAGAGCCTGCAGCACTTTTATTAAAGAATGCTGTGCAGAAACTGAAAAGAACAGATAAGAGTTAACACGTGTTTGTAAAACAGGCAGGAAAAAGCCTTCTGATTCATGAACCTTCACCAGCAACAGCTTCTGTGTTGGAGGAACAGAGCTGCTGAAAGGGCAAGAGCCAAAGGCTTTCACTGTAAATGTAGGATTTGGCAGGAGAGTAGAAGAGTAGGACCTCAGGGAATGACTAAGCAAATAGATAGTAGGTCTGTGAGGTAAGCAGGCCTAAACTGGTGCATCACTTTGAATGTCACCAATGCAGTCTTGTAGATAATACTAGGATTTATTTAGCATCCATGGCAGAGACCAAAGTGCAAGAGTGATGTGCTGAGAAAACTCAGCACTGATGTTCAGGCTGCAGTGTCCCTTGGGAGGAGAGGAGGTTTCCAGAGACTATCATAGAGTCATGGAATTATTGAATCACTCCAGAGGGGTCTCAAGAAAACTGCACTCCTGTGGGTGCATGTGCTTTAGTTGAATGCAGAAACATGACATGGCACCAGTCCTCAGTGTCCACTGCCATTTAAAACAAGCAGAATTTATCTCCTGCTTTATAGTGTACTGAACACCTGATTCTTTTTAGTAGTATTTGCCACAATGGATGTTTCTGTTCTTTCTGGTTTTAATCCCTGAGCACAGAAGATGTGTTTATGTTCCCTTAAAGTATGCTCCAAGTTTTCAACTTGCAAACATTCAAACCACAGTAATAATTATTTCAGATGATTTTATGTGGGATACTGAAATGTTTTTAGAAACTGTTGATCTAGTTTTTGCAGGATTTCCCCCAAAAGTTTTTATGTAAAATAATGTTAAAGGTCATAGCAGTAAAACTGCTTTTGTCAAATCTGAGTAACTGCACCAGTCATAACAAAATTAATATCTCTGTCTGTGTCCCAATGGCTTTCTCTCCTGTGTAAATTCTTTCTCAGATGGTATGATTTTTTTGTCTGTATATAAATAAACACATCTGCTCAAGAACCCCTCTTTGCTTTCACTGACGGAACTGATAATATTTGTCCTTCAATGTCAGGAAAATGGAATACTTGGGCTCTATGTATTAAATGCTGACTATTCTGATTATTTTCTTTAAAACATAAATGAAATTATTACTGTCCTCCTCCATTTTCACACCCTTTGTAAGCTCCTGGCAGAAAAAGGAAAGATAGATGACAAGATACTCGAATCACTTTCTTACTCTGTAATTAACACATGAAAAAAGAACTTATTGAAAACAATAATTCTTCATTTGTCTTTATTTTAATTTTATTTGGAGCCAACATATTTTCTCTGAGATTTCATTAGCAACCATTTTGTAAATGAGATTCTCACTAGTAAGAACAAAGTTTGAGTGCTCTACCACATTAAAATTTAACATTTTTCTATGGCTTAATATAAATTCTTCTTAATGCAGAGAGACTTTTCTGTGATGTTCAGATTTTAAAAGGCTGGATCAAATAAGGAGCATTAAGTGCCTAAAAGTAGAGTGCTTCAGTCCCCAACTCTGAGGCATTTGGCTTCTCATATGTAGTCCAAAATTTGAAGCTACCAGGCAAATGTCCGTGCTTGAGGGAAGATTTAAACATCCTACAAAAAGATCCAAAGTATCCAATAAGCTGAAAGAGTGACTTCTAGGAAAGTTTTAAAAGCTCCTACAAGAGCTTCTTAGGTCAAATGGATGTACCTTAAAGGAATTTTTAAATCTCCCCAGAAGATAGCTTAATTTCTTTAAAAGTTATGTTACTCTTTCCTCTTTAAAAGGAAAAAAAAAAACCCTAAAAGTAAACAACGCAAAAGCCCCCATTAGATAATATCTTTAGAATAAAGACTGGAAATTAGGATGGTGTGCTGGTGCGCCATGAGCTGCTCCATATCTGCTAGGAGCCTGTTTTTCTATCTCTTTATGAAACCATACTGGGAATAGTGGCATGCATTTCCACCAACTTGTGGAATGTCAGGCCAGTCCCCTGGAAGGTACGAAACACGTTTTAATACACTGAGAAGTGGTTTTGGAAATGGACAGGACCTGGCCTAGGTGTATTTGAAAGAGACAACTGTGAGTTCTGCAGTTTGACATACATGTACCTTGTCTGTCTGTGCTAGCAAAAAAAAGTTTTTATTTACAGAAGTTTTACCTGACTATCTCAATTCCGTAATTTGCTTTAGGCCTTAATCTTTATGCTTTACTCAAAACCTATTTGTTGCATTTAGTTAAAACTAAGGTCCAAAATGCTCTCGGTACTGTTCAGCTTTCACACCACGGCTCTGGCAACAGAAAAGACCCTGAGCATTTTCGGTGATTTTGCAAAGTAAGAAGAGAAGTGTAAACAAGAAACATGATTGCCAAACCTGGAAGCTTGGAGCAAATCAGTGAGTTCCTGTTGCTTGAAGATGTGCAAGGATATAGCTTCTTGAGAATTATGGGAAAATATGTGTCCACACAGAGCAGTTTTAGCTATCTGGGACCATCCCTGGCCAGGTGACTCGAAGTGTCATTGAGGCTGTATTGTCCCCAGCTTTCCTCAAGGGGATTCATGTTGCCTTCTTGCCTCAGGACAGACTGCAAGATAATTAATTAATTAATTGAATGAATGAATGAATAAATAAATGAATAGATAAATAAATGAATTAATAAATAAATATATGTTTAATTGCTTCAGACACCTTTCCAAGAGAGCCCAAACTCAAACCATTCTATGATTTTATGATTCAACCAACCCCTCACTGTGAGGTGGAATAAATTTCTTCAGATTAAATTAGAGCAACAGTGTTACCAAGCAAATTCAATATTGCCATGAATCTGTTACTTCTTTCTCGTTCCTCTCGTACTGCCTCTTTTAATACAAAGGTTTTAGTGATACAGGAAGGCATAAGCAATGCGTATCTGTGCATAGCCATGTGCACTGTGAGGAGTACTAGAGGATTCATGTCTTTCCAAGGTTGGACTCTGTCTGTAAATTGTAACTATGGATATTTCTGCATGTTGGTTTGCTAAGTTTTAAAATGTAGTCATGCAAGCAATAAGCATTTGAGTCACATTGTTATGTGCTCATGGCTGATTAGCTGACTTAGGATGTAAATGTGATCATCAATAAAAAGCATAATGAAAGCTTGTTATTTTTAAACATAATTAAGTCAAAGGAAAAACAGTTCAGCATGACTGTAGAAATAGTAATTGGTTCATTACCTGTAATCACATTATCATAGGCTAATTGGAGAAAGGAGAGAAAAAGAGAGTATATCACTGCACACACAGGTGTGATCTCTATATCTGCTTGTGTTTCACTGTATTATATGTATGTCATTAATAATTTTTTTCAGATAAAACAGTATAGGAGGAATATGGCAATGCAGAAATAGAGGTACTGAGAAAATTTTGAAGTACGTAGGAAGAGCAAGAGAATGATTCATTCATCAGGTAAATTTAAATAGAAATAGCTTCTATTGTTATCAATAAGACCAGGCGGGGCACCCTGTTTTAGTGGAATTTCTGGTATAAATCATTTTTGAGAGAGGCAAGGTATGTTATCAGCACCTGTCTTTTCTTTGTAAAGAAATGAAGCAGAGATGTAATGGGAAGACCTTTACAGTACGTTGCCTGGTCTTATACTACATTTTTCAGAGTCTCATTCTTAAAGTTTCCTTTCTATTTCTATAAAAAACTGATGAAAGGGATTATTTGCCTGAAAATATCCTGTTGGTTCTGACAACAAACCTGGTCTCTGTTGAAGGTTACAAAATTTTGTATAAATATTTTGTAAAATGCTTCACAGGAGCAGCTCCTGTTGTTTGTCTATTGTGCTTACTATTTGGTTTTGGTTTATAGGAAAATACTGTACTACAGAACCTTCTAAACATTACTAAAAAGGTATCATATGGATTCAACAGTTAAGTAATATTATCAAGGCCAAAAGTTATCCGGTTATCCTTACATGTAACACAGAAGATAACCTTGAGGACAGTACCATGTCAGAGATTTAGGTGCCATCTACTTTGTTCATTGCCATAAATGTAATGTTTCAGGGAAAGCTGAAGTATTTGCATTTCTCTAGGAGATATATGCCACAGCATGATAATGTCAGAGTTTGGAAAGTGTAGGAATATGAATTGATTGCTGCTTCTTTATTATTTCACATTTATTTATTGTTTCTAATGTTGTTGTTATGGGAACCAGTGGACGTAGCTTTATATAATGATAAGATGGGTTGGGGAGATGATGGTAGGAGTTGAGTCCTTTGTTATACACCATGTTTTCTTCTAGGATCTGGCAGCAAGAAAATGGTCAGGCTTCCACCTCAGGCAATATTTCTTGTGTATTTGTCAAGAGGACAGTATGGCCAAATGACCACCAGACAGCTGAGCCATGGAAGACAGACATTTAGGTTTGATGAACCCAGACTTTGGTCTGACCCAGTAGAGCATTTCTTATAGTCTCTTATAGAAAGGGAGGGATCTTATCTAGAGTAAATTATGAAAACAAGGGGAAGACCTGCTAAAAATTTATGTGTTTTATTAAACCATTCTTCTCTTTCCTTTCTGTGATTGAACTTGGGGATCTGGAAACTAAATGTCTCTCCAAAGCTTATAGTATGCAAGGTACATGGAAATTTTCATGACTATTAGTAGGCTGAAATATTTGAAAGACCACAAGGACCAACTAATATCTGAATAAGGTAAGACTCCTTTTCAACTTGGAGTATTCATGTTTATTTTCACTGAGGGTTTATAGGAATTATTGCTTCTGTAACCTGGTTGGGAGCTTACATCAAAGGACCAAAGTTTCCTAGCTCTAACATTGACCCTTAGGGAAAGAACAGAAAAAAATAAGGCAGCTATAGAATGATCCTTCCCATGGTATAATTTCCCAGCTCCCAGCAATCAGCATTTTAGTGATTTTTTTTTTTTCTGAGCCAGAGGTTGCATCTGAGCTTTCATGTTTAATAACCAATGATACACATCTCCTCTATGAATTTGCCTAATGATTTTTTAAATCCAGATAAAGTTTTGTCCTCTGCCTGTTCCTGTAGGCAGTAGGTTTCACAATTTAATTATATATTATATAAAAAGTGCTTCCATTTGTTTGTTTTAAACCTGCTTTGTTTTTCAGTAGAACAAACACTGACAGTAATAACACCATTTTGTCAGTGCAATTGCAGACATACTATGAGACATTCTACTGGCAGGGATATGGTGATTAGACATCACTTCTAGGCTATGCCAAAGGGTATGCTGGCAAAAATAGGACACATGCCCTACCTTAGGTAGGCTTCCAGGAAGAACAAACAGACAACTTGTATTCTCTCGATAATGTGAGGGGTTTTGGCACCTGGCCTGTACTTCTTGAGAAAACCCTTTTATTTTGGCTGAATTCAGCTACATGATCACTTTTGTTTCAGACCTATAAGTGGATCTTTGCCTTTTTCTGAGAATCTTGAAGATACTTAACTGGGAAAAATTTACTTATACAGCAAACTTTCAACTTTTTGACCATTATATGTTACTGCTGAGTTTAACTCTGCGCCTTGTCTCCCTTTGCCAATGTACTAAAATGTCATTTTTTCTCTACTGGCCCTCCTCAGAAATCTTTTTTGTAAATAAATATCAGGTGATAGGATCACAAGCACCCAGAGAAAAGAGCAATCATGAAATCATGTGTTTTCTCCTTCACTTAGAATACCTCTGTTTATACCAAGGTGCAGGATTGATGCATAGCTGAATCTACAGAGACTTTCTGTATGGATGAAATGCTTCTTGTCCTTCATATTTGTGAAGGTTATCTCCTGAGAAATCTTCTCCTTGTTGTGAGCTTTGACTTCCCAGTTTTGTCTTTCACAGGAAACAGGTTGAGCTAATCCACAGGCCAGTTGGTTTTCATAAATATTTTTCTGATGAGCCAGATTAGATGACCTTGGTTTTGTGTAGATGTTTTTAGCTTTCACTGCTTTACCTCCAAGCCTCATTTTATTTTCTTACTCCATCTATGACCCTTTAAAGTTGTTTTGTTTTAGCTCATTTTAATGAATTTAAAAATTAAGAATTTTTCTTTATGTACAGCTGCACAGAGAATACTTTTGTTTATGTGTGGTGATGGTCTGTTTCCCCTTGAGCCTGTTCAGTTCTGGCTCTCCTATTTGAAAAAAAACCAAAAAGAAATTGAAACAGGCAAGAATTAACAGAGTCCTGAAAAGGTCTGAACGTGCAAGAGTCAAATGACAAGTGTGATTACATTTAGGGAGAGAAAAAAATATGAGGAAACATGGCAGTTATACATCAAATAATGGGCTGCACATAGAAATAAGTTCAGGACCTCAAATTTAGTATTTCAATGACCAAAAAAACTTCAACCAATCAAACAAAAAACTCCCCAAACCCCAACACCTTGGTCAGTAAACTTTCTACTTAAATCAATTTTGAATTTATTGCCTTTCAGCAGAATATTGATTAATATACACAGGTTATTATACAGGATATTTTGCGATATAGAGAATGCTCAGGTGTATTACATGAGTAACAAGTAATGAGGTCCAGTGTAAAGATGATCAGGATTCAAAACCTTGTGGCTCTGTCCCAAGCAAATTTGTGTGACTCCAGGAGAGACAGTACCTCCCTGGTTCTCCTCAAGGGCTTTAGAAAGGCACTTTCTCCTTTTGGGAGGTTTGTTATTGCCTGCACTGGAGTTTGTCAACATTTCTTTTGAGTGGAAGAGGCATTTGGTAGCCTTGTCAATGAAAGGATGCCAAACTATGGCTGTTCTGCTGTGGTCTGAAAATGTCTTGGTTAAAAATGAACTACTTAAAGGGTTTTGATCACTACAAATGATAAGTAACAAGTAAAGGAAACAGAAAGGCTTTTTGAACAATGAAGGTGTCTGTCTGTATGACAGACTGTGGCATGTGCCTTAGTATGCCCTCGTGATTGCTATGCTGTCAGCCAGAGAGCATGTGAAAGAATTACCTTTCAGCAGAACCCACACATGTAAATGAACACACTCAGTCGGCTTTCCAGAAACAAATTTCTGCCATTGTTATCAAAGGCAGTACTTTTTGGATTGGCAGATCAACTCTGTGGGGCTCCCAAATGACTGTCCTAGAGATAACAATGGTCTACCAACCAATGCTTCTGTGATTTCTAGCAGGACTGTATCTTCAGGGAGAATTTACTGTACAGAAACAGAAAACTGGAGAGACTGCCAGCAGAGGAAAAGCATCTGCACAAAAGCATTTTTACATTTTTTTTTTTTTTAATGATTATATTTGGGCTGAAGCTGAACATGACAATATTTGATATTGCAGTATTTCTGACAGATAAGGTACAACCTGTAAATTCTGAATCAAAAGAGGACATAGTGACATGTTCAGATGGGCTGAACTTTCTGGATAGAACTGCAATGTACTGTTCTCCATACCTTTTTTAATGTGCTCTTGTTTTGTACTTTGTATTTATAGAATAGACATCTTGGACCTTTATTGATACTTCTAGACTGGTTGACACAGGCACACTCTGTAAGGAGATTTAGAAGCTATAGTGTGACTTTACCAGAGATTTTCTGCTCTTCAGGTCTGCGAATGAGAAGTTAAAATAGCAGAAATCCTAGCTGTCTGCTTCCATTACTTGCGTTTGTGTCATTCTTTGAAGTTTTTTCCAAAGAAACATGTGCTTTCTAGCTGACAAAAGCACTACTGAAACTTACTATAGTGTTAACCACTTTTAGTGTCCTCTTATTTTGCCCAGCAAATGTATGTTTTTGAAAGCTAAGAAAAAATAGGGATATAGTGAAGAAACAGAAATATGCTGAACTGGCATTAGTTTTGAAAGGAAAAGAAAGAATTCTATTAGTTCTGAGTAAAAGCAAAATATAAATATTCAAAGTAAAATTATTCATCCTGTAGGCATGTAGCTAAGCAGGTCCAAGGACTCATTGGAATTTAAATTAGAGTAAGCTTTACGTTACTAAACATCTCTTCCCCACTGTACTGAATAGCTGCTTCTGAAGAATACTTTCACCTGTCTGTCTAGACAGATCCCATTCTGGTTGACTTGACCAGAATGAGCAACTAAAATGCACGATCACACTTAGTAGTCAGCCTCTCAAGGTGTCATCATGAGCTTAATGTGGTTTTAACTGTGGATGCTTCAGATGCCATGATCTACACATGGTGGTCACTATCAAGTAGTCCATGCAATTAGGACAGTAGGCAAAGCAGCACTCTTTTATTGATAATATAGATCTATTATTAGTGTTTGCTTCTAAGGAACCACATGTGAAGCCCCATGATGTGATTATTCAGGCATTACAGCTGCTTTTGAGTGACTCCACCACTGACAACTTGAAAGCAGGAGTAGTTTTTCTCCAGTATGGCACCGTTTATGACATCCTCTTATGCAGGCTGAAACGAGCTCCGATGTTCCAGTAAAAGGAAGTTAAACACATTGTGGAGGAACATAAATAATTACCAGGAATTTGGCAAGGACAAAAGCCAAATCCAGGGCTACTGATTTGACAGTTTCATGTCTCATCCAATGTCTGTAGTTCTGATGTTGCTTCTTTCTTAAATTACAAATATGTTCTTGGCCTGGTAGAAGGTACACAGTATAGATCTTCTGAAATACAGCTGAATTTGGGAGAAAACAGAACTCTGCTGAAGTTTCTGGTTTTACAGGTCAAACTTATTCACTATTCTTTGCCTGATCAGTAGTTTAGACAATCATATTTTTTTAAAACATTTTTACTACAAAAAAAGCACCTCAGATGTATGCATTTTGAGACCAAAAAATATAGAAAAGTTCATGAAATATTAGACTTCCACCTAAAATCATAGTCCCACAAACCTGCTTACAAGGGAAAGGACAGATAACACAGATTACATATTAAGTAGGACCCAACAAAAGAAACACACATGATCGGCATTGTGTTTTCCAGGCTTATGTGTACATTTGTGCTGTGTTGATTTATGATAAAAATGTGGTTGTAAAGCTGGCTAAAGCCTTCATTTCTGGTAAATGTGGAGTTTGAGAATTGATTTTAAATCCACATTTTCATTATTTGACCAAAGGAATTTGATGATTGAATGACATACAAGAAGCAAGGTATTTGTAAGACTACAAGAAACTGTTGAGCCAGTGATTCTGCTCCCCTGCAACCTAAAGCAAAAGGGTCATATAGTATTATTCAGTGGAAGCTGAAGTTACTCATGATTAACATGTCAGTGTTATTGAATCACCTTTCCCTGTATTCAGTCTTAAGTCTGAAATGCTACAGGGTAGTTTTGCTGCAGGCAAATTAGGTTAATGTTAATGGCAGTCCTGTTCCTGCCATTCCCAGCTCAAACTGAACAGTTCTCCTTAGTCCAGCATATTCAATGCTTGTCCAGCCTTTCTTTGAGGCAAGGCAGTGCCTATTTATGCTCTCTAGCAATCAAGTTTTACACACAGGCTGATTAAATAAACATAACAGTTTCTGTAGGTGGTTGTCTTTAAGAAAGCACATGAAAGCTGTAGGATGCAGGAGATAACATGAAAGTGAGAATGTCTGTCTCCTAGAGTAAAGATGTGAAATCTTGTTCAACAGCAAGCTACCTGAAGAGCCCAGCATTATCCCCAAACGAAGAAATGAGATCATCACAAATTCTTTTGTGCCTAGCACTTATCTTCTTGGTAGTTGTAGGAGACTAAAACAGGAGGAGAGCTCTTCCCATTCCAATTAATAAAGAAATGTATTCAGAAAATATATTGTGATTCCAATCAGCATATTTGATACTGTTAAAATCAGCACATTTCACCTGATGGCTACCACTTTGCATGCTTTTATTACAAAAGTGGCTGAATGAAGAACCAACTCCACTTTTTTTAGTGCAGCAACTTCATTGTTAATGAAAGTTGTGTTGGTTTTGGTGACATACAGTTCTTAAAGGGAAATACCTACTTTACACAGTTCTGTCTGTTCTCACTTGAAGATGCATTCATTTTGTTATTCATGACATTATTTTCTTTATTCAGTAGGCATAATTTCTTTATTTTTTCATCATTTTTATTGCATACATAATATATGTTTACATTTTAAAGGATAAACATCTGCAGACATTTTGGGTGCCGGAGAAGTGGATAGTGAAAGGAAGTAGAGTGAAGGAGTCAGCTAGTAACAAAACTAACTTCACAACCTTTTGCACATTTTGATCCACAGCATGGTCACCAGCAATGCAGCCAGAACTGCAAGACGGCCAGCCATGATGCCTGTCCTTTAAAAACACAGCAAAAAAAAGAAAAAAAACCCCAACAAAACACTTTCACATATATTCATGTTATTTATGCATTTATTTCAGAAAAAAAAGAGCACTTTGTCAAACATTTAAGGTTGACAGGCAAGTCATGTTGTTGCAATGCAGGTAAATGCTGTCATGAGTGACACTGGCTGTGTCACTATGTGCAGCATTAGCCTGAGAATTTGAGAAGACAGGCTCATGAAAAAAAAATGAATGTTGTCAGACAACCCTGCATTTTTTATTATTAAAATCTTGAGTGAATTTCTTACTCATGAAAGTGAGGGACTAAGCTTCTCTGTACATCCCTTTCAATAAATCTCAGTTCTGACCTGCAGCACCCTTGTTATTCTAGTTATGGGCCTTGAGTAGAGGTTGTTTACTATGTCAGATTGTGGTAGGTTTGTGAAACGGATACCTGAAGACTTAGATGAGGCCATTGAACATATTTCTATTTGTGACCCAACCATGACTTAAGCCCACGCCCTCAAGATGATGAACAGTCACAAATTAAGCATGTATCACACTATATCCTCTTGCAGTCCAAAAAAAAAAAAAATTGCACAACTGTGTGTTGAAGGTGCTTTACTTCTACTCATGGAAATTTATAACTCCCATTCCGGTAGGAAGTTACTTCCATGAGTTGGTGTTCTAGGGATTTATTAATTGGAACAATTGTCCTGAAACAGCTGTCTAGGAAGATGTGTCTCTGCGTGCTATGAAAATATCTTTTTGCAAAATGTCACTTCCAAACACAAGTCCTAAGAATCCTTTATTATCCAAGTGGACTCAATTTCTACTACTGAGCGAACAAGTGTTATTCAAGAGGAACGAGGAGCAAGATGGGCCAGCGGCTGCATAATATGGGCACAGGAGGTTCCAGTCCCTGCAGACACTCCTGGGAAATGGTCGTAAGTGCTCACAGCAAGTCTCAGTTTTACGAGTTCAATCTGCCCTGTGACCATGAGGAAAGGGATCACTTCTCTTCTTGAAGCAAACACCAAATCCCAGTCCCTTATGAGACAAAGTGTTGAGCAGATGTGTGGGTGGCATTGCAGGCAGCAGGTATAAGACTGTCCCTGAAGAAGTCGCAGCTGGGGAATCACTGCTGCTCTTGCTTTCATCCTGGAAGAGCAAGCTCTAAGACCCTGCAACAGAGAGGCTCTGCCTCATACTTTGTGTGTTTTAGTGCAGAGCCTAATCCACTTAGGCAAGCACAGAGTGAAAATATCATTGCCTTTACTGCAAGAGCCGAAGGCTACAACAAATCTAAATGCCATAGCTCCATCAAAAATAAACTCTCAAAGCCATCTTGACATCGAGGGTATGGAGTTGAGAATGATACTGAGAATTAGATTTTTGGAAGAGTTTATTTCACTCTTCATGCAGATATAACTGCCCTTTAAGAGGATTATAGTGCCTTTATAGTATTTTTGTAATCTTTGGAAGGTTGAGAAACTTTTCTTATGACTCCTGATTTCTGTGAAGTTGTGAATTCTTAGGACATGATTAATTTTTTCTGCAGTGATGAGCACAGCTTAATTATAGTGCCCACCAAATTGGCAAAAGAGAAAGTCATCTCCCTGAAATATCTCTGACAACCTGGCTGTTAAGGAAATAGAAACATGTTAGTCTGCATTGCTCAGGGCTAAGTATCTGCAGGAAGACAATTCAATGTCCTCTTTAGTTATGTCAGTAATAAGAACAAAAGAATGGAAGGACTAAGTGAATGGTAGGACACTACATAGTCTATATGTGTGCCATTTATTTCGTTGTAATCCTGCCCTGTACTGAAACTAAAACCACTATTTATTTCAAGTTACATTTTTCTCCTGGTTTTTAATGTGTTTATGATTTCAGATGTGCCCAAATTAAAATCCTGCAATAGACTGTGAAGAGATATGGTTACCTTTTAATTTTTGAGCATTTTGAGAAGACAATGCTAAGTTTTTAAATGAAAGAAACCAGTTATCATTGTAAATCTTGCATTGTTTGGCTGTAGTCCACTACTTGCAGGAGTTACTGCTCTTAGCACCTGATTTATTATTAGTTTCAGTGAAGTTACACTGTTTTGCAATTCTGATTGCTCCATTAGAAAATTGTGATGTGGCATTAAAATTTTAAAGGGTAATGCTCTCTTTGCATTTTGTCCCACTTAGCATCAGATTGCCAGAGACAAGCAAGGAAGGAATATTAAGCATTCATAAAACATTTTCAGAAAAGCTAAAATTCCAAGGAATAAGGAACAGACAAGAATAATGATAAAAAGACATTTTTTAAAAAAATCAAAACCTGTTAATCTTTTATATTTATTATTACTTGTATTATACTGAAAAAAAATTAACATTTTCCAAATTATGGATGCTTGTTTCTGCTCTGTGATTGTTAAGTCTGACCTCTGTCAGCACAGAATACTAAAACTGTCCCAGATCTGGGAGATTCCGTGGATATAAATATAATCAAATTCTCAGAAACCATAAATTGTGTTTATACATCACTATCGAGCATTCTTATATTTTCACTACATTGTTTGCCAGTCTATCAAAATGCCTGGGGACAGTTTGATTTTTTTATTTGATTATTTTGACTTTCAGAACACTTTTTATTTTACATAGCATAACAATATTTTTTATTAATGGTTCTAGGTTGGCTTATTTAACACCTGCATAATTTTAAAATGGTTCCTTACAAAGTGAACATAAATAGATTTTTTACTCTGCAGAACCTCCACTAAACACATGTCTCACTACCACCAATAGTGATAGAGGGGGTGGAGTGGGTAGACTTTGAAATTTGCTTTTACAAGTCCAAATCCTCAGGCAAAATAAACAATATTATTAGAGATTAAAAAAAAAATAATGTACATACAGAGAAGATAAGAAAAAAATCTTATGTCTGTGGAAGACTGTGCTTCAGCAAGCTAGGTATATGTTCGTGTGTTTGCTTATTTTTTAAGCTTTCCAGTACCAAAATGCATGTTTAAATGATTGCATTTGACAAAGGAAAGACAAGGAAAAATGGTGCAGCATCTTTAATTTATCAGTTTACATGAGATGCAGGCAATAGCCTGTGGGTACCAGGTTGTGATTTTTCTACTCAAGTACATTCTCATGTTTTACTGATGAGCTATATGCCAGACCCTTGTGTTCTGTATAGTAAGAGTTTCATGGAACATCTGCTTCAATTGCTCTATCTCTTGTTTTGTTTTGTCACTAAACTCACTTATGCTACAGAAGCACTGACTATAAAAGAAGCTACTTTAATTCAATAGCATACCAAGAAGGTAGATTCTCTAATGCTTGTAATACAGCTATTTATGTGTAATGCTTTCCATTACATCAAAAGTGCTATGACAATTGACACAATGTTCTGTCATACTTCATAGGATACCTAGTTTTCTGACCTACCAATATGTATTTTAACTAGAAAAGTTCATATGCATATATGTATGTGTATCTGTGTGTAGCTGTGGACAGAATGACACACAGGGAGGTATATCTGCATGCCCATATCTCTGTCTGGATGTATGAGACACTGATGAAAAAACACATATAAGTAAACCAGAAGAATAACATTTTCCCCATTCCCAAAGTCATGTATCACGAAATAAGACAATAGAGAAAGACAGTCAATAAGGTGAGAATAGTTTTGACCTGTTATTGTGTCCTTTAGCATTTACATAGTAAATTACATGGGATGTCTTGTGTGTCTTTAAACTAGAGGGGTGAAATACTTTACAAGGACAGAGAACATTATATGAGACGTTAAAACAACATGGATCACCCTTTGTCAGTTTACTAAATGTCTTTTCTTGTCCCATTGGGTAGTCTTGGCTATTCAGTGCCTGTGAAAGGAATATCAGGATTTAAGGTTTGCAGTTTAACTTTAAATTACTGTAGTGTGGTCGCTCTTGGATGAAAAAAAAAAAAGTTGATTAACTGAATGAAAATGCAATGAAACCCTTTTGTACTTTTAAACCTGAAACTGTATATACAAGACCTTTGTAATATTCTCTAACAGTTTTACAGAATAAATGCAGAAAGGAAAAAAAGGGAGAAGCTTTATTAAAAAGGACAAATAGTATAAACATCCTTCTTTCCACAGACTTTTGTTACATCCTTTCTCAAATTTCCGTCTGAAGAAATACTGAAGCTTATGGTGTTGGGCATGATCCTTTTTAAATCTCGACTTTGGTTTGACTGTTTTTCTTAATTTTAATCTCACCTGTGCTGACACCCAGCCTGAAAATTGCTGTTAGAAATAGAGAAATTATGAGCAGAGGCTGAAACCGTCTTTAGTTTCGGTATCGTTATTACTGAAAGATGTGTGGCTTAATTTTTTTTTTTTTTTTTTTAAGAAATATGGTTTATCATTGTTTGTGAATTGCCATTGACAAGGTTGGTAATTAGCCTCATATTATTTTCAGCATAGTTCACATCCACACATCACAGGACAGAAAATGAGAGCCTTAGACAAACAGTACCCTTGTAGAAGATCATTAGGAATCCCACTGTGACATGCCACGTGGAACCTACTTGATTCAAATTAGTCATCTGCATTGTTCTATATTTCAGACTGCAGGAGGTTTCAACTTATTTTACAAAACCACAATTGTTATACATTTATGGTCAGAGTAACAAGTAATGTTCTGCACTCTCAGAAGACACCAAAGACATTTTAATATGTACTCATTATACAGCTCTGCCAGCAATGCTATTTAGAGTTTCATCAGCGTCTGGGTAACAAAGCTCTATTTTCTCAGCTTTTTGCAACTGAGCTGTAAACATGAACTCTCAGTTAAACACAGCACTATATAGAAAGTATTATCTAGGACTCAGGATTTTGATTTTTTTTTTTTAAAACTAAAAAGAGATCTTTGAGATACACACCTATGAAATGAATGTATCCTATTTTTGTGTGTGTAAATTTAATGCAGGTTCAAACAGTGCTAAACCCACTGTGGTTTAGCTGAAAAAATACAAGAGCAAAAATGTTGCCTGTCAGGGTCTCAATTTACTGTAAAGTCAAACATGTACCTTTAAAACAGAGTTTACAGCAGAATTGTAAAATGGTCCTTTATGATGGCTATTTGATCCAATGCATGTCTTTATGCAAAGTCTTTTACTGGTATTGCTGATGGCAATATGTATATTTTTAACAAATATACCTCCCCCAACTACAACATCTCAAGAATTTACATTCCTTATTCCTTGCTGATATTTACTGGTGCAAATCCATCTATTTCAGTAGAGGATTTACTCCAACAATGTATTTAGTCCCACTCAGTATCCTATCATGAAATTCAGTAACCTGAGAAATACTTGGGTCTGCACTATGTGTACTGCAGATACAGATAATTCAAACATAAACTTCTCCTTGGTAGGGCCAGGAGCCTTCCAGAAGATCCTAGCCTTAGAAGGGTATAATTAATTTTTCTTTTCTTGGAAGTTGTCAGAAATTCATTGTTCCTAATATTGGATTTTTTTTGGATTTTTGTATTTGTATTTTGTAATTGTATTTTTTGATACAAACCCACATACATCCAAGAATTATTCATATGAATTGTCATTCCTTTGTGAACAGAATCAGAAATCTGATATATTACTTCAAGAGAACATAACACAGCATCAGAGAAAGAATTCAAGGGTAGTGAACAACTCAGGGAACCAGTAATAGAATATGAAGCCCAGGTTGTTGGTTCAAATCTAATCCAGGTTGGAAGTTACAGCAATTATTGCCATCTAATGTCTTTTCAGTGATCTGTATGAAATGAGTTTGTGGTCTCAGTGTATTTTCTAAGACAGGTGTCTAGATCACAGCTGACACCATTGCTGGAAGATGCAATGTAGGGACCAAAGCCCAAACTGGTCTGCAGATTGAACTGCTCTTTGGTTTCCGGGCAAAACTCAAGCATTTCAGCAAGAGAATGTGTAAACCAATGAGTTTTTAGAACCTATTCTATTGATGAAAAGTGTTGTGGTCTTCAGGCTCTTGCCCAGGAATCCTCTTAAAATCAAAGAACCTTTTCAAGTTAAACAATAAAGATGAAATCAGTCTCACAACATCCATATTAAAAATTAGCACCCAGAAATACAAGAAGACAGACATAAAAGGAGCAGCCACAATAGTTTCAATTCACTTGCTGAAACTCATGTGCTTAAATTTATTCAAGTGCTTCACAATAGAATAATTCCTTTAATGGCTTGCAAATCTCTCCTGCGCACTGCTCCATGACATCCACATGCAGCATGGCATGTTTCACAAATCACTGATAATAATAGCATTGTGGATACCATTTGTTCCCTTCTACTTGTGAGAGCACTAGGAGAAATCTTTTACTAGCTAGGGATACTTCTCAGATGACCTCCTTGATGTGATCATTTGTGCCACTTGTGTTATAAAGCCCTCTCCTCTCTCATCCTGTTTGGATACGTTAGATCACAAAGTATGTGCAGAACAGCTTGGTGATGAATGCTAGACATGGCTTTCCTGGTGTTAGGTATCCCAAAGGCTCTGCAGAATCCTCCCCTACAACTCTTGCTAGTATAGTGAGCTGCTAAATAATGCGTGGGTTGCAGAGCTGCGCATCCTGGGTCTTCTCCAATTTAAATTCCTGTGCAAAATCCTATGGAAAAACACTATGGTCTAAGCAAAAAAAAACCAAACCAAAACAAACAAACAAACAAAAAAACCCCCCCACAAAAACATTTAGAAAACAACATTTTTTATGTATCATTCAGTTAAAAATATTAGATTTCTGAAAAATCATGTTATTTATGGACCTTCCCAAGGGTAACCGTGTTATAAAGGGAAAGGGACTTCTCTATAATAAACACAAATCAGTGTGCTTAAGGCAAAAACCTGGCAATTATGTACAGTTTTGATTATGGGAATTTACATTTCCACAAAGGAATATAATTACAAGGGAAGTAATTTTTCTCTCTCTCTTTTTTTCTTTCTTTCTTTTTATTTTTATTTTTATTTTTTATTGTTAGCCTTGTACTTTTGACATGGGTTTCAATTTAGCAGAGATCCAGAAAATTTTAATCAACATAGATACATACATAAATGTTTATATAGTAAGTATCTGGCAAGCGAAAACACTTCTACTGAGGATTATCTGGATCTGCAGTCCGCATTATACTAATTACTAAGTTATAAAACCAATAGAGAAGAAATAATTCTAGAGAGAAAAGATACCAAAATTCACCTACTACAGGTGATACATATTGTTTTCCCTACTATTATTTTATATTATTTATGGATCACTCCAAGAATGATGTATATGAGTTTAAGTATATTCATGTAAGTTATTATATACATGGAGAGAAAGACAGAAAACATTTGGGACTAATTCTTACATATTTTTGTCATGAAAATTGAATATCAGGAGACTTGAAAAGTAAAAGGAAAATAAAGGAAAAATGAAAGGAAAGAACCCAAAAGCAATAACAGGAAAGAGAAAGAATGGTATTGTTAATAAATGAAGGATTAGGAGACTCAAACAAAAGGAGACTTTAATATATGATAGAGAAGAAAGAAATGGAAGGACTTTTAAATTTAATAGACAGTTCATAAATTAGAAAATCTGTCATATAGTATTAAAAATCACACTTAGCATTTCACCGAGTAATATATTATTAATTTACGCCATGATGTATGATTCACTGTAGTGCTAATAATTTATATTTTGTGTAGAATTTTAAGTCTAGATTTCCAGCTTTAGTAAGCCTTAGAGTTTTGTCTGGCTTTACTGCCTCTAGGTTTCATGTAGTGATCAGACATTTCTAAAAGAAGCATGAACCCTGTGTGAGAGAATTATAGCAAATGGGCAGGAAAGTTCCTTGTTTAACACAGCATTTGAGGTCACAACTCTATTGCTGGGTTCACCAAATTATTATCGAGTAGTTATTTGTAGGGATAGGACAGCCCTGTAAGTTCTCAGCACTTACACACTCTGAAGCATTTTATCTTTAAATTTCTAAAGCTCTGAGAGTGGTTTCAGCCACAAGACTGGGACTGAAATAATAAGACTCAGCTAAATTCCCCACAACACATTGCAACAGTAGAGACTGAGGTATGGTGGTTTTTTATGATTTTGTTTTTTTGTTGCTGTTGGGTTTTGGTAGGGGAGGGGTGAGGAAGGAGGGAGGGGGGTAAGGTGGGTTTGGTTTTGTTTTGAGTTTGTTTTCATTTAAAAAAGAACAAAGAGTCTGAAAGTGTCCTGTGTTTCAAGGCCAGCTAAATCTTGTTTCCTAAGTCACTCTCCCTGTTTGTCCTGAGATCTGCACCAAAACCTTGGCTTTGACTTTTCCTACAAATCCCTCTTTACATTTCTGCCTTACCTGCACCCCTCAACAACCCTCTCCATTTCAGGCATGTCTGTCACAAATATTAGTCTGGGGTTGATAAGCAAGCCTAGATGAGGACTTCTTCCTTCAATCTGCATTGCAGCTGCACTGTATACTATTCCCCCTTCTCTGTCTAGCAGTACATCAGTTACAATGCCCTCTTATTCCATCTCCTCTCCTATGGTATTTGGTATCCAATAACCCAGGGATCAGTAAGCATCACCTTTAAGATAAAATTCTGCCCAACTTCCAACTCTTGCATGGTTACTCAGTTACAATGGTAATCTGTGCCAGAGAGCACAGATCTTTAGTTTTGTGTAGTGTATCCTTGTGTTTCTAAAGAGAAATTGCATTTACAGCTAGAAACTAGCAAAAAAAGCACCTCAAAACAAGACCAAACTCAAAACCACATTGAAATACTTTGTTTGTGGAGTTGAAATTCTTGCAATCAGAAGCAATGTGGTGCATAAGTGGTCAGTGCATTTGAAGGGCAGAAAATAGACCATTCTATAAAATGGGCAATTAAATGGATTTTTTTTTCCTTTTCCTTTTTTTTTTTAAAGAAAAAAAATTATTCTCAGTGTAATATGCTTGAGAAGAGAGACTGATTAGAAGTACACAATGAGGAATCTCATAATCACAGCAGGATGGGGGGGAACCCTGTTATCCCCATTGCAGCCCAACCTCATGATAGCAATACAGTTCCACAGCTGCTAGGGAGGAACTAAGCCAAGAGAGAAACCTCTGAGCTGTCAATAGATCCAGATGTCACTGCTGCTGCTATTGGAAAGAGATACACCAGAGGTTGTCATCTGGGTAACTACAACTGCCAAACTTGACTGCCTTTGGCCACAGCTGTTGGCTCTGTTGCTGCAAGACTCTTGAGTAGGAAGAAGAGTTAAAACAGTTCCAGCACAGTGGGGAAGCAGCTACCAAGTTAATGCTCAAGTGGTATCCTGGCAGTTCTCAATTTGCTTTGTAATTGTTTTGCTCGGTAGGAAAATAGATGCACCAATAAAAGTGTAATTTATAACTGTAGCTTTAAGTATATGCATGCAATATGGTAGTTGTGCATTTGTAGATTTATGATGAGTGACAACTAGATGTCTGTGTTATAGAGTACTCAACACATGGAAAAGCAAATATTATACCAATAAAGCTCTTTTGTCTGCTTTAAGTGGTTAATCAAACTCTATAACCAGTGGATATCATTAAAAGGAGAAATAAGAGAATCACAAGGAAAAGGAATGACATCTTGCCTGGGTAGTGTTAGCAAATATCTGGTTTATTGCTTTTTTCTCGGTTTTTCTTTTTTCTTTTCTTTTTTCTTTTCTTTTTTTTTTTTTTTTTTTTTTTAATATTTAAAATTTACTAGGATAAGGCATTAGCTGAAAGCCAAAATGAGAACCTTTTGAAATGTTGCCACATCTCTTTGGTGTGATATAAAACACAGGATCTAAGATTGCAAAGGTTCCCACTGATCAGTGAGACCAGTGCTTTGTTATGCTAGTCGTTTTGATGGTTTACTTTCATTTGGAGGCAATTTATATGTGTATCTTCTAACACCAAGATTTTCCTTTATCTTAAATAGTTTATTTCACTCCTTGACATTTATCCTCTTGGTCTGTTTACAGAAGACTTGCATATCCCTTCCTCTTGTCCCTTGTAGCTGTTTCCCATTTCTCCCTTACACTAGTAGGTTTCATTCTAGTTCATTCTAATAAAGTCAATTCTCAAAGCCCCATCTGCGGTACAGAAATTTTGTTGATATAGACATTTCTGTTAATACTGTGGAAAAAACTCTGTACCCCCAAGTAAGCATAGCTTATAAAATAGGATCCCTATTTCCCTAGTAAGTTCAGCTGCAGCTATGTGTAGCTGTTGAAATTTAAATTCAGTTTTCTTAACACGCATTATTAGAACCATGCACTGTATTCCACATGAGGAGATACAATAACTTAAACAGTATTAAGAATGTTTCCTTGTTTTGATTAAAAATACATCCTAGCATCTTAAGCATCTACTTCTGCTTGCTTTTACAGACAGAATCTGGCCTTTATAGAGCTTTTCCTGATTTTCTGAGTGTCTTCTTCATGGTTGCATCACTCCCTGTCTTATGGTGTGATGGACCCTCTGATAAAGTAATATTGTAAGACAGTCTAGACAGGGGGCAATGGTGGAAATCTCAAGCAAAAAAGGTAGCAGAAAAATACCTTCCCAAAAGCTTTGAATCTACCCTCTATCCTGAATTCCATGGCTGAGACACAGAAGAACATTCTTCTGAAGTCTCCTCTTAAAAGGCAGATACCTGAGGTACTGCCAGCAAGAAATCACTTGTTTATATTTCACATTTCATGACCAGACCACCAGTATCAGTTTCCTGGTTTGGGTCATCTCATGGCCAACTATTTTTGACTTTTAGACTTTAAAAGTGTCCCGGATGTCCTCAGAAGGTACAAAGGAGCTCAGTCAAAAGAATACTAACCTTCAGAAAGAGAGGTAGTATTACTGAAGTATTGCCCAGAATTGACTTTTTTTCAATACCAGGTGTGGAACAATTACTGTAATAGTCACTTTCCAAATAATAATAAATAAATAATAATAATGAAAAATTGCTACAGAGCATGTTCCTGGCTTTGCAAAATGTGATTAATTTCTACATTCAGTAGAGCACATCCTTTATGATTCTAGTTGAAAAATTACATCAAAAAGAACAATAACAATAGCTGATAAGATCTGGGTCACCATGAGCAGTCAATTTAATTTTTATGTAGATGTAGAGTTTGAATTTTTAGGCAGACATAGTGTTCTTTCTATATATAGACACAAAGGTATTTTATGCAGATATAAAGATCTTATTTCACACATCCTGGGTGAAAATTTCAGTAAGGAGAGCTTTTCATTGGAAATAAACTAACTTCAGGAAGCATACCAGTTTGAAATGTCCTGGTGAAAGAGAAGGTTGCTAGACGTTGAAGACTATTAACAGAAAAGGCAAGGCAGAATGAAGGAAAAGAAATTCCAAGGGAGTGCAAGAATATTTGAAATGTGCATTCCCTGATGCTGAAGTTACTTAATTCAGGCAAGATGTCCTCATTCATTTTTTGGGATATAAACAACTTTCTTGAGTAGCCTGCTTATTATAGAAATATAAAGTTATAAAAGTAATATTACCATAACAGACCAAGAGGCTTTCATGAAAACTAAAGAGGTTAAATTTGTCCATGCTTAACTTAAACAGTTATTTTAACTTGTGATTTGGCATCCACAGGAAGAGGAATACATGGAGAAGAAAAACCCCAAAGGAACAACTTATTTGAGCTAACATAATACTAGCCTTTGTACTGAAATATAATTCAAACATCTCTAAATATAACTTTAGACCAGGTGTACTGGCTTTTAGTAAGCTGATATAACATATAGTCATACAGAAAAGTAAGAATTTAGTTTAATTTAAAATAGACCGAGCGTCTTTTAAAAATTGTTTTAAAGTTCCAGTTCAAATGTACAGTTTATAAGGAAGTGTGCACAATGCCTGCAAACCACTTTCAAACTTCTGCAGTATTTTACCTTTTCCTTTGGATGGGAGAGAAGAAAGATATGTGACTGAGATTTCTTACTTTCAAAATCCTGATGACTACATGTTGGAATTTTGTGTATCCTCAGTGCTGTTTCAGTTGTGAGCTTGAATGCTTTGAAATATTAGAGTGGAGTGTATCTTTTTGTGCTTACGTTGGATATCTGAAATCCTTATTATTTCTGCATTTGTTAAAATACAACTCTCTGTTCAACATACAGACAAAGCAAAAGGCTTTGATAAAACCTGATCTACATTCAGAGATCTGCTATGATCTCAGCTTTTCTAAAGTGGCACATTGCAAAAGGCACAGGACTAGTAGAAAGTACTAAAAGAGGCTACTTTTAACCGCTTCCCTTTACTTTATCTTGCCAGGAGTGTTTCCATTTACATACCTGAATCTTGTCATTATAGTTGCCTTTGCTCTGTCTCTTTCTGGCACTTCACTTCAGTGGCTTATCACCTTTTCCTTTTTTTTTTTTTTTTTTTAAATGAACAGTGTGCTCTGTACATCTCTTGTGTTGATTTCCTGAATTAATATTCATGATTCTTCTTTTCAAACCACAAGATCCTCTGTTGATGTTTGCTTTTCCATACTTCTATAAAACATATTTTTACAAAATAAAAGGTCTTTTTCCTTTCAGATGCTTAGGTTGGAGGGTAGGCAGTTATCTTCCACATGGCATGTAATATGATCCTGATTGATTATCCAGATAAATACAGTTTTCTTGCTCTTGTAAGTTTTGTTATCTATATTTTTTAATGAAACACTGCATCATCCCTATCTAAAGTGATCCACAAAGCAGGCTCACAGGTCAAAAACACATGTATGTGCTGTTTTTTTAATAAGTTTTTCTGCATTGTAGCTTATTATTTTTGATGATTTCTTTAAATTTAGAATGAAAATTGCTACAAATGGAATGATGAGTTTTAAATAGAGTGGAGAGTGTGCATTTTTATTTTTAAAGGGTTCCCATCTATACATTTCTAATAGGAACAACAACAACAACAAAGTGAAGAGGCAAAGAGAAAAAAAGAAAAGAATACAGTATATATTTCATTCTCAGAATGCTCCATTTCACCTGTTTTTCCGTATCATGTCTCTTTTTGGTTTGTGTTACTTCCTACACAGGACTTTGTTGCCCTTCTTTAAAATGGTAATAGCAATAATTAAAGAACAATCACTGTACATCTGCATCTCACAAATACTCTTCCACCATAATCACGAGAGTCTTTTGACTCACTGATAATTAGCTGCTGCATCCATCACAGTTCATTTTTTCTTTCTTTTCTTTTTTCAGTCAGCTCGTCCATCTGTCATCCAGAGCACTAATGTGATTGTTTACAGCAGCAGCCGTCTTCCCATTTTATGCATCAGACTACCACCCTCAGCTCCTTTGTAAAGCTTCTACTTGTTACAAGTTCAGTTGAGCACAAAACAAAATTTCTACCTACAGTTATTTCATGTATATTAAAAAAATTAAAATAAAATAGTGGGATTTTAAAAAGTTTCCCTTAGTCTGCATTTACTTGCCTACTTACTTGTAGACTGTGAACTTTTGGTGCCATGAGTTTTCCCTCAACTATATGAACATGGTGAACAGCAACACTTGAAGAGGAAAATGGAGCTTCCTGCTGTATGAACGTGAAAGAAAGGAGGTTTTTATGCACTAGTTATGCTACAGAGATAAAAACAAAATGGGCTTTCTCTTTTTATATTCCTTGCCCTCATCCCCAGCTCCAACACCTTCCCTGCATATACCTCCCCATGCCATTAGGCCTTGTCTCCTAGCAACATATGGCCCCTTACCCGAGCTTTGGCTGACTGCTGCCTGTATGCAATCAGCCTGTCAGTCATTTATGAGAGAAAATGATTGAGCTCTGTCCTGGATGCATATATTTGCAGCATTTAAACTCTGCATAGGTATGATGATGAGAAGATATGTAGCAATGTGGGTTTGAAATACGCTCAGAGTAAAACCTCACTAAATGAACATTGTTCTACGTAAAACGGAAGAGGTGTTTTTGAATTGTATCCTTTGGGAATAATCCTTTCTACGTCTTCTTTATCTGTGGTACTGATTTACAACTGTCATACTTACAAAAGGGGAAAATTCTATATTCTTTTTAAAACTACAGTTTCCCATGCAACTATGTAAGCTGTCATTAACTGGTTCCGTGGCATGCCAGCATCCTCATTCACTCCAAATCAGATCAGGAGGGTGTATGTTATGGGTTTAAGGTTTCAGAATTTTCCCTTTCCCTCACCTGCCTGGACTGGGAGTGATGCCCGGAGCAGAGGGG
>JAWWEU010000081.1:123322711-123336189 GCA_035583155.1 Acropternis orthonyx | reverse complement strand
TGTGATTAATCGTGTGGAGTCCTCTGTTCTATTAGCCCCCAGATATCTTAGTTTTCTTTTTTCAAACTAAGACAGTGTACTTACAAAATTCATATCCCACCTTCATTACTTATAGTGGTAAAGCACAAACATACATCCTGCATGTTGGATACTTGCATTTGAAAATCATTGTCACAAGCAAGAACAAGACTTTGACCCCTAGGCCACAATTACCAAATGGCCAGTGACTGCTTCTGGAGTGATGCAATTGATGGAGTATATTTGGTGGGAGATATTTCTAACATCTAATGTTAGACATGTGTGTTGTTCATAATTTAGCTGCCCCTTACAATCCATGGAGAGAGGTAGGATATAACACCTATATTTAGAAGCCTTCTGAAGTGACTATGCAGGCAACATATACTCCTACCTATACTGAGGTTTGTAACACTAGGTGACTTTTCAGTCACATATTGTGTTTCTTTCCCTGGGAGACAAACAATCTTGATATAGCAGCTAACTTATGACACACTGCAAAGATAAATCTTGATGCTTATATCCTGTTGTGAGCCCTGACCAATTAATACACTTTAAATGAGGCAAGGGGGTGTAATCCAAACAGGCAAAAAGGATGAAACACAACAAAAGCTGTTGTGAGATGCCCTAGCTTTGGCCTCCCTACACCGGGTCCAGTTCTTTCCACAGATCCCCAGTGACAGATTCACATTACAAGGCTGCTGCTTCACATGCTGGCCACAACCCATTCTTGGCTCTTGCAACTCTGAGACTTCATCAGGTTTCCTTCAATTACCTCCAAGGGAGATTCAGGCATATGTTCCCGGGAGCAGCAAGAATTTCAGTCTGTATAATCAATACCTTGGATAACCTGCACCTGTTTAAAATTGTTTGAAATTAAATCCTTAGATAACCTGCACCTTTGTGGAACTAGAGACAACAGCATCAGGGAAGCAGAGATTTTGGGATAAACTATTCCTGGCTACACCACTGCCTAATCACAATCTACTTTTTAGTAGATCATGCATAAATTAACATATGAAAAATGTTGCCTCCTAGGGTAGACCCAACTCTTTCCATTGATTCTGCAGAGAGAGTTGGGCAGTGTTGGGGAATCAGCTCTTGGAATTACTTATCTCTTTGGTGTTGCAACCTCAATTAGTACTTAAACCACTGACTATTGAACTCAATCTAAAGACTCTTACTGACTTCACTGGGTACTGTATCAGAGCATTTATGAACAGCACCATTTTGATATCCAGCCAAGTGGATAAAGCCACTCATTCTTTCTGTTAATACAGTGTTTAGTCCTCAGTAATCAGGACATAGTGATTCAAAAGAAAACCCTAAAAATGGTTCTTCACAGACTGCATTTCTGGAAGTTATACATTTACATGCAGTTCTGAGCAGTTAAGTGAATATATCAGTATCAGGCATCTGAATTTGCCAGTTGAGTAAGATTCATGGCTCTTCTTCCTTTTCTAAAACTCAGTTCTTTAGATGTTCGTGGGAATGCTCAAGTTAGCTAATAAACTAACTGAACACATTTCACTTAACAGCAAGCTAAACAGCCATTTCTGATCTGCTGCATTCCACCATTTGGTTCCTCAGACATTTCATACAGACTTCTGGTAACAATTAATACTACCATAAAAAGAAAATAACAGGGTGAAACATGCACACAAATTGAAAGCAGATATCTGGATGTTGTTGTCCCACAAATTTAGATCAACCACATGTCTGTCTGGAAACTTGTAACTAGCATTCATGAGTGATGTTATAATATAAAGTGTGGTGGAGAAATGACAGTGAAGCCTGTTTGTACTTTCTGGAATTAATATATATGTGCAGATAATTAAAAGAATAATAAAAATACACAAGAAGAACATACATAAAGGGATGGTTTAAACATCATCCAAACATGTCATATGGTATGGGCCTTAGGGAAATAAAGGCTTACAGGATACTGGCAGTCTTTGCTGTTGGTACCAGGATTTAGCAGTTTCACTGCTTGAAAATAAATCCTTTTAGTTAATCCGGCTCTGTGGGTGGAATTACACACACCACTCCCGTTATTGTTATACAGGAGTGCAGGCTGAATTCCCATGAACTTTGCTGAAAATGTAACTTGCAGTCTTCCCTACGCAAAGCTTTATTTATTAGAAATGCTTTTTAACATGTCATGGTGAAATCTTATCGTGGTAACATCAGATGTGGCTTCTATTAGGGGGTGCACATTTCACCCTTGATGTGTACCTGCAGCTCTTATTAGCATGACAGGGCATTTACTATGCATATCAAGAAAAGAATATGTGAGATCATGAATTCTTTCACCCAGTGTGTTCCAGAGAGTAAAATTTTAGCAGCCAAATGTTGACACCTGGCACAGTAAAGAGTTTGGTGCAGACAGCCAAGGTTATTGAATGGGAATGTGGCTGCACTGTAAGCCTCTCCCCTTCACCATCTGGTTCATTCTGGAATATGGAATATATATCACAATTATATGAATAAATGAAAAGATATGCAAGTTAACTGAAGTGTATGTGTTCCCTGCTTTTCTGCACAATGAAACAGCCATCTGGGAATCAGTATGTCTCACATTTCAAGCACAAATCAAAGCAAGCAGCAATTCACTCTGTGACGTGTGCTTCATAGAAAACTGGACTTCATTATCTCAGAGTTAATAATTTTGGAGTCTTTTTTTCAGGTTGTTATCTCCCCCCCCCGCCCCCTCCACCTCCTGCTCCCTCCTCCATCATATCCCCCTCTCCTTCTCTATGGATACAAAACAAAGTTATTTTGAAATATAGGGAGAGTACCCATATTAAAATTGCATTTGAAACACAGTGTGATTGAAAAATAAAGAAAAGAAAATGGAAGCATGTTTGTTTGCACTCTTGCTCCCAGATCCCAGCTCAGAGGTGAGTCTGTAAAACAAGGAGAAAGAATTGCTAGATGGGTGTATTCTTTTTTTCCCTCCCCTTCTTCACCTCTGTTTGTTTTATATGCGTATTTTCTTTTTCCACACCTATGCAGGTGTGACTGAAAGAATGGGTGACATGGATCCAAAGCATATGCTGTTGCAAAGCTAAACGTAATGGGAAGTGGATGGAGTGGGGGGCGTGCTGGGAGCCAGAGTGTCTGCCAAGAAAACAACCTCTGACCTTCCACCATCTTGTGGCATATATGACATTTGAAGTCAGAATTGCACAAACCACAACACCCTTCCCTCCATGCCCCAGTTATTCTTTTTCTTCTGCGGAAGGTGGGTACAAATCCTTGCAATAGAATGCAGTGGAGATTTGCTGTGGGAAAACTCTTCTGAGGCTAATCTGGAGGGAAGGGGTGCCAGGACTTGCAGGAATTATAAGGCAGCTATGTATCTGGGTATGTATGTTAAGTGTCATTGCATCCAAAGGCAAGAATGTGTCTGATAGACAAGTCCTGATAATGCTTTGGGAAAAGTAGTTTTAGAACAATGGATTGCTGTAGTTTCATTTCATATATGAAATTTTGTAGCCTTTTTTGGAAAGAAAAGTTGTGTCTATTAAGCAAAAATCAAAACATATAATTACTGGAAAAAGTTCAGACACATTTGCTTCTTGTCCAAACTTCATTAATCTCTGTGAACACAAAAATTGACTAACTCTATGGGCGTTTAGCCAAGCTCTTAAAAAATAAAAGTTAAGAGCAAATACTGATGATTGTTGCAAAGGTCCTTCCTATGCTTGTTGCCCTAGTAACCCTAGGCAAAAGGAAAAAAAAATGTTTTACATATGTTGCGATGATGTGATCTTGAAGAATGCTGGTTTTTTTTTTTTTTTTTTTTTTTTAATGCTTGGAAAAAGTGACTAAATATGTAAATTCCTTCTTTACATGGAAAAAACTGGTTTTGCAGTGGCTGCATTTTGGGAAGTGCTTATGTGCATTTACAGACTAATGCAGGAATGAGGAAACAAGGTTGTTTTTAGAAAATAGCAAATCTGTACCTCTGTATGTGCTACATTGCTTAACCTTCAAATGGTCCTGCAGTCAGCCAATTGCCATTGATCTGGGATCAGAAAAAAAGCTTCACTTTCCAGTCCTCCAATTTTTGATGTGTTGAGCACTCTCAGGACCCACAGAAAGCAACAACAATGTGGCTTTTGATGGTGTGGGATCAGATCCTTGAGGGGAAGTGAGAGTCACCAGTCCCTTGTGATTCTAAACTCCTAGCAAGCAACAGAGGTGGGGAAAATAGCCAAACCAGATCTCACTTGAACCCTTGTTGTCTGAGGTAATTTCGTGAATATTGGAAGAAAAACTGCTTTGAATACATTCTTCGTTCTTCAGTTGTCTAAAAAATCCCCTCAGGGTCAAGGAAAGGGCACAGTAAATTCTGAATATCTGAAGATGTGGAGCTGATGTATATCCACTAAATGCTAACATTAAGACATGACATCATCCTTCAAGCATTATGGGTGTTGCATTTTGTATTGTAAATCCTTATCTAGCTTATAATGGTCTGCTGAGGGCTTAGTTATTTTTCCCTCTGCACCTCAGATATGTGTATTAAAAATTATAAAAATCAAATTGTCCTCATAATTGATTTTTTATGGATGTTATTTGTTTTGCCATGAATATTGCATAAACAATTTTTTTCCCCAAAGTATAGCATTATAAGATGTGCAGCTGAGAGAGACAGATGGCAGTGGATGCATGTGGGTCTACAGGAAATCAATGTTATCTTTAAATTTAAATTCTTTTATAATATGTTACATTTTTCTATTAAGTGTTTTATCTTTCTTGTCTTAAAATCAAAGGGGAATTTGCCATTGCTTTCAGTTAGAAAAGAACCAGATGTATTATCCCTTTAGCATTTTTCTGTTATAGTTACCTTTGTGATTCATTTGAAAAGTGTCAATGAAAGAAACAGTCCAGAATCTGTAACACTTTCTCCCATGTAAAAACCTTTATTCTCATGAATCATTCCACTGGGGTCATTACATAAAGAAGAGTTGCAAGACAGAACCTACTTTTCTCAGCTACGTGAATTCTGACTTTGTCAAGCTCACATGTGGTGCAGCTGAGTCAATGAAAAAGTGTCTGAGAAGACGAGGAGGGTGGAGACCTTTCAGTTTCCCACAGCACAGGATTTCTAGGAACATAGAGGAGAGAAAATGAATATGAAAAGCCTAACCTTACTCCACACAGGGCTGTCCTTGGGGCCTGATTGCTCTAAGCCCATTGGCAGGTCCCTCCCTGCTGCAGGCACAGGGTGTGTCAGAAACTGCTTTTGAAGATGCTGCAAGTGGATGGTGTACAATGGAGACACTTGTCCACTGCTGAGATTTCTGCTTTGAAACAAAGCCTGTATCTCTGCACATCTATGGAGAAGATGGGTGGTGTCACCTCAGGGGCTGGGGCTCCCCATGCACAGGGTGCAGCCAATGGATTGTGTTGTCTGATTTTGACCATTTAGAAGTTCAGCTTTTGCTCTCAGCTGGGTGTTTGGCCACCTTATATAGTTAATGAAGCAACTCCAGAAGGAGTTAATTGTAAGAGGAGTTTGGAAAGGCCTCTCCCTATGTTGACAGTAGGATCTAGACAGTCAGCTTAGGACTAATGCATTTGAAAGTGAATTTAGGTGAGACGAATGTCATCCTGAGCCAAATCCTCAACATTAGTATCACCATTAACTAAACACAATCTGTGAGAAACTTGCAACAACACAGGCTCCCTCCAACAAGATTTTTCTATTGCCTGGTGCCCTGTGCTACACTGCCACATGCTCGGATAAAGCAGGGCAAGCCCACTGGCTGAGGACAGCATTACCACACGAGGATTAGCTTTGCAACAGCAGATGCTGAGAGCTGTTAACCTTTTGCTTTGGTAGGTATTAAGAAAGAGGGTAACAAGAATATTCCATCACTAAGGACATATCAGGCAGCATTAGCAATGGATAATTTGAGGGGTTAAGAAGTCTGCCCTGTGGGAATTTCTTAAAAAAGTTAATCTTTTATAAAGATTGAAAGTTTCACAAGCACAAGGTTTGCCTCAGAGAGATTTAGTTCTTTTAGCCTATGATCTTGATACTTGCCAAAGGACAAACTAAATGTGAATTTGCATCATGCCTCCACATGTGTTTCACATATTTCGCATGTGGCGTCTAAATGGCTCCTGTGACCTTAGTGTGCGGATCACACGTTTTTCGCATATGCTTTGTGTGGTTCACATCTGTTTGAAACATTGTTTCTGACAGTAGAAATCATTATTGTTTTACAGCAGGCTGTAATAATTTAATTCAAGCAGCAGAACTTGAGAAGATGCAGAGTGGTTTTGGTTTTGGTTTAGATTTTGTGTTGACTGCTACCCATTATAATTGCATACCAGGGGAGGGATTCACAGCCCAGGCCAGAGTTTCCAATTAGGGCAATCAAGAATTTTTTGTCAACATGAATTTTTTTCCCCAGTGAATACACTAACTAGTCAAAGTCGCTTTGGCAGAAAAGGGCCTGATCCAAATATTGTTGTGTTCTGAAGAGTTTTCTGGGTCTCTGCTGAATTTCTTCTCAAAGCTAGGAAGACAGTGGTCCACAGATGGATACTTACACAGGGTTTGGAGAAGCTAAGCTTAATTTTTAATTCTGAAATATTTAGAGCACAGCTTAAACATGGATCTTCCATTAATCCTTTTGAGTGCCCTGGTGTCTCAGGCTGTGCATCTAGTTTTCCTCTGTCTCACTGAATTGTTTCTAGTAACTGGAAAATGTCCTGCAAAAGGAACTTGAGGCTCTGACAGAGTCTAGCTTGATTGTTAGGACAAAGATGTAGGCAATTCTTGTCAATGTCCTTGAGGCACTGCATGCTTAATTATTAATACAAGCAGAATTTCTCCAGTGATCCATTCTGCTATTGGACAGACAGGGCTCTTACTAGACCTGATAGAGATGTGTAAACAAGTGCTCAGTCTAAATGAAACTAAATAAAAATTTGAAATCACCACAATTTGAATCATGCACCACTTCCAAATAGCTGCTAAAGTGAACATGTATGTTCTTTACTGGGAATTCGAAAACCATTTGCAAAATATTGAGGGTACCCAGGCACTGTGGAGATGTTTGTATTTATCTATGATCCCGTCTTCTATCAAGTGAGCAATGCCTGTCATCAACTGAATTTATTCCCTCTGTTCTTTCCCATTTATTTCTATGTACATTCCTCAAAGAGTTCAATCAAACACCTTTCTCCTTGCCTATTAGAAGTAGTTTGTTTTAAATTGCAAGATATTTTCAATCTCATGTAAATCTATTTATATATAGTAAAAATATTTTTTTAAATTTCATGTTTAATTAATAAAAGACAACCCTTGTACTACAGGTTCACAAGAAAAAGTGCACTCCAACCTGTATTGCCACACAGTTGCAGACCTACATCTGTTTGCGTCTACCTGAACCTCCCATGTTTGCAAAGAAATAGGAGCAGTTGAGACTACTGCACTTAGAAAAAGGGGCCTTGATACAAGTACAAAGTGGTCATACTTCATGTTGCAGGATAGAATAATACTTTCAGTTTGAGCAGGGTCTGAATGACCCTTTGGACAGGGGTCAGGAACTTTAAATCAGAAATTGAGCTTTATATTTATTAACACTTCCAGTGCTCTCCTCTGCTAATGATACTGAAAAATGTTTTTGGTCTGTATTCAGTGCAGACAAAAGGAACACATAAAGGTAAAATGGTGTGGTCAAAATATTAGAGGGTGACATATACCCTTTGCAGGACAAAATGCAATATGTGGGCTCTGTTTCTAACTCTGCTCTTTGAAAGTTACGCTATGAACAAAAATCTCAGTTACTTTAGGTGTTATGCCCTGGTGTTTTATATTTTCACCTAATAGTTTATTACATAGCCTTCTGAGAGAATGTCTCTTATTTATGCATTGATTTCTGCTTTTTTCTTCCAAAATAATCACACCTTTCCCTCTGAGGGCCCTGGGTCCTGAGTACAACAGTTCAGCTAGTTGGGGAGGGAGAATCCATGCAAAAGAAAGGTTGTGAAGGAGGATCCCTGCTGCTCCTTCACCCTACTTGATGACATATGTCTTCACAGCAGATTTATAGGGTTTGCAAGAAAGGGATGAGTTTTACAAAGGGATAGGGTCAAGGGAAAAAATAATATATACCCTCTCTCCCTAGGAGGGAACGGCTGCTGCATCACATAAGTGACACATTTGAGTCTGGAGTGAGTATGTGTATGCTTTCCATCTCTCAGTCCATCACATATTCCTTGCACATGGCCTGTTTGCTCAAGATTTTCACAGGCATGCTGGATTTGGCTCAAAAAGAATAAATTTAAGCCTCAGAGAAGATCTCTGAAAACATAGCATTAAGCCTAAGAAGATATGATTCTCCTTTCCTCTCCTTGAAGTATACATGCAAAGTTCATTAATGCCAATGATAGTCTAGGAACAAATGAGCCATGTTGTACCACTGCTACTTTATCCCATAGGCAGAGCAGGAATGTGGCACCACTCATCCAACAAGTTACCTAACACAGACTTGGCCTCATGTTGAAAAAGATTTGAAGCTGTAGGCAGTTAAATACATAGCCTGCCCCTTAGGACTGCCACCGTAAATAAGCATTTTAAAAGAATCTCAGTCTTTAATGAAGAACAGAGGGAATTTTCAATCAGTAATCAGAAACAGCTCTCAAAATCAGGGATAGTGGAGCAGTATGCATATTTTTATTTGGTGCACAGAAAATTCATTGTTTCTGAGCTATTCCTGTAAGTAGATTCACTGTACTCTTGAACCTTAGTGGATCCTGCAGTGCTTGTGATTCTCTGAGTATTAAAGGAATTAGAGAAAGTCTTCTTAAGTAGTTAGAGGCACCATAGTAAGAAATGATTACCCACTTTAAAAACAGCCATGTAAAATCAAAAAAAAAAAAAAAAAAAAAAAAAAAAAAGAAAAAAAACAAAGGGAGAATGGATGCACATAAAAGAGACTAGCTGAAGGCAGGAAAAATTATTTAATATCTATATGCTATAATCATTCTAGGCACTGTGAGACTACATGCACTGTAAAGGAAGACGGAAAAGTAAAAAGACACTTACTTAATAGTCTGAAAATTATATTAAGAACTACATTAATGAGACCTAAGGATATATCCCTGTTAATGAGTCATCAAGACTCTCAGGAGTAAATGAAATTCCATGCCTCTGTAGTAAAATGTACTTCGGACACACTGGAAAGACATTATTAGTCAGAGAAGATGAAAAAACCTGTTAATAGTCAAAACTGTAATTGGTGAGACTCATGTGTTGAAATGCTAAAACTGTAAAAAAACCCCATAATAAACTATCTACAGTCCTGCAAAATATGATATAGATACAAATACATATAAAATAAAAGATGCCAAAAGGTACAAAAGCAAGAAGTGAGACATGTTTTTTTTGTTTACAGAAATAGATATGAGGTAACATATAGAACTGTGACACATATGTGCTTTGACATCATATATAATCAGTTTTCTTAGTGTTTTCTCATCTTGTACAATTCTTCTGCCTGTCCTTCAGTCCTGTGTAGTGGTTATTTCTTACTCTGTCGACTCAAGGTTTTTGGAGAATTCAGTTACTGGTACAATGCTCAATCTGCTATAAAATCTGTAAATGATATATTGCCTTTGTCTTGTCACCATTTCATAACTTTTATGAAACTCTTGGTAAGAGTTTTTGATTTGAGAACCAGATTGAAATGAGAGAATCTGAAGTACATTTTCCTAACAGTAATGAAAATTAAGAAATGAATGTTCTATTTCTGGGTGCCACTTAAAAAAGACAGGTAAGTATATGGATCAAAACACTGAAGTATTGCCTGATATTCATGTCCAAAATGTTAAGTCTTAAATTTACATTCTAGCTGTGGATTTTCCTGTCTTACATGCATTTACTGAAGTGGTCAGTCAGTAGATCATTCAAGATGGAATAATATCAATAGATAATACAGAGAATACCCTTAGTTAAATATACATATGCTCTATTGGAGAAGACTACATTGCCAGAAAGTAGCAAAACCTGTATTTTTAGATCCTCAGAGTCAGGTGGGACATTTGAATCTGGTTATGGTTTAGATCACTTGAGTGCTCTAAAGAAGAGGAGAGAGCAGAGATGAGAATGAGTTTGAAGCCAAATCTTCCTTTAGTCATTGAACCTGTTCAGAAATCTAGTGCTTCAGAAAATTCACAGAATTTAATTTTGAACATATTATAAGCAATTGTTCCAACATTCCTGAAATGTTTTTTCAGAGTTGTCTCCTTTAAAACTGGTCCTTCAATCTAGGAAGAACTCATAAACTGTTTTGACTGTTCTGAAGATGAGTTTTTAAGTGAACAAATAATTTGCCAAAAAATATCTTTCACCCCCCAATTTCAGTTCAATTATCCTGAGCAATGACAATATAGGGTATATTTTGACACATAAGATAATCTGTAGGGGTCTTTCACTAGTTTTGAGGGTTTTTTGTTTGTTTAGTTGGAGGGGTTGTTTGTTTTTCTTTGGTTTTTGTTTTGTTTTTTAAATTAGAGACACAGAATTTATTACATTACTAAATCATTTTCCATCAGACTAATTTCTTCTTCCTTCATGGAGTTTGGCAAAATTGAAGGCATAGAAGGCAATGGAAATGTACTGGCTCCTAAGAAATCTAAATGTGGCCAGGAATGTGCAGTGATGAAGTGTCTTAGAACCCTTCAGTTTCTTCAGCCAAGGGTAATCTCATCAAATGTTATACATACATGAAAAGAGAAAGATGTCATCAAATCACTTCCTTACAGTCATGAACATAGTTGTGAACTGGGGCTTGTTTCAAAGCATCCACATATCTTTCTTTATTCCAACTGAAACGACTATCTTCTCACTAGCTTCCTTAGACTTTATCTTATTTCCAGTTTTCTGTAGCATTTTGTTCTATTTCTCATCATCAAATATATTTATCAGTGGCCTTAGCTCTGATCCCAAAGCTGCACTCTGGTATGTGGGTTACTGCAGAAGCCAAGATCTTCTTCAACCTGATATCTGCCTCCACTAGACTTTCACATCTCAAATTATTTGGCTTGGGCATTTTTACTAGTTCTGTGTGGTGCCTAAACAACAAACAGCACGAACAAAAACAGTAAACAAGAAAAATTCTGACCCTCAATTTATTAAATTGCTTTTAGTGAAAAAGACTGAAATACTCAATAGACGTGCACTTTTTAATATTTTTTCTCCTAGAAATAAAAATATTTTCAATGCCATCAATAATATTATGTTTTTTGGCTGACTGTTTGTTACCTTCGGACTTGCCTTGCCATGAAAGCAGCAAACCGTTTTTGAAGTGGAATGCACTGAGTAGTTACTCAGTTCTAGAGATGTAATGAGAGGGTTGTGTCAGCATTAGTGTTATCTGCTAAAACGTAAGCAAGGCAATGCATTCTGATAACAGTTTAAATGGCAAACACTTCACAAGGGAAGTTATTTTCCCGGGTTTTATTTGCCCAGGCAGAACATTTATTATGAGATTAAAAAGAACAAACACACAAGTTACACCAAATTCTGAATTTTGTGTATTAAAAAAAAAAATAATAATAGAACAAGTATGTAGAAAAGTTTATGAGATCATGAGTATGTAGGTCATAAGACCCAGTCGTTTATGACCAGAGAAGTCATTACCCCACTGCTTAGAGACATTATCACTCAATGTGAGTTTTTGCCATCAAAGATGTCTAATCTGGTTTCTGCCTCCAACATAGAAAAAATAGCCTAAGAAACTTAGAGGGCCACAGATGTTCTAGGCTTGGTTTGGTCAGAGAAGTTTTTATTCTGGTATCCTTCAACAAATTGGGCTACCTTAAGTTCTTCACCAACCTCTCTTTCTGCTTGACCTCTTAGAATGAGTGATGGAAATTTTCTTTTTAGTGTGAGAATTGTGAGTCTTTCTTGTCAGTAAGCAAGAGCAGGATGTGGGATGGTGTTCCATAAAACAAAGCATATATGTAAGAGTGATTCATGTTCAACACTTAAGAGCAGTAATGAAATAAAATATGTTTGTGTGTTCATCCACATTCACACTAGGAAGCATTATGTTATCTTACATGGAGTTTCTAATTCATAGCAACAATTACAATAATTACTGTTGAAAGGGGATGGATTTTCTGTCTTGCAGAAACACTTGCAAGAATGTTTTGGGTAAGACTTAGAGTTCATGTAGTGTAACTTTCTGCCTGACAGCAGTCCTAGATGCATCTAAGGAAAGTGAAAGGAATTTTTCTTAGGTACAATGTCTAGACTACAGAACCTTTTTGAAATCATTATGTTAATTTGGTGGTTTTTAAGAAAACAAAACTAAAAAGCCCAAACATATTCACTGTTACAACTATCACCATTTTTATCATCCACATCAAATCAAATCTCACTTTAAATGTGGGCTCAGTAGCATCTTGCATGAATAGTTTAGAAAAATATTTCCCTATCTCAATTTTGAATTACTGCCTTTTAATATCCCTGAATATTCCCTTTTTCTATTGTGTTGAGACAGGGACAATAAAAATATTCAGTATATCCCCTGTATCTTTCATTAGATACAGACCTTCATAGGCTTTTGTTTTGTTCATTTACATTTTCTTCTTGCTGAAATTCCAGTCTTTTAATTTTTTCTTCAAATTAGAGTTTTCAAGGAGCATCAATATTTGAAAATCAAAATATAAGAAGAAATTACTGTAGAAAAAAAAATAGAAAACCTCTGTTTTGTAAGACATCTATTAGATTAGGAAAGAGGTGAATAGGAAAAAATGCCTTACATATTATTTATAATTAAATGATTGAAAATATGTTCATTCCTAAAAAAGTTCTTTCAAATGGTTTGATTAGTAGCAAATGCAAAGTACAGAGCTGTGTTTTGCAAAGCTCTATAATTGATTTTGTTTCTTCCTAAATGCTTCATATATGTGTGGCTATAGATAGTAGATGGTTCTGCAGTGAATATAAAACTTTAACAGCTTATGAGTTTTACAGATGTCATAAGAAAGTATAACACATTCTTTTTTCCTTTTTTGGATGACTCCCATCTGCATCATTTCAGTTATTGTTCAAAAGAGCATAAATAACACAAAAAGGAAGGCATTTGTGATTTTATAATTTAACTCTCTTTTAGCTGTTCTTGGAAAACAGAATTTTATGTTCATTCTTGTCAGTATAACTTTATGACAAAGCAATGTCATTCCTTATGAGAACTGCATTCACTGACGTCAATGAAATGGGAATTCTGGCTTATTCTCCATAGAGAGACCTCTACAAAGAAATAAACCACCATTTATGCATTATAAACAGCTTAACAGCATCTTTGACTTAACCTAAAACTTTTAGTCACAATGCCAACTTTTAGCTTTGATTTTTGTTATTGTTTTGGTTTGACTCTTGGCAAAATGCCAACCACCTCCCAATGCAACAGAGTTTCAGTTAAAAGAAG
>JAWWEU010000081.1:123275045-123312685 GCA_035583155.1 Acropternis orthonyx | reverse complement strand
CTTCCTTCCTTCCTTCCTTCCTTCCTTCCTTCCTTCCTTCCTTCCTTCCTTCCTTCCTTCCTTCCTTCCTTCCTTCACAAGTGAATATTACCTCATCTTGGAACTTTTTGCCTTTTTGCCTCAGTTCCATAGCTCCCTGACTTTCCATTAATGTAGCATTCCTCCTTTGCTTCACTATTTTCAAGCTGCTATGCAAGACACTGAAATAATCAGAACATTGTTGGAAAGGGGGTAAATCATGAAAGTGTTATTCATTGCATATCTCATCTGTTTTTAAATTCTTATCTTGTCTTCAGCTACTGACCAGATTCAAAGATGGAACACTGGACCAGTTAGCACTGTAAACTGTTTGCATGGCTAGTCTTATCCTTGTAAACCCAAATAAATAAAAATATTACTTATTATACTGAGTTATAATTAAAATTTATGGGCTTGGAAATAATGCACATTGTTATAAATTAACAAAAGGCGTATGTAATTAAAACCTTTTCTATAATGGAAATATTTAAGCTCAATTTTTTACCTTAATGATGAGAATCAAATGACACCTAAAAAATGGTTATTACTTCAGAGTGAGATGGAAAATGCAGAATTCATCACAAACAGTTATTTTGACAATGTTTATCAAAATGAGATGTTTCTTCTCTCACACTCTCAGGAGTAGAAAGGAGAAAGACATACTCATTGGGAGAGGCTTAAGGCCAAATCCTGTCTAATAGAAGAGGAGAAATAGCATTTGTAGGTTACATTGGCACAATGACAATGACAGGTGGGTTAGGTTAGCTTTGTGAACTCTCAGAAAGAGATGCACTCTCAAAAGATCAGCCTGTAAAAAGCGTTGAGCACCTGCAGTTTTTAATGGCTTTAACTGGAATTCTCTGTGTATTGAGTACTTGCAGAATTCATTCCTATAGTGGTGAGGGAAGAGGGAGGTGGAAAGAATCTCACTGGGTATGTGGTCTCCTGATGTTTTATTTTAAAGAAAAAGGGAAAGCTGGAGTTTGCCTGCCTAGAAAGGAAAGAAGTGTATAGGTGAGATTTATAGTCTGTCTAGAAGATTTTACATTCAATTTTATTTTTGCATTCAATTTTCTGCCATGTGTATACACAGATCTGCTGAGCAAACACTTTCAGTGGAAAAAAAAAAAAAAACAACCCAAACTTGTTTGTGAATAAATACATTAATTCACATGCAAATAGGCTCATTCATACATGTATACGCATGTTTACCCTTATAAAATATTCCAGACATTTATGACGAAGAAGTAAAAAGACCAGCAATAGCAGTATGGACAATCACAGCAAAGTGAAGAAAAAGAATTAATCAAAATTCTGTCATGAATGAGAAAAAGCATTCATAAAAGTATGGATCCATTAAATTTCTAATGTCTGCTTTTACTTATTTACTTATTAAGCAAGGAAGGTTGTTCTCATAAAAATATATTTTAAATGTGAAGATTGCATACTTGTGTGACATAGAGGTTGTGCGTGTGGAGAACACTTCCTAAGTGATCTGCAGTGATTAAGAGCTACACTTTCACTGATTTTGAACAAAAGATGTCTAAAACCAAAAACATTGATAGACAAAGACAGTGCATGTTCCAGGAAAAGTCAATTCCTTCTTTGCAATCAAGAGTTTATTCATTTTAGAATGATAACTAGGGTTTCTAACCTATGGTCTTATGGTAAAGAAGTTTTCTATGGCACTGGTTCATCACTTAGTGCTACAGCACTGACATGCAGAGCAAAAGAAAAAGAAACCACATTAATTAATTTTTCCCTTTCCCTTTCTCCTTCCCATTTGCCTTCCCCTTTGCCTTCTTCATTATTTTTATCTTTTACTTACTTTTTTCTCTTTTTTTTTGCAATTATTTTTCTAACGATCTTCAGTTTGCTTAATGTCTGAGATTTTCCTAGAGGAACTTTAGAATTCTGCATTTGGGACTTTTTATTTCCATTTTTTTTTGTGTGTGTGTGGTTCACCCCTTAATTTTACTTACTTCTGCCTTAATTGAAGAGAAATTTATTTATTTTATTTATTTCTTTGACTTTTGCAATGTCCATATGCCTTTTGTAGTTGTGTCAACATCAACACATTACAGAAAAATGAAGGGTTTGGGTTTTTTTAACATTCTATTTTACTGTGGACTTTTGGAAATACTTTCTTCATAATGTACCTCATGGGCATCACACTTTCTTTTCTTTGTTCTTCTAATTCATACCAAGGAAGACCAAATTGTTCTTTGTTTTAATATTCTTTATCAGTATGAGTTTAATTTGGGTCTTCTAAGTTTTTTCATGTCTCTGGATAAAAACAGAAAGACTTTTTCCCATTCCCTGTAGGCTTTCTGTTTTTCTTTATTTTTTTCCTGGTGTGATTATTCCTTCAAATGTGTTCAGGAGCTCCTTTCTAGAAGTGCTTTTCCCTTGCTTTGGATACAGAATCTGTTATCTTGGATTTGAAGACTTTTCAAATTTCCTGAACAGCTATGTCTCACTGCTCCTAGGTGTACCTGATCTCTCTAATTACTTCCCTTAATCTATTAAATTCTGCCCTGTGGAATCAAGAATCTTGGCAGCCTACCTTTTTTTTTTCTTTTCCCAGTTCTTCTACTGAAGTGAAACGAGATGTGTCCTTGAGCACTCACCATTATGACAAATTGTGAAACAGCTTTCTCACCACCTGACAGTGCACAGTTTCCACTCTGAATTTTTCTCTGCAACATAACTTGCATTAGCTGACAGCAATTTCCAGTTGCAGTGGTTTATACAATAGATAATTCAGATTTGCTCCTGAGTCATCTTCTTTCAAAGGCTGAGGGTCAAGCTATCAGGTCAGCAGAACCTTGAGTACAAATATTTGTTTTTATCCTGGGATAGAGGTAACTTTCTTAATAGCTGCCTGTATGGTGTTTTGGATTAGTGACCAAATCAATGCTGATAGCCCACCAATGTTTTGGCTGTCACTGACTAGTGCTTGCACAGCGTCACGTCCTTCTCTGTTTCTCACTCTGTCTCCCCAGTGAGTAGGCAAGAGCTTGGGAGGGAACACAGCTGAAGCAGCTGAGCTACACTGGCTGAGGGAATACCATATGCTCTCAATCTCAACAATATAGGCTGGAAACTTAGTCTTTGCTTAGAAACTGCTGGGGCATGGGTCTGTTTGGGAAAGCTGGTGATTTTGCATCACTTGCAGTGGGTTTTTTTGCTAGTTTTTTTCCCAACTTTTCCCTTCACTTACAAAACCTATGAGTCTTCTCACTTTTTCTCCTCCTTTTCCTTCCCCCATCTCACTGGGAGTGGTAAGTGGTGGTGTGGATGCTCTGCTGCTGGACAGGGTCAACCCACTACAGATGTTTACTTAGGAGAGGAGAAAGCCTAACATTTACAGGAAACTTTCTGTGTCTCATGAGTTCAGAAATATGCCAGTACTGTGAAAAACATACAATAAGTTTCAAGAGTTTTATTTTGAACAGATATAATCAAACCACCACTGATGAAATTTTACCATGATTATCCTTTACCACAGTATTCTATTACCATAGCACCTACTTGGATCATTTTTAGGACAGATAAATAAAATAAAACTTCCTCTATATCCTTAAATTGTAACAGAGTAGCTGGAGACACTTTTAAAGGTATTGTATGTTGAAGTTTCACTGGTAGGATGAAGCCTCCTATGTTCCAAAACCTCTGTGGATGTCTTATATTTCCCCTTGTTAGAACAGTGTACTACAACAATTTGGTGTAACTGGAAAGAAATCTTGAACATAACCACTTGGCAATGTTAAGAAGGGGCAGCCAAGCTGAATTAACTTCCAGGCCCAACTAGGATGAGGTGCTCCCTTAAATTGCCCCTGAACTGCTCTAACATTTCTCCTGAAGTGGCTGGCTTGATGGGAACCTGAATCTTAGCATGCTGTGGCTGGGCTTTGTGCAGCTGGAGAAAGCTAGCATATAACAACTGCTGGGAACAGTTTTTGCTTACATGGGACGTACTCCCAGCCACTGCTTTAACTCTAGTGAGCTATTCTCCCACACTGAAAACTAGCAAAGAACTTGGCAAGTCAGGAAAAAAAAACCAGGTTTCTGAATTTTGGTTGGCAAGCGTGGGAGCTCAGTAGCTACTGAGAGTATAAGAACCTTAGGGCAGGAGACCAGCAGTGATTCCTGAAGCACACAATGTTTTTTTGTAAATATCACACTGTCTATGGAAAGTCTTTGCAGAGAAATTTGTCCTGATGATACCTACACATGCTCACAAACACTTTCTTTTGTTTCTCTGTCTGACATGGGACCACCAGGTGATGAGTATTTAGCAGTGCTTGTACTTCAATTAGAAGTGCCAGTCTCAGAACTTAACAAAGCTGTTCCTAACATCCTCACTGAATCAAACATTTTCTCTTGCAACTCCCATCCACTGTCAGGTAAGTTCAGCAAATGAGAAAAGCGTGCCTTTTTCAGCAGAGAGAGCATTGCTTCAAAGCACTTCTTTCTGCATGTTGATCTATTGCATGTATGCCCAGCTAACCCTGTTTTAAAAGAACATTCTTAACCTTTGACTGGGATTTTGAGGACAACAGCAGCCTCTGCTGTTTTGACAGACTGCCTTTGTTCAAATGGCTTTTTGGAACTTGCGTTTGGTATATTAACCATAGACGTGCTCATTCTCATTCGTCTAATTCATACTGTGCTTAAGTCAGCCTGGCTAGCACATTATGCATCCCTTTGTACACTGCAGGGCATTGTATTAGCATGATGGCTAGTAGCTCAGCCAAGATTTATCAAACAATAATTTGAAGTCGCAACATCTGGCTTTGGAAGCAATGTGCTCTCTACCCAATGACTGATGTAACTCACACATATCAGAAATGAAGCAGAAGAATGACAAACTCATTCTCTGGGACTGCTGAACTGCAGTAGGTTTCCTCCCTTCCAGACTGTATTAACCATATGAGACTTTCACACATAACCACCCTGTTTATGTTATAATTTCTACTCACATCAGGCAGAAATAGGATTCCCAAAACACAATATAGCAATAAACACTGGTTAAAAAATTGAAAAAATGACTGACCAGGCATGCAATATGCTTCTTGCCTCTGTATAAATCCTATGTGGATGTGGATGATTTGATTTGCTTTCCATATCAAAAGCAATATCTTTCCTAAGGCAATATTAGAATAGTTTTTAATGATAACAGACTGTGTAGTGATGACTTTTTTATATAAATTTAATGATTTTTACCGTAGGCCCTCCTGTTTGAAAACCTATATGAAATCCAATGGGTGCTAGCTAAATAGCACCCTCTCCACCCCAAATCTCAGTGAGTGTGATTTTGAAAAGATACTGTCTTAATTGGACTGATTGTATCTGCTGAATACAGTGGTGACAAGTTAAAGAAAGAATAACATTTAAGGATTATTGCCTTAAATTAACAATTCACAACTTTGTAGGCTCAGTTGCAGTTTATCTTGTTAAAGATAGTCAAAGCTAGTATTCAGATATCCTTCTTACATTTTCCAGGGTCTCTTGGCCTTATTAATTCAAATCTTACTTTCAATGTATGCATGTAGCCGAGATAATTATTAGAAGGAGAGATCAAAGCAAGCATATTATAGTCCTATTCCATTTTCTGCTGATGTGAGTGATCTGCCTCTTCTTTGATGTTGTATGCTTCTACAGTGAAAGTACAGAGGATAAAAATACTACACCATGTAATCTGGCATTTATCCCATGAGAGCAGAATTCCAAATTGTGACACATGTCAAGAAGTTAAAAAAAATAACTTAAAAGAGCCCTATGCTTTATGCAGTGACATACTCTGCATTTAAACACCATCAAACATCACTTTCCATTACAAATTTAGTCCCCTGTATAAAATTCAAAGAATTTCTGTAACTTTAGTCAAAGAAAATGACAGCAATACTTAAAAAATAGCTGCTATATTTACAAGTAGTTACACTGAGATGGCAACTTAGCTTTATTCAAACCAAATTCTACTCTTTCTTTTTTTTATCATTAAAAAGGCAAAGGGAAGAAAAAATTAATGTGTTTGTGCAAAGACAGATGTATCTTCTGAACAATTTAGCTTCATATCCAACAGTCTGTTTATTCAGACTGGAATTTGTCATGCTTTGGAAAATGTCTGTGATTCCAGGTGCTGAATCCAGTACTGACACAGACTCATAAGATTCTTCCTCAGAGTGAGGAAGCAGGATTTGTTCCTTATTATTGTATATTTAAAATGTAATTGCCCAATATATCTTGTCAGAATTCTGTCATATTGACACATATATTGGAAACCGAAACTCATCATATTTCTGCCTTTATAGCATAACACTTGATTATTTTAGATTGTAAAGAGCAGAAAGAATGTCAGTTACAATAGTGTAACATTTGGCCTTCTTGGGTTTACTGGAAAATGTCAGAAGTCTTTGGACAGTTTGGGAAGTTTTCCTTCACTACTGAAATCAGTGAGAGGCTTTTTTACTACCTCCAATGACTACATAGATGTAAAACAGCATTCCTTATTCTTTATGTCTCAAGGATGAAGCAGGCCAAATAAGTTTTCCATCTTTCCTTTTCTTCATGATCAACATTGTAATTAATTTCAAACAGATTCCATATGAAGTTCGAAGAATTTCCTTAATTTTCTTTTCTCATGTCTGAGTTATATGATGGGCAGAAACATAAGTGTCAAAACACAGGAAAAAAGAACAAGCTGTTCATAAAAGAAAACTGGAATCAGGAAGACACAGAAATATCACCAAATTCTGAATTCCTATTTAACCTTTACAGTTATGAGATGTTTTTGTATGTTAGATGGAGAAGCTAGTATATGGAAACTCAACACCAGATTACTGTTCTTGCAATTGTTGCTAGAAGTGTCATAATCCCTTAATTTTATCATTCAGGAAATGTTTGTTTAATTTCTGTTTCTTTCTAGCAACACTTCCAAGGTTTGGTGAACTTTTTACCACTTGACAGTGAGGAAATAGCTTTGCATGTTACTTTTTGCAATGTAGAGCTTTTCCTATAGACTGAGGGCCAAAATCCCAGCCTTGCAAAGCTGATCTGTATTGACAGTTCAATATTTCCCTAAACAAGACATTCAAAGGCAAATATTACTAGATTTATGGTCTGGAATCCTCTTAAACTTGAAGTCACACCTAGGTAGACATGAGTGCAAGAAACGTTTGCTTTCATCTATGCCTACCTTGAAGATTACCCCAGATTCTATCAGTCTGTCCTCTGGTACAGGCTTCTCTGTCCAGCAGTATGGGTCATACTGTTCTTTCTGCACAATGCTCCCACTAAATTCAGAATCCAGTTGTGCTTCTCAAGAGTATTCTGTGATTTGTTATTAGAATGATTGTCAGGTAGAAAACAGACTTTTCTCCAAAATCAAAAGCCTCCCTGTAATGATTTCACTTTTCCATCTAATTTCAGTTTTCTCTCAGAAATTAATTTCCAGATCCTCCATGTGTTAGTAAGGTGCCGGTCTGACTACTCCACCTGTGGGTCTTAAAATCCTGATGCATAGAGAGCTGCTGAAACATAGGGTGTTGTTCCATGCAGTAGTCAGTAATTTGCCTGGAAGAAAGAGGGCAGAGTGCTCTAGACATCACCAGGGTATTTGAAAACATTTAGAAATATTTTGGAAAAGTTAACAGTGAAAATATCTTGGAAATGCATTCCAGAGTTTTCCCTTCTAGAGAAGTTTAAAAACATGAAGTTATAAACCAATTTAATAGGTTGTTTTTAGGGACTTGTTTGCTATTGTTTGCTTCTGGTTTTTTTTTTTTTTTTTTTTTTTTTTTTTTTTTTTTTTTTTTTTTTTTTTTTTTTTTGTTTCCCTGGAAGCTTTAGAGGTTCCATGTAATAGGTATTCCAATTTCTCACTGGTTCTATCTGTAATTTTCAAACTTTTTGTGGATTCAGACATGAGTGTCCCAGGAATTTGCAGAGGGAATGTTCCCAGGAGACAGAGCAAGCATAGGCAGCTCTTGTGTTCAGCTGCTGTGAAAGACTCGGCGGGGCTCTTTGCTTCCTCCCTGTCTTGAGTGTGGAGAAACCAGCCAAGCAAAAGTCAGAAGTTCTTGGCTGCAATTCCCAGACTCTTTTCAAAAGGGTGATGTTATACTGTATTTTTCCTTTCATCTACAAAGAATGCCTCGCGTTTGTGTGTGTGACTGTTCCAGAAATCCACCTTGTACAAAATCATGCACTGCTGCATGAGGAGAGGTGTTCTCTAGAGTGAACAGAGACAAAGAGAAGTGACAAAAAGGCACTTATTTGTCTCTCTTAAATTTTTCTCTCAGACAGAGAGGTGAATTTGTGTTATCAGTGTGATAAGAAGCAGCTTTTCCTTCTTATTGAAGTGCTGACTTTACAGTTAGGGCCAAAGCAGGACAGTGATCTCAGAACGTGGCATTCCAGCAGCAAGTAAAAGGTACTTGTAAATGTTGGGGACCTACATGTGAGTAGCTTGCTTTCCTATGAGAACTGAATTAATGCGAAATTAACATGTCAAAGGTGGTAAATAGTTATTTGAGAAACACTTTGTCTCAAGAAATCTGAGAGGAAGAAAATATGTGTAATGAAAGTAATGGACTGAGTGACTTTTAAGCAATGAGTTGCCTAGTTAGGTTGTTCAGTTAAGGAAAAACACATCCCAAATTGTGGTGTATCTGTACAGATTATAACCTCATCTTGAGTGACCCCTGCTCTCTGATAAGCAATCAAATTCTGTTGTCTTGTCAAGGCACTAGCTCATGATGAGTTGGTGTTATATACATACATACATAGCTCTGAGTGGCCAAAATGAGGCCAAGGAATTAATTTCCAGACTGTGGGACTTCTAGGGTAAAACTACAAATAATTAAACCTAAATTTCTGAACAGGCCAATTATTTAAAGGATCCTTGATGTTTTTCCCATTTCTGTTATTGAGAGCTACTGCCAAGTGGCAGGAAGTGGGGTGTGTGGAGGAATAAACTATGCTGTAAAAATATGTATTACTTACTTTTTCTGAGTAAACACTACAGATACCTACATAAATGGTGTATAAAGCTTTCATGAATCAGGCCTCAGGCTAGACATTTAAGTGGTCCCTACTGTATTCACATACAAACAGTTGTGCAGTGTATTAAGAATTGCAATAATAGAAAAATAGCTATAAAATATTAGCATGATTTTGCCTTTTTTTTTATTGCTCCTTGTCTTCCTTGACTTTTTTTTTTTTTTTTTTTTTTTTTTAATAATGAAAAGTCAGTAAAATATTGCAAACCTGTATAGACTGAAGGGGTACTCAGCCTGAATTGGGAGATATTTTATACTTTCCATATTCATTGATTATACTGGAAGCAAGTTTAAGAGAGAAAATGTCTGGGTCTGTGTGTTATACAGAATACATTTCACATACAGTCCTCCTAGTTATCAATTAATTCAACTTACTTCCTCATCAATTTTTTTCCCTCTTAGTCCTGATGGTTTTATAACCTAGACCCTGGCGATACCCTTAGGCAGTCCATCTCATAATTGACACATTTTCTAACACAGCATAGTGATGCCAAGTCAGTGCTTTCAGGCCATGACTTCAGCTTATTGGAGACTGCAGCAGGGACTCCTTTTATCCCTCATACATCAGAATACACTGACAGCTCTCCCAAGCAGGGACGAGGCAGGTCTCTCCCTCAGGAAAATGTATGCAAACACCTCTGGAACATTGTACTGGTTGCTAGGCATCACACTGGTGACATCTTTATGATAAACATGGTATGCAGAAGAAGGCCTAATAAAAGAATAACAAATTATTACATCCAGAGGGCAATTTTACAAGATTAACTGGTGTAATAAATTACTGCTGTAGTCAGAATACCATGTTACCTTTTAAGGTATTTCACAGCAGAGTCTAAATGAACCAGCCTATAAAAATAGGGAATGTTTCACAGAAAATAATAAACTCATTCTTATATTTTTTTAATACTCTTCATGATATGTATGTGTGGTGTTTGGCTTGCTGCATGGTAGCTTCAGCAACTGCTTGCTGAAAAATAAGGCTATACATGCAATTCATACCAAGATGTCTCTGTTCATCATTATTTTTTCCCTGCTGTTGGAGTTCAGTACCACTGCAATCTACATAATATCAATTTGAATGAAAGTCCATAGCATTTTATTTAAAAAACTATTTTCATACATAAAGCATTGCAAAAAAAAATTACGGTAGACAAATACCTTTCATACTAATTATCAAATATTTTGATTTTTTCTTTCTGCTTTTTAACAAAAAAAAAAAAAAAAGGGCATCTCACATTTTCCCTTCTCCCCTTTCTGTCTCACTCTTTGTGAATTACTTTCTCTCTTTTTTCCTTTCATTTTCTGAGTATTTTAAATTTGTCCATTAGTAATTTAATCTTTTTAATTTTTAGGATTCATATTTTACATTTTGATATCATGACCCTTTTGTGTTACAAAAAAAACCCAAAAACATCAGCTTCGTGGCGAAAAAGGATCCCTCATTTGAACCCTAATTGACACAAGACCTTGGTTATTGTCATGTACTACTTTTATACTAATACAGAGGTGAATTTGCATTTCATTTGTAAATGAATGCGATGTGTTTTCCTGTGGTTATTTCAGGCAAAATCCCAAGATTTCCCACAACCCATAAAAGGCAGAGCACACATCTGGAGTTCAAAGGCTATGGATGTACTACAATTTATCAAAAACTCTCCTATGTTACTCTAACATGATACATTAACAGGATAACCCAGCTTCATTTTTGTAAGCTGCAGACAATTTGCAGCTGGCTATGAGGTCATACTCTTGCAGTTCTACCAATTTGATATAATATGCTTTCATAACTTAAACCACCAACATCTTCACTTGCAAAAAGATATGCACTAAATGGGATATGTGCCCATAGTCAGAGGTGCTTCTGAGCACCTCTGTTCCAGTCCTGTTCCAGATTTGTATGTGTTCATTGCCCTTCTCTCGCCTGTGTTAAGGGTATGGCATGTGGGACTGCAGTCTGACATAAACCAGCACCTCCCAAAAGCCCTCTTACACACCTGGTCAAAATTATTTTTTAACTCTCTGTAGGAAAGAGAAATTTCCAATAAGAACTCAATGCCATGAGTATTCTTGGTAGCTTTATGTGTATATAGATTAACATTTTACTGAAATGATCAAAAAATTGCAGCATTGTAAATGAAAACACAGAAGATGCTGAAATATTTGTAAAAGTGGCAAAAGGGCACTTCAGGTATCCTCTGACAGTTATACGAACCCCCAGTTTGTACATGAATTAACAACTCATTTTCAAAACTCCCTTTTATATACCTGCATAAATGAAACAGGAATATGTCTGGTTTTATTGTTGGTTTATCTGAGTTCACACACACACACACACACACACACACACACAAATAAAAATCTGCCAGCCTTCCATGTTGAACACAGATATCCTGCGTCTCCAACGAAAAGTGTGCAGCAATGCAACAGTGAAGGCAGTAATGGGTGGTGCAAGATGATAAAGGAAAAACAAACAATAGAGGGAGGGGTGAGTCTGGCCCCCTGATTTTCAAGGCACTGCTAAGAGGTGACATTCAGACATCATCGTGGACTGGGATCAAGTGCAAGGTTCAAGGCAAGCTCTTTTTCTTCAACAAAAAATGATGCTCCCAGTGGGTAGGTGCCAAGGAGGAAGGCCAGGAGACAGCATGCTGGAGACATGATGACACATAAGAGCTGAAATGAGACACCGAGATGTGGGAAGAGACCAGTCATGGCAATGCTGGAGGCAGAAAGGAAGGAGGAGCATCAGGATCAGAAGTCATGTGATCCAGAAAAGACCTTGAAGTGTGGGGATTAATTTGAACCTGTGAACTTCATCAGAAAATATTCAGTTTACAGATGACTGAATGTATATATCTCTTCATTCTGGTCAGAAGGTTTTCAGTTGATCATGTGGCAGTTGTAGAAAAGTGCTGAGAAAATGCAGATCACTGGTAGGTAAATGTTAAACTCAACACACATTAAAAGACAGAAAATAAAAGTGTTTCTGAGTCGCAACAGCTTCTGTTTTAGCAAAACAAAAGCAGTGACTCAGGCTTTCCACAAGCAAAAGTACCAAAACAATTAAATATAATTATAAAAGCAATTAAATTATACAAATCCAAATAGATTTTTTTTCCATAATTATCAAGAACTATTGCCTTGTTTCCTACTTCTTTGCAGATTTATATTATTTAAGATTTTGATTTCATGTTTCAGTTCAAGACCGTTTTGAAAATTAAAGAGCTCTTGAAAGATGAAAAGGATCATCACTTTTTTTAAAAATTAATTTATTGAGTGCAAGACATGATGCCTTTCTGTGTTAAAAATAAGTGTCATTTATAGCAAACAAATTTCACAAGATATTTTCAGAGTGTTCTAATAGAACATGGATGTCACAAAAAGTTTACTCCCATTCAGTTAAATGTAATAACAACTTAAATACCTATGGGAATGTTGAGTGTCCAAATGCAGACATACTTGCAGAATACTTAGAATTCAATACCGCCAAGTTCATCTGTTAAAGTTGCAAAATAAGTAAAACTCGATCAAATTATAAGAAAATTTAAATATTTTATCCTTCTTTAAACATTGCCCTGACTCTCAAAATTCAGTAATTAAAGTAATTAATTAAAGTAATAATTTTTTGGCTAGATTTTTTTCAGAATATTCAACATGTATATCTAATACTTAATTGAGCAACAAAACAGTGCTAGGTGCTTTTTCATAGTTTTTATTAGATTTGCATATTTAAAAAGAGAACAATGAACAAGTCACTTTCAGAAAGAGAAAAGCATCTGGATGAAGCAACAAAGTGTATTGCTAAAGGGGATATAGTAAAGGTAACTTTTTGCTAAATACATGGTAGTGGAAACCTAGTTTTAAAGAGAGATTTTTCACAAGACACTTATCTGAATGATTTAAGGGGGAGGATATTCTTCATAATCAACAACTATTCAAGGGAAATTTACATTTGTGAAGAAAAGGTAGCTCATCAGCAGCTCGCTTATCAACTCCACAGGCAGACCCTTGTATGCAGAAGCTTCTTTATCAATGAACCCAGACAAGATGTTTGGGAATAAGTCCCTAAGCCGGAGCAGTTGCCTATAGTGGTAAAGCATAACTTATTAAATCAAAAGAACTCTGCAATTAAACACCATGATGCATCGGGTTTCTGCAGCCAGGTTTTGGTAGCAGGGGCTCTACAGGGGTGGCTTCTGTTAGAAGCTGCCAGAAGCTTCCCTTGTGTCCGGTGGAGCCAAAGCCAGCCAGCTCCAGGACAGGCTTCTTGCTGCTGGCCAATGCCAAGCCAATCAGGAATGATAGTAATGCTTCTGTGATAACAACTTTAAGAACGGAAAAAAAGTTGTTGCACAGTTCTAAATTCCAGCAAGGGAAGAGAGGAGTGAGAACATGTGAACAACAATGTAGACTCCAAGGTCAGTGCAGAAGGAGAGAAAGGAGGTGCTCCATGAGCTGGAGCTGAGGTTCTGCTGCAGCTCGTGGTGCAGCCCATGGTGGAGCAGCTCTGACCCTGCAGCCCATGGAGGAGCCCACACTGGAGCGGGTGGATGCACAAAGGAGGCTGTGACCCCATGGGAGGTCCATGATGCAGCAAGGTCCTAGCAGGGACCTGCTGATCCATGGAGAGGAACCACACTGGAGCAGGTTTCCCTGGTAGGACTTGTGGCCCTGTGGGGTCTGAAGCAGCTTGTTAATGAAGGACTGCACCCAATGGAAAAGTGACCCACATCAGTTTTGTGAAGAACTGTTGCCCGTGGAATGGAGTCACACTGGAGAATTTCATGCAGGACTGTCTCCCATGGGGAGGGACCCCACAGAGAGCAGGAGAAGGACTCCTCTCCCTGACAGTGGCAGAAACAACAACTGACTGTAACCCCCATTCCCCATCTCCCTGCACCTCTGTGGGGGAGAAGGTAGAACTCAGAAGGAAAGAGGGGTAGAGGGAAGGTGGTTTTAAGATTATTTTACTTCTCACTCTTTGATTCTGTTAGTAAAAAATGTAACTAATATCCCCACTTTGAATCTGTTTTGCCCATGATGGTGATCCATAAGTGACTTCTCTCAGCTCTTATTTCAACTCATGAATCCTTTGTGGTTTTTTTTTTTTTTTTTCCCTTTTATATTCTCTGTCCAGTTGCCGAGGGGAGGGAAACAGCTGCTTTAATGGGTATCTGGCACCCAGCCAGGGTCAACCCACTACACATGCAAATAAGAAAGATTGTCAAAAACAACTTCTGATGAGCGAAGTGGAAACATTGGATCAACACTGTTTCAGGGTTTTAATTTTCTATTGTTTATACATTTGTTATTGCATGTCTAAGAAAAAGAAACAGCCAGGAACTTCTGCTCACAATGTTCAACTGTAAGAAGTTGTATCTGCTATTTAGAATTGTTTTGCTGGGCATTATAAAAAGAAGAGAAGATCCAGCCAAGAGTCAATACAGCAGAAACTTCAAAGTAAAGCAATAATTATTTGTGAAAATAGTATCAAAAGAATCACATGGATCATAGAGATACATTCTAAATTGATCAAGCTTAAGTGTCACAATGCCTCCTAGTGTGCTTATAATACAGAAATTTTAGACATCTTACTTTGATTTTGTGTTTGGAGAAGTCATTTGAATGTTAGTAACCATACATTACCCAGTCCATAACTATAACAGAAAACAGAACAGTTCTCAGAGCATAAATAGATAACATCAAAATCTTCATACTGTAATTCTTCATAAGCATAGAGCAGTTATTAGTATAAGATACTGACTTTCTGAAAACACATTTAATCAAAAATTACTTGAACCTACTTTCCTGAGGGGGAGATTAACACTCTTCAACTTTGTACAAATAGCCATTTTGCAGATGCCATGTCAAAGTGTCCAAAGTTCCTAAAAATTCATATTGTAACTGTTCAAAAAAATAAGAGCATGTAAATCTGCCAGAAAAGTTTTCCTATTCCCATGATGCTTGCTCACATCTGATCATTCTCATTTGAGATACAAGTCAGTATTTTGAAACAAAAGATTGTCTGACCCCATAGATCATTTGAGAAAATCCAAGTCAATGGAACTGTTTGTAACTTTTGAATACTGCTATAATTTTGAAATTTAAAAAAATGCTGAAATCAGAAAAAAGAATTTTCTGCTACCTACACTCCATTTCACCTATCACTTAATTTCTTGCAGAATCTTATACATCTGCTGTGGGAGGAAAAGAGCATGAGCACAGATGTAATTTTGTCACTGCTGAAAAAAAAAAAAAAACAGTTATGATGTACTCCTGGAGTGTTGTTGGAAATAACAATTGCTGTCCTCTTTCTCCAGGGCAGTCTAGAACCTCATTATTTGTATTCAGTTCTTCAGGGAAAACTAAAATCACTTTCCCAATAATCTGACGGCAATAAGGTAAGCCAGGGAGCTGAGCGTGGATAAAGAACATTTAAACAATTGTTATTTCTTACTTGAAATATGAAAATATTATTATGTGAATTTTTTTTATTTTTACTTTTTCTTTTTTTTTTTTTTGTTAGGGGGTTACTTGTTTGTTTGTTGTTGTTGTTGTTGTTGTTTTCTTAGAAATCAGATTGGACTGCCTGGACTGGGAATTTTATACAGGAATAATGCCAGTCCAAAACAAATTCAAGCATCAGGATAGTTACTTAGGTTTATTTGAAAACAAGTGTTTATTTGAAAACAAGTGTTACAATGCCCCTCTCACAGGGCTGCAAGCAAGCTGCTCACCTTACCTTCAAAAGACAAGTTTGACCTGATCAACAGAGATTAGGTGGAGACATTTCTCCCTCAGAGAGGCTGCTGTGGTAGCAACCTGTCCATGGTGGTTAGATGAGATGTACTTTATGCCTCTCCTGGCCACCCTCACATCCCCACACCCTTCGAGAACCCAGCATTCTGCTTTTTTAAATGAAACTGAAGAAAAAATCTCAGCATATCAAGCACTTAGATTAACTTAGATTAACACTTTTTTTACAATTCAGTGGACATGCAGGCAGATACTGCAAAACAAGGTCTTGCTAGTAACACACCCTGTATTTACAGGTGTTGTTACAGGAGGAACATGCAAACTCAGGGGATCAAGACAATCTATCTTTGAAGGTCAGTCAGATTTCAACATTCACCCTCAATTAATATTTGCTAACCTGAAGGGAAAAAACAGTTCTTCCCACTTACTTGTTATTTGCCATTTACGACTTTGGAGATGATAATGTACTCTGGGCACATCCTGATAAATTATGATATGCACATGGATATTTGTGATCAGAGTCAGACCTAAATTATAGAAATCTAGATGTGGCATCTGCCTGTGAGTTCTGCATATGAGTTCCCCATAGAAGCAATGGAGATCTAGTCGATACAGTTCAAGAAATATGGAGATAATTCAGATGTGTAATTACAAAAGCCTTCTGACTATTTCTACAAAACCTATTGGCCAGATAGAGCTCTTTTAGGCACTTCTAAATTCAATCCCTTCACTTTAGTACAGGCATACAGTGCTATCCCTGCTGTGTCAGGATGTTGTAGGTGGCTTTTAGGTGCTGTTCCAGAATGGTGCAAACTTTCTGTAGGAGATCTTGGGGAATTCACTGTCTGTTGTAGATATCTCAACTTGTGGTCTCCAGGTATTTGTTTAAACACAGTTCTTTATCCCAATATATTCAGGAGTATTTGAGACATTTTGCATGAGAATTATAGTACTATGTTGAATGTTCAAATTTCCATTTTTAGCCAAGTCCATAAAATAAGCCACTTTTCCTTTGTGTGCCACAACACTTGCTCCCACGCAGAACCCAGAGAGACAAATGCTCATAGAATTATAGAATGGTTTGGGGTGGAAGGAACTTAAAGATCATCTATTTCCAACCCCACTGCCATGGCTGCTCAGGTTGCTTAGACCTTCATCCAGCCTGGCCTTGAACACTGCCAGGGGTATTCTCTAACTCATATATTATCTTCCATTCACACAGCTTAATGATAATGTTTTACACAGTGACACAACTGGGATTAACAAGTGTCCACTAGAACTGGCTTTCAGCTGTAATGGGCTATAACTGTGACCAATTACTCTGTTTCAAGGCTTTGGAGTCAAACAACAGCCCTGCCTGTCCCTGCAGGTCCTCCCCCACTCCTGGCTGTGGCACAAGACCCCATTCCAGCTCAGCCTAGAACCCTCAGTCCTGTCTCTGGACAGTCTCAACTTCAACAGCTTCCTGGACTTCTCTGACTGACCCTGGCTCATGCCTCTGTCCTGGTAGTCAGTGGCCCCACAATGTGCTGTACTGATGGTGAATCTGAACAGACTCTGCCATTTGAGAAACAGTGAGACAGTCACTTCCCAGATGTCTCACACAGATGAGAACCCACCCTGAAATGGAGACCAGCATCAGACTAGCTGAATCATTCAGCCTGGTGTAAGGGATGAGTAAGGGGTGAGATGCTCAGGTTAGATGAGGACTATGTTTCACTGGCTCTTTACCAAAGAAAAGTAAATAATGTAAGGGTCCAAAAAGTACTGAAGTGCTTTTCCCCTGTAACTCTTATTTTCAAAATTACCATGTTGTCTCTTTCTTTATCCTGTTTTAGCAATCAAGGATAACAAGTCCCATACAAAATACTGTGATAATTCTATGTTGGTTTTTATTATTTCCTATAATTCTCACATCATTCTTTTGTCCTGAATGTTTTATATATTTTTATTGCAATTAGGCTTGGCACACCATTGATGTGCAGAGTTACTGCTTTATTTTGGGAGACAACTGAGCATGTCATTTTACATAATAGTGTGAGACAGCTGAGGCAAAAGATTTCTAGGGTTTGGTTGGTTAATTTTTTGCATTTTGATTTGGACATTTGCAAGCAGTTTTTCAAAGCCTGATTAAAACATTCCATTTTTGAACTGGCCTGAGGGTAATGCATGGGTGAGAGTATCTACACTTAATGCTTCTTACTCTAAAAATTCTGTCAATTGCCACGGATGTGAAATGAAGTCTATCATCAGAGTCGAGTCTTTGGATTTCCACTGTGAGTAAAAATTTTTAAGAAGAACTAGACTACAGTGGAACTAGTTTAACAGAACTAGACAGTGGAAGCAACACAGCAAATAAAGGTTTTTTTGGCTATTAGCTAACTCTTTACTGTGGGAATGTAAGGGTGGTTTACTAGAGCCATTTTCAAAGGGTCAGGGTGGTCTGGTGGTTCTTTCATCTCTTATGATGAAAGAAGGATCAAGCTGTAGAATTTAGTACAAATAATTCACACAACTATGTACAGTTTTACTTAGTTTGAAAAATAGTTAGAAACTACTGGAGAATTTCATTAGACCATTTGTGGCTCTTTTATGGTGATGGCATTAGAACTCAAAACCTTGCATGTTTTGACAGCATCACAACCAGTTTGTTCAGGTTCAACAAAACAGGGAATTTCTAAAATGAGCTGGAGAGGATTCAGAAGAACATTTTTCCTTTTCCAGCTCACTTTAAATATTTTGTAGGATGTAGGTTGATTTGAAGGTTTTGTAGCTCATTTTTCCTCCGTGTATCTGGTTGACTGGTTAGTGGGCTTGTTTTACCTCCAGGAGCTGAGCTCTTCAGCTCTTCAGTTGGTGTCAGGTACTCTTAGTGGTGCCTGTTTCCTCAGTGTCATCACAGGTAACTTCCCCAGCCATCTCCTTTACCAATTTCTGGACTGTTTTATAGAACTAAAAGACTGGTACTGTGGGAACAGTGCTTGCCAAAGTCTCACCTTCATTACTCCTCATGATCTCAGGTGTTACAGGTCTATATGGGAATGCCAGGCATGCAGTAGACTCTGTTTCCAAGGTGAAAAGATTACCCTGAAGTAGAAGAAAAAATCGCTGAGAACTTAGAATAGTTCTATTGACTTGCAATTCAATATACTTACCAGCTTTGATAGGAAGTATTGATGATTCCTATACATTGTTAAAAAAAAATGTGTTCATCCTCTTTAACTTATTTGATAAAGAAACAAAAACATTGCATTTATGGACCATTTTTTTGCATTATAGAACCAGAGATATCTTCAATTATGTTCAACAAGGTTCATGAAAGGAACTGTCTCACATAGCTTTTACCAGAGTTCCAATGCTGATCATTAAATGTATACACTATTTTTGGCTACTAGGAATTAGTTATCTTACAATAATAACCTGTATTAGTTTGAGATTAATAGGTCACAAGTGAAATATCACACAAAACTTCTATAATTGTTGAAAATTTGGAATAAACTTGAGAGGTAAATATTTGATTGCAAAAGATCACAGGTGGGACCACAGAAGCCACAGCTACTTGTTTGCTTGCTAGCATGTGACCTAGGAAAGGAGTTTATGCTTCTGTTTGAGATCAGACATCTTAAAACAATTTTATTCTGTTAAATTGTTGTATGGGAAGAAAAAAGAAATCAGTCTCCAACTAACTTCGTGTGTACAATAGAATGCGGAAATTCTCTTGAGAGCCCAATGGTGTATTCTTACACATAATACAACTATGCAGAAATATCAGACCCAAAAACACATTTGCAAAATCAGCAGCATCATTCTCTAGGCAGCATTAAATAAAAGCATAAATCCAGAATGATGGTGTGAAAGTGCCTCTGTCTTCCTGTTAGTGAATTTTATAAAGTATGTAATTGAAACATGAATGTTCTGCCAAATTTGTCCCATGCATCAGGCAGTAAGAATATTCAAATTACATTACTAAAGATCTTAACAAGTAACTTGACACAGAATAAGCTAACCTCTGACAAAAAAGGGAAGCTGGAAAAGTGTTTTCTCTGTCAGCCATTCCACCCAGCCGTTTTATTGTGTGCTTCTAGAATATCCCTCAGAAGCATCTACTACTGGGTGTGTTGGGGGAATCAGGGATGGAATAAACAGACCACCGGTCTAAATCAGAATAACACCTGTGCTACTTAGGAAGCCTTTGATATAAAAAGAAGATTTTGCATATCATGGACATTTAATGTCCTTGGGTCTTTGGGAGTGTGTGAGTGTCCCTTAAAATCATTTTATTCAGCTTGCATAAATTCAGGTGCATAAAAGTGTCTCTTTTTCCTTGTCGGCAAGAATTTGAAACTCCTACTCTGGGAGGTAGTGCATTCTATGAAGCCATTCTTTTCCTGGTTTTGTAGCTCCTAGGACAGCTTTTTTCCCCAGACAAAGTCAGACATCTAAGTTCCTGTTGTATGGGAATCACTTTTCTGATGCACCAGTGTCAGAGCACAGCCCAGTGTCCGACTCAGCACAGCCTGTCGCAACAGAGACAGAGGTTAAACAAGGAGGTTTATTCAGTTCTGTTGGAGAAGAAACACATACATTAACAACTTAGAGGTTTAAAGCAGTCAAAAGGCCCATTTCAAGAATAAGAGTGTCAGTTTTCACAATATTGAACTCGGCAGGTACACAAAGAGTGTCATGTGTCACCAGTGCAATATGATAGCCAAGTGCAGGGGTTGCTCCCTTCAAGTCTCCAAAAGTAGTTCAGGCTTCAGACCCTTTGAAAATATTGCAGATGCAGGCAGAATTGACACAACTGAACCAGTGCCTGGTGAACTGAGAGGAGTTCAGTTCAGGCTGTCCTCCAGGGAACAAGTGTCCCAGGGTGCAAGCGCCATTGTAGAAACTTACTTCAGGAACAAAACAAGCTGAACTGCATTTATCTACACTCAATTCTAAGGCTGGGAGTGGAGGATTAGGAGTCAACCACAACCTTCTCAGTGTATCAAAAGCTGTATTTCAATTTGCTGGGCTCTTAGAAATCTTGTGGCAAATGAATCGTAGGCCAATGGCCAGCATTTTCTCTAAGTTAAAATTCATTTCAGAGCAGATGTAGAAGCAAAATAGCAACCACCTGAGCAGACCTTATCTGAAATGTGGGAGAAGCAGAGCAGATGAAAGGAAAATTAAGAGGGGGCTGGAGGGACAGGGGAAAGAGAAATAGAGGATTAGAATGAAGGTTACAGGGAGGCAAGAGAGTGGAAGAAGGTAGGATGAGAAAGGGGACTTTAGGACTAGGAGGCTCCTCAGCAATCCTCTACATGTTTCTCATTAAATTCTTAATTACCCATTTTGACAGGCTGTTACGATAATCATACTAAGTATTGAACATTGTCTTCACTGATCAAGAAATAGTATCAGAATGTTAGTCATATATATGAATTATATGTTTTATTAAAAAAAAAGACATTACTGTTTTAAAACAAATTTCACGTTAACAATGATCAATCCGAAATTTATTGCAAAGAATTTCAATTTAAACTGTAATCAGCACCTCTCAAAAAAAACCCTAATGTCAAGGCATTTTACAGGAAGCTGTATAACTATTCAAAGTTGTTTGGGCAGGAGTATATATATATTATTTTTTTTGGCCAGTTTCTCTAACAAGTTCTCACTTAACCTCCTTCTTTGATCTGTGTTTTAAAATATTTTCAAAGTGCATAAGGCCTGCCTCAAAGTCTTCACTTGTCTTTCTCTTTCTCTGGTTTATTCACCTTCATGTGTGTTACTATCCCTCTTTCACCCCCTACTTCCCATACATGACAGAAGAAATATTTTATTGATAAATTCATCAGTTGCATGGGTTCACACTTCACAAGTTCTTGTTAGGAGTGTGCACATATGAGTGACAAAGACACCCCATCAGCCTCAACTGATACAATTGCTGTGTGGTCCAGGTTCACTTCCTTGATGAATCAGGGCTCTGTAAATCTAGTATGCATACTGTCTCAGAGTGTGAAAAGTGGTTCCCACAACTAGAGTCAAATTATCAGAAGTCTCTTCCTTTTAACATATTTCAATAAAACTGTCAGTGACGCTGATGATTAATAAAAATGAAGCCATTTTCATCATGTGGTTAAACTGGACCTGTTGGGTGCTGAGCTCTTTCGTAAAGCCATTCCAAAACCACATCTGTGTTTCCACTGTTGCCCTTCCTTGTTTTATTTGTTATCATGCTGTCAATTAATATCATCTTAATTACTCTACTCATACCAGAGCATTTTCATATTTTCTACATTTTGATTAGAATACCTTTGGCCTAATTAGAAATGTGAAATCAAGATGGACGATAGCAGCCCTAGAACCACACTTCAAACACTGTTATGGGCATTTCAGGAAGGGGTCAGAGGAAAAACTACAGCTCATTAGCCTGAGGCTGTGAGTGATCTACCAACCATACAGAAAATTGTCAGCCCTTCTGTCTTTTTTCCTCAAGGAGCTTGTGTATTAAACTAATTGTTAAATATACAAACCGACTGACAGTCCAGTCAAACTATTTTTGCCACATGTAAAATAATGGGGTTATTTGGATTTCATTGAAATGCTATCCATATATGTTTTACAAATGTGCAAACACTTACATACTTCATAGGAAATCTTCAATACTGGCCAGAGATTTTAAAGGAGTCAGTCTAGTGTAAATTGCACAGTTACCAAAAAAATATAGAGATCTTATTTACTGAGGAGAAATAAGTTAAAATGCATATTGAAAGTGTTGATGACTAGTTCTTAGTAAGTGTGGAGTTGTTTTGTTACATGATAACATTTTTTAGAAGCATACTTAAATGTTTGGAATAGGAATGAAAAATTTTATTCTGTTCATTATTTTATGTTACACTTTTCTATTTCATGTACATATATGCATAAAGACTGTGACATGCTCCTCTTTTCCTAAATTATATTTTTTGAAGTTTAAAGCTTTTGTGATGGTCAAAAAATTGCTGAGTGAGATTTGTTCAATACTAACTGATATTATTCCCTACTGTTCTCATTAAAAATTGGTGATGCAACACAATGACTTTGTTGGCGACAACGAAGATGATTTCATTCTATTCTCTGATTGGAATTTTTAGATTATACCAATCCACTGTCCACATCCTTTTTTGAGATATAATATAAAATTACCATAACAAAGGAGAACACTGTATGCACAGGGAACATTGCTATAAGAAGAAATTGAAAACTGCATATAAAATAATCTGTGACTGGAAGAGAATGGGAAGTGGCGAATAATGGAAATAGAAGAATTAATTTTATCTAACTTCACTTATAGAAAGGATAGGCTTATGCTCTAATTTAGTTGTCTATTATCCTCCATCTCCTAACCAAAATATTTGCTGTAGTTTAAAATTTTTGCCTATGATGGTTTACATGAAGAGCCAGTAGATTTTGTTGGAATTATTGAATTTAATTTTTTGTAGCATGTTAACACAAAAACCCCCCTATATGAAATAAAAACTGCTGATATCGTCTGTGCATAAATTTAAAAAGAGGTAGCCTCCGTAGGAGGCATTTACAACCCCCTGGTCAGAATTAGTCCCAAAATTCTGGAATCTTCTTATGGATATTTCTTATGTCCAAGAATATTTTCAATAAATTGAATTATTTACTGTTCTCTCAGACACAACCTTTCTAAAAATAAGATCATGTATTTGAGCACAAATTCTTACTTCCCCCCCCACTCTAAGTTAGAGTTGTAGTAGATTTCATGTTAAAGAAAACATTAGTTGCTTTGAGTAATGGAAAATGGAAGAATTCCTAACATTTTGAAAAAAGTTTTGGAAATGCAAATTAAAAAAAAACATCCACAGTTCATATGTTGGCAACAGAGCAAAAGAAGATTACAGGATTTAATAAGTATGCATCTTTTTGCATCATACTGCTGAGGAAAAGAGTTGATTTTTGTAGGATTATTCTTGTCATTAAAGCTAAGTGTATCTTTTTGTGGTTCACCAACCATGTGAGTTTAACAAGAGCAATTGCTGTATTCTGCACCTGGGATGGGCAACCCCAGATGTACACACTGACTGGGGAATGAGAGGCTGGAGAGAAGAGCTGCAGAAAGGGACCTGGGAGTCCTGGTCAATGGTAAATTGAATATGAGCCAGCAGTGCCCTGGCAGCCAGAAGGGCCAACTGTGTCCTGGGGGCACCAGGCACAGCATCGCCAGCTGGGCAAGGGAGGGGATTGTCCTGCTCTGCTCTGCACTGGGGTGGCCTCACCTTGAATATTGTGTGCAGTTTTGGGCACCACAATATAAGAAAGGTATTAAGCTCTTAGACAGAGTCCAAAGGAAGGCAACAAAAATTGTGAAAGGAGTATGAGGAGCAGCTGAAGTCACTTGGTTTGTTTGGCCTAGAGAAGGGTAGACTGAAAGGAGACCTCATCGTGGTCTACAACTTCCTCACAACAGGATGCAGAGACAGGCACCAATCTCTCCTCTCTGGTGACCAGTGAAAGGACCTGAGGGAATAGTGAGAAGGTGTGTCAGGGGAGGTCTAGGTTAGATACTGGGAAAAAGTTCTTCACCCAGATACAGTCAAGCACTGGAACAGCCTCCCCAGGGAAGTGATCACAGGACCAAGCCTGACAGAGTTCAAGAAGTGTTTAGACAACACTCAGGCACATGGTGTAATTCTTGTCCTGTGCAGGGCCGAGAGTTGAATTTGATGGTATTTGTGGGTCCCTCAGGATAATCTGTGGTCTATGATTCTAAGCATGCAATGATCAGAGCTAATAGGACTGAACTTTTCTCACTCCCATTTTTTACACTCTCATCAAACAAATGAAACTTTAACCCCTCTGTAGCCATTTTCAGTTTTAGTCAAAGACTGACTTACGTTCCAGAAGAATCATTACTGCTTCGGTATATGTAATATCCAGTAATCGGACACAAATAGGTGGTGTCATACATCTGAGTTTATTCCAAACAGATAAATCATGACTTCACCCAAATCAAAAGAAAACTTTCACTGCCCTCAATAACTGAAGAATTTGGATTTAGATAAAATCAGTCGCCAAATAGCACAAGGGAGGTTGTTGTCACATTCTCTTCCACCCTTACTTGTGTTAGAAGTTTATCTTTTATGTATTTTCCTTTTTATTTTTAACAGGAAAAACACATCCATATGATGGAGATGATGAGATGCAGTTATGGTTTGAGTTGTGAATAATCTAATTCAAGTTATGAATTATCTTAATTTAAATCTTTCAAAGATTATTATCCAAAGAAAATGGGATTATTGCTTCAAGGTGAAAATTCTGTTTAATTGCTCTTAGGAAATTCCATTGTAGCTATAACAAAGACTTCATTATATTTTGGGGTGTTTTTCTCCCTTAGTATCATTCATTCTCCAATTGAAGCCAGAATTACCAAGTAAACAAAGTAAATAATCAGCTATCTTTGAACTGGTATCCCAAATATTTACCCAGACTACTTGGTTTCTTCTAGTTTATGACAAGGTTATTTAAGAAAAAAACATAAAATGGCTGGTGAAAGAAAATTATCAAATATAGTGTCTATTATTTTTCATCTTCATAATATTTCTACATAACATTTATAAAGCTAAAACAACGCTTAATATCAATGGATTTGGAAAAGTCTCTTTACATATTATCTAACTATTACTTGCACTTGAATAGTCAAAAAGGGCACACAACAATAAATGAAATATAAAATGGCATTTTTAAAGAGTAGAAACAGCCTTCCAAGATCAGTAAAATTTTTCCCATGAGCTTCAATCATACAGACATTCTGCATTCCTTTCCTTTATGCAGACAAGGCTGCTTAGGTCCAGAGTCACAAAAGTATTTAAAATCCCTTGATCATCTAGGACCATCAAAAGGAAGATATAGTCAGATTTCTCTAACATGATGTTTTAATTCAAGTCAAGACTAAAGGGTGCTTGTAAAGTATTATTAAGTAACCTACGATTATTTGGTAAACTCAAAAGCAAAGAAAATGGTCCAGGAACCTTACCTTCAAGAGTACATCAAAGATCCAAATCTTCCACAGACCATTCAAACTGTAGCCTGCATTGTTTTCAATTTATTTTATAACACTATTGAGACAGAAGCACAGTAAAAAGTCATGGATTCCTTCCTTCCTTCCTGCCTGACTGCCTTCCTTCCTTCCTTCCTGCCTTCCTTCCTTCCTTCCTGCTTTCCTGCTTTCCTGCCTTCCTGCTTTCCTGCCTTCCTGCCTTCCTTCCTTCCTTCCTTCCTTCCTTCCTTCCTTCCTTCCTTCCTTCCTTCCTTCCTTCCTTCCTTCCTTCCTTCCTGCCTGCCTGCCTGCCTGCCTGCCTGCCTGCCTTCCTGCCTGCCTTCCTGCCTGCCTCCCTCCCTCCCTCCCTCCCTCCCTCATGGATCTGAACACCTAAAGACTGTAACTTTGTGCTTTTTGTCCCTGTATGAACACTATAATTCATCAAGAAATGCTAACACCAGCTCTCTCTGTAAGGTTAACTCTGAAAACTCAGGGCAAAACAATATTTTTTTTTTTTTAACTGAAGGAGGTATACAAGGACTCTGTATATGCAGAAACAAACCAATCTAAAAGCATGCCATTTTCATGATAATTGGAATTAATGTTACAAAAGGTCTCAGCCTGTTACAATGGACCATTTAAATCACAAGACAGTGGGAGCACACATTAAGATTATGTTTTCATTTATACCAATTTAAAGCATAATAACAGCACCGTAATTTGTTGAATAAATATTTTAACTAGAAGTTTCAAGTACATATTTGTAAAATCTCATAACTAGGTCTCTTGCAAACTCTTAAATACTGAATATTTTTGCTCATATTTTTCAGATGAAAAAAGGTTTAACAAACCCTGATATTATCAAGTAGTTTGTATCTGATTTTATCTATGTGCTTCCTTCAGAGTGCAAAAGAAATAATTAACCAGATTTTGATTAACTGCTTGAAAAATCAACAGCTGTATTTTCTCAGTTACTTAAAACTTTCATTCTTGACATAGATTTAGCAAACTACATAGGCAATAGCAAGGTTTTTCCCCAGTAAAATTGAATCTGTAGTATATTTATGACAATGACAAAGGAGAGTCTATGGGATTCAGAATTTAAGGAGACTGTCTGTTTCCCTACACCGTTTTTTCACCCCCCAAGACATTAAGACCGACATAATTATCAAACAAATAGCAACCTATCAGTGTGGTTTGAATCAGATGAGAAAAATAGAAGATTCACCACCGACGTGTAAATTTATCTCAGCTTTAGCCTCAAGCAAATCTGTTTTCTTCAACTTGATCTTTCTGTCAACAGAGTCTAGCAGGAGTTTTAATTTTTGTGATGCTTAGTTTATGTATATGAGTCAATGTATATGTATATGATGTGAAACTAAGACATTTTCTGTATTACAGATCATGCTGACAAACAGTGACATCATATAACATGCAGGTAGTTGACTTGCAATTGACTTAGATGGAGGCTGAGATGGGATCACCAATCTAATTTTCACATTATCACCATGAAGATTTGAAATGAGGGCCAATACAGAGCCCACTTCACTCCTTCTGTTTTCTTTGCCATGTCCTTGCAGTATATTATGAATATTTAATGCAGGTGTCTCATTATTTATTGTTTATTATACTTAAGGACACATTCATGGTTGAAATGCAATATTCAGAGTCATTGATAGATGCTTCTGTGAGCCTTTTCCAAAACATCTTGGAAAGTTTTGAACTGAAATAGACTGATCTTGTAGGATCAGGCATATTCTACTGCACTGAATCAATGCACAAGTGGCTGTCCTTGCACAAAACTGAAGGCATAAAGCCTTACAGAGTTCAGATAAGGAAATCATCCAGTATCATCTTACACCTATAACTCCAAAAGTCAGTCCTAATGCTGACAAATTCTTGGGCAGCATTCAGTGGCAGATGAAGTGTTGGGTTTTTTTTATTTTTATTTTTTAAGAAAGGACTTCCCATTGAGAAAAGACAGAGAGTACAGAAAGTTTCTGTGACTGATGGAGCTGGTCATTTGGAGAGTGCATATTCGGACAGATGCAATAGGTAATTTGGAGGTGAAGCCAAATAAATACACTTGGGATATTTCTGAAGAAATCTAACCACTTGGAAAAACACCGGGAGAAATATTAAGTGGATGAAACTGGTCCTTAATTTCGTTCCATCATTTTTTTGCATCAGATAAATCCATGATTTGGAGTTGTGCCCAAAGGAGAAAAAGATTGACATTCTTTCAGTAGATAATATAAAAAAAAAAAAAAAAGTCTTCTTTTCAAATGCACATTCAAGATGGTATACAAAGTTCAGTTTAAGTCATGGTAATTGAAGTGAAATTTTCCGAGCTGGTAATTCACCTCTTTCCAGCTCTGTTTTCTCATCTTTAAACAAAGGTAGGGAGTGGTATTTAACTTGTGAAAAACATAAAAATAGAGCTTTACATGCCTTCAATGAGAGCAACCAGGTAAATATGAATGATTGCCTCTGTTTTACAGATGCAGTATCTGAAGCTGAGAAATGTTTTGGTAATAGGTTTGAAAATAGAGAAAAGGAAAGAGGTTTTGTCTATTTGTGGTGAATTCTGCTTGTAGCGGTCATGGTAGTAAAATGGGAATGCCTTCTCTAACAATTCAAAGTTTTTACTTTCTTTGAACACATGAAAAACTGTTTATTTCCTTCTCTGGCTCTTGCTTCACCTTTTAAGGCATTTTCATGCTCATTGTACTGTTATCTAAATTTGTTCTTTCTGGCCATGTAGGATGACTTTTGCATATTTATACAATAAATGGAAGAAAATGTTGGTTGACTTTTTCATAGGTTACACTGAGTTTGAAATTGTGAGGACAGCACAAACAGTTTTATTAGTAAACTGTGCAAACATGACATGGAAATCATAGAGGGAGTGTTCTGAGTGCATGTAATACCAACATATCTTTTTCTCACAAAGTATATTATATCACCAGAGGGACACTTTAAAATGAAACCTTTCAAAGTTTTCAGATATTTTAGTGGCATGCACATTTATAGCTAGCAATTAAACACAGAAATTACAGATAGAATGCAATTGGAAGTGAAAATCTAAAAAGTCGGCACTGATCTAAGAAGACAGCCTGATGCAAAGCATCATCTCCCAAAGGCCTTTCTGTCTACGTAGTTTTGAAACATACACTAAACCAGCTGCCAAACCTGGCTTTTAAATAGAGGCTACAAAAAAGGTGTTCTGAATTTTCAGTGCATGCCACTTTACAAAGGACAGAAGTGCTGTCTGGCTGCCATATAGTACAGAAAAGGGAGCCAGCTTGCAAGTGATTAGAATAATGAAACTGGAAAGGATTAGCTACGTTATCCAAACATGAAGCAATAGGCTAGTCAAACTTATCCCTGAGGAATAGTTAAAGGAAACAAATGACATGATAGACACAGGGTTACTTCTCAGTAAGATAGCATTAGAGCATGTGGTACTGCTCGCATATTTTCTGAAAGCATATGCAAGATATGCAAGCAGGGAGAAGGTAAGCCGATGTGTCTGTGTGACAATATTGAGCTACTTTTATTTCAGGTTCTGCATCTTATCTGACTTTTAAAAATAATTAAAGTGTTATTAGAGTGACTGATATCAATGGAACAACCACATCCTGCAGAGTCCTTAATTGCAGGAAAAGAAGGGTAATGATCCAGGTTTTAATATTACTGTGTCTATTGTGCCCTGTTGGATGGATTCGTTATGAAATGAGTGAACATTTTTTTCTACTATTTAATTATTTTGAAACTGTAAGAAGTAATTCCAGTGCTATTCTCAATGTTTATATTTTAGAAGGATAAATCAGCCCCAAATATATTTTTTCTTTTATAAAATGTCATCATATATGGAAATGATGCCCCAGGTCTATATTCATATGTTTACAGGTTTCTTTCCCTATAGAAATTTGAGTTATAAATTCTTTTTAGACTTATTAACATCAAAATACAGATAAAACAAGACACGTACTGGTTATTTCTAGAAGACCTAATTCAAATTCCACAGGGTTGAAAAAGAGTTCTTCCAAATTCATATAATACCTTACAACTGGGAATGCAAAGTAAGGGTAAGGACTGCATTCTGATTGAAGTTACCAGGTGTATGTGGAAGGACTTAGATTTAGGGCAAATCAAAACTAAGTTGTGGTTAATCATCCTTTTGACATCTTGAGGGTGCACTGCAGGTGTGATATTTTTGCTGGGAGGGAGAAGGGCTCTGGCAGAGCTGTAGAACTCTACTCAACATGAACTTTCCTGGACCAACTCACTCACATTCATTCAGCTCATGTAGGTGAGCAAAAATAGTCATCTTTCTCACCCATCAAGTCAAGCACATTGAATCATCCATTGTATGGTTCTTGACAGCAGAAGGAAATTTTAGGGAGTATGGAATATCAAGTCCTACTCTGTATCAGAAATGGCTTGGTCCTTTACAGTACTTCTGACTGATAGGTAGAGCATAATTCAAAAAGATGTCAAAGTTCTTCAATGGATGATTATGAATTACTCTGCCCAAGAAATTTCTTAACCATGATCAATTAGTTACTGGCTTCAGTAGTGACACTTGAGGGTGCACAATCCTACCACATTTTCCCTCAGTTTAATGAGGTGCTGAGTATTCTCATTGTTCATATTCAAGTTTCACCTTGTTAAAGATCCAATAATCAATTGACTTCAGTAATGTCCTTTGACAATGATTTCCCCAGGTTAATTGCTTGTGTTATCTAAAAAGTATTTCCTTTCACTTTTTGTTAGCTGCTTGATAAAAATATTTTTTAAACCTTTTTAGAAGAGCTGAATTTGGAAAGAGATTATCATGTTCTGAAGGAGTGTAATCATCCATTCCTAACCAAGTGATATATTAGATCATTTATTTGTGGCAAGACAGACATTTCAATAGTGCTTATTGTTTCTCGTAATGAAAGGTTTAAATCTTCCTTTAGGTTCCTCTGAAATTTAATTTTTGTTGATGGAGACAAGCCAGTTCAGGCAAGGGTTTTTTTATGACAGGGCTTCAGAAATCCCAAACTATTAATTATATTTTTCCACTCTCTAACTCTATGTTGTTAAAAAAAGGAGGCGGAGGAAATCAAGTACAATAGAAGCTTTCATGCACCTCACCTTTAAAAACAATAAATTCCTTCCTTTTAACAGGATTATTTATTGAGCTTTTTAGTCACTGAAAAGGGATTTTGTCATATACTTTACACCACTGATGAAAACTGCATCCTATTATGAATTTGTGTTTGGTAGAACTGCAGAGTGCAAGTGATGAATTTCTCTTCTTGGCCAAATTAGCCCCAGAAATGCCCTTTCTACAGAGAACTAAGGTTCCATGAATGTGACTTCTGTGTGAATCCTTTCTATTTGCATTTAAGAGAGTTTTCTGAGGGGATATAGCTTACCTTGATTAAGAAGACCACAATTTTAGTGAAATATATTTATTGTCAGTTCAATATATTTATATTTCATCTAAATAATTAATATAATTGGTAAGAGTAATAAAAGTATTTATGCTGCAGTCTTTGCTTAGATAACATTCACACTGTCAAAAAGCACAGCTTCCACTTCCAGTGCTCTAACACCATAGTTGCTTCCTGCTGTGGAGTTTTCACTCCAGGAAAATCTGTGCTTTCTCTTCTCATCTGCAATGCATTCTGAGGTCATGGACAAAGGCCCAAACAAAATTTTCTCTCAGAAAATCAATAATGATTTATGATACCTGACTTCAAAAAATGTTGTTTCATAAAAGTGATAGACAATAAAGCACTAATCTAGTAAGACGACTCTGGGTTCCAGTCCACCTTTCATTTTATTTTCTAGTAACCAAAGCCCTATACAATAAAATGGCTTTCAGGTTCTCTGGCAAAGTTGCCTCATTTTTCAAATACAATGAATTCATCAGCAAACTGGCAATTTTACAGTGTATTATGAAATTATTCAGAAAATACTATCAGAATATTCAGGAACTGTTACTCATTCAGCTACACTAATGGTGCAGATCCTAGAAGACAAAGCAACTTGACTCCAAAACTTTAAAGAGAAATGTAATGATACATAAACTAATCTTAGGATTTGAAGGCATGAAACATGATTTTTACACCATTCAGTCTGGCAGTGCTGCCATCAGTGGTGTATAGTGGGCAAAGAAGGAGGTGTTTGAGAAGACTGCAAACAGCAATGCTTTTTTCCTTCCACCTGAAAGGAGAGTGTTTTATTCAGAGAAAACTGCCTGACCAGTTCCTCATGAGGTTTCACAAAAGTTTTTATTCCCTAAAGAGCTGTGCTTATACACAATTCAGAACTGAGAATGAATGAGTCATTGCTGCCCACATACTGCAGAGGACCAGGAAATTCATTGATCAGTTACCTCTGTTAAAAAGCTTGTCAGGAGTACTTTGCCACACAAATATGTACATCTGTGTCTGCTTGCACGTAGGTGATTATTTGCACGTACATGACCCACCTTGTGTCTTTATAGTTGTTTTTCCCAGGATTGCATTCAACCCACTCCGTATCCTCTCCCAATTACAGTTTCCCTCAGTTTTATAATGTGATGTATGCAGGGATGAACAAGCTAACTCTGCACTAATAAGTGCAGAACTAAGTAGCCTAGGCATAACTTTATTCTGACCAGAATTATGTCACTTGCAGGATTTACATCTACTTCTTTCCCCGTACTATTCTGTGTTACGCAGAATAGTGGTAACCTTGGTGTGACAATATACAACACCATTGTCGTCATCCTTTCACACATCTGTAGTAGGCCCTTTATAAAAGGAAAAAGACACAGTTTTGCAGCAGTTGTTTGTCAGGTTCTGACACAGTGCCTGACTCCTGTGTCTCTCTCACCAAATACAAAAAGAGAAAAGCTGCATTCTTCTCTCTTATCAGAAGCATGACTCATTTTTCTGAGTGCCTGACTGTAATGTAGGGGCTTTCAACCAGCTGTTCATTTGGGTCACTCCATTCTCCATGCTTTTTAGTGTAGACTCTGGACTGAAGGATCCACTGAACTGGTAGGTTGTGCTAGGGATAGCAGTCGGTCCTTTGACAGGCTGGGCCTTGAAGAGTAGAAATGTTTCAATGCTGACCACAGCTTACTTTATCAGTTATTAGAGCAAATACTTTCCCATTTAAAAATGTCAGCTTTTCATACTAACCAGAACCACAAATTTGCAGCAGTGAGCTTTCTTTGACATTGACAATGACATCAGACACATAAAACAGGATACTTACTCATTACAAGGCAACACTGGTCTGCCTCAGGTCCTTAATTCTCTTTTCCAGATATGCTGCTTAGGTGCCAGATAAAAGCAGGTGTAATTCCACAAAATGTAAATATGTTGCCAGAGCATTGCAAATCCACATTCACAAGCTCCCACAAAACTTTCTGTGACTGTACTATATGAACTTAGCAAAATATTTTGCATAAAGTGTAAGCAGTTTTCATAGACATGTATAATAATAATAAAAAAATTAACACCACTGCTATTGCTTATGTCTCACACTTTTAATTTTAATTTTATATCCTAATTGTTTCCCGTGAACTAGGAGAACTAGCTTCTTTACCTTTCACATAAAATCTGAAAGTCATGTGAGACTCGTGATCTACCTTTAAATAATATATTCATTCACCTTACTCACTGGGACAGGCATGTATTTTATGTGTCATGCCTATGTAATACATTTAAACATCCATGAAGACATGCTGTTTCTATGCAGGGAGCAGGGCAGGACTTCTAACAGGTAAGTAGTGGGTGAATTTCTGGGGATATTGATAATGTTTCCCTGATGTAATGACATTTGGTTATTTATGTCATAAACAAGATCTCTCCAAATCAGTAAAAAAAGTCTCCTGAAAAAGATCTAAGTTTGTATTCTGATGCTGTCATTTATAAGCTATTTTTGACTACATTTATGTATAAAAGACTGCTTCACAGTTCTTGGAAAAGGTGATGCTTTAACATGTGCAATCTTTTTCTTCATCAGCCTTTATTATTAACCTGTTATTATAGGTTATGCAGCAAATGATGCCTGTACTTAAGACTGACTAACAATCTCTACAATAAAGCTCTTGCTTATTATATTGTTAGACTTAAACTCTTCAGGATGAAGTTTCTTATGCCAGACAGCTGCCTTAGGTTTTGTGTTTTGTGAAAATTTCAAATACAAAAGGTACAGTCATTTCCAGAAAGAAGTTAAGAAAAATTCTACTGCGTTGCACATCAGGAATTTTCACTGTAACAAGATGTCCTCTGACTCCTGGTGAATAAAGCAACAGAAAATCAAGAAAAATACAGACTGTAAAACAAATATGGTCATACTGGTCAAAACAGACAATTTTGGTGATGCCATGACATGTCCCTTGGATATCTGGTCTTTCAGTTGCCTTTCTGTGGGATCTCTTTGGAGTGAAATGTGGCTCCTGTTTGGCTCACACATTTGGTTTCCTTTTCAGTGGGAACAAAAAGTGTGAGACCAGTGTTAGTCATGCCTACTGGGGTGGAGAGGGCTGGTCCCTGAGGGGAGCCAAGATGGGCGCCATGGGTGACAGCCAGGCTGGCAGGTCAGTGCCATGCCACCTCCCCAGCTGAGAGAGCAGGCAGGGTTGGTGATTGAGTCTGAGGTCAGCCTGAGCCCAGGGATCACAGTCACTCGGCATCAGAAGGTACATGGTTGTGATGCAGCTTAGGCAAGGACCCAGGATGAGGGCTCTAAGCAGAGTGAGGAGCCCCGTACAAGGCTCCTCACAGTACTTCTTCCTCCCAGCTTCGACCAAGGTATGGGAGCTGACCTGAGCACAGGCAGCCAGCCTTCAGAGCAGGAATGAGGCCACAGACTCAGCAGATACGCTCAGGGTCTTGCCAGTGTTCTGCCTAACCTCAGAGGAGGTGAATGTGACCACCAGGCTCTGGGTTTTGCCCTTTGTCACTCCATTCACCCTTCCACAAGCACAAACACAAGCTCTGCCAGAATACACCATTTCCTCCCATAGCTTCCTCCCATAGACCCTCAGTTTAGCTGTCTCCAGTTGTCTGTTCTGCCTAACCCAGTATCCCAGGAACATGCTCAGTTCTTAGTAAATGCCACAGTCAACTCAAAAAATGTTTCTTTTTCAAGTAGAGGTGAGGCAAAAAAGTGAATGTGCAGAGAAGCTTGAAGGCATGTAAAAATGAGGCCAGGGTTCCAAGAAAGGAAACGACCATTTTATTGGTAAGGCACTTGGATGTCCCATTGGAAAATTGCTTCCTATCACAATGCCCATATGGGGCTAGAGAAGTCATTTCAGCTTTTTACAACTGACTGCTGTATATACTCTTCATTTTCCTTGTAATCTGCTTCATAGCTTTCACATTTGTAGAAGTGTTTGGTCTCATAAATGTAATTTTATCTGGTTGTAAGGCTGTAAATAACATGGCATAAAAGTATGTAAAGTGATAGAAAATAGTAAGTGTCCTGTGAAACTGGGATCTAAGCACCTCGTTTTGGGACCCAACATTCATGGACACTCAGCTCCTTAACCTCTGTGGTTTAGTGTAATATTTGCAAAAAAAAGGATAAAAATAATGCCACTCTGTGCAAGTATTTGTAAGGCTTAATTACTTTAGATCTGTGTAACACTCTGGTGAATGTTTTAAGGAATATGTTTCATAAGAAATGAATTTCATAAAAAATTAATGTTTCATAGGAAAATTCATAATTCTCTACTCAGTGCTGGTTTCAGTCACAGGCTAGAGATAAGGCTGGGTATCACACATTGCTTAGAAGTACAAAGACAGCCTAAATGAACAAAAGACTAAGCTGATGAGGCAACTTGGTAAAGTGAGTTACAAAACTTTGTACAGTAGTCAAGACCTAACAAGTCTCTCCCAGTCCATTAAATCCCTTGCATTTGGTCAGAGAGGAAGAAGACTTTGTAAGAGGGAAAGGCAGTAATCTAGGTCCCACTCAATCCAAACGATTTTATGATTCTCTACTTTTTTACTGGAACTTATTTTTGGTTAGCCCACCAGTAGAAGATCACAGAATAATTTGTGCTGAAAAGGACCTTTAAAGGACCTCTAGGTATGCAAAACTACATTGCATCCAGCACCCTTAGAAAACAAACTGACCAGAAATTGGAGACCACACTGCAGTCCTAGAACTAAAGGAGAGACAAGGTTGAAATCACAGGGAAGTGAAAGACGCGAGTTGTCTCAATAAGTTTTGTCCTTAATGTAGGGATCAAAGTTTACACAGGTCTAAATAGTCTGGTCAAGAATTGTAATTTAGATTTTAGATTTCCTCTTATCACACTGTTGACCACAGCTTTAGCTGACTATTGGCAGTGGTGATAATAGTGCTGTCTACTTTAGTATGCTAACATTACTCTGTTTATCAGGCTTATAATTTGAAGTTCCAGGCCTTGATTCACCAAAGAACTAAAAGTTACTTTAACTTTTAGTATGTTTTTGTTACTCAAAGCTGGTTAATAAAGGTTAAGCAAGTATTTAATGTTACATTTATCTTTCTATGCTTTGCTGAATCAGATTCTAAACAGTGATTCCAAATGACTTTCCTAGGTTATCCAGGATAAGTGTCTCTCTTATTGTTGCTTTCTAATCTTTTTAATGTTCTGTTTGCTACTTTCTTTTCCCTTGTAAAGCTCCGTACCCTGGAGCTTACATTGTTTTCCTATATCATGATTGGTTCATTGTTTATTTAGCTAGGCTATTGTCTAAGCTATATTAAAATTGTCCTTAGAGACAGGGTGACACCCATAATGCATGTATCCTTATTACAGCTAGAGGCACAGCCCAAAAGCACTACTAATTTATTACAAGAGACAGTGTAACCATTGAGCCCAGTTCAACCTTGACCAGAGGACCCAGGTGGCTTAGCCATGCAAAATATGGCTCATTTGTATCTACCTATTTTGTATTCACAGCTGATGTATAGCTATTGAGATTATATGGCTATAAGGGTATAATAGTTATAGGTAGAAATGGATGAAGTGTCTTTAAGTAGATTGGCTTTGATAGTCTCTTTCCCTTTTTCCTTTAGGATCAGGTGTTTACAAGACGATTACAGTCATTGATCTGATAGTGAAGAAAGCACAAAGGAAAGCATGAGATGAGGAGAAGGAGGTAATAGCTCCAAAGCAGTAAAATGAGAAAATATACAGATATTCTGACTGGAACAATTATTTGTGTCTTATCATCAGTGACAGCTGTAAGTAAAAGCCAGACTGCAGAAATCTCAGAAAACTGTTTTGTCTCTGATTTATTTGGACTAGAATTTCATTTTATCAGACCAATATGTGGACGAGAAGCCTTGAATTTGGCAATATAATGGCTAGTTATTTGTCCCATTAGCATTTTCAAAATCAGTTACTGCTTTTCCTTATGCCACCTATATCAATTAACTGCCACTATCTAATCTTGCCCAAGGAAAGGAAAACAAGGATGTTATCATTCTGGGAATATGGCCTGGAACCAAGAAGTATCAACTAACTCCAAGGAAAATGAAGCAAGTTTTTACACAACAAATGTAGAAACTCATTGGTACCAGAAGCAGGGAGAACCTGGAAGGATAAGAGAGCTGTCCAAAGCCAAATTACACATGGAACCAGCACTAAGTTCTCAGACATAGGCTGTTCTTTTGGTTGGTGTGTTTTTTTTTGTTTTGTTTTGTTTTGTTTTTTTGTTTTTTTTTTTTTTTTTTTTTTTTTTTTTTTTTTTTTTTTTTTTTTTTTTTTTTTTTTT
>JAWWEU010000081.1:123244841-123274945 GCA_035583155.1 Acropternis orthonyx | reverse complement strand
TGACCCACAGAATTGGGGCCTAGCTAAAACTAAAACCTTAATCTGAGTTTTTTGGGATTTATCAAACCCATCACAGCTGTGCATTCTGAGAGGAGACTTGTCAGTCTCTTCTAAAAAGTTGCTCTACTTTATATAATTCAAAAAAACCATAAGATGATATTTATAGTTGAATAGTTTATCCATATAATAATCCATAAAATAATTAGTTTGTAAAATAACAGACTTAATAAAATTATGAAATGGAGTTTAGGCAAATGTACATGACACATGAAAGCAGACACAGGGCCAGGAGCATAGTTCTAGTTCTTGGTGCTGTACAGAGAGACTAGGTCGAGACTCGAGTGAAGTACCTACCTTAATGCTGCAGTGTGACTTACACTAAGTCCAGCTACACAATCAACTAGCTTGGACTCCAGGGAATAGTAGTCAATTGCCTGTCATGATTTAACTCCAGCAAAACAACTAAGTACCACACAGGCACTCACTCACATGCCCCCTCGATCCTCTCTGTCTCCAGTGGGATGGGAAGAAGAATTGGACAAAATGGTAAAATGCATGGGCTTAGATAATAACAGTTTAATAATTGAATAAAAATAATGACAGTAACAATAATGACATAATTGCAATTAAAAGAGAGTCAACAAAGAGAGAGAAAGAAATAAAACTTAAGAGAGACAAGAGATGCACAGGACAATCTCTCACCCCCGTCTGACTGATGCCCAGTCCATTCCCAAGCAGCAACTGGAGCCTCCCAACCAATTCTCCCCAGTTTAATATACTACTGGGTGTGATAATCTATGGTAGGGAATACCCCTTTGGCCAGTTCAGTTCAGCCATTCTGGCTGTGCTGCCTCATAAGCTGGATAAACACACCATACAGTGGGTGAGCAATTGTCCTGTTTAGTTGAGTGGGTGTACAAACAAAACATGAGAATTTGGAAGTCAGTTCTCATTCTCTCATTCAATTGGCTCACGAGTCAGTACAGAGGATAATAGTGAATAGGGCAACATCAGTCTAGCAACCACTGTCATTAGTGGCATTCCACAGGGCTCCATCTTAGGCCCTATGCTCTTCAACATCTTCATAAATGACTTGGATGCAGGATTGGAAGGGATACTAAATAAGTTTTCAGATGACAGAAAACTGGGAGAAGCTGTTGACTGCCTTGAAGTCAGGGAAGCCCTGCAGAGACACCTCAACAAGTTAGAGGACTGAGCAATCACTAATCATATGAAGTCCGACAAGAGAAAGTGCCGGATTCTGCGTCTGGGATGGGGCAACCCCAGATGTTCGTACAGACTGGGGTGTGCCCTGGCAGCCAGGAGGGCCAACTGTGTCCAGTGGGGCATCAAGGAAAGCAGTGCCAGACAGCTGAAGCAGGGGTTTTTCCCAGTCTGCTCTGCACTGCTATGGCCTCACCTTGAACACTGTGTGTAGTTTTGGGCACCCCAATATAAGAAAGATATTAAGCTATTTAAGGACATCCAAAGGAGGGCAACGAAAGGAGGGAAGGGCCTTGAGGGGAAGTCAAATGAGGAGCGATTGAGAGCAATTGGTCTGTTCAGCCTGGAGAAGAGGAGACTGAAGAGAGACCTCACTGCAGTTACAACTTCCTTGTGAGGGAAAGTGGAGGAGCAGGCACTGATCTCTTCTCTATGATGAGCAGTGACAGAACATGGGGGAATGGCCTGAAGTTGTGTCAGGGGAGGTTTAGGTTGGAGATTAGAAAAGGGTTCCTCTCCCAAAGGGTGGCTGGGCACTGGAACAGGCTCCCCAGGGAAGTAGTCACATCACCAAGCCTGACAGAGTTTAAGAAGTGTTTATATGATATTCTCAGGCACATGGTGTGACTCCTGTGGATAGTCCTGTGCAGACCCAGGAGCTGGATGTGATGATCCTTGTGGGTCCCTTCCAATTCAACATATTCTGTGATTTCTTGTGCACCTGCTCACTGGTGGATCATGGGAAACTCAAAAGACCTTGCCTTAGAGTAAGCACTGTTCAGCAACAACTAAAACATCAGTGTATTATCAGCATTATTTTCATACTAAATCTCAAAAACATAGCACTGTACAAGGTATTAGGAAGAAAAGTTGCTCTGTTCTAGCTGAAACCAGTATACAGTCAAAGATGTGTTTGCTTGAGAAGACCCAATGGCTAAGCAACACCTCTGAAAATTCAGGGTTTTGTTTTATTGTTACTGTACTTCTGTTCATTCCAGAGGAGGGAAAGACTGTGGAGTGAGAAAAGCAGCAATTTTGCAGAGAGAAACCAAATCAGTGTTGCAGTAAACCTCCTCCAGTCTTCCCAACAGGATTCGTCATCACCTGTCTTTACTTTCCATATTTTCATCTCTTTCACACGAATGTTGAGTTCTTAAAAAACTGTTATGAAACAGCTTCCTGTTTAAGTTCCTATCTTCTCACTTCCATTTTCTACAATAAAATAATTTTCTGCTGGAATGATAAAGTGCAGTATTTCCAAAGATGCTGAGAAAATTACTCTGCTGGGCACCCCACACTCTGGCCACAATGATTCAGTTACTGAAACTGTGTAAGTGTCTGGTTTCCCACCACTGTGCATGAGACAGCTAAAGTCTAATTAGTCAATGATTCACTCCCATTTATATATTCCTACACCCTTCTGTCCCATCCTGCTCTTTTGCCAAAAGTAGATGCCTTCCACCTGACCTTACTATGTAAATCTCAATGTAGTGACATGACAACACAACTCTGAACAAGTAGAAGTAGACTAAGTCCATCAGGAATAGTGTATGCTTCCTTGAGCTGTGTTGTTTGCACAACCCAGATTAGATCAGGAGTCCATGAATGGCATTGTGCTATATGCCTGGAAACTTCATCGTTACATCTGTGCTAGTAGGTGGACTTGGCCAGAGACCGTTCTCAGACAGAACTTGGAGCTTAAATCCATAAAGCCAAGCCCTCTTGTCCCCAGTAAAAGGTGTCTATGTCCAAATGACCTATTTGAAATGGTCTCTTGCCTTGGAATTAAGTGGAAGAGAGATGGCTTGCTGAGCCCAAAAACCATTCCAGAAACTGTGTTAGCAATTTAATTGTATGGGTAATCACATCTCAGTAATTGAACCCACAGAATAGATGTAGGCTAGGGATCACAGTTTAACCCTGTAGAGAATGGGCTTAGTGACACAGTATTGCATGCATTGCAGCCTGGTTGTGAAGTTTAACTGATATTTATAAAATATGCCTAATCCTTGCATACGAAATGCTACATAAGTAATAAGTATTAATAAAAGTGATTATATTAAACCAGGTCTGTTTTCAGACATGTTTTATAAGACCACATTTGTAGCAGTAAGTGAGCTTTCATATGAAAGATCAAACATTTTGCCTTCCATTGTAAGCCATTCTTTGTAAGCTTTTCCAATAAAAACAGCAGAATATCTCATACATATTGAAATTCAATGACATTTTTGAAGACCAAGCATTCATTTGCAAATGGCAAGCAATAATACTGAATTTCTCTTTGCCAGACGTTTTTTGTCATGTATTTGAAGCTTAATGTTATCAATAAGTAACAAATTAGTAAGCTTAAAATTTACATTAAAACTAATATAATTTGTAATTAGTGCAACCAAACATCAGGTGCATTTTAGTTTTAATCTAAACCTAAGTAAGCAAGGTTTCCTGATCAGCCACATTCTTTTTCAAGTTGAAGTCTGTCACATTCTCAAGCCTAACTAGTTCTTAGCACTTAAAAATTGTTTTTCACAAATTATGTTCAGAGGGAAGAAAGACACCACAGCTTAAGTGAAAGCTGGTTCTAAACTTGCACAACAGAGTTTTTAGTTTCCAGTCCTTTATTAAGAGAAAAAAACCCAGAGGCTTTCAGGGATGGGTTACCAGTGCTGACAATTCTCATACTCTGACACAGGGGTTTGCCTCTTTTGGTGCCAATCTAAACTTAAAATGGCTACTGACACAAGTCTGACAGAGCGTGGAAAAAAAATATAATTTCCCTAACTGACTCAGCTATGATGCTTTCCTTGCAATATTACCTCTTATTCTTTTTGGAAACTGGTATAGAAGTAACTGTTAAAAAGGAATCTTTTGATTATATAAAGTATCTCTCAATTCAAAGAATTTTCTAGTGCAATTCAAATAACAACCTCTTTTTGGTGTAGACCAGGCCTGGGGCTTTGGCTTTGTGTTATGGACAAATCTTCACAGGTAGTATACTGGATTTTAACTCAAATACAGGAGTTGGAGCTTACAGTGTGTAAAGTGGGATTTCTAACTCATCTTCAGTTCATTTCAAAACTCACTCCCTAAATGACCAATATTTCAGTGCTCTGCCCTCTTTTACTCAAAACACAGGCAAAAGCCTCATGACCCTCCACTGAATATGAGAGTCTGCATGAGGCAGTCTTTGAAGAGCTTGTCGCAGCTGCACTGGCAGAGGAAACCAAGTCTCTTTGCTAAGGAGAGAGCAACAGGTCCTGTTTTATGGTTATGCCTCTGTATTTGAGCAGAAAGACTCTAGCAGAGAAAGACAATGGAGCTCATGGCTGACAGCCTTGTGACTATGTATCAGATGCTGTAACTAATAAGGCAACCAATCCTCAACACTGTCCTTGTACTGGTCCCAGTCACTGGAAGCAACTCACACCTGACTGCATCCCCTGACTCTGTGACTTTTTCTGCTTTCATGTGTGTCTTTGAACTTTCAGAACTCCAGAGGGTTTCCAGACCAGCTGCATGGCCTATTTGGTGACTTATTTTCTTTTTCCTTATAAAACTGTAGACTTTCAAACTTGGGTGTAGAGCTTTTTACCTTACGCCTTCCTGGATGCTTTCTTATACATCCCAAACTCAGCTACATAGCTTTTTAATGTTTTTCTTCCTTTTCAGCCCTGTTTCATCTCTGTTGTCCCTCAAAAATACTGTGAACCAAAGAAAGGGAAGGATGGTTGTTTTCAACAATTTCATATGTTTTTATTCCTTTTTTCCCTTCTCAAAACACTCTAGGAACAGCTTTATTAATTTTTATCTCAGCCATTGAAATAAAACTTTGTAAAGATAGTTTTATCATTTCTGCAAGTTTCAGTAAAGGAACCCTGAATTACACACATGTATGCATGTAAGGACCCAGAGCTTATTCTTTTGAGCAACTTCAAAACTAGAATGAACTCTTTGCAGGAAAAATTTCCAAGAAATATCAGAGTATAAAATCATGTAACACCCCTCTTTGGTGACTGTTACATTCTCTTAGTTAGGGAGGAACTGTTTCAAATATCAATGAAGACAGATATAGCAGGTATCTGAGACAACTGGTAACTGAGCAGTGAGCTACCACGGGGCTTACTGGTGTCTATTTAAGCTGTACTTTGAGGTATGAGGCCAGGGACTGAGTGCCTTCAGTCACCCAAGAACTTGACAGTAGACATTCAAGTGCATCCAGTGTGGCTTATTGCTGCTAGACCATGTTTCAGTCATTGAAATCTTCCTTATTTAAGCCTGCTGAGGTCCTGTGCTCAACTCAGAGGCCTTTCCACATTTGCTGGTACCTGTGTAAAATGGTTTTAATTTTGGAATACTACATCTCATCACTCTTTAGGAGTATTCAATATATGAAACAATGAATTTGATGAAAAACTGTAAACACAGAAAAAAAAGAAAAAAAAAAATTGAGGTGCCAGAGGATCCTTATCTATTGATCATAATATTTTCAATCACCTTTGCAGCTTGTGTGTAGAACAGGTAAGTGACAAACATTATCCTTGCATGCTTTTCTGATCCTCTTTGCATCCTCCAAACAGACTTTAACAGACCGGCACATAGACAGCCTGAATGATGTGACTGCCAGGCCTAGAATGGTAACTGGTAAGGGATTCTTGCGTGTCTGTTCTGACAGAAGGGAGTGCAAGCACAAAGAGGCTTTTTTCAAGGGAAATGTGCACATGTTAAAATTGTCATGGAACTTTAGGCACAACAATAGGTAGTGGAATGATAAGAAATCCTAATATAGAGTGTAGCTGGAAAGAAGGTCAAGAATCTGTAGTGTTGCCTAAAACCAAGGGAAAAAAACCTTTTGGAACAATATTAGTATAGGTGAAGTGGAGGGCAGTTCTTAATTGAAAGCTTTCAGGTGCACAAAGTATATAGGAACATGTCCAGTATAGGGTTCTTACAAATAAATAACCCTACTTAAATATCATATCTAGTGGGTGCATCCAACCTGAGAACCTTTTGCCCATGGCACCACCCTCAGAACTGCCCCATTGGAGCATCTCCCAGGGTTCTGGGTGTTCTATCTTGTTTTGACTACAATATGTCATGTTATTCCAGTCCAGATGCATGTGTCCCAAACACGATGTCCTTGCTGCAATCTTGTCCATTGAAAAGACTGTTAAACAGAAATTCAGGAATGTGGCACAAACTGAGAAACTGTTAGAAACTCAGCTGCTACCTCAAGTGTAAGAAAATATACAGCTATATAAAAATCTACAAATATACAATATATTAAAATCTGTATGTATGGCCAGACTTCGCGAATGAAGATCTTGGGAAGAGCACTCCCCAAGTGGGTGTGCCTTTCCAACCTGCACAGTGGATTTTTTAGGTGAGGCACAGCGTGTGCAGAACTCGCCCCACCCTTTAAGTCCTAAGGTCCATTTGCCATGGCCAAGCAAGATTGGACAGTGACAGTGAAATCCTCAGGACTGTCTACAGCACCTGGTACTAACAGGGGCTGACTCTGCTAAGCATTTGAGATCTGATGGGATCAGATGGCAGGGAGGCATTTAACTGCCCAGGGGACAGTCTCTACTGAGACTTGAACTCAGGTCCTTGGGATTCAGAGTCCAGAGTGCTCTCCTTTACGCCACGGGACTACCCTCATTAAAATCTACAACTATATAAAAATCCTAAGGTGTCAGTAGAAGAGGCATATGATGTGAGATTGAGAAAGAGATGGAAGGAAAGGGAGAAAACAACCTCCTTGTCATGAGAGGACAACATGAAGCACTGGAGTAGGAGCAGTGGAGGTGCATAGAGCTCTGTGCAAAGAGAGAGAGCCTGAGGCTGACAGAGATAAACTAGTTTTGAGTTGCACAGGAGTGTAGAATTTCATCCAGATGAGGGCAAATCATGCAGAAATATGGATATCTTAGGATTTAGTGAAAGAGAACAAACCACATATGGACTTGTATTGAATTTGCAATAGTTTGTCATCCTCAGAGTTACAGAGATCATTTAAAATATTCACTTCAAAATGTTTTTATGTATCATTTCATGTGGATACAGACTATGTGTAGGCTTTGTAAAGCCTGTAAGTCTTCATTCTGTGCTCCCTACAATATTAATAGTGTGCACAAATTCTTTTAAAATAAATTTCTAAATGTTCTTTTGTTGAGAACAATTTAGGAGACAAAGAGCCTTTGCTTAGATTCCAGAAGCATTAGAGTTCAGCTGCCTTACAAACACCTGCCTGGATGCTAAGGCTATATCTAAGCAACACACATAAAAGATGTCTCCAACCTCATGGCTGGATGAGCCTGTGCCATACAGCATCCTCCTTGGGGTCTGCATTCCCTCTAGGAGAAAGCTGTGCACCCATGCCAGGTGTAAGTCACAATCTTCAACAAAGTCCTTGCTCTGGACAACCAAGAGAGGAGGAATGTAAGATGTGATCCAGCTCTGTCAAAAGCACATCTAAATACTATGCAAGGCCATTTTTGTAAGGCAAAACTGAAAAGAATACACTGTGTCAGAAAACACTACATTTTAAAGGAAGAGAACTAGAGGAGTAATGGTGTTATTTTCACCTTTCAGTCCCTGATGCATCTTAAGACAACACAGACTTAATGTCCCTTTCATGTTTCTTTCCCCCTTTCACAGTGTACCCAAGGACTTCCCTGAACATCCACTCCACTCCTCATTGGTGGTCTCTCTAGGCTGATGAAAAACTGAAATTTTTTGCAGCTGACCATGTATTCTTCTCAACTCATTCTCAGTTGTTAAGGAGAAATCTGTTTGTTGTTCTTTCTTTCTCGTTGCTTTGCCAGCCATTGCTGTGTAGCTAGCTGCATGTCCTTAACAGACAAGACATACTATTCCTCTCAGTTCTAAAGGTCACAAAGATGGCTAGCAAAATACCAGCATTAGTATGCAGAGCTTATGTCCCCAGAAAAGTGGTGAAGGAACCCAGAAGGATGAGAAAAGGCTCATCCATCAAGAAAAGAAAACACTCAGTGGAAAGAAACCCCATAATAATTGCATCTGTGCAACACACTTCGTAGCTTCCTCCATTTCTCTGTGTGTAGATTGTATAGACTTGTTACATTTCCACGGATTCATACAGTGGCCAAACCATGATCCCAAGGAAGCTAATGCTGCAGGCATACAGCAACTCCAAATTTTCTGTAGGATTTGGGAATTTGTAAGATTAGCACTAAGGAACATAGAGTTTTTTCGCTGTATGCCAAGTAGAAAATCTCTAACTGAAGCGATGACCCCTTAGGGTTCTTATGTTTCTATATAAATTCCTAAGTATTTCTGCCCTAGGGATATTTTTAAGGAAATACACTAAGAAAGCATCATTATATATATATAACACAAGGAAAAAACTCCAAAACACCAAAACACAATAAAATCAAATGAGAACAATCCATGCACCTATTCTTGGAAATTTATCTTTGTTTATTAGCTGAAGAGATGTGATTTTGGTTTATATTTAGGTGGCTATAAAGTCCTATGTTAGGAGATGGTATTTAGAAATATGTATATATATATGTGGTTTGTCTGACTGATATAAAACTCTGTGTTAATTTCTTGAGAAGTCTAGTGCTGCACTGGCCAAAAACATAGGATAAGTATTTACTGTGGCATTTAGCAATCATTTTCATCCTTCTATGTCATTGCAGTTCATTGAGACAATCTTCAGAAGATGCCAATTATTGAAGAGACAGGAAGTGCTAGAATTACATTCTTTTAGACTAGACAATGATATGTGCTCAAATTCGTGTTTACCTACATTTGATCCAGCCATTTAATGGTGTTTATCATGCAAAATATCTTTTCTCTTACCAACTTCAAAAAAAATAAAATTCAAATAAACTAATTTATGTCAAAAAGTAAGAAACAATCAGTAAATACATAATTATGCTTCTAACTGTGTGCTATTGAAGGCATTAAAACTATTGTCAAGTTTAAAATTTAATGTACTTGATGGATTTTTGTTTTAGGCTTTGGCTTACAAATTTCGTGATTAGATATATATATATATACATATACACATATATATATTTAATATACTTTAGGCATTTAAAATGCAAAATACTTTAACACTGCATGCCAGAGCAACAGTTATCTTTTGTTTAATGTTGTGGCACTTTCTGAAATCTATTTTGATTAATGTTTAAAAAATTATGATCTTCATCACAGGCCAGACCATAAACATTGTTTTGGCACTTCCATTCTCCTAAAATCCCTTAGGAATGGATCAGAAAGAAGTACTCCCTCATTATAGTTAGCATTTAGCTAATGAAGTAAGAAATAGTTATTGCTTCCCAATCTACCTCAAATATTGTTTTTAAATTAGGAAATCTGATTTATTTTTTAAACAAGATAAATATTAGATGCAGGTACTTTTCCTGTGTGCAGTATGTACACTTCTGTGCAGCCCTGCCATTCCCTTGCTAGAGTCCTGGGCTGTGCAAGCAGAAAGTGCCCTCTTGCTGAGTCCATTTAACTGCTGCTTTCCTGTGGGTATGCTTAGCAAGAGACATGAGGGCTCCAGATCATATCCCTGCTGCAGCAATGTGCCACTGAGAATCCATACCTGCTGAAAGTAGCTACCTTGGAAGCCATTTCAAAGCTACATACACATGTGTATGTATCACCTTCATTTGTTTGTGGTTTAAAAGTCAGTGTAATGGGTGAACAGCTTTGAAAACTGACTTCACTGTTTCATGATTACATGCATCTTTCCTTAAGTTTTTATAGTTTTTAATTTGCTAAATAATGAGGTATTCATAGTGGTCTGAAATACCTACTCTATCATTTACATTCACTGCTTGATAATTTTCCTGTCTTTAATGTCTTTCTGTTCACCATCACTACCTTAGTGTGAAGGTAGTCTTTGAAACACAGTTTTTTCATCTTTAACTAGTTTCTTGACAAGTAGTGATTGGGAAATTAATTTCTAACTAAGAAAGCTATTTAAAATTAGATACTGTTTTTCTCCATGATGAATCAAGGCCCTATAGACATTATGGTAGGTTGTATTTTGAATATTTTTTTAAGAAAAAACCAAGTTCATCAATGATTAATCAGTAGACTGTGGAATCATAGAATAATAGAATGGCTTAGGTTGCAATGGACCATTAACGATCATCTAGTTCCAACTTCCCTCGCCATGGGCAGGAACACCTTCCACTTGAACAGTCTGCTCAAAGCTCCACCCAACCTGGCCATGAAAACTCCCAGGGACGGGATATCCACAGCTTTTCTGGGCAACCTGTTCCAGTGCCTCAGCACTCCCACAGGAAAGATGCCTTCCTAATATATAACCTAAATCTACTCTCTTTCAGTTTAAAATCATCCCCCCTTGTCCTAACACTGTATGCCCTTGTTAAAAATCCTCCATCTTTCTTGTAGACCCCCACTAGGTACCATAAGGCTTTTAAAAGGTTTCTCTGGAGCCTTCTCTTCCCTGGGCTGAAAACATCAACTCCCTCAGCCTGTCTTGATAAGAGAGGTGTTGCAAACCCTCTGGTCATCTTCATAGATATCCTCTGGAATTGCTCCAAAAGGCCATGTCCTTTTTAAGTTGGGGTCCCAGAGCTGGACACACTACTCCAGGTGGAGTTTCAAAGAGCAGAGTGAAGGTACAAAATCACCTCCCTCACTGTCTTTCTGCCTTTTTGCTGGGATGCAATCACTCCTGAGCCTGGGGCAGGTGAATCTTGAATATTAATTAGATTTCTTGAGCCCCTCTTCAATGCAGAGCTTTAGCCCATGGTACTCTACCAATCAGATCCCTGAAAGTGTGTTTTTCTGAAGTCCAGTGTAGTGAGCTTGCTGTGCACCCTCCTCACTGCCCTAAGAATCTTGAATTCCACTATTTCATGGTTACTGCAGCTCAGGCTGCCCTTGAGCTTTACATTCCCCACCAGCCCCTCCTTGTTGGCAAGAACAAGGTCCAGGACAGCACCTCTCCTCATTGGCTCCTCTGTCACTTGGAGAAGGAAATTATCACCAACATGTTCCAGGAACCATCCGGATTGATTATGCCCTGCTCTGCTGTGCCTTCAAGAGGTATCAGGGTGGTTGAAGTCCTCCATAAGGACCAAGGCTTGTGAACATTAAATCTCTCCTATCTGTCTGTAGAGGGGTTTATCAGGTCAGTCTTCTGTTGGCTGGCTGTACCTGATCCCCCGTATGTCACCTGTCCCTGACCTCTCTTTAATCCTGACCATAAACTCTTGGTCTGCTGCTCATCCATCCCCAGGCAGAGCTACATGCACTCCAGCTAGTCATTGACATAGAAGGCAACAACCCCTCTTTGTCTCCCCTGCCTGTTCTTCCTAAATAGACTGTATCCATGCGTTCCAAGACTCCGGTCATAGGAACAAACCCACCATGCCTCTGTGATGCCAATAAGATCACAGCACTGCAGGTGGGTGCACATCTTGTTTATTCCTCAGGCTATGTGCATATTGCATAGAGGCATTTAAGCTGGGCCCATGACTTACTGGCTGGAATTCCTTTGTGCTGATTTCCACGCTGGGATTTTAGTTCATACACATGCTAGGCTATCTACCTAGAGACTCAAAGATATGATCAAATTACTGAATATCAGCTGAAGTTCACTGTTTGTTCATTTATACTCCCAGCTGGCACACAGGTAAGGTAATATAACTCAAAGCTTATAGACTATATGGTAAGCAAGGCTGAACTTGCAGAATGCTCTAAATGAAAACATTCACGTGTGAGCTAATGTACTGTAACTTTTTAAACCTCAGTAACATGGTCTGGGCCATAAATCACACATGTCGTGTGTAATTTCAGTGTCAATTCAAGGTGACAGGAACCCATGCCCTGGCACTAACCCTCAATTTCCTGGTATCCTTTGAAAGACTTTTGACACAATGATCAACTTTGGTCTGGTTCATTATTTTTGTGCTCCCAAAAAGGGAGAAGCAAATGTCAAAAGCCTTATCGCCCTACCAACAACTCCCTACCTTAACATGAGAGCTTCTAGTGCTCACATGTACAGCTTTATGGTGTCCTGTGTCATACTCCTCTCAAACCCTAAAAAAATAGGGCATTAAAATTAAAGCAGATGAGATGCTGGGTTAGCACTGGTTTTTAGTTTGGTTTTTTTTTTTTTTTTAATGTTTCTACATAGCTTTTTTTTTGAGACATTTGCTATGAAAGCAACTCAAAAAAATTTAAGCTGGAGAAGGTACAGTTTTTTGCTCTTTTTCAGAAAATAGACTATTCTTGCATTTCAGAATTTGCTCTATATATAGATTGAGCAAATAAACCACAAGGAACAAATACATGTTTTAAGTGAGGTTTTGTTCCAGAACTCCACAAAGAGCTATCAATGAAAACAGTAAAAATTACTTTACAGTTATGCAAAATATGATTAATTTGTTGGCAAAAGATGAAGCATGAGATAAAAAAAAATCACAATATAATCATATTTGTCTCATTTTCTTTGGTTTGACACACTCGTTATACTGCAATTGTGGTAAATGCAGTTTACTGTGTCATGTTTGTGTAAATTACATTTGTTTGAACAATGTAATTTTAAGGGTAAGAAGTTGCACTCAGACTTAATGAGTAACATGAAATTAAAAACTCTATATAGAATTGCAACAAAATCACCTTACATCTGTAATTTCCAGGGAGTTGGAATCCCTGTCTCTGACCTTCTGATCTCTGGTATTGGTCTGCAGCAGATCCATCCCTGATGATACAAGTCAATCCTGTAATCTGCTTCTTCACATGTGATATTCAGCCAAGAATATCCAATTCTTAAATGAAAATTGTCCCATGAACATACAGGGTCAGATAAGGTTTACAGGAGGAAAGTTTAAATTCAGAAACCCACAGACTGTTTTCTCACTAGTATAGTTTATGTGTTTCTCTTAGTCAAGTGAGGAACATAGAGTTTGCTAAAAGTTCTGTAGTGTAAGGTTCCTTCTTATCCCTCTAATATCTGCAGAGGTAATAAAACTCTCACACAAGTATGTGCCGTTTGTTTGTTTGTTTGTTTGTTTTTGTTTTGTTTTGTTTTGTTTTTAAGGGCACACTTTTGGTGACTAGAAAGTCACCCAAAAGCAGAATTTTGGAAGTATTATTGTATCTTGCAGTGCACTTCACACTGTTTATTGTTGTCAAGGCCTTCCAGTCTGCACTCTGCAGTAAATACTGGCACATAAAACTCTTTCTTCCTATACCTCCTAGGACATGAACCCAATTGCTTTAATTTGTGAATACAATTCTATACTTGGTGTTATTTCTGGGAAGAACACAAGACCACTACAAACGAATGCAAACAAGGCCAGGTTAGACTGCTTTATCTTGTGTTCGCCATGTGTTCGCACACTCTGTTCCCCTAATATGTAACTTCTCAGGCCTCCATAATTTAGCTGAAGGTCTAAATCTAACATTTCAGGCAAGCTTAATAATAATACAGTTCAGTCCCTCCAAGCATATTTCTGGGCTGCTAAAATGTCATAATCAGTAAAAGTATAGCTCTTTAAGTAATGTTACCTTTACATCTCTATTTCCCTTGCTTTACAAAGAGAACAATAGTGTCCATGCTGTAAGGCTTCTTTCATTAATGCATGTATGGCACCTTGAAATTTATGAATAATAAATTTTGGACTTTAATGAGAAATAATAGGGATTTCTTTTAAAATCCTTGATCCCATATTGAAGAGAATTCTCTCTCAACTTCAAATTTGAGACTTCTGTTTTAGAAGGAAAAGTTGATCTCTTGCTTGTTTCTTTCATCAACTGAATTTAAAGTTTTATCATAGTATTTCCATACTAAGTGGTCTTTAACATGCAATAATAGTTTGATAAAACTCTCAAAAAATGGAGTAAAACTTGGAGGGAGGATAACTACTTTCATAATATAAATTATATGTAAAATGGATGGTTTTCATAATGATACATAATGCACTGCTTTAACTGTCTACATTGTATTGTACAATGCTTTGTCTGTATGGAATTGCACCAGCTGTACCTGCTGTGCCTTTGTAGAGTCCTATTCAGCACTCCTTATTCACTCCCTCCTGTGGCAAAACCCCCTCAGAAGTCAGTGTGTGATATGCTACAGTAAGAAGTGCTGAATAGAAGCCTTAAATGATAACTCCTTGGAGGAGAAAGCTGCCTCTTTTCTCACACTTGTCTTACTTTATAATGCAACTTGGACTGAAGATGCTATGAAAATACTACTAATAAGAGATTGAGCAACTACATCAGACAAATCATGTTAGCTCTCAAGAAACACCATGTTTTTTTCAGCATAAAGGAATCAAAGGCTTCAGAATACCAGCATTGCTGTTATATTTAGATATTGTGAGCACTAGCTTTTTAATTTTGCATACAAAGTCCACAAATATGTGAAATATTAAAATGTCAAAAATTAATATTTTTCAAAAAGGTATCATATATTCTCAATATTTACTAACAATTGACATATTTTTAGCCTCTAGGCCATAACTATGTCTTAGACTTAAATCTTGTACTAGTGAATAAGGTACAGCTATTTCTCTTCCGAGGTTAATGTAAGTGACGTATTAATTTATGTTTAGGCTTTTCGAAAAGTGAAGCTTCACAGAATGTCTTTGTCTATTCAACATTCAAGTTTTCTTGGCCTTCTACAATTTTGTTCACTAGCTTTGATAAACCCTCAGTGCCAACAAACCCCAGCCAATTTTACATCTCAGAAAAAGAACACTTTAAACAATTTGACTAAATGCCTTTACAGCTTTGGTTTTAATTAGATGTTTTGCTTCTTCTGCTTACTGGAAAGAGCTAGATAGCTTCTAACCATGTCAGTCTATATAACAGCAGGTGTCAGCTTTAACTGGCTCTGAAAATTTTAAATGTATTCAATTAAAAGAATCCCTTAGAGAATGATATTTTTTATGTTCATTTTTCTTATTTGAGGTTTGCAACATGTTTTCTTTCTATACACTATATTCTTGTTGATTCTGTGACCCAATTATGCCTAAAATTTTTAATGTCAGAGTACATTCAGTTAGTGCTTTCATCTTAATAAAATCCATCAGAAAAATGTATTGTTCCACAAGTATCATTTGGGAAGGTAAGTCTCTCTCTCTTTTTTTTCAGGAAACCAGAGTAATCTTGACACCAGAACAGTAAGTGGTTATCTGAGCAATAATAGGTGAGAAAATTGATAGCCTTGAGATCTGAAACCTTCTCATAGTCTGATCTCAGTACACAAACCTACATGTGTACCTAGATACCTTTGTAGGCTTTCCTGGGCAGGAATAAAAGAACTGTAGAACTGGGCAGACACTATGAAACACGATGGACGCATTTATAAACTGTGCATGCAAGTGTGTATAAATATATGTTTAAGTGCAACTGAAATAAACATGTTTGTCCTTCAGCTGCCAGCAGACAGTTAGATTTTTCAATTTATGTTAACTTTGTTATTCTGCTACCTGAATTACCCTATTAAAAAACCTTTTCCTGTATCATGTCATAGATCCAAACATTTTTCTCATGACAAAAATGGAATAGGCTATGAAGCTATAATATCATGAGGGTTACCTAGTAAAGAAAAAATGCTTTGGAAAAAAAAAGTTGCATTGATGTAATAACTTACTCATTTTACTCAAAAATAAGTGCATGCCAGGATAAAAATTGCATAAGACACTGTCCTATTAATTTACTACTAGTTACTCTATATTTAACATATCAGGCATGACACGATATCCAAACTCTACCTCTGAACGGGTCCTAGGAAGAGTTGCTAGTGAGTCACTGTCCAACAAAATAAAAAGGTGTCTTCACAATGTTATAGGACAAGTAGAGCACTAGGGCAAACTATGAGTAAACCAGGTGCTTACCATATGTGAACCCATCATGTTTTCTTGTGTGCCAAGTCTAAAGATAAATCCTGAGTTGCTTGCAGATAAATTAATGATGATATGCTCAAGTTATAGTATAGTTGGTAATGCAACATTTAAAAAGACATTCTAAACTAGGTTTGAAATAGATTCTGAATGCACTGCTACTCCAGACAACAAAATTCAAACTCAGTCTAGGTGAAAAAAAAATCATCTGTGATGTACAATGGTGCTGAATAAAAAAAAAAAAAATCCCATATTGGGCAGATCATGGTTGCAGGAAATGACGTTTCAAAGTCTGAGGAAGCTGATCACATCAGCTACTTGATTTGAAGACACCTTTCAACATGTCAAAAGTATTTTGCTCTAAAGCAGATCAGCAGGAGATAGGTGATTGTGAAAATGTATCAGGAGCACTGTATACATGAAAAAAAGAAGAAATAAAAATAAGGATGCTATGGAGAAGAAAGTTTTTTAAAAAATGAAGAAGCTGGAAGAGGCTGCAGTAAAGCAAAACATTTTTAAGCTGTTGCTGGTTCAAAAAAGTTTACTTGAAAGCAGAACTCAAGAAAACAGCAGTGGAAATAAAAGAAAAAAAAAGAAAAAAAATTAAAAAAATGCTGGATCTAAAAAAGAAAAGGATAAGGGAAGATGCTAAAATATGTAGAGACTTCAACTGTAAGGGATGACCTAGCAACAAAGACATAAAGAAATAAAAAATAAAATAGCTATTGGAAGAACTCTGGATGTGCATTGGCATTACTACAGAGAAAAGGCAGAACTGAGAAGACAAATCAAACTGTCTTACTTTTCTGGGTCAAGAGGAGACACCTATAAATGCAACAAACAAGTTCTTTGTGGAAGAAAAAGTTTCCAGAAACTACCAAAAATCAAGGAAATTTCTAATTATGTGCCAGCAGTCAAGAATCAGAACAAATATTGCTTCTTAGGATATTGAGAAGAAATCTTTGTATTGAAATAAGTGAAATAAAGTTATAATCACAGCTTTGACAGCTTCCTCTGTCTGCATTCTGTAGATTTTCCTTGCTCCCTGCTATGGACTTAAAGGAAACAACATGTATGCTGTCAGATCTACTACATCCATTTCTTATAAAGAGAAAATTTAAAATTTATTACTAATGTTAAATAAGTCCAGAGGAGTCTATAACTTTATCACTTATGTGGAGGTGACCAGTTTCTGGTCATAAGGATTCACATGAATACCAAGTTGTTGGATTCAATGAACTTGACTTCAGTTTACATTGACATCTTATGCTGTTAAAAATATTGATAAAAGTCTGAATATAAAGGAGAACTAAGTAGCCGTGTCCAATAAACAATATTGTTTGTGGTGTATAAATAACATTAGAATTAGAGTTACAAAATAATTTACAATACAACAAACACATTTATATCTGAATTAATTTCTTTTCACTTATATTCTTCACACTCTGGAGGCAGTGTTCTCTTCCAATTTTTATTTTTTTTTAGTTTTAGAATCCCAGGAAATTTTCTTTTTGGTCTCATTATTCTTGTTTTAAAAATTACTCCTAGTCTTATAGTGTCTGGGTGTGGCACTTGATAATGCCATACCTCTCTTTAACATTAGTTAATGAGGTCCTTGATTATCTTCATCAATAGTTTATATGTCTAAGTCCTTACTTATCTGACTGACAGTAGATGCATTAGTCTAAATTGATAATCTAGGAGACTGCACTGGTTAATAAGGTGTGGGTGGCTGCAGATCTTTGGGAATCCAGAGCATGATAGTTACATGGGTCATTGGTCCAAAGTCGTAGTGGAAAAGAAGGACATGCTAAATTTATGCAAAAAGTAAAGTATGTCAAAAACTTAATTTTGATTTTTTTTTTCATTTGATAAACATTCTCCATAGTTTGAAATAGTTCTGAGTCATAACCTGTTTTTAAAAAATATTATTTTGCTTGTTACCTGAATTGCCATCTAATTTTCAATATCTTTGACAACTTTATTGTTTGTTTGATTTTATGTTTTTGCAGAGTGGCAAGAAACATTAAATAAATTTAAAAAAAATGAGCACATACATAGTCTTAATCACAGATAGAAGTCAGATTGCTACTTGTCTGCACTACAAAAATAAGCTATTCATAATTATGTTAATATCACAAGCCAAATTAGAAAGGAAAGTTCATGCTTACGTGTTGGGATAGCAAAAGCGTATTTATACCTAAAATAAGATTTCAACTATATACATGCTGTTACATTATTTTACAATTTTTACTCATTGCCTATTTGTCTATGTATACTGCGTGTATACTTCAGCTGTTTTTGCAGTCATTAGTTGTGAAGAGTTTAGCGATTTCTGAGTGTGCAAAACTGTCCATAAAAATCAACCACATTGTTCTGAAGTACTATAGTTTAGTTTAACACACAAGAAACATGAGTAAGTTCTCATTTCAACATTTTAAACTTACCAGGATAATTGAATAAAATGAGTCTGTACCAGGAAATTTTCAAAGTACCTCAAACAGAATTTGCATTTCACAATACAAAACATTGCACAAAACATTATCAAGTGTAACACAGTTGTGACTGCTGAAAGCTCTTTCCCCCCTATGAGTACTTAGAAAACCCTTGGCAGAGAAACAATGAAGATTTCTAGTCAAATCTCAAAACGCCTTTCTCTCTGCTCTCTCTCCAGAGATTTGACTATTCAATACAGTAACCACTGTACCTCTTATTTTTTCTTGTTATCTGACTTGCACTGGGTGCTAGTTATTGGTCTGGGGAATAAAAGTCAGATCTTATTCTAGCAGTTAGCCGTCAGACACAGCTTTTCATGAGGCAAAGTGTGTGTTAATCCAAGTTCAATTGCTTACAGAGTTATTTAGGTTTAGTTCCTTACACTGACATTTTTGAAGTTAATGCCTATTGTGCTTGTAAGAAGCTAAGTTTCATGTGGGGGGCATGGCCAACAGAATAGAATAGAATAGAATAGAATAGAATAGAATAGAATAGAATAGAATAGAATAGAATAGAATAGAATAGAATAGAATAATCCTGAGTTGGAAGGGAGCAACCACGACCATCGAGTTGAACTCTTCATACAACCTGGTTGGATGGTGTCTGGCTTACTGGCCCAGAATGACCACGTGTATTGTTGGAAGGAGAGAAGAAAGGCAGTGTGACTGTTCTGTTGAACTTGATTCTTTTAGCACAGAAATTTTATATCACACTGTCTCTCTCGGGAAGAAATTATTAATTATGATTATTATTATAGTCTTGTAGTAACATATGAATACTATTTTTTTTTTCTTTGAGGTAAGTTAACTTCTTTCTTCATTTCTTTTCTTAAATTATAACTCTCCAGTAGGTCGTGGTACTAATTAGCTGAATTGGAAGTTGCATAGAAAAAAATTCTAGACATTATGATGTGAATATACCATTTAATGAGGACTATGAAACTAAAAATGACATTTTTCCCTATAATTAAAAGTAATTTTTATTCAGTCATATTTCTTACTTTTGAAAGACCTTTGAACATTCTTACTTTCTACATATATTTGAAATACTTGAGGTTTGTATTTAAACTATTTTTCTGCAATAGTCAACTCAAAAAATTTCAGTTTCCTGTTGCATCTAGTACTAGAGTCAAAGCAGTTCATATGTAACATAAGATGCTATGGGTGTGCATGTAAAGTGGCTAAATCCCTGAAAAATTCCACCTTTTCTAAACAACATTAGGAAGAAATGGTTTATTTTGCCCTGTCTCTGATGAATCCTCAATTATTTTAACCTTGCTGGTACAAAATGCATGAAATATATTGTCAAAGGTCTCCGTGTATTGACTATAATAAAATGTGGAATCTATATGGAATCAAAAATTCATTCCATGAAGAAAATGGAAGTCACTGTGATCTCTTTATGTATAGTTCCTTGCTCACTTCGTATTCACACGTGCAATACCACTTTGTTCCTGTTTCTCACTTTGAATAGTTGAGGTCTTACATGTATGGGCTTGTACATGTTTTTTTGGTTTGGTGTCATGTCCCCCTCCCCCCAAAAAATGTTTATTATGTCTCTGCAAGTTGTCAATGACCTTACAGCTCACAAGTAATACAGTCCATAGTGAAAAATGAAAGGGCCTGAATTTGAAATAAAACAAAAGTTTTTTCCAAAACTAATTCCTTATGTGTTAAGAGTATTTGTAAATATGGGAATGCTCTATTTATTTCAAAATGAAGCAAATAAACAACAGAATAAATAATAAACATTCAAATAATTAGAAAATAAAATCCTCTGAGAATATAACTCCATTTCCTAGAAATACTGCAGTGGTTCTGCTGGGTTTAGGACATGAGTGACAACAATGGTTCCATTTTATATTGTGACCCTTCTAGCTTCTATTTTTATTGTTACAGGCTGAATGAAGTATTTGTTTGCTTAGAGTCAGCTCTGTTGTTAAGAGATTTTAAAAACTGACCTTTCTTCTAAGACAACAGGGCGGGTATTCAGATCCCAGTGCCACAGCACTGCAGGCTGCAATGCAGCTGTACAGGGACTGGGAAGGACTGGGCACAGACACCCACTGTGCCCTTGCCATAGGTGGGAAGCACTGTAAGCTGCTGGGACAGATATGGGTGCACAGAAGGTCCACCCGTGGGAGATGTTTCTTGTGTGCCTCAGAGACTGGTACAGCATCACCCTCCCTGCTCATGTCCCGCTTTGCCTGGGACATGCACTCATGGTCTGCCCCCCGAAGGGACTGGCTCCAGCCCTCAAAGCCAGACAGCCACACAGAGCAAGCACAGGGACCACTGAATGCCTGGTAGTCTGCTCCCACCAGAGGTGTGCAAGGTTGTCTACCTCCTGACCATCTTGTAAAGCACCATCAGTGTAACCAACTCCTCCCAACCAGGACGTGGCACAGGCACTGCTGCACTGTTCCCCTGACCACAGAGCCATCTGAAGCCTCAGAGGCAAAACATGTTTTGTATTTATTAAAGCATGAACTTCCATTATGAAAGTACAGAACATGTTACTGAGTTGAATGTGTCTTATGAAATGTTCTAAAATACTTTAAACTTAAGGAAAATGTGGGGTTTAGTCCAAGTGTCTTTGTAGCTCAGTGGCTTGACCCTCAGTTCCTTTCAGCTTCATCTGTATTTAACTCCTTGGTGTTCCACAAAGTGTTAGACAACAACCTCAGCATTCTGCGTTCCCAGGGAACCAAGTAGTGTCTCTCAGGGGAGAAGGATAGGAGGAGCATTTGTATCTTTTACTTTGAGTCTTTACTGTCACATCTTGTTGCTAAAGAGAGCTAACAAAAATAATCTACTGGGGTTTCATGGCTACACATGGAAGCAGACCATTGCTATTGTCTTCTAACATGCATATAAGTTATGTGCCAAAAACATAAGGCCCTGGTTTTTCAAACTTCACAGTTCAGGTATCCCCTTCTCTTAACATGAGTTGTTTGAAATAAAGAACCACCTTCTTAGTTCAAATGGAAGAAAGTCCCCAGTTGTTAAATTGTGTGAATTAAAATATGCATTTACTCTTGGAGGGTTTTCCAGGCACCTTTAAGATTAAGCAGAGTATTTTAAAGACATTTTCTTCTCATTTCACTTTGGAATCATAAGAAACAATGTATTTTTAGTGACATTTGAGAGATAAGCTAAAAATAAAAACATGTAGCTCAAGTTTTAGAAATTAAATTTAAATAAAACTGAATGCTTGAATTGGAATCCTTTAAAAAAAAAAAAAAACACAAAACCAACAAAAAACCCCACCCCTCTGTTTGGGACTAGCATAAGGGGAAATTGCCATTAATGTCCCTGTCAAATACAACATACACAGTCAAACCTGTGAAGTTTCCTTGAGTTCAGGCTGGTTATCTCACAAATCTGTGCAAAGCTCTGGTGAATAATTTATACCAGGCTTGAGGTGACAAGTTAAACACACCCATTTTGTCTAAAATGCTATGAAGGCATCAAGATGGAGCCAAGCTGCAGGGTGAGTAGAGCTCAGTTGATGGGAATCTGAGCATGTCGAGAAAGGGGGATGCTGCTGTAAAGAAAATGAAATGTAATGAGATACTTTTTCATGCATAATTCATGGCTGAAAACATGACTGCATAAAAAGCCATGGATTTTAACAAGGCAGGGCTGCAATCATACACATTATCTTCCCAGAGGAACTTTATATAACATTGGTGAAAAAGAGAGGATTCTGAATACCAGTACAAAATAAAGCTGACGTTTTCAAATGCAGTAGAATTTACTTTAGTGTACAATGGTTGTAAAGGAAACAATTTATATTTACACCTCAAAATAGTTCCTAGAAAAAAAATTGCTTTAAAATATATGCCTGCATTTTCTAGCTTAAAGAAAAAAATAAGGTGAGGAATGAGAAAAATACCTCATATGGATAAAAATGAAAATTTAAAATCCATAAGCAGCATTTTGTTGAGTGTGTTGTTAGGATTGTGCTTTGAAATCTTTTGCAAGCATTTTCACTTTTTAGAAGCAAAACTTTTGATAGGAATGACTGCTGTGAACAGGCTTTAAAAAAAGATAAAATGTTAGCTATTGTCACCATAAAATTTAATTTGGTTGCATTTGCAAAAGCAAATGCTGTAATTCAGCTTTCAAGAACAGTTTAGTGGCTAGCACATGACTGTTTGAAATGGTGTTTAACGCTTGGGGTATTTAGTTGAAGGGATTAAAAACTGAATGTTGATTAAAGCTTGGGATGTCTTAAATTTATCACCACAAAATCCTAATGACAGACTTAGCTGGAAGGAACAGGGATGTCTCCTTTAGTTGTTCACTTCATAGGAGCAGATCACATACAGAAAAGGCACCAGAACAAGCCACAGGGAGCTTCAGAATCACACAAGCTGAAGGAATCTGTGAAGTTATTTGTTTAGTTTACATTACAGAATTTCAATATTTGTAAGGAAAGTAAAATAGCCACTTTGCATCCAGTTATGGTTTTTTAGTCCTGACAGTTGGATGAAGAACACATTCAGGGTTCAAAATGATTGATATTTCAAAGTGTTCACCTTCCATGGGATTTTTTTTTCCTCTCAGTTATATAGTGTAAGAAGCAAACACTACAAAGAGAAGCAGACTGAGTTGGTATAGTCACTAAACAATCTAAACAATTTAAATAAAATTATGTCATTAACCCACATTCACAAGGAATCCAAAAGCCTTTAGGTTTTGACAGTAAAAAAAATAAATATAATCTCTTTTTGACCTCGGTAATAATTTAATATCTCATATGGAATTTTATCAGTTCACAGCTTTTATATCAATTCAAGCTAAAAAAAACCCACATAGATTCCCTTTGCCGTCTCAGACTAGCAGTGTAATAGTGTTCCCACCTATGATCTCTAATTGTGCCTCTTCACAAAAGCCTTTCCTTCTTAAGTTGTCTATTGTCTGCATTTTTAATTTTTCTTAATGTCATCTCAATAGAAAACACTACTTCTCTGAAGCTTTTGCAGACATTGCTTAGCCTTTAAAGAGCATGACAATGATCTGTCTCACAGCCTGAATTAGAGAAATCTGACTATCTATTGGTTTAGTCCAGGACTGACTTGTCATACTTGTTCAATCCCCATGTAGAAGAGTTTAGAACTTGAGCTCATCCTGGTCTTTGAATAGTTAATTTTCGGTAACGGTTTCCCTGCTTTTAATAATTCTGTGTTGTTAAGAGAGACAAGAAAAGGAGGAAAAGCACATAAGAATCTCTCAATTAAAGACTGTCTCCCCACTCCTGCTGCAAAATTTGCAAAGGACTTATTTCCATCTTCTCCCTCTACTTCTTAGAGGATGTGCCATCATTCTCAGGTTCACACTGGGTTTTGCTGATTATTTAGCCTCTCTGACAGAGTAATTTCAAACAAAAAGGGTTTGTTTGCTTAGGTACCTGCTCTCCATGTAATGAAGTTCTCTTGTCTTCCATCAGGCTGGATGGCTAGCCAACTACTTATAAATGTAAAGCATCTGAAATAGGAATCAAATGACAATACTATTTAAACCTCCCTCAAGGCACCACGTGACATAGACTGTGCAGTTAGGGGGATGCAGCTATGCTGAGCTCACATAATTGGGTTTTGTTTTCTGCTTATTTTCTTTTTAACTTTGAATAAAACCCCTCAAAATTACATGATAAGATTGTGTCAGCTATGTGCAGGGTCAGGGACTCCGTGGTGTTGTATCAATGAACTCTGCTTTCAGTCTTAGTGATTTGAGTTTGTCTGTGTCTTGACCTAAAAGAAAATATTACTTGTTTGATGTTCTAGGGCAATGAAATACATGATAAAAACACCCCAAAGTCTGACCAGTAAGCTCAGGAAAAAAAAAAGGTAAGAAAACAACCCTAGACTAAAGCATCGAGACAAGTATTGGTATGGACCACAATACTATAGCCATGTTATGTGAAAAAGTACATCAGATGTCTGCAGTAAATATAGCATTTTAGACCACGGTACTAACGATTTCTGAAGCAGCTCAAATAGTTTAAATATTCCAATCAGTTGAACAAGGTGTAGAAAAAGCTGTAACCTGGGAGACAAAAATCCTTAATGCTGATACTTTTTCTAAAACTGATTGCTCTGTGGGTTTTGGCAAAGTACTTAATCTCTTCACTTCTATCTCTAAAATATTAGTGACAGTAATAGTGGGAATGGTAATAATGTTCTAAATGAGACTGAATATTAACTTGTTGCTAAAATATTTTACATGTTATGCATTTTAAGGTGTATGGTATAGATATTAAGGTGCATCTTGTCCTTAGTGTTAGACCTTCCTAGGAATTCATGCTCAGCATTGTGTCCTCTGAAATAAATGTTAGTCAAGCTTAGCCATTGTACATTTAACAGCAACAAGGTAGGCCTGTCAGAAGGCTGGAGACACTGAGAAGAAAATACTTTCTCTTAATGCAAATCATCACCAAGGTTACTAAGAATATTCACATCATACATATTATACACTCTTGTGCTTTTTAAGATGTGAAATGAGATGTATGCGCTGGTGTTTTAATTTAGATAATAATTTTCTATCTTTAGCAGCAAAAAAATGGAACTGAAGAAATAGACTTCTATCCATACATTTTCATGCAAAATGACACAAAAAAAAAATGAAGTGATAAAGATAAAATATACTACAGTTACCCATACCTACAATGTTGTAAGGTTATAGGTGAGATGCTATCAACAATAGGGAAGAAAAGGAATGATGAACAAAAATGTGAGAATTTTCGTATCTTATGTGTTAGTCAAAGTTCAAAGCAGCTGATATGTGAGACTGATCTGTCCTTCTTTCTAACTCTTTGGACTCCAAAAACCCAGCTTAGAAACTACCTTGTTACTGGACACAATGTTTACAGACATGCAGCAATCTTTTTCCTTCCTGTCCTTCCTCCAACCTCAAAAGGCCCTTCTTAGGTAGGGCTGGTTAATCTTATTGATTAATTTTTATATCCTATTTTTTGAAAAGTAATAGCTTCATATCTCCTTGTACACTGTAAGTGAGGCTTCCCTTCTGGAGGAGAGGATGCCAGATGCTAACTTCAATATTTTTCTGAATTGCATTCTATTTCTTTTTTTTGGACATTGGGACAGAAACAAAAGCAATTGCAGTGAATTAGTCAATTTCTTTGGTATGAGACTACCTTATTGTTTGATATTAGCAAGGGTTGTCATTTAAGCTATCAAATTAATTTGTGGAATGCTGCTCCATCCCAAATGGCATAGCAGGTGAGGCCAACTGATCTTTTGGTGTTGCTTCCAGGCCTATTTGCTTAGATGCTCTGTGACCTCAGACTCTGAAGTGCATCTGACCAACCTTTAAAATGTCTGATTCATGTCTGTTCCATGGCATACATGGCTGTAAGATTAGGAAGCTGTTGCTGTTCTTCTGAAGTGTAAGACAACAGTTTTGCTGAGCACAGTGCTGTGACAGTGGTTGTACTTTTTTGTGGTAGCAAATAAGAAGTTAGCTAGGGCAAGTCTACTCACTAGGCAACTATGTTCATGGTTTATGTTACAGACGTGATTTAACATGTGTAGAAAAATGTTTTAGGAATACTCTCAGTGGTACCCAACCATTCTCATTCCACAGCAATCCCCAAAGGAATGAATACAATCCACACGAAGCAACTCTATCAATCACCTACAATAAATGTTGACAATGGTAGGAGGCAAGATACTCTGAAGACCTTAATATGACCATCGAGTCTGTCTCACTTCAGCACTCCCATTCTGCACTGGGTTTCAGGGTAATATAGACACTTGCCTTTGAGAGAGGCACAGTTTAATAACAACCACATCTTTTCCTCTAGTAAAAGTAGTAATCAATATATAATCTGCAGCAAAAGTTAGATCCACGCAGGATCTGTTCTGCTTGGAATCTTTACAGGAGAGATATGAAATAGTTCACTTACAGAATGTGTCTGATACAGCAAAAAAGAAAGGCAAAGACTACAATTTCTTTTGCTTTGATTTACAATGGTTCCAGGATTGCACCCCCTAGTGAAACCTACACCAGTTCTAGGAAATGCCTTATCTTTTGCTTTATCGACTTTGCTCATTGCATATTCATGAAACTGTAGAAGACACAGCAAAACAGCTTATTTGCCAAATTCTGTTTTTTCTAATTTTGCTCCATGTAGTCCATAAACAGATTTTGTGACAAAGCATTGACTCCACAACAAAATAAATGAATCCCAGGTTTCAGATCTACTTGAGTTCACCTAATTTACTGAAGCACACCAAACTGTAGTAGGTAACCATATGACTGAAGATGAGCAGACTGGATGATTTCATCTTCACTGCATCTCTTGGACATGAAGACCTTGTTGCATAAGCCTGCCCAGGAATGCTCTATGCACAATGACCCACAGTGTAGGCTGTATAAATAGATATGCAGTAGTGACTTTAGCAAGGTCAGATCTTATTACTCTGAGATAGGTCTTTGAATTATGATCTTTTATTTTTGGACCACATTTCTCCTATCAGATTGTGATTTCAATTTTGAACACAGAACTGAGCATTACCACTGTGAGTTAAAGATGATCTGTGTTTTGCCATCTGATAAGAATACAGAACTCTGAACCTGTGCCAGTGCACGCTGCTTCTAAAAAAGTTATGTCTCAAATTGAAATTCAACTTTTCCTTACCATTTGCAGAAAATTGTCACTTTTTAGATAATAGGAATACACTGTGAACAGATGGACACCAATACACCCTGCCATTGCTGCAATGTATGCTCTCTTCATTATTGTTTTTTACGGTAGGCAGCAACGAGAATTCCAAGGGAAATCAAGAGAGACTTCAGGGCCTTGGGATGACTGGTTAAGGGATCAGGAACCCAAATAGAGTTCTTCCCTCTCCTTTCAGTTGTAGAGAACTGTTACAGGGAGGGCTCAAAAAGCACATGAGAACTGAAACTCAAACACCATTGTAAACATAATTTAAGCAGTATTTTATTACAAAAGGTACCCAAGTAAGATGGAAATCCCCAGCAAGGGAGGGGGAGAGAAAGGGAGAGAGAGGAAGAGAACACCAAGCCCCATGTAAGGACCCCTGCCCAGGTGTTACTTACACACATTTATCTTACCAACTTTAGAATGCCCAAACTTTCCAAGGCAGAGGCAGTATCCTCAGAGGCCGGCACGTTGACGAGCATCCTCACCAAGAAAATGTGGTCTGTTCGTGTGTAGTGAGCCCCCTTCCAGGACAAACCACCCACATTTTATCTATTTTCCAAGGGGGACGTCTACCTCGGTGGGCATGGCCATCACCCTCCAGGTAGAAGTCCCTAGCCCCTCCCCCCTGTTATGTAAGTGGTCTACCACTGTGCATGTGAGGCAGCATTGGAATTTCCCTGTGTCTGCGCGGTCCGCTCCAGAGGGTCTCAATGAAATTGGTCTGGGGGCATTCCTTCATCCTCCTCATCCTCCCTTTCTCCTTCAAGTGCCCTTGGGCGCTCATTAACCAATCGTGTGAGCCCAATTAATTCTAGTTTACAGTGAATGTTTCCCTCAAGGATGCAGTTCTCACTTAGCAGTGTGTGTTTTCCCATAACTTGGCGGGGAAAGAACAACTTCTCACAGGTGGCTGGGCAAAACACAGACCAAAGATACCAGTATTTATACCATCATGGATACAAGAATGATGAGGGAAGAAATAGGAAGAGCCATTAGATTAATACCTGTCTCCATTCCTGGTATCATCATCAGAATTTTGGAAGCTTTGAACACAGGTAGGTTTGCATGACACCAGACCTGCTGGCAACAGAGTACACCTGTCTCAAAGAGAGGAAAGGATCTTTGCACAGGAGATAGCAGGTGTAGTGGTTTAACCCCAGCCAGTAGCCAAGTGCCACACAGCTGCTCACTCACTCCTCCACAAGCAGCATTGTGGAGAGAATCAGAAGGGTAAAAGGTAGAAATCTAGTGGGTTGAGACAAAGACAGTTTAATAGGGTAAGTAAAAGCCATGCACACAAACCAAGCAAAACAAGGAATTAATTCACTGCTTCCCATGGCAGGCAGGTGTTCAGCTATTTTCAGGAGAGCAGGGCCCCATCATGTGTAATGGTTATTTAGGAAGACAAATGACATTACTCCAATTGTCTCTAAATTCTTCACCCCAACTTTATGTACTGAGCACGATGTCATATAATATGGACTATCCCTTTGGTCAGTTGGAGTCATGTGTCCCAGCTGTGTCTCGTCCCAACTTTCCATGCACCCTAAGACTCCTTGCTGTCATTGTAGTACAAAAAGCAGGAAAGGTCATGACTCTGAGTAAGCACTGCTCAGAAGTAATAAAAACATCCCTATTATCATCACTGCGTTCAGAACAAATGCTGTGTTTTGCATTTGGAAGTCCATGCAGCAGAAAAGTTGCAGTGGATTATTGCTGTATTAGTAGCCCAGCTGACTGGAGTTTAACCAATGCGACACTCATCTACCAGAAGGGTCAGGTTAATTCAGGAAACTGCAGGCCTGTCAGCCTGACCTGGGTGCTGGGGAAGGTCGTGGAGCAGATCGTCTTGAGTGCAATCATGAGGCATGTACAGGACAGCCAGAGCATCAGGTCCAGCCAGTATGGGCTTATGAAAGGCAGTTCCTACATGACCAACCTGATCTCTTTCTATGACTTCTATGACTTGCATCAGAAATAATGCGGCCAGCAGGATTAGGGTAGTGATCATCCCCCTGTACTCAGTACTGGTGAGCCTCCACCTCCAATCCTGTTTCCAGTTTTGGGGCCCTCACTACAGGAAACGCATTGAGGTGCTGGATCTTGTCCAGAGAAGGGCAATGAAGCTAGGGGAGAATCTGCATAACAAATCCTATGAAAAACAGCTGAGGGAGCTGGGGTTGTTTAGCCTAGAGAAAAGGAAGCTATGGGGAGACCTTATCAATCTCTACAACTACTTGAAAGGGGGGCATAGTGAGGTGGAGGTTGATCTCTCCTCTCAGGTAACAGGCAATTAGACAAGAGGAAATGGCCTCAAATTGTACCAGGTGTGGTTTAGATATTAGAAAAATTTTATTCACTGAAAGGGCCATGAAGTACTGAACAGGCTGGCCAGGGAAGTGGTAGACTCACTATCCCTGGAGGTATTTAAAATATGTATAGATGTGGCACTTAGGGGCATAGTTTAGTGGCGGATTTATTAATGTTTGGTTTATGATTGGAATCAATGAGGTGAAAGGTCTTTTCCAACTTAAACAGTTCTGATTCTATTCTATGGTTCATTTTGTATATACAAAGTGACCTTTATCAAATATAATCCTAATAATTAGACCAATTTTTACATAGAAATAAACTTTTGACTACAGTGTTACCCATCTTGGATCCGATTGTGCCCTCAAGCTACCAGCAGAATTCCAAGTGATGTCTGAGAATTTTCATGCATATCTGTCCTGGTTATAGTGACCAGGACCAGTTTGTCACTGTGTGGGTGTGGCTGAGACTGTGTATTCTACACCCTCTATG
>JAWWEU010000081.1:123195882-123244741 GCA_035583155.1 Acropternis orthonyx | reverse complement strand
AATTGTAGTTCTGACTTGCAGTCTTTTTGTGAATTGGGTTCTTTTTCTCCTGCTGGTTTACCTTAAACCAGCACAATATCAAAGGTGCAGCATAGTCTTAAAATTTAGAAAAAGAACTAGTTCACTGACTAGGTGTGTTCCAATATAAGGTAACCAAAACTTTAGACTAAAGACAGTTTATAATTTTGACTAAGACACGAGGGTCATCAAAGTGAAAGGCAAAGCAGAGTTAAAGTTTCATTAAATCCTGTCAGTTTTTAGGCATTATAAACTCTTGAGTTTGTAGGGTAAACACAGTTTCTAATCTATATTTGATAAAATACAGTATTACTATGATGATGGCCATGTTATAGACATAGGGAATGCTATGCATATGACCTTCTTAGGATTTTTTATTGCTATATCTGTGTCACCTAGACAGTGACAGTAACTACCTGAGAATTTTGAGTAGCAAAATATTTATATCAACCAACATGATTTTACAAAAAACATGTTCAATCAAACTAATTTAATGCTTTTTTCCAAAATAATAAACTTGTCTGATGAAGTAAACTACATTCATGTAATGCTATAAAAGGTTTTCAAGAGCATTCTACATTAGAGGGGAAAAAAGCAGTTTGCATTGATACTGCCCATATTGGGTGAACAAAAGTGGGGATCTGGTGCCTGACAACAGTAAAACAGTTTTTTAAAAAGAGATTAAATAATGACTTAGCAGAACCCTATACAGGTGCACTTTTAGACCAATCTGAAACACTGTTATGGGGAAAATTATAAATAAATTTTAAAAATTATAAATAAAAATATTAATGACAATGTGTGCAGATGATTCAAAAAATATTTAAGGGAAAGCTAACGACTTTCCAGAGTCAAGTCCGTGAAAAGTGTTGATTTGGAAGGTGGGATCCTTTGTATTATGTATTTTAGCAAACATGAGACCCAGGAACAAGGCATGTAGGTCACACTTACAAGGTGACATTCATCAAGGTATTGACCTGTAGGTTGTCCTAATCTTCTGTCTATGATGCGGAATGTGATCCTGTGATCCTTCAATACATAAAACAAAGGACATAATATGAATAAAAAGGCAAAATCACATTTTCAAATGGAAGTAACAACACAATGTTTAGATTATTGGTCTATGATAATTTCAGAAAGAACTTAGTCAATTTACTTTTTCAGAAGAAGCTCAAGCCCAGTCTTGATGACAAGGGTAAACTAGATTTTTTTTTAATATTATAAAATTAAATTTATATGATAAAAAGCTTTTTTTTTTTTTTTTTTTTTTCCTCTCAGTGGCAGTAGTTTGAAGCTAGGCAAACTCAGCTAAGGAGTAAAGGGCACATTTTAGCAGTGATAGTAATGAAGTATTAGAACAATTTACCTGTGCAAGTAATGGATTTTCTATCACCTGAAATCTCTAAATTAAGACTACATATCTTACTGGAAGATATACTATAGCTCAAACTAAAGTTATAGGTTTGATTTAAAAATTACAGACTGACAGTTTTTGCCCTCTGCTGTAGTGAGGGGTCAGCCTAGATTATAGTAATGGCCTCTTCTGGCCCTGAAATCTATGAATCTCACTTGTGACTTAGCTTAATGAACATCACAGCAGAAAACAGTGCCTGTAATTCCTCACACCATCCTCTCCCTGGCTTCACTGCCTAAAAGCACAGATCACCCAAATGATATAAAATGTTGCGACTTTAAGAAATCTAATACAGACTTTTCTGCTAGACTATAAATGCAAGAAGTCAGTGATTTTAAGGAAACTGCTGTAATATAACTTGGTAAAAAGAAAGTAGAGAAGTACAAAAGTTGTTGCTTTCTGGATTTTTTTGAGCAAAACTCATTGACTGTTAAGTCTGTTTCTTTCTCTGTCTCTCACAATCTCTCTGATATGTCTCAAACCCAAGTAAATCTATATTAAACACACATGTGGTGCATTAGATATTGTTTTCTTATAGCATTAATGAAAATATTTTTAATAGTGTGAACGTAAATAATGTCAGGACACCCACTGGAAAACTGCTTTTTAACAGGCTGTTTAGGTTGTTTTCATTGTCTTGTTGACTGTTCCTATATATATGTTATGGTACTGTGCTTAACACTTACATGCATGCTGAAACAAGCACATTTCTGGGTATTTTCATAATACCTTTCTTCCTCAGATAATAATAAAGTTGAACACACAAATGGGAGACATCTAGGAAAGCTTCAGTGTCATTACCTGAAAACTGTAGCAGAATTTCCATTAATTTATTTTACTGTACTACATTTTACTTATGTGTAAAATTATGTACTTCTTTTATATTTCTTGTTATTACCTGTATAATTTAAGGTGCTTTTTTATATTACTTCTAATTGATATGGATATAGAACTTCAGTTATAACAAGGTTACAGTGGTCCTTCTCTAATACTGCATTTACTGAAATCGTAGTGATTACCATGGTCATGGTCTGTCGTCTGTGCTTCAGGTACATGGACATATTGCTATCTCCTTTCAAAAGAGTCGCGTGTTCAGTTATAGACATGCTAACTTGGTCTAGACATTAAATAATGATAAAACTTCACTAAAAATTCAGCTATGATGTCACAAGCTTGTGGGGAAATGTAGCTCTTCTACATACTCTTTTTATAGCCTACTCTAGTCTTTTTATAGCTTCTTTAGTCTTTGCCACTTGACCGATCTATTGGTATCTACAAATGGAAGGATTACATCCTAGAGCATAAGAGATTTTTTTCTTAATCATTTCTTGGGCTTAAGGTCTACCATACCAACCACAAAGGGAAATTAGAATAAGCTATTAGAAAATGAAGGCCTTAATTCATACATAAAGACAGAACACAGAATTTCCAGGGTATTCTTGCATATTTCATTTTAATCTGCCTAGTGCACTTTTTTTCTCCTTTGTACAGTATTGGATACTGGATGAGATTCATTATCCTTCTTCTCTCCTGGGTACATGCAGTCCTTTCTTTGTGACCCAGATAAAAAAAATCTAAATCCAAAACATGGGGTGATACCTAGACAATTACAAGGGGCATAGACAATTTTAACTTTCTCAGTATCTATGCATTCATTGAATACAACACATATGAGAAAAATATTCTTTGAATAGAAAAAGGATATGTATCTTGGAGTTTTAAAGAGCTATTTTCACATGGTCATTCAATTAAAGAATGTCTTTATTGTAAAAAGAAATAAGTATATTTCTTTAGCTCATTTGAAAAGTGTTGATGTGAATCCCTCAGGGAAAGGGAAAACAAAAAATCCACTGGTCAGGATCAGTTGGTCCCAGCAATTATCTTCTTTAAGCCAGGTATTGACAGTACATACATGGTGACTTTCTACCTTAGATTGTAGAGAATGGATATTTTATAACCAAATTTGGTTTTCTTCTAATAACCTGGGAGGTATTTCTGTAAGTATCTAAAAGTTGCTACATTCTTGAAACTAACCACTTTTAAAATGTGGAAAGAACTTCAGGTAATTATTCACATAAGGTGTTAATATTTTGTGTTGTTATATAATATTTTGTGTTGTTATATAAGATTTTGTTACAGTACAACCAGAAAAAAATGCTGACGAAAGACCTCATTTGTAGATACCTGTAGCACTAAGTAGCACTACCATAGCAACTACTATGAATAGCCAGAACTGATGAAATAGCAGATCATCTTCAAAAAAGTTAAGCAGAACATTTTCTAATGCTGATCCTTTATTTCCTGGTGCCATGAAGGAGTTGAAGCCAAATTAAAAATCATAACATGAAAATATTTTCTAATTCTGGAAACAGTAATCTCCACTTAAAAACTGTTTAATACTTTCTTTTTTTTTATTTGAGAATAGGAAAAAATCTGAAAAATTAAAAAACTCCTTATCATTAATCTTTCAGTTACTTATATTATCTTTGTTATAAAGAAGAGGGAAGAGAATTATATTAATAATACCACATGCAAAAACTCTAAGTAAATGTAGTTTGAGATTTTTGAAGAATCACTCTTGTGATTTCAAAGAATTTTCTTGTGAACCTGGAAACACAAAATGCTGGAGTTGAGACTTTTAAAGGTTTATCAATGCAGCACATAGATCTATGTGTTCTCCATATGATTTCAATCAGACTCTAAATTTGCAGCTGAACCAAGTAACATTTTTCAACTCACCCATCATAGACTTCACAACACTTCGTCATCAGTTTGGCTGACCATTGTTTTATTGCTTTGGGACCCTTTAGGTAGGCAAGAGATAACAGGAAGAGCTGCCAGGTGTTCCTAAGACTCTGTATGAAAGTGGTAACTAGTTCCTGGCAAAACCTGAATTAATGTAACATCTAACTATGAAGCAATGCCAGATGTTTTGCTCATGGTGTGTATATTGAAGTCAGCCCAGTACATTGCCGTCTAATAATTTTTTTTTAGCATGATGTTTAGTGACAATTGCAGTAGATGCTTCAGCATGCTATTGCTTGTTCATGGGAGCATATATTAGAGCAAGCTTTCAGCATTTCTGAATGGTTTATATGCTGAGTCCCAGACTATCTTAGGCTAAAGGTGAGAGGACCATTTAGACCTTAGCTTATAAAGGTTTACTTTTACAGGGTTCATGGCTCTCTGTTGAGTAGAAACCATTTCAGGTTTTCTTAGTGACTTTATTAGGAAATACCTGAGCAGATTTCAGCAATGTTACTGCTGGCACTGACATGTCTTTGGTCAGCTAATACTAGATCTGAAGTGCAGTGTTAACTTATACTGGGACTTCTGTAATTAACACTCTGCTATGTACTTATGCAAGGGAAAGCAAAGGCAAATGTTTTACATAATTTCTTGCGCTTGATACAGAATGTGGTGCAGTCCGTAATGATCATGTTGTCCCTGGGTGACTGACTCCACAGACTGGATCTAAATCCCTTGAAAGACATTTTTTCAACCCAGAGAATGTTATTTGGCTGCTCTCAGCCATCCTGAGCTTTAAAAAGTGTTCACTATCTCATATGCCAGAGTAACAGGAGTGAGACCTTATCCTTGGCTCAGCAATCTGGGACATCAGTGTGGAGATCCGACTTGGAGGTGCTGGCAAGATGCAACATTTTGCAACTGTTTAAAGCTCCTCAGGGCATGTGGCTTCATGCCAAGCAGTATTGAATTGCTATAAGCCAAATGAAGGCCTGAGATCATGTTATCCTTTTTTTGCAATGGCATGAAGCCTCTAAGGCCTTCTATCAGAAGGAGTACAAATGCTTAATAATAGATGCTGCTATTGAGATTTAAATATTAATGTGTCTATACATACATATTCTCAGACTGTTTTCTACAAGAACATTGTCCTTTATTAACTCACTGAGCTTTCATAGAGGAAGTGAGTATTCTTACACTGAAGTAATGTGATTATGGATCTCCGTTACTGTTTATCCTTTTTTATGCAAATAATTTTATCTATCCCTGCTCAGGTTATTCCTCTGTCATTAGGAATCCATTTTTTCACTTAGAATTAAAAGAAAAGAAACTGTGCTGGAATGTTGGGGTTTTTTTCTTTTTTTTTTTTAATGAGACAAGTATATGTAAGAAAATTTTAAAATAGGTTTAATTTGTTAGACAAGCTGATTTTCCCCAAATTATTTTTTTTCTGCACCAAAACAGTATTGTTATGTTTGGTACTTATGCTCAGCATAGATTCTGAGTTGGAGTCTCAGATTCTCCACAGAACTAAATGTTGTAAAGTGCTTTGACTAATGTAATTGTTAGATGTTCCCTGACTAGCTAATGACTACATACTCATATTGATGTTATGGGATGGTCCCTTCAGGGAAAGCCTCATATTGTTTCCTGTCAGCATGAGTCAGTTTGCCTGCTAAAGTGAAGTGCTATAGGCAATTCAGGGTGTTCAAGAATAAAGCCTGATTAGTTGATGCTGAGGTGTACATGGCAAATAATACACTTAGTGTGAGCTAATAATCCAAATGGTTCCCTAAAAAGAAGCACTAGGACGCAAAGTTATTTTTCATAAATAAGAGTAAGTGGGTGATTTTTTTTTTTCACATTTGTATATAGGGTCTGAAAATAAACGTAGATGAAACTCTATTTGCCTTCTAGTTGCAGAGAGTTAGTTGTAAGAGAAGAAAATACATCAGAGAAGAAACTTCTTGATTTATTCTAGTTTGAAATTTTGAAGAAATAAAAATTTCTCATATTCTTTGCATTACCAGGTAAAACAAGTTTATTTTTCTGGTTAAATTATCTGTTTAAGGAACAGTATCTAACAATCTCTTTGAGATGAAGACGGACAAAGTGATGTTTTTTAAGCTGAGGGACTTCGTAAACTTCAACAGATGTAGAAATCAATCTGAAGCATTATGAAGGGTTTCACTGATTTGTTCCCTGGTCAAATTCATATACATGCCCAAAGCTTAAACTGGATGCTTAGTCTTGACACTGTATTAAAAGAAATATACACAGCATACCCTGTTTTACTGCTGTCTTCTTGGGCAATTAAATCCTACAAGTGAAAAGGTGACTGGTTGCTACTGCTTTACCTACTTAACTCTCTAGTCAAGTATCAGAGTTATCAAAAGCTAAACCAGTCCATGCCTCAGAAGGTCTGAGCTCAGCAGCAGTATTGCAAATATCCCAGCCATTAGAATACAGCACAACATCACTTTTTACCTAACAATCACCCACAAACACGTCAAGAGGAAGAAGAAGCTCAGAGGTAGGAAACAGAGTTGCAGCTCTCCTGTTTGTCTCAAAGAAGGGAAGGAAGAGCAATCCATTATTTCTTGTCTTTATAAGGTAGCCAGACACATTCAGGATATAGGCATAGTGGGATCTTATAGTGGGAATACCCTTTTGCAGATATTAGAAAGACTTTCATTGTATAAGGACCCATAGAGTAAAACAAGAATGTCCAGAATGCTTTAATGAATCATAAAAAAGGTATGTTAATAATTTTTAATTCCAAAGATTAAGAATGCAAAAAAGATGAAAAATTAAACACACATGCGGTAAAATATAGCTTGGGTGTGCTAAGTCCTGTAATATCATTGTTGATGATTTCCCTGCTCTAATTTGAGTTGTTTAATCCACTGTTTAATCCACTAAGAGGCAGGTTAAATTACATTAAGTTTCTTAACTGCTGATGCAATTGTCACAAGGCTATTTTTCAGTTAGAGCGTCTTCCAAGAGAAGGTGTGAGCATACTCCAACAGAACACACGACCCCAGGGCCTCAGTTGAGAGGAAGGACAGCCAAAACCAGAAAGAGGGGGAGAGGAAACAACATGCAATATAAACACCTTGTTGCAGCTCAGGCCAATCTGCACTTACTGACAAAAATACTCTTTCTACTAGAGGTACAGACAAAGAGATCTGACACTTAGAGCATGGTTGAAATACTTGGAAGAGGTAGTACAGGATCTGTCAAACTGATAATGAAGGAAAAATTAAAGACTGCAATTTTCTCTTAGGGAAAACTTTGCCAAACTAAAGTCTGCAGGATAATTATTTAATGCCAAATATCTGTTTTGCATTCAAATTCTATTAAACATTCAGCAAAATCTGCTTTATTATTGCTGAAAATAAAATTGGGCAAAACATGTTAGATTCACATTTTAAAAACTGCCACTTTCCCACTAAGTTTTTACTGCAGTATTTTTGCAGTGTTCATATTTTTGAGAAAATAATCTAAAGTAAGCACAGGAAGATTTGCTATCCATAGTATGTCTTTTCTTAAGCCAGGTAAAGCTCATTTTACACATGGTTAACAGGACTTGTTAGACTTTACCTGCAAAATTCCTTAAAAATATTGTTTGGAATGGTCAGACTCTACTTGCAATTGCAGGATTGAATAAAAAATGTCCCAGCAACTTGTTCCTGATTGCTGCAAGCCACACTTCACTTAGACTCAGAAGTAAGGGCAGATACAACATCTCTTCTACATCTACCTTTCAAGCGTTCCAGAAACTTGAAAAAGAAAAGATTCTCACTAAAAGACAGAAAAGAAAAAGAAACAGAAACCACAGTTTGGTGACAAATAAGGAATGAACATAAGAAAAGATCAAAAGATAAGGTTGGAAGACCTGAGAGAGAAAAACAGTTCTGGAAAGAGAAAACCATGGAGAACTAGGAGTAGAGATCATAATAACAAGTTGATTTGCCTGCTGGAGCCAGAAACGTGTTATGGTAACCAAACCTGAAATGGGCACTGGCTGTCAGGAAGATGGCCTAGACCAGAGAGTGGACAAGTTGGAAAGAAAAGATGAGCTACTGATTCAGTTCTGAGCTGAAAAATGGAAGAAAGAATTTGTTCATTGAAGCACAAACTGCAATCCAACACTGTGAAATATGGCAAAGTAACTACTAGTTCTCTGCATGTAGGGCTTCATGACATAGAGGTTGATAATATACTGCTGCTGGTGGTTACCTAGTTTAGACCAAGTGGCAGATAACAGTGCTTATGGCCTCTGAAAGCTCTCTGTGCTGATGAACTGTATGCATACAATACAACATAAATTTCTGGAAAATGTGGCAGGAAATTGCCTTTCTTCACCAAAAATTACGAATTAGTTTTTTTCAGTCACAGCATTAACAGGAATGCTAAATTACCCTATGAAATGGCATTTTCAATATTTCCAGTCTTTCATGTGTTTCCATTTTGCAGCCTAAAAGTTTGTTAACAGAGGGGAGTGTGTATGAAAGTTTTGTAGGTGTATGCAGATAATTTAGGCTGCAGAAGAGGAAACAGGTTTCATGATTGTATAGCCCTCCCATTGCCAATGATAGAATATCCAGGAGCAGCTCTCAGTTGCTGTCACCAAAGACTGTTAACTACTCTGTTCCTAAATACTTGTTTACAGAGTAATCTTGATTCATCCCTATAAAGCCTGGTCAATCCTGATCTCTCAATGAGGCAACGACTGTCTGTGAAAAGTATGTGATTGTGAGGCTAATTAAAGTTTTTAACTTTGGTGTTGGATAATTGTTGATTCTGTAATTGTACTATTTTCTTAATCCAGATTTTTTGTTACTATTATCTCAGGGGTTTCTTTTAGGTTGGAAATCACACGTGGGTGTTGCTTGGCAATAGATATTTTGAAACAAACTGCCTAACTTTGGGTTAACTAAGTCTTTTCTGAAAATTGCAATGCAGACTGGTTTTATGAAGATAGAAACATTCATCTTTAGAATTCCTTGAAGTATCATTTCTGACCTACAAAAGGAAAGGAAGAAACCATAATTCCATGGTTTTTATTTTTCCAAAGACTCACAATCTTTTCAAAGGTAGACTGAGTGTCAATCCATAGGCATATGTCTGAAGAGTTACCTATAAATTATTTTTTTTGCATTATTAATCACTTCTGGTTTATTATACAATGACTGCTACAACTGTTTCCAACTACAACTGTAGAAATGCATGAAAAATTTTAGTAATGCAGATTTTTTCTGTCTCCTTTAGCAACCTATACTTAATGCTTTAAGGATTAGTAGCATGATATGACAAGTGCTTTCCACTGTTTCTTTTTTATGATATGTCTGCCTCTAGGTCCATAACTTTCAGATGCAACTCCCCTTCCCTCCCTCCTGTCAAACCAAAGAGGGATAGTCACTGGGCAGCATAATTTGCTCTCTTTTGTAGTTTGTTGCATACATATTTTTTTCTTGAACTGTGTCCAGGTATAATTCGGTCCAGTAAGCCCCAAACAATTAGAAAAAGCAAACATTAGAGGTGAATAATTGTGATGGGTTTGATAAAGTGGTTGGCATTTTGCCAAGAGTCAAACCAAAACAATAACAATAATTTTTTCAGTAATTTTTTTAATCAATAATTTTACCTCATCAAAGGTTACTTTGTGGGTAGTTTGACTATGAATTGAAATGGTTTCCACCAAGAAAATAATTCCTTGGAGTGTAGCTGCACCCTAACTTTGTTCAAAGGAATAAGTATAGGGGAGAGAAGGGAGCATACATTTCTCCTATTTTCTTTGTATGTTTAATATATAAAGATGTTTAACTTCTGCCAGAACTTGATAAAATGTCACATGGAATCAAATGGACCCCTTTCATTCATCATTGACTTCTGTGGATTTTGGCCCAAACCATCTATGCACAGCTATAAAATTGAACCTGGTTGCAACATGCCCAAACTTGAAGAAACAGTCATTACATGTAATTTTGTGTGCCTATATTCCACTAAAAAGTTATACTGGCTTTCAAATGTAGGATCCATCAAAATTGTCATTGATTTTAGTTTGGTTTACACTAACCATGATGTCAACTTAGTAAAGCAGTTATTAAAACTCACACTTTTCTAAGAGTATAAAAATATTGTCTCAGAATTACTTTGTTCTCAGAGAAGGACATAGCCAGCAGAAAAAAGAGGTGTAAAGCCTCTAAAGCAGGGGTCTCACTACCTCTGGGTTTATATAGGCTTCAGGACTAAGGGAGAGTAACATGCACCAATCTTAAGAATAAAAGTGACAGTGTTGTGTTCAGTATGAGTTTTTTGTGGTGTAAAAGTTAGACAAATCCTTCACCAGCTTTTAGATTGAAGGCAGTTGAATTCAGCTGACAGTTAACTAATAATTCAGCACAGCATTCTTTTTTTTTCTTTTTTTTTTAGTTTGTGAGTCTTTGTTTGGTATCTTCCAAGGAAGAAATTATAGAATGCATTATCTTCAAGAGCAGTTAATTTCTCATACATAACTATGGAAATATCCCTGAGTTCAGCTATAAACACCTTTCGACCCAAATATCACTTCTTAATTTTGTTGTATGTAATATGAAGTTCTGTGGATATTAATTAAAGATATTTTATACAACAGTTTTTCCAGTTGAGCAGATTGAAGCTACAGTTTAACTCTGTAAAGCACCCTGTACAGACATATTTAGCCCTTTAACTTTGATATGAAATGTCCAACCACTGTTTCCTCTGGGGAAATATCCTCAGCAGAAAACCTGAGAATCCTATGGGCAAAGAGAAAAAAAAGAAACGGAAGAAAAAAGAAAAGAAAAGATAAAAGAAAAGAGAAAAAAACTGAATCAGGAAGAATGTTTTAAGAAAAATTCAGAGCTTAAACAATAACAATAGACTTAGAAGCACTTTTTATACTCTCTGTTACATTTGTGATGAACTAGGTTTATCAAAGAACTGTTCAGCAGTGTGGGACTGGTTTGATGCTATGTCATTCAAAGGCTTACAAGATTTTTTTATCAAGGCTGTGAACGATATGAAATCTCTCGTTTAAAATCTGTAGTTCATAATGTTATATCAGCTACAGTTGTAGCAGAACTTAAAGTAACTATAAACAGTAAAGTTTTCAACTATTAATATCTTGAATAGGGTTTTTTTGGTGGTTTTTTTTTTTTTTTTTAATCTTGTAATAGGTAAGTTCAGATCACCCCATAACCAGAGTGTAATGAAATTGTCAACATTTTCTTCATTTCTTCTTTTCCTGACAAATGGTGTGAACATATCACCTTTTTCTCTTAATGGAAAACCTAACTGGAATACATCAAAATGCTATTAGGTTTTTCATTTTCTACCACAATTTAATGCTGGGGAATGCATGCAACCTTCATCTGCACACGACTGTAAAATATTCTCTGTCCCTGATAAAATGACTGCAACGGAAAATCAAGCAGAATTGTTCTCTGTTTTGTATTGCTTATTCCTTTGTTACAGTCTCTCTCTGACTGTGTGTAGGAGGATTATCATGGCTGCACAAATACACATGGGTTATATTGCATAAAATGTGCTAAAAATCACTTAAGTAGTAAAATGTTAATGTGTAAACATGTTTAATTAAAAGGTCTCCATCTTTGACACTACCTTACTACATTCTGCATTTCTTCAAAAATGAAAATATTGACGCAAACAATGCATTTATCAGGTTTCTGGAGATGTGGATTTTAATATTATGTAGGAAATAGAGAAAAAGATCAAATACCCTCATCCCAAGGGAAATATCTGTAACCTATTCATTGTTTAATTCATTTTGTCATGAGCTAAACCAATAGTGAGATATAAAATAAATCTAAGCTTGCATACATTATATAAGTCAACACAGATCCTAAAAATGAAATCCTTCATCTATAATATTACACCTTACAAGATCAAATCATGTTCCTTTTTTGAGGCAATTTCTTTAAATGAGAGCAGAATTTGGCCCTTGCATCATATCCCTCAAAGGAAAAATCCATGCCACAGTGCATAAAAAAGCCCCCAAAATTAGAAAATAATTGAATAAAAATATTTGCTTATGCAGCAATTATTTTTGTCTCTAAAGCAGTTATAGTAAGTAAAATAGAAAATCTTCACTAATTTTTATTAATAAATAAGCACATTATTATTAATAGACCATCAACATTATAATCTCGCCTTTTTCTAAAGACATGAATTGATTTCTGGTAATTACCTATGGTAATTTAATAATTTATATATATGTATGTGCACGTAGTCAAATATCAGACTAAACCATTCTATTAATAGAAGTGAAATAATCAAATAGAAAATAATTTTAACTTTTTTATTTTATTTCATCTGGAAAATTTTATGCAGAGGATTTTACATAGAATGAAGACATAAAATAAGTTTTATTTTCACTTTTACTTCTTTAATCAATATATAATGTGCAGAAGAAATTGAAATTCTGGAATAAGTATTTCCGTGTGAAGTTATGCAAATTACTTTAATTAATTGGTGATTAAAATCAAAATTTCTGGAATTATAATCAAAGCAACAAAACTAAATAAGTGGGAGGTTTTCTCCAAGCATGTTATATGTATACATATTCATTCTGAAAAATAAATCCTCCTAGAAAGAGAATAAAAATGTTTGAATCATTTTAATAAAATTGTTGTAGTGGCAGTAGTAGTAATAGTAATAATAATAGTTATTTTTTAAATGCCATTTTGGTTAAGGTGGTGTTGATTTAGGGGATGACTTTGTAGCAGTGCTTCCCATTGTCATTTAGCAACACCTAGATCTGGTTCACTGAGGCTGCAAAGGCAGCTGTAGACAGGTGTCCTATCCTTCTCCATGCTCATCAGTGGGCTGTGGCTATTGTCTCAGCCAGAGACATTGTCAGCCCCTAGGAAAACCAGAGATCAAATGTAGAGGTCATTAGCTAGCACCTTTTGGTCTTGCTATAACAACATCCCGATTGCATACATGGCAATTTACATAGCATTACCCATTATGCTTTGTGCTGCAATTTTGCTTTTGGAGGTCACTCTAACTTGATTAACTCTCTCTTAAGAGTGCCTTTTCAAAGCATCAAAGCCCTGCATTTACACATTTTACTCTATTGCTTGCTGGCAGTTTCTTTGAAACTAAGGTGCTGTGTTGAATTGTACTGGGAGTCCTGAAAATATAACCATAAAAAAAATCCATAAGGTAAGACCCGAACACTTCAATAACAAAATGTCCAATTAAAGCCAGCTAGGTGGCCTTGGTAAGCTTACAGCCTTTCTGAATTTGCAAACCTCAGTAGATATTTTTAATTGCTTTTTCTGTATTATTTATTTGCTTTATCTGTAATTAGATACACAGACTATCTGCCTCACTTGTTCATTTTCTTTAACATTAGCTGTTTGCAGTGGATGTTCCTTCCACTAGGTACCTGTCAGAATTTTGGATTCTATACCCATTATCAAGATTGATAGCAGTTATCAAACCTCAAAATACGCATGTGTTTTTTAAATATTAGCTGTCACAGCATGATAAGTTGTGTTGGATTGTATGTTGCAGAGTGTAGCACAGAGCCCAGTGGGGCTCAGTTTTAAAGAAGAACATACTGAACTTGATGGCAGAGCACAGAAGCAGCATAAACACATAGACGGAGACACACAGGCACACGTTCACAACTGGTTTTCAATATTTAATGGAAATCTATAAAAAGTGCTCAATGTCCTCATCTTTTGTTTTCCAACATGGTCACATAGGTAAAATAGTAATTTTGGTTTTACATCTGATAGACTGGATATAATTTGTTGTCAATTTTGAATAATTGGTTAAACAGAACATGCATAACGTTTAAAATATTGCAGAGCAATGCAAAATACAGTAAAGAACAAGTGCAAACTGGCTGGTATTATATAGGAGGGAAGGAGTAATCATGCTCTGTTATGCATTTTACAGGATAGTGGTGTACCAAAGCATTAGGAGATCTGGAAATGTGATCCATAACACATCTACTGAATCACTGTGAAATCATTCCTATTTTGGAATAACAGCTAATTCATTTTTATTCAGGATAACTCATTATCCTTAAAAAAAAATGCAATTATAAGATTTTGGTTACACTTTTTATATATATGTATATAACAGCAAAAATGAGTGTTAGTGTTTTAGAGGCAACATATGTATGTGCATTTGTATGTTCATAATAATGCCTTTGTAGCCCATGAGTCCAGTCGTTTTTTTCTACACTCCTAAATAATCTCAAAACATTTTTCACTTTTTTTTCCTGCAGAAATTTGCATATTAATACAGTCTAATTGGCTACTTTTGTAGCCTTTAATGTTATCTGCAGTGTTCAGATATCTTTAATAAAGAAGCTGTAGAACAGTTTTTGACTCTTTAATGGGGACTTTAAAAGTATATAATTATCCCTTTGTGCATAGAAACTAACAGAAACACTCTTATACTGGCAGAGGATTGCCACTATTATTTATTTTTTTATTTCTCTAAAACGTAGTGGTGAAGACTTCACTTCTAGCAAGCTAAAATGTGTATTTTAATTAAGTGGGAAACTTGAAAAGGGAAGCTTTTTGCAGAGGGGGCTCAATTGCTTCTTATAACCTTTCTGAAAAGGGCAGAGTGTTAAAACAAACCTCCCACTTTTATTTTCAAAAGGAAAAAATCAGAAGCTAAAGATAATCTCTCCATTAGTATTATTAAAAGTGTTCGGCTTTCTTCACATGCTTTAGAAGCAGACAGACTTGTCATGAGCATCACATTTGCAAGCACTGTCACAGCTACTGAAGGCTCTGGTAAAAGCACAGAAGTGCGTTAACAGTAACTGCAAGCAGCCTTTGGGGAACAATAGGCTTACCTATACTGTGCCCAGCTATTCAAAAAAACAAGTTGCTTTATTATACTTCATACTCGCCTTAGTGCTCATGTAGTGCTTGACCCAGCCTCATTTTTTGAAGTACTGTCACTAGTTCTAAACACCTTTTTCATTCCCTTTGGGTTAGCTAATTTGGTTGTTATAGCATTCACCAAAATAACACTGAATCCAGCATGTAACATCCAATACGTTCTACTGCTAGAGAGAGAAACCTTCCTTCAAAGTTTCTTCCGTGTTCTTTTCTGTGCACTCACATATTTCATCATTTGTCTTTTTCTAAAAGAAAGAAAGAAGGAAAGAAAGGAAGGAAGAAAGAAAAGGTGATATAAAAATTATTTAATTATCATGACAGAAGCATGTTGACAATAATTAGATATAAAAAGGTGTTGGTATTAAGACAACAGCAAAAAAGTAACTCAAGATTTGCAGAACAATAGTAATAGCATCATTAGTGTCATAAAACTTCTCAAGCATGTCAGAATCATTCAGCAAGAACAATGTGGGCCACTGTTTCAGAAGCCTTATCTAACTGGGGAGTAATTTCTGTTTGGATTTCACTGTGTTGTTTTCGCAATTAATCCGCTCTATGTTGGTTGCATTGTCGAACAAAAGTACATTTTACCTTGCTGGGTGGATGCCTTACATAATATGACTGAAAGTGGGCTAAATTTGCATGACCACACTTTGCTTCCTGTAATAAAGCCATGGCTGCTGGATAATCAAGCCAAATCAGTAACCAGCTAGGATAGTGCTTTCAGATCTTTTTTTTTCCATAGGTCAAGTAAGTCCCTAACTGACATACTTTTATAGGATTAGGCAAGATCTAACTAGGTTTGGCATCTAATCTGTTTTAGACAGGGGTTCATTTGTTTTCCATCGTTTCTATCCATAGGGAGGCAAGGTCACACAATATGTAGACAGAATAGACTGTACTTCTGCATGAAAAATAAAATACATGGGAATACAGGCCGTTTTGAAAGAGTCGGAAACTCTACTCCATTTCAGGCATTGTGGAAAAAAGTACTGTCTATTGCAATGCTGAAATAAATTTTCTAAGAGCAACAAGCAACATGCAGGTCTTGGTTAGTGGCATAGCATTCCAGAAATGCCATAGAAATTTAAATATTTTTCACTTGCTGAAACACAGAAATTACAGTCGTAGCTTCTGTTTCCTTTCATAACATTCATTTCCTTCTCTCTAAAACGCAAGCAGCAAAAACCACCTCAGCTTTTATGTGTTTCAGGTGACCAAATAACCAAACCCATGTGTTTCAGGTGACCAATAACCAAAAGGTGAAAACATCACAAATTGATAAAAATGTGTCTCTGAACATGCTGTCTAATTCTTCTTTCTCAGCTATAAAAATAGATACAGAAGTATCTAATCCAATAGCAGAAGTAAAAGCATGGCTCAACAATTTTATTTTTCTGAAGGTATTCTGTTGAATGCATTGTTACCTTCAGAAACAAACAAAAAATGGCCATCTTCAGAATCTCCAAAGAATCCCCATTAACTCTTCAATTACAATAGAAGTAATTACTGTGCAAGGCACGTTTATGTAACATGGAAGAATTAAGATTTCTTCACTAGTTATTCACAACTGAATCCTCCCTATAGGAAACCTGTCTGTGTGTCTTGGCAGGAATAATGAAAAAGTCACAATATTTCTCTGTTTATTATAGTAATTTCCACTTATAAAGAAACCCAGAAAAACACCTAAGCATCCAGGAGAGAGATCAGAAACAGCATTTTACCCAAAGAAGATATTGCTTTAGAAGTGCAGCAGGACAGAAGTGCAACAAAATGTCAATCCAATTTCTGCCTCTCCTGGAAAACAATCCATATGCATTATAGGGAATAAAATTGCTGATATATTCTGATCTAGTATATTTGTATGCAAAAGAGCCTGAGATTTAATATGCTGGAATTCTGTATTTACTCTTGCCATGACCACAGGAGAAGGTGGCTCCTTCCAGCCCACTCCTTTGAGTTACTTATGGAAAATAAAGTGCAAAGAATGCAATTCTCCCTCTCACATGCTACACCTGGCTTGTGGATAAAGATAACAGGTTCAACGTTCCTGTTGCTTCCCCTTCTTCTTTTCTTCAGATGTCTTAACACATCACAAGCAGGGAAAGCAATAAAATATATGGGAGAAGCAAGTGCTGCAGCATGAACATAAAATGTGCCTTTTATATATTCAAATTCATATCCAGTTGTAGGAAATATTCATGACTAATATTAAACTAAGCCCAGAATTAAGCAAAATGCAACAGACATATATTGAAGTGATCATTTTATTATGTGCTATGTCAGTCAGATTAAAGAAAAGAGTGCATGACACCGACAGGATATTGCATGTATATCAAGCAATCTATTTATATATGACAGGGAGGGTTTGATTTCTGGAAGGAGTGACAACCCAATGAAATAACTGCTCGCCTTCGAAATTGCTATAGTCTAAATGTATACCCCTTAGAATAAAATTTTAAATTACAATTAACAAAATGTAGATAAATATATTTGGGAATCAATTCTGACATACAGAATCAAGGAAGAAGAAATAATCCGTAAAGACACCAAGAGGTTTCTGAGTGTCATCTGCACCCTGATTCAGAAAAACTATATGAAGGAAGCAAAGGATATTTCTCTGAGAATCCCAGACACAGTAACCTAATAAAAGCAGTTGATTTGTTTGAAGCCAAAGAGGCCTTGAAGTAGAAGTGGGAGCAGGAAGTTATATTGCATCTTTTTTTTCCACAAGATGAACATGCAAACTAGAGAATGGATCTGCTGTAATTAACAATAACTGATCAGGATATGAGCCTGTTCTGAATAACAAATATCTCTTGTGCTTCACTACTGTTCTAGGCATGTTAAAGCTTTTGTTTTATTGCTTAAATGTTTTTGGTCAGTAGGTTCCTGCTCTGGTGTGACACTGAGTAAATATCTGCAGAGATAGAAACTTTAATGCTAGAAAAGAGATAATTGCTGCATCATTTTTAAATAGCCCTTCCCTGGGGGGTGGGGGTGGGTAATAAATAAAAGCAACACACAAAAAACCCACTAAAGAACTAAAGCTGAACCCACTACCTTCATCGCTTGCAAAGATAAAGTGCATTGAAACAGAAATTCTTTGAGTTCACAATCATTACACTTGGATGCTTATACATGAGAGCAGGAAAAAGGAAGGAAAAGAACTATCAATGGTCAATTTACTTTATTTCTTCTTCTATAATTATAATTTGCATGACTGTTACATGTATCCAAGGTTATCTGAACAGAACACACACAGCCCATCTGACATGCAGTCTTTAAAGTAGGTTTGCATCAGAAAAGCAGATATTCCATTTGAGACACACCAACCAGCATTCTAAGCAGTAATGAGAATCCCTGTAGTCAAATGTCTAGCACTTATTTCCATGAGGTTTCAGCAATATCCATTTGGTGCATTTGGGGGAGCTATAGGACAGATGCAATCACGTATGGCTTTATACATCAATAATTTCAAACTGTATTTTCTCATAACCTTTCCTTCTTTGTTCAAAAGGGGACTTCCATTTTAAATTGTAATCTATGACTTTTGAAACGGATGTTAAAGTGTCTTGCCAGCAAATTCTTCTGGTTGATTTTCTTCTCTCTTTCTTCTTCTCCTTCTTGCTGTTTTGAAAAGCCATCATGGTAGCATTATGTGAAGGTGAAAGTACTAGACTGTAAGGCGACAATTAAGCTCCCATTTTTTAGTGGGATTGCTATGGGGATTATGTATTTAGGAGATTGTAATCGAAGTTGCACACTGATGTTAAAATTCAGCATATATTATCTACTTATAACCAGGGATTAAACCATTTCCATAACACACTTCTAACGTCTTAGTCTGAATATTTTCTACTTCCAAATCTTGCTCTACATTAAGCTTGATTACTTGTGGCTTCATAATGCATTTGCTATTATCATCTTAATTCTTCAGTGGCATTATGCTATATAACAATGAATAACGACTCAGATACAGGAACTGCTGTATCAAAAGATCCAAGGAAGATTTAGTGCAAGGAAGCAAAATTATCTGAGGTTGTCATGCTTAAATAATAATTATTAACACGAGCTAAGAAAAGCCTGGTCTATGATTGGATAAAAGCTGCTTAAACCCAGGGTGATCTTTACCTTCTCATCTCCAGTTGAACTTCTGTTAAAAGCAGGTGCTTCCTGTACCAGACCTCTCCCTGAGCAGCAGTATGGCTGCAGATTTATATCCTCTTGCAGCATAACCTAAAACAAAGCAGGTTCTTAGAAACATATAAAAGATGAAAATGCTCTAACAACAACATACATGATTAAGAAACCTTTCTGTGATACAAACTGCATTTTGAAAATGTCAATGCTTTCTCATTTTTTTGTTGAAAAGAACAAGTGCTTTTCTGATGAAACTAAAATGCCTTTGTGATTAAAATGTAGACAGAATTTCACAATCATGCACCAACTGCTTGGATAGGGAAACCAAGGCCAGATAAATGGAACAAAATTTAACTATATTCATGAATCAGAGAACAATTTTTCAACTGGGCATAATACCCTTCCTTACTGCCTGTCCTCAACCACTGTGTAGAGTAACACATTTGCTGCATTCCATTGCCTAAGAGATTACAGAATCACAGAATTTTTAGATTTGGAAGGCAGGTCTGGAGATCATCTAGTCCAGCTCCCCTGGCAAGACCACTGGCATGGTCACTCAGGTAGTCATCCAGGTGGGTTTTGAATGTCTCTAGAGAGAGAGACTCCACAACCTCCCTGGGCAGCCTGTCCCAGTGCTCTGCCACCATCAAGGTAAAGAAATCTTCCTCATATTGAAGTGGAACTTCCTGTATTTAATTTATGGCCATTACTCCTCGTCCTGTCAATGGGCACCACTGAATACAACCTGGCACTATCCTCTTGACACCTGTCTTTAACATATTTATTTGTATTGATGAGAGCCCATCTCAGTCTACTCTAGACTAAACAGGTCCAGCTTCCTTAGTATCTCCTCATAAGATGTATGATCCAGATCCCTCGTCATCTTTGTGATGTTCCACTGGACCTGCTCCTGAAACTCCTTGTCTTTCTTGTACTGAGGAGCCCAGAACTGGACACAGGACTCCAAATGTGGCCTCAATAGGGCTGAGTAGAGGGAAGGATCACCTCCTTTGACCTGCTGGCTATGCTCTTCCCCATGTACCGCAAGATAACATTGGCCCTCCTGGCCACGAGGACACTGTTGACCCATAGTCAACTTGTCGTCCAAGACTCCCAGGTCCTTCTCAGCAGAACTGTTCTGTAGTAGGTCAGTTCCCAACCTGTACTGGTATTTGGGATTGTTCCTCCCCAGCTGCAGTACCCTGCACTTGTCCTTGTTGTACCTCATTCAACAACCTCAATCTCTCTGCCCAATTTTCCAGCCTATCAAGGTCCTGCTGAATGGCAGCACAGCCTTCAGGTGTATCAGCCACTCCCCCAGTTTCATATCATCAGCAGACTTGCTGAGAGTACATTCTACCCCTTTGTCCAGGTCATTGATAAAGAAGTCGAATAAGGTTGGAGCCAGTATTGAATGCTGGGGAACACCACTGACTACAGGCCCCTAGCTGGATTCTACTGTGCTGATCACAACCCTCTGAACTCTTCCATTCAGCCTGTTCTTGATCCACCTCACTGTCCATTCATCTAACACATATTTCCTGAGCTTACCTATGAGTATGTTATGGCAGACAGTGTCAAAAGCCTTGCTAAAGTCCAGGTAGACAACATTCACTGCTCTCCCCTTGCTGGCCCATTCTACCATGCAGTCATAGAAGACTATCAGATTGGTCAAGCATGATTTCCTTTTGGTGAATCCACATTGGTTGCCCCTGATGACCTTCTTTTCTGTAACATGCTTGTTGATGACCTCCAGAATAATCTGTTCCATCATCTTTTCAGGAATAGAAGTGAGGCTGACTGGTCCGTAGTTTCCTGGTTCTACCTTCTTGCCTTTTTTTGAAGATGGGAGTAATACTGGTTTTCTTCCAGTCATCAGGCACCTTTCCCATTGTTCATGATTTTTCAAAGATGATGGAGAGTGGCTTAGCAACAGCATCTGCCAGCTCCCTCAGCACCTGTGGGTGCATCCTACCAGGGCACATAGATTTATGGGTGTTAAGTCTGTCTAGCTGACCTCTAATACAATTCTCTATGACCAAGGGGAAGTCTTCCTTTCTCCAGCCTCCTCCTCTTACCTCCAAGGTCTGGACTCCTGAAAGCTGTCCTTAGTAGTAAAGATGGAGGCAAAGAGGGGATCCAGTATCTCCAACTTCTCTGTGTTTTCCATTACCAGGACATCCATCTGATTCAGCAGTAGCCCCTTATTTTCCTTATCTTCTTAGTGCTGCTGATGTACTTGTAGAAGTTCTTCTTGTTGCCCTTAATATCCCTTGCCAGACTCAATTCCAAGTGGACCTTAACCTTTCTCATTGCATCCCCGGACACTGTGATGATGTTCCCCTAGCTCTCCTATGTGGCTTGTCCCTTTTTCCACATCCCATAGATTTATTTCCTCCATGTGAGATTTACTCAAAGCTCCCTGCTCTTCTATGCACGTCTCTTGTCGCCTTTGCCTGACTTCTTTATCACAGGGATATGCTGGTCTTGAGCTTAGAGGAAATGATTCTTGAATACTGACCAGGTCTCTTGGGAGCCCTTCTCTTCTAAAGGCCTAACCCATGGGATTTCTCTAAATATTTGGAGAGGCCAAAGTTAGCTTTCCAGAAGTACCAGGTTCTAGTCCTGTTTACTGCTTTGCTTTGTCTACACAGGATCCTGAGTTCCACCCTCTCATTGTCACTGCAGCCAAGACTGCCCCCAACCTTCATATCTTCAACCAGTCATCTTCCTACCATATCTTCAAACCTTGTTTGTCAGTACAAGGTCCAGCAACAAACCTCTCCTTGTTGACTCCTCCACCACTTACATAAAAAAATCATCTTCAATGATCTTCAGGAAGTTCCTGGACTGTTTGTGCCAAGCCATCTTTTCTCTCAAACAAATATCAAGGTGGTTGAAGTCCCCCAGGAAAATCAGAGCCTGTGACTGTGAGGCTATTTTCAGCTGCCCATAGAAAGCCTCATCAACTTCCTCCTCCTGAGCAGGTATCCTGCAGTAAATACCCACAACGGTTTCACCCATATTAGCCTGTCCCTTAATTCTTACCTATAAGCTCTCAACACATTTGTCTGTCCCTGGGTACAGCTCAATACATGAAAGAGTTGCTCTCTAGCAAAATGAGCAATTTCACCACCTTGTCTCACTGACCTGTCCTTCCTAAAATGTACATGGCTTACTGCCCAGGAGGAATTGCCACTTTGGACTTTGCCCCCCTCGTCCTCCAGTTTAAAGCCTGTCTCACCGAATTGGCCAGTCTGATGCCAAAGATTCTCTTACCCTTTTAGACAGGTGGATCCCAACCCTCCTTAACAGGCTGTTATCATTAAAGTGCAACCCATTGTCATAAAAACCAGAACCCTTGCAACACTGGTCATGAAGCCAGATTTTGAACTGCATTGTGCATCTGCTTCTGGCTGTCCCCATTTCTCTAAGTAGTAGAATAGATGAGAAGATGACTTGAGAGGTGATATTTTTCACCTGTCTCATCAGGTCTTTATAGTTTTCCTTGATCCTGCCGTTTTTTGGCTTGACGTGACATTTTATACCCACATGAAAAAGTAATAGTGGATAGAAATCCATGCTCTTGAAAAGTGGGGGTATCCTCCTGTTAACATCACAGATCTTAACCCCTAGTAGGCAGCATACTTCTCATGACACAGGCTGGTAGACGGGTGACTGCCCCTTAATACAGAGTCATCCACTACAATTACTCAGTGTTTCTTTTTATGGTAACCTGTGTGGGCTGCTGGTGCAAGGTCTCATTGTTGGCCTTGCTTATGGACATCTACAGCCTTTAAAGCATCATATCTGGTTTTGGTCTGGATGTTGGTGGGTGGAGGTTGAATAGGAGCCCTGCTTTTGTGGGTCACCAGGTTCTGAGATGTCTCATACTTGTGGTATCCAATGTATGTGTATGGTTCCACATACCTATCTCCATTTCAGCCGCTCTAGTACTGTGCAGCCTAGTAACAGTCTCATGTAATCAACCATCTGCCACAAAAGGTCATCAACCTGTGCACACTTTGTGCAGATACTATCCTTTACTACAGCAGAAGTATCTGGGCATCCACTGCAAGCTACCGACTGTACTGACGTCTCCTTCCTTACCAGTTACATCTGGTTGGAAGCATCAGGCTTCTCCTGAGATGCCTCAGGAGACACACTGGTTTTGGCACTGAGTCAAGTGCCTACCACTATGGCAGAGATCTAGAGCACTTAGAACTGACCTGAACTGTGGACCTACTTATAGATTGCAGCACCTTTCCTGCATGCCCTGTCTGATGGCTTTGATAAACCCCAAAAAACTTAGATTAAAGCCTTAGTTCAGTTAGGCCCAAAGCCAAATTCAGCAGGTCTCAGTTTTGGGTCATGGGGGTCTCTATAAATTCAGAGGGACAGGTATCACCTGACTTAAGTAACCAACTAGGTATTTCATGTCATATGGAATCAGGTTAAGTATAAAACCAGTGGAGATGTGTTCTCCTCCCCTTCTTCCCTCCTGGCGTGTGATGTGAGAGGACACGCTGCTGCTGCTTTCTAAATGACAGACCTCACCACTCCTGTGCCAAGATATCCACATCACTCTCAGTCTTTGGGAAGTAAAATACTTTTGTTTTGTTTGGGGATGCTCTTCCCCTCCCTTTGCTGAGTGTTCTTCCCGGGAAACATCTTTTGGGGTGTGTTTTTCTGTGGGTTCTGGGTGGTGGAATCTGTGTGTTGTTGGGAGGGGAGTTTGGGATAAAGTTATTGTTGGTTTTCTTTTATATTTGTACATATATATGTTGTAAATTTGTCTAAATATATGTATATATATCAGTTTCAGTATTAAGGTTTTTTTTCCCTCACTCCTTTGTTGAAACTCTGCAGGGCTCTGAGAGGCTTGGCATTTTGCCAAGGTCAAACCAAAACAATAACACCCTGCCTGTGCAAACTGTAGGAGTCACGTCTACACTGCCATTTATAGGACATCTGTGGATGTTTTCATAATCTTATCAATTGCCCCTTTGACCATCATGACATGCAGTGGAGTCCTGAGCTGCGGCTGGTGCTTTGTGAAGAAAGCAGAACAGCGCAGGCATCAGCAAGCAGAAGCAAGACATCCAGAAGCTTAATATTATTCCAGATACTATGGGAAAAAGTATCTACAGACTGTCTTCAGACAGAGTTAGTCTTTGAAGCAGTGTTGTAGAGTGACAGCAGAGCTCCAGTCCTTTCCACAACAGCTATGCCCACCATAAAGGTGCAAGATACATGAAACCTAACAAGCTTTCTCTCTCCTCTACAAAGGATGATGCATAGGTATTGTGCATGTGATACTGAGTCCCTAACAAAAAAAGGAGACTGTTGCAGTCCAGACTCTCACAAGGTAGCTCGTGAATAAGAGGCAAATTACAGTCTTAGTCATTCCGTGCCTCAATTTATCTATTCATCTAATTTGTAAAAAGAGAAGTGGACTGTGACTGTTCCACAGACCAAGTAGTTATTCCCTTTCATGATACTTTGACCAAGAAGAGTGCAGAGACAGCAAAGGATGCAGTGGAATTTTATCTATTTCACCTTTCAAAAATTCTGATAAGAAAGTTATTTCAGGTTCCTTTGTGTCTCCAAATGCCAAACTCACTGTGCATATGGAGAAGAATTAGCCTGATCTACTTTGTTTCTACCAAGGGATTATGACTACCTACAAATGACTCCAACATCTCTCTACTTCCTACCAGAGGACCATCTTTTCTTTTGTGCCTCCCTTTCCTCCCTTTCTCCCAGATGATTTTTCTATTATTATTGGATTCTTTGATTTTCCTGTCTGTGGAAAATGAGCTCATGCAAAGAGTGCACTGTATGGGTTTGATAGCACTTCTAAGCCTGGGATAGCATTTTAATGTCTTGTTTTTACTGACTATTGAGTTTGGCAGCCTTAGCCACTAAAGAGGGAAGGAAGAGGTCTCTAGACAGTCTGCCATCCTTCTGGATTCCTATCATGTACAGTTCTGTCTGACGATGTATTTATTCCCAGTTTCTCGATAAGTAATATTTTACTTGAACAGTGAAAGAGGAGGTACACTTAAGAGTCCTCATTTGAATTCTTCAGATGAGAAATTAATGTCCAACTTTGATTCCACTGAAGTTGGAGGCAGTGAATGCATAAATGAATGGATGAATAAATAAATACAGATAGTAGCGGCTGCAAGATTGATCTCTGAAGTATGAAACAGAATCATCTCACAGGAGAAGATCTGTCAGGTCTCATGCTGTAGACATCTGACAACTGAGACATTCCCAGGGCCATGCCATGGCCCAGGGCCGGGCACAGCTGATGGGCTCACCAGCAGGTAGTATCTGACACCCAGAGTTCTGCAAGTGCTGCAGCAGTCAGAGCTCTCTGAATTTGAGCTCTTAGGTACAGCCTGATGCTGTAGCCTTAACTTTGTTCCCAAATGTGTCTCCCATCATACAGACCCTGTCCCATACTTGTTCTCCCCTCAAGTCACATGTACAAAATATTACGACTTACAGACTGGGTGAAGAAATAGAAAGAGAGGTAGTGGGACAAAGGTCTCACAGCTTTGCTATTCTTACATTTTAGGGGATTTCATGGGAAGAACTGTAAGCAATGTTTGCTGCATCTCTCTTTAAGGGCTAATTCTCAAGATTTGATCACATTCTAGAAAAGTACTTTCTCTGCATGTCCAAATATCTCAGGCAATATATATTCTTTTATACATTAAGAGTCCATTTATAGAATCCACTTCATGTTTGCATTATTGGGTACTTATATGCCTGTGTAGGCCAGTGAAAGAGTCCTTTAGTGTAATTTATATGAAAAGTATACAGTAAGATGATTCTATTCAGTGTTTTACTTGTTAACTGGAGCAGGGTAATGGTAAACATTTACTAGAATATATAGGCCACCTACATTAAAAGGTAAATTAAATTCATAATAAATTGCCTTATTCCCTGCATTGCACATAAGGAAATCTAGACTGAGAGCAGTGAAATTTGCTTTGTAGTTATCTATTTTATCTGTCTAGTTGTGAGGAAAGCTGCAGCACATTAGACTGTATGCAGGCATTAATTAAGAACATTAAGAGGGGAAAATAGATGCTAAGGTTTGGATCCTGAATTCAAGAAAAAAATTTTTTTTTTTTTTTTTGGAGAAAGAAGATGTGGTCACTGAGTTGATATATAATACTTAAAACCTTGAATTCTTAGTCTTTAATATTGATTTCTTGGTATTTTTGGGGAAAAAAATCTTTAACACTTTGTCCTAAGGCTGTTTTCTTGAGAAAATACTCCCCAGATCTCTTACAAAACCTAAACCAGGGAACATTTTGCTTACATCTGCTGTGCCGAAGAAATCGCTTTATAAAAACTCAAAAGAACTACATGCTTTTTATGTTAGACAGTGTCCAACTTTTATTCAAGATGTCTAGTTTATTCAACTAATATATCTAAAATGCAGATATAAAGGGTTTGCAGGACAGAAGTTGAAGCAAATAATACCACAACTTTCCCTTTCAAAAGTAATTAACCTCCTGGTGTCAGTATGAATTCAAACAAACCATCTTTCTATAGTATCTTCTCTTTAAACCTCTCCTCTCTCTTCTTCTGCTAGTACATCCAATTTGATATCTCCACCAGTTATAACACCCCAGGTTTTCCCTATAGCCATCAGCAGGTTTGAGATACGCCCAGTTCTGCTATATCATGCTCCTTGATCCCAGTCAGTTGACTGCTTTCCCATTCCACTTTGTAAGACAGACTGCTCCCTCAAGTCTTTCTCAGTGTAGTTGATGTTCACCATTCTTAATCATCAGGAGCTGCAGTAAAACATATTGAAGTCAAAGGCAACCTAACCCTGACTTTTCTGGTTTAATAATTGACACAATTTTAAATTAAAATGTGATTAAGGATGTCCTTAACTGTACTAATTTTTCTTCTAGGAAGGAGTTACCTTGAACTAAATATCCAAATTCAACTTGTAAATCAGGCAGTTAGTAAGAAAGTTTCTTTTCAAATTTATGTCAAGAACATCTCAGTAACGTGTGGTTATAACCTCATTTATAAGAGCACATTTATACTCACCAATTACAAAGATCAGAACCATTGTGTTCAAGCTTCTGCATTCCCTTTCTCTTTCCCCAGACCTGGTTGGGTTAGCTCTGCATCAAATTAGCTGGCATTCTTCATTCTTATCACTCTTAGAGAAAGTTTCTCATAACTTAGTTCAGATTTTTATCTCATGCTAGAAAATTGTCAAACTTTCATTTACTCATTTGTTTTGCCTTTATTATCTAACTCTAGTACCTGAGATGGCTTTAGAAGAACTTATAACAGTAATTTTAATCAGACAATTTTGTCACATTTTAAAGGGCACAGCCTTTTTCCGTATGGACAGAAGACTAAACTTAGCATGTAAGAACAGAGGATTTTTTCTCTCTCTAAATGAGTACTCAACAGTTTAAAACTGGAAATTGTGAAACCATTTATGTGCTGATTATTTAGCTAACTGTAATGACTCCTGTTAACAATCTATCTGCATTTTCACTTTCTCTGTGTTAGGATTAATTCCAGGCTCAAATATTTGGCTCTGTCTGACAAGTGTATGATGGACTGAGGTAATCCTCTCAATCTCTGTTTTTAGTATTATGACTACTGATAAGGAAACCTTTAGCATTAGCCACACATAGAGACATATTCTTATACTGGAAGTCCTATATTGCTCTTTAATTTCATGTGTTAATATTACTGTTTCAGTTACTTAAGGAACAGCAACTGTTTAATGAGGATTTTGCAACCTTCAAAAAACCTTTAGTTTATCTAATCTCAGAATTCCACCCAGTGGAATACTTATAGAAAATATGACAATTCTTGCCTGAGTAAAGCTTGTTTCAAAAAGTCCAAGATGAACAGTTGGAGGATATTAGTTATTCTTACTGTATAAAATCTGGATCTTAATTCTAATTTGGAGCTGGGTGGCTTCAGTTTCCAATTATTGATTCCTTTTTTTTCTTAGATCCATTCTCTCCCAGATTAAAAAATACGCTATCATCTAACATTTTCTCTGCAGGACTGTACTTACTTAAATAATCACATCAGGTCCTTGTATTCTTTTTGATAAGAGTGCTTTGTGCATATGCTTCTTCAAGTCAGAAACTCAGCACCCTTCTGACTGCCAAGAAAATACATTCTACATTCCTTTTGCCAAACAATTCAAAAAACAAAGCTGCATTTTATTCAGATGCCAAAATTTTGCCTAAGAACTTCCAAATTGCCATAAACATATATAAACTTGAAAATTGAGGGGAAAATATGAAAAAATTAGTGTTCATACAAAATTTTGAGGGATACTTTAATGTCTGAAGTGGAAGTAAATTCAGAAAGCAGAATGAAGAGGTTTTGTAAGAGTATGAGATATTACTACCTTGTTTTTACTTTTTTTACAGGGACATAAATGTATGTCAGTTTATCAAAAGATGAATACTGATTCTTTAGTCCCTTTAGTTTTGGAATGAAGAATAAAGACATATGAGGTGACATTAAATATTGGAAATGTTGTTTAGCTATGTGTGATCATTTGGTTATTAATATAGCAAATGTGAAGAGATAAAGCTCAGGAAGTTAGGATTGAGATATGTCTTTAGAGTACAGTAAAAAATTATTTTCAGAGTAAAGATATTAGAATTCAATAAGTCCATCATTATTTGGAGGATTTGCTCATTAAAGGAATTATCAAGATTTTTTTTTTATTTGAGGAATCTGTAAAAGTTGGGAAGTGGATAGACTGGATATCAACAAATAGCAAAGAAGTACATGTTGAAGTAGGGATCTTGTCATTGTTCGTGTTAATAAAGTGCATAGCACAGAAAAATTCTTGGGCCAAAGGAAATACAATTATCAGTCAGTGCCAGGGATCTGTAGTTTCCCTAGATGACATTTTCTGACCAGTGTGCACTAGTGATGCAGATTGTCTGGTCTTTACAGCTACTTGTCCCTTAGCTTCTGGAAATTTAGGAGGATTATCTTAGGTAAGAGAGCACTGAAAGAAACATGGGTCCTATCTGTAGGTCAATCACAAACTGAGTGGACTTTTGGCAAGTCTTTTAGTCAATTGCATGTCTCAGTTCCCCATCTGAAAAATAGGGTCAATGCCTCTGTGTGACTGCTTGCAAGGATAAAATCTACAGAGGTGCTCAGCATATAAGATGTTCAGACACAATGGTGGTTAGTACCAGAATAGTTCTGTATGAAAAGAAGCATCTAGCTTGACCTTTTTGCAAGGATTTTGAAAAAGTCCTTGCATGATTATTATACAGAAAGACAAAATGGAGAGATGGTGTACACAGAATAATTTTTTTTAAACTGTTTCCCCCAGAGTTCTTGCATGTTCCAATGTGAAGCATTAAGCTCAAATCAGTTCTTTAAGACATACACAGATGGAAAGGAAAATGTTAAATGTTTCAGCCAGCAGGCTTGAAAGCTCCTGACCAAAACATTTGTATTTCTTTACTTCCAGCTGTGCATGTCTAATAACATATTTCATGATGTTTAAATACCAACTGCATCACTCTACTCCTTGATATTGAGTGCAAGAAAAATGACTTAATTTGTTGATGAGCAGCATGTTACAGGCTGGCAGTAATGTCAGTGGTGACTCTACTGGCTCAGTACTCCTACCCCTGCTGCATAATCTTTCCTCCCTCTCTGAACTCGGACGCTTTTAGCACATAGCACACCACTGTCTGTGTTCCCTGGTTCAGAATTTCATTTCACTACATCACAAGCTACTAACACAGCCTTGTCATTGCAATTTGTCACACTTTTTTGTGTGCTCTATATCTGATTGAATTCTCATGTCCCCAACGCATAGGCTACTAGTCAGGAACAAATCTCTGAAACATAGTGGAAAAGGATAAAATAAAAACCCCAAAACAAAAACAAACCAAACAAACAAAAATGAAAAAAGAGACCCAGTTGACACCTCTTCTGACAAAAGTAGACACATAATCATGGGAAATAGTTGTTTCTCCTGGCTTTGTGTTGTATAAGATCAGCCAACACTGACTGTCAGGAACATATCCTCGTACTTGCTGCCACTTTGCCATGTGCTGGGGCTGTTGTTCAGGGTGCCCCAGGGCCAGCATGAAGGTGCCCTCTGAAGAACAGCTTGGCTTCTCCAGGATTTAAAATTCTTTTGCTCCCTTTATCTTCTGGTCTTTCCTCTTGAGCAAATATGCAAAATGTTGTGGAGGAAATTCTTAGGGATCAACTGTGCTGCTTTTCAAGCTGAGCAGCATTTGGAAAGGGAGAAGGCACATACCTTCAGGCTTTGAAGAAAATGGGGAAAAGCACCAGCTGCTGTAATCAATAGATAAGTGACCAGAGGAGCAAAACATTGTGGCCCTACTTTGACCCAAGTAGATACCTCAAGTTTTAGCATTTAATGTGGTTTGAATTTGTTTTAAATAACATTACTTGAGCTTGCTACTGTAACCTCAAGCAGGTAATTTTGACCCACATCTCACTTGTTCTGTGAAATAAACACATTTTCATCTCTTTCTATGAGAATTAAAATAACTGACACTCCCCAGATTCAGATGTGTTTTAAAGAATTTCTATGAGCCTGCATCAAGCACTTCAGGACTCATGACATGTATGACAACAGTATAAGGACTTTTCCCTGACCAACCTGACAGAAATAGAGACTGTGGCAAAATCAGCTCCTTAGTAATGACACAGATTAAGATTTCCAATTTTAATTCATTCCTCTTGTACAACCTATGCCCTTCATGCCATTCAATCAATATATGACATCAGGAAAGCAAGAACAAAAAACTAACATACATGCAACACGACTCAGATAATTCTACTAGAAAAACCCTGACATCAAGTAGTTTTAGTTGCATTAAGTCTTTCATTAGTTATTTTCCATGTGTAATATATATTTTGGCACTGCTGATCCACAAGAACTACACAATACATTCTGCTTTCTTTATGTTAAAAGGAAGTCATAGATTAAAAAAAACCCAGTAGGGTTCTTAAGAAAATTTCTCCCTACTGTTCTGTTTCTCTCTGCTTGTCAACATTTACTGGGTTCATTTTTTTTCTTCTGTTCTCTTAGCATCTATAGCCTTGTTGACAGGATTTGGCCTCCTATCAATGTGACAAGCTATTTTGGCAAATGTCAGCTAGTCATATTCAGGTAATTAATTTACATGCTGTGCATCTGACCCAATTTTCTTCATTAATTGGTAGGTCAGACAACTTTTTCACCCACAAGTAATTTATTTTTTCTATCATCTGATAAGCATTTCTAAATAGACAATTTCTAACTAAAAGGAAAATTTGTGCTTAGTTGTTAGCTGTTAAACTTTTTTTTTAAGCTTGTTGACCACATTTGCAAATATGCTTTAAACAAAGAGATATCAGCTTCTCCTGTTTGTAAGTAAATCAAGACCCTCAGAAGCTGTACATCTCATCAAAGATATCCTCACTGTCCAAAATTCTCCATGTGTTTTGCTGGTTTATATTTTTAGTGCAAAGTAACTCTTTGAGTGAAAAATCACATTATAGTCCTGCACTGTATACTGCATGTGAATTGTTGATAGTGTTTGTCCAGCAAGTGTTATGTCCATGCAGAGCCATTTTTTCCCATTATCAAACTGGGTAAGAGTGACAACTAGAACAAGCATGTCCACAGCACAGAGCTGCTTCACTCAAGCAAGTAATTCTCAAAGGACTAAGACACACCAAGAGTAGGTATCTGTAAGGATGAGAGACCATCATTGACCTCTAATGAGGCCTTATTTGCCCAGTAAAGATATATCCAAAGAAACCTGTCATATGTCAAAATGATTTTTCACATGGGTGTTATTCACTCCTCAGTTTGGACTTGCAAGGTTGCACTGTGTGTCTTCACTAAGATGGATCTGATCTGTATAACTCACAGGTACATCTCTAGCATGTGGAGTTCAGATATGTTTTCCTGCAAGAAATGCGGGCCCACCTTTACAAATTTGAGTTTGGATACAGATCTTCAAGTTCAAGGGAAAGGTGATACTTTACTTCTACATGATTTGTAATAAAAATTAAGTTTAATATATTACTTTTAAATGTAATACACCCTACTGGCTCCCAGGTCACAGAGTGATGTGTAAAAGATGAATTCAAATTAACAGACTTGTCAATAAATACTACTGTTGAAAGTTTTGCCTGGGGCACTGGTAGTTAGTACAGTTAGTTTCTATATTACCTTGAAACTGCATATCATTTTAATCACAAATTTATAGTTCATTTCTTGCTAATGTTTTATTGTGTAGGAGAATAGTGTATGAGGGATAAAAACACATCAATCTTTATATTCTTGCTATTATATCGCACTGATTTTCAGGAAATGTGCTTTCCTATTTGTAAGAAGTGTAAAACCTAAGAAAACTCCGTGACATTGTGTAGTAGGAGTGCTAAACTAGCATACTTGTTTGTGTTTTATTTATGTAAAGTAAACAAAGGTTAGCAAAACATCAGTCTGGAAGATTTTAATGAAGTTGCAACAAGATCAAATATTTGTTTTGTGATTAAGTTGAATTAATGTATTCCCCCCCACCCGCCTCCTTCTATTAGGCACCCTTGAAACAGAGTGGTACAACCTGCTTCCTAGCTTTATTACTGGTTAAAATTGCCTGAGAGAGATTCAGTATTCAAGGAATTTCCTGCAACATGAACATGACTGCAGAAATAATTTTCAACATTAAATTTGGTGAACTGCTGAACTTTGTTAATATTTTTTGCAGCGTTCAATTATTTCAATAAATTGCACAGCACTAGCAGTGGAATGAAGTCCAAAGTCTGAAGACAGAAAGCCTGAGCAGGTCAAAGGAAAAAAAGTTGGCTTGCAATCTTGAGCTTGTTAAAATACTAAATAAAAATTTAGACAGGAAAAACAGTTACAAAAATATTGAGAGTATCTTTGGTCAGCTGGTTGAAGAGAAGTAATATGACAAACAGGAAATTGCAAAGAATAACTATTTTGACTGTAGTGGAAATAGCGACTTAGGTAGCTGTAGTTCAAACTAGATACAGAATGTTTGCTTGGAATTTAAAGGAAAGGTATCCAGATGTCTAAACATTCTGCTCAATGTGGCTTTTATTTCAAGTTTGGCAAGCCTTCAGAAAACTGGTAGACAAGTTTAGCTGGAAGACGTTTTCCAGTGTATTTACATAATTTCATACATATTTTATGCTTCTGCATTACATCTTTTAGAGTAGTCACATTTAATTTTAGTATTCTTTTAAAACATTACATATAGTTGTATGAATTAATTCATTATCGCACATTAAAATTCTTTGCATATTAAACAAACCTTTAAACCTGTGAACAGCTATACTAAACACATGCAAAGATAAACTATGGAGAAAGTCATTACAGAGAATTCAGCAAAGCATTCTCATGTAATTGTAACATACTATTCAAGAATCAGCTGTGGTGGAAGAAAATGGTTTCTCCTTTACACACAATCACATTTTTAGTACCGTGCATTTTAGAAATAAAATTCCATATAAACATTCTTTGCAGATTTAATAAAATGGATGCAAAGCATTCTGCCTGGAGTCTGGGACAGACAAATCATAAACTGCAGCAAAGATACAGCATGTCTAGTCAATAAAGTACATGTAGATACGATATACAACAGGTGGGATCAGCTGTGTGCTCTTTAAGGCTGACTGTCTCAGCAGCTGCTGTTGGATGACCAAAAAGCGCAGTACAATACATTATGGCTAATCCTCCAGGATACTGGGTGTCCTCTAATCACACCAGTATCAGGTTGTATAGGCATCAGCAGCTCTCTGCTTGTGACTACCATCTCATCCCAGGGAGCCAGTGAGAACCTGCTGGAGATGCCTCCACTTTAGGCTGTGAGTGTGTGTATCTTTCCTGTTTTAGCTAGATTTTATGCAACAGGAGTGAGTTGTCTACTTTTGTTTACCCTTTTGTTTCAGGAATATTTCTGTAGTTGAAGCTAAATGATATTGTTCAAAAAAAAAAAAAAAAAGAAGTTTTTTAGACCCAAATCTGTTTCTCATTCTGCCCATGAAAGAAAGGAGTTCTGCTTCTTGTGGAAGTATTTATCCATATTTTGTATACAGTCTTTTTAATTAAAAGCATAGACAGAATTACTTGTACACTGTGTGCATATACAATTAAGGACAAAAAACCATTCCTTTCTAACATAATCAGCTGGGAGATAGCAAAGTTATTATTCTGTACCCTGTTGAGAATCAAAAACAACTTAAATGAGTAAAACAGCAGATATAAATGAAAACAAACTCTTTTCTGTATTTCTGAGAAAGAAAAATCAGACATATGTATATAGAAATGGTGATAACTTTTAATTACATTTAATTATGAAAGCGCAATACACACATACTGCTATCCATTTGATTATTTCAGCATATTTTATAAATATTAATTAACCAAATGTCATCAAGATATGTATTGTTTACTCTGCTCATATATGAAATCTGATTGGAAGGAGAGCTGCAGACCAGACTTTACTCTTTATTTTGCACTCCTTGGGTGTTGGATGACCAGCATTCTGGAAATCATGTTCAAATTGGCTCAAGGTATTACAAAAACCTCTGAGGTGTTAAAATTCAATGACTGTGATTCAAGGCACATTTCTGTGATTACATGCAAAAACCAGTTCCATTGACACAGCATTGTGGCCAAACAACACAAACTGACTCTTTTCTGGAAGGCATGTTGTGTTAGGATGACACCAACAGAAGGTCATGTTAGTTCAAGCTGGATGTGAATACAGCTAAATGGTTTCCAGACCATAGCTGACTCAGATTCAGAAAGATTTGATGGTTAATGAAAAGAATATGTGTAGACATGGAGCAATATGGAGGACTCAGATGCTTTTCTACGTTTTTCCTGGTGCTTTAACAGTTCGTAGAGAACCTTGCCTCTTTTAAAAAAGGTGTGTGGAAAAGAATAATAAAACTTGGAGACCTCATAAATACATAAGAAACAACATATGTCAGAGAGCATATTTGCTTCAGTTTTAGATGATATAGCAATTTTGTGATGCCATTCATACATCACTGTCTCTCTTCTTCATTACTGCTTATTGATCTAGAAAGGTGTGCCCTCAGGTATGAAAGGGTTAAATCTGATGTACTGAAAACGATCACTGAAATGTGGGGATGGAGGTGACCTCTACAAGACAGGTAGTCCATTTCTCTGCTTTGGTCGAAGACCAACAGACTTAGACCTTTGTATTCTCTGTTCTAGAACCCCTTTATGGCCTGTATTTCATTCCAACAATTATCTAATCTTGTACTTGGAAAAGACTTCTTTATATCAAATAGAGATTATTTTTTTTGAGGAGTGAGAAAATGAAGCAAAGCTGGTCCTTCTACTTCCTCCATGGATATAGAGAGTATTTGCTGATGTTAGAAGAAACAACTAGAACGTAGATAGTAGCCCACAACGGGCCAAGAATACTAGAGAAAGGAGGCATGTTAACAGCAGAATCAAGTCAACCATTTGACTTATGGAGGTTTATCGCAAACCAAAAGGCCAGGTTAAATCATAGTCAGAAATCAGACTGTAGTCAGAAAACGAATAATTCTGTAATGTCAAGATGAACAGTGAGGGAAGAGTGGAACAGTGCAGATAAATCTGGTGCTGGGAAAGGACAGGAGGAGGAATCAGAGGCAGGTAGGAATCATTAGCAGAGATTGCTGGAGAGCCACAGTCAAGGCTGGGAAGAGCACATGGGACTAAATCACAGAGCTGACATAGCGGCCAGGTTTGCTGGCCAGTCCTTACCTTCTCCCCACTGTGGCCATGCCTACTGAATCCTTGCTTCCCAAGGAGACTGGAAACCAACAAATCTGTGAGTAAACAGAAGAGGCATACACACATCAAGTAGCACCCTATTTAATCCACTTCCAGGGATGATTCAAAACTACAGATGAATTCCTTTAGGGATTCCATGTGGCCTTCCAATACCCTGAATTAGCCGAGGAGCCAGCCCTGGCAGGATCAGCTCCATAGCAGGCTGTCATTCAAGGCAGTTGACACTTACAGCTCTGTGCAGTAGCTGCAGTGAACTCTTGGCAGGGAGAGAACCCCTTGTCTCGAGTTTCAAACACAGGATTTCTTCTGTGCAATATTGATTGGATGTGTTTTGCAAAAAGCAGATGTGCTGCAATGCAGCACACAAACTGGAGTAGAGCTCCAAAAAGAAAGGATAGTCACTGGCTCTTGGTGCTGTTTGGAAAGCCAAATGCACAACAAACTCATTAATTCTTTTGCTGCTATGGTATGAAATGAATATTCTTTGTGTACATTGCTATAGCTCAACATCTTCATGGCTGTCCCCATTTTCCAGAATCCCCTTCAGAAAGTAGAAGCTCATTAGGATCATTCTTTTAATTTAAAACAGGTATGCTTTCAGCAAAAAAATAAAATAGGGAGTCTGTAGCTCTGAAACAAATACATCCACAAGACTCTTGAACAGGAAGTTCAATGCCTTTCAATGATATTTTAACTTGGATTTAAAAAACACCCTGAAAGTGAAAAACCATGTGTTAAAAGGGAGCAATTAACTCAGTAATAAAAATTATTATCATCATTAATTTTCTGGCTTGGTCTCAATAGTTAATTTTTCACCCAATTTAAAAGCTGAACTATTATATTTTTGTTTTACCTAGAAATGAGACCATGATCAATAAGCATGCAAACAAAACCTGGAACTTTGTCCAAGAAACAGTAGGAATCAGTTATTCTTCTAATTCTTACGAAGTTTTTCCCAGCTACACAACACTTAGAAATGACTGAAGGTACAGGTATCCTCACTTTCCTTCATTTCACCATGAGGTGAAGATACTGCACACCTCACAGGAGCTTATGTTAATGGGTAACATACTCTCTCTTCTCCATACTACAGGCAAATAAATGAGCTGAACAAAAGGACACATTTTACACATGGACAGACAGACACACAAGCATAAGAAGTATGTTGCACACCTATGTCCATTCAAGGTATATAATTTTCAAGTATTTCTTGTGGGTAGGAAATTAGCACATTTTTCCAGACATGAACCTTGTACCATGTATGATACTTGATGAAACTTCATGTCTAACCTATGAGACCTACACAAGAGTTCTATGTCTTTCTGCAAGGGGAGAAATCAGACGTACACCTTCTCACAAGTTCTAATCCTCTTGGCAAAATTACAAGAACATATAAAACATTCATGGAGCTAAATGTGCTACATTCAGTTCTCCAAGAAACACTTGGAGCATAACTGCACCTTAGTAAGTGTGGGTACATTGACTTTCACTGAAGCAGTATCTGAGAGGGATGACAGAAAATACTCAGGTTGGCGGTCTCTGTGCATGTATCTCTCCTGACCCACCTCTGAGAATAAGGACAAAATCTACAACATTATATCTGGATTTTAGCACTAAGGACTCTGGTCTAACTCCAGTTACACTATTGACTTTTTCTGCTGTTGAACATCTAATCTGTGTGCCAGAGGAAAGAATGCTTACTCATATTTGCCATTGGAAAATGGGGTCTAACATAGACAGTATTATAAAAATATTATCATATTTCTGTCTTCCTAAGTGGAGCAATCTTGTAAAATTGCCAGTTTCACAAGACATATTTCTGGGTCTTGTTTTTATTATTTTCATTTGCTCTCCATACATAGATATTTATAATTTTTCCTGACAGAAGGATCTGAAGGCACTTCTTAAAAACAAAAGGCTGTGAATAGGTTTATCTAATTTGCGTTTTAATTTTGCATATAATTCCACCTTTCTGAAAGATTTCATTTAACTCTTCTGTAATTCAAAGATGAAATTGATCTGTGTCATTATAAGTCTTAACCTCTCAGGGTCATATGGCAAGATCAGAGAAATGCTGATTGACTTGGGTTTATTTTTATATTTTTGCAACACTTTTTGATACAAATAAACATCTGAAAGTAAGACTCAAGGGTAAATAATGGCTATATGCGGTACTGCTGGGTAACGGGAAGAAATGCTCACACTCCAAGGGAAAAGGTAGGAAGAAGTTTTGAACACTGTATTAAAATGGTGCCTGGCAAATAAAGGGTAGTTAAGGAAGATTCCAGAACGGGGTAAAACCTGGGAGGGGTTTAAGGAAGAGTTAGGGAGGGGTTTGCAATACAAGGCAAAAACCTCCAAACTGGGAAAACAGGGGTAGTTTCAAACCATATAGGGAGATGCTACACTGCTGTGAGCAGGGACCAATCAGGGGTGAGTTGCAAGCCATGAGGGATGGAAAATTCCAGCAGGAAACACAGTAAAACAAAGGAAAAGCATATAACATAATAAAATCCTCAAACAGGGTACAGACTTTAAACTGCAAACTGTCCTTAAGCATAGCAGCAGTCTATATAAATGCAGAATGCAGCATCCAGAGCTCAGGCAGTCACAGATCTGGGTTGTTTAAGCTGTTCTTCCACAGCTGGTATCTCTCTTCTCCAACAAAGGACAATAATCTCTGATGCAGTGACCAGAATGGCATGAACATCTCCATTAGCCTTAATTGCAAAATACTGAACTCCTACAAGAAAGGAGAGAGACAGAAAAACTTTTTTGACAGCAGCAGGAGTAGGGAACATCTTTGCCCCATTTGGAGGGGTCTCATGAACAGCTTTGGATAGTTTTCATTGAACCATGGATACTGAATTGAGAAGACCTTGAGCTCATGTTTCAAGACAACTGAATGGATAAGTGCAATAAACTTTTGATCTGAGAGTGTAGTTCTCATTTACTATAACAATTTATTTGAAGTATCTCCATTCCAAATTATATGCATTTTATTTTTGTGGGGGGCTATAGGCTATTAATGGAGACAAATTAATTATTCTATGTACTTCTAAGGGATTTTTCCACATCCCAGTCTTGAAAGGAATAATGAAGGAGTGAGCAATAATGAAGTGTGAGTTAAGTAGCTTCACTATAAGGATTATACTGAACTGATGAAGACACATGTGAATCCACAGATTGGAAAAAATACAGATGCTTGTGTATGACTGTACTGGGTTTGTGTGGCAAGATTTTGGTAACAGGGAGGCCATGAAGGGTGGTGGTACTTCTGTGGGAAGTTGCTAGAAGCTTTCCCCATGTCCAATAGAACCAATGCCAGCTGACTCAAGAGGGACCCACCACTGGCCAAGGCCAAGCCCATCAGTGACTGAGGCAGTGCCCCTGGGATGACAGATATAAGAAGGGGCGTGATTCAATACATTTAAGCGAGGAGTGAGATGTGTGAGAGAAACTACTCTGCAGACACCAAGGTCAGTGAAGAAGGAGGGAGAAGGCATGCAGAGTAGAGACTTCCCTGTAGTGCATGCAGCAGACCATAGTGTGGCAGATGTGCCCCTGCAGACCATGGAGGTCCGTGGTGAAGCAGATATTCACCTGCAGTCCATGGAGGACCACACACCAGAGCAAGTCGATGACCAAAGAAGATTTTGACTCCATGGGAAATCTGTGCTGGAGCAGTCTGTTCCTGAAGGACTGCACTCCATGGGAGGGACCCACACTGGAGCAGTTCAGGAAGAACTGCACTCTCTAGAAAGGACTCACACTGAAGAAGTTCCTGGAGGACTGTCTCCAGTGGGAGGGAGCCTATGCTGGAGCAGGGAAAGAGTGTGAGGAATCCTCCCCTGAAGAGGAAGGAGTGGCAGAGACAACATGTGATGAACTGACCACAACCCGCATTTCTGGTCTGTCTGCACTGTAGAGGAAGAGGAGGGAGAGATTTGGGAGTGAAGTTAAGCCCAGGAAGAAGGGAGGGGTGGGGGAAAGTGTTTTTAAGATTTGGTTTTATTTCTCAATATCCTACTCTGATTTAATTGGTAATAAACTCAATTAGTGCAAGTTGAGTCTGTTTTGCCCATGACTGTATCTGATGAGTGATCTCTCCCTGCCCTTATCACAATCCATGAGCCTTTTGCTGTCTTCTTTCTCTCCTGTTCAGCTGAGGCGGTGAGTGATAGAGAGACTTTGGTGGTCACGTGATGTCTAGCCAGGGTCAACCCAGCACAATAACATAGGTTGTACGAGCTCCAGGTATGTAGGAAAACTGCCATCATACTTCAACCCATTATATTAGTGACTAAAAATGGCCAGTTAGATCTCCTCTATCTCCTCCAAAGGAAGTAAGAACATTTTCATGCATCATGAAAGAGCCTCAAAACTGGAAACTCAAAGATATATTTAAAAACAGTAGGCATTATTTCATCTAAAACTTGCTTCAGTAAAATAGTAATATCAATAAAAATTGAAGTTTCTCTACATTTTACATGATCAATCCTTGACATTCCTTCCATAATCCAAACTGACAATATTTTAGAACAATTGTTTTTCATTATGGGTACTTTAATTCCCCAGTTTCTAAGTGAAATCATTTTTGTTTATATAGAAAGTGTCAACAGATACTGTACATATTGAACTCATAAAAGTCTTGTGTAACACACAGCTAAGTAAAGAGAAGAAAAGAACTGAGGCATATACCAAAATGCTAGTCAAAGCTCTTAAATTGTACTTTTAAGGGTCCCACTGCAGAGAAAAGCTTCCTGTTTACTCACTTGAAGTAGTGGCAGTTAACATGAATGCATTAAAAAAAAGATAAGTGATAACACTTCTAAATTCTGCTAATCCTCATTTCTGCGTTTTGCCTGTGACCAGAAGCTATTTTGTCAGGAAAGCTCCACGACTTCAGCACTTTACATTGAAAGAAAGTCTTTTTCCCTTCTGAGCTTTTAGAATATGCAAAAGCTACCATAACTATCTGGAGTTTATGCTACAGAAGTATTTTTTTTTTCCTTTTTTTCTTTCTTTTTATTTTTTTTTTTATTTTAGTCTTTGAGATCAGGAAAAATACAAGGTTTGTTTAGCATAAATTCTTTGAAAAGAAATCTCTTTGATTTTAATATTTTTGAGTACTATTGATGTAAGATCAAACCTTCTTTAAATGGTTAGGAATAAAATATCGAAGTAATACAATACAGCAGTTTTGGGACAGGAACTGCATAAATCAGCTAAAGGCTCTTTAAAGCACATAACTGGCTGGCAAAAGCAGACCCATTTCAAAACTGTCATAACACCAGCTTGTTTTTCAGTTCTATAACTCAGAATGTCTGGATTTCAATAATTTTTTTTTTCCCTTCAGGGTACAACGCAAATATTGTAACAAAACCCACTATATATTCTGCGTGTATCTGAGTATAGCTATTATATACAGACCAGATCATCCTTGTCTTTTTTCTATAGGTAGTATGTATGTACAGTCATTTAATATTTATTTCCGCTAGTAGTCAGAATGTACAAAGTAGCCACAAAACATAAAAGACACAGAATCTATCTGAGGTTGTTAAAATCTATGGCCTGATCCTGCCATGAGTTTAAGAGGAAGGGGCTCCTGTGGGGCCCCGTTGGTTCCTGCCTGCCTGCGCAGAGCTCACTGCAGGGTCACAGATTAAGTTACTACTATAAGCAAGTGTATTAAATGCCCACTTACAAAGACCTTGAGATGAACAAAAAGTGTGCTTTTTAAACTTGGATATAGTAGGCTTCATGAATGTGTGTAATAATTTGTAAACACTATGGTTACAATCTTGTGCCTGTGCCTCTGTATTTTCTCTAGACTAGCAGACCTCACCCACATGGCTGGGACATGTTTTTTAAATTAAGCAGAATGGCAAACTCATGCAGATGATATAATTCATGAAAGTGTATTTTACCAATTACAGAGGATTTTTTTCAAATAATGGTTGCTTTCGGATGTATCACCACAACCAGCCGAAACAAAGCCAAACTTTTCTGCAGGGCCATCAGGGAGAATTGCAATTTGAATAAGCATAAGCCCTAATATTATGTACTCATGGAAATAACATTTATTAGTAAGAATTCCTCAATAATATGGTGATCCATACAGTCTCAAACAACTCTATATAATAGTATATGTCCTATAACACCCTAGTCTCCCAAGGCACTGTAGTACATAAACAAGAGGAGGAACTCAATGGCCCAAGATAAACAAGTATCAGGAAATCAGGAACAATAAATAACAAAATACTTTTTCTTAAAAATTAATTAATGGCATTTTATAACATATTTAATTTTTGATTAGTTAACAAATTATGATGGGCATCATATAAAAATATTTTACCAAAGTTACATTGTGTAAAAAAAGGTAAGACCTAGAAAAAAAAAAAAATCAAAGCCCTGTGCCAGTTTCAACCTTATTTTGTGAACATTTCATTAGATGAGATTAATAGCAAGAAATAAGAGGCAAATAAGAAATATTAAAAATACATTTAACAATATTAATGTTGAATGCATGACTTTGTGTATGTTAGCCTAAACAGGAGAAAAAACATCAAGCATGAACTATTTAAAAAATCAATTTTTATGAAAAAAATATATTCTTCAGAAATCTAGAAAGTAATTATTTGCAGCAGCTAGTCAGCATAAAGTTTTGAACAATATATAAATATCAAGATATTTCAGAAAATTCAGAAAAAGAGAGACAATATTTTTCAGCTAATTTATTCATTGTAAACATTTGCTTAATTCCACTGATTGTTTAATTAGTCATTTCATTAGCAAGTTTAGCACCTGTAGGATCACCTCCATGAGGAGAAGTGACAGCAGAGGCAATGGGCCTCAGGGAGAAAATAGCTCCTGCTTTTTGCTATGGAACGCACCACCTGACCTTGCAACCAACTGCAGGGCCAAGCTGAAGACCCCCCTCCAGCCCTGCAGCAGTGGTCCATCCTCTCTCTACAGACACCGGTTCAGTAGATGAAGTACTGGCCATGTGGTCATTGCGTGTTACTGACCAGAGGTACTGATGGGGTTTATTGAGACCACAAAATGATTGATGGAAGATATAATGAGAACAAACTGGCTCATTCCCAGCTGGGAAAAAAAATACCCCCAAAGTCTGAAGAATTGAGAAGTTCTTTTAATTAGCATGCTACTAAAATGGCAAAACTTGCATGCTTTCCTCTCCTGTTGACAATATCACTCTCAGCTGATGGACTACAATTTGGTTTTTTTTTCAATTTGGACATGGTAAACACATTTACCTTACAAAAATCTATTTGTCTTCTATATATGTCAAATATTCTTCTGTTACATTGATGCAACATGCATTACCATTATTGCAATGGGAATTGTACTGATATTACAGGAGAGTTGGCTCAAGGTGATTACTTTTTATATTTTCAAGTGAAGACAAATCTGGTCTGCAAGTTCTAATTATTCTTGTAAAAATTGTCCCTGACACAGTGTCCAGGAATCCAGTTAAGTTACACCAGAGATTAATTTTTCTCATTATAATTTTTTAATTGTAAAAAGAAACACAATAAAGTTTATTTAAATTCTACAGTAGTTCCTGTTTAAAAGGTCAGTTTAATATTTAATTTGAAATTGGATAAAATTTGTGCATGTGTGTGTGGGTGACAAAGTAATGTTTAAACAATCAGACCTGACAGATGCTGACAGATACTGTCTAATATCCCTGCATGCAGATTGCATTGTGAATCACAAGGCTCAAGGTCATGCATCTATAGCCACCCAGAAGGCTTTCTTCTCCACGTGATGCACAAATTTAAGTTCCATTAAAGCTAAAGTAAGATGCAGATGCTTATTGGAAGGAGAAAAGACCAATCCTCAAAAATGTGGTATAATCAGTAGTGATGTGATTCATAGCTATTGCTCCCAACATTTGTAAATTATTTTTCAGTGATTAAATAAAACAGTCATGTAACAATAAACCTGTTATCACATATTAAAAAACCCCTTTGGGATATGATAGAAGAACCAGTCATAAAAAAAATGAGGAAAGGATTGTCTAGCTAGCCCTGCCCTCCAAATGTAAACAAGGGTAATAATTTTTTAATTTTTCAGACTCTGTGAAAACACTGACTTTCCAGAAAAGTATTTAATCTGAAAAAAACTGCAGTATTTTGATTAATATAGCCATTGTAATATCACATGAGAGCTTCAGTTCAGGTACACATTTTTGTGACATTCAAGTACCTCAAGAGAACCCTAGCTGAAGTAACACTCCATACTTCTTTGTCTCTACACTCCAAGAATACCCATTTGAAAAGACATCAAATGCTGAAGTCGTCCTTGGGATTCTGTGAAAAATGTTATGCTTTTCTCCCTCCCTCCTTGGTCTCACTCCCTTCTTTCCTTTCTTCCCTCCTTCTCTTTCTTCTCTTACTTCTTTCCCTTTTCTCCCTTCTCTCCCTCCCTCCCCACCCTCATGGAAGCTACAGGACTTACCACATTAATACCCAGTTTGGTCTCTTCTCAGAAACAGACTACACAAATATTGGTTTCCTTTGTGCATATGGAAAGATTCATCTCAGTACACAACCTCTCTGCCTACACCCAACACATTCCATCTGGATGGCCCTTCAGATCCCGCTTTGGGGTTCACTATAAAGTCTTGAGAACTGCTGTCTGAGAACAGACATGTACAGAGGGAGCCTTGAGGAAATTTTGTGAGCCATTGGTTGAGAAGGACAAAGGACTAGGAAAAGCACATTACTTGATCTTCACTTTTTGATTCAAGCTGGAGCAAAATGAGATTGGGTGGGATATGTGGTAGATTTATAAAAATCTTGTTCATATATTTGCATAAATAATGTGATTTTGGCTTTGCCTGCAATGGATTTTGTTGTTGAGTCTCTCCATGCCTGTAACTTATCCTAGCTTATAGTTACTGTAAATCTTGAAGAGATACTTAGCAAGGACAGCAACATGATTTTTAAAGAATCCCAGCTCATTTTGTGATGAAAAAAGCCCCATGTATGCAGCAACTAGTAGGTGAGCTCTCTGGATCTTCCCATTTTCATTGCCCTGCCAAGGTGGAATTTGGCTGCCTTACCTTTTGACCTTGCTTTTCAGCTTAGATCAACACTTATATCTCACAGAAAGGGAAAAAAACCTAGAGACCTACTTGTGTTTTTCACTCCATGAAAGCAGAGTTTGTCTTTACTTTTCAAGAGGGCCCCCTCAACTTAGTCTTTAAGGAGCTCAAAGAGAACTCTTTCTCTAATCACAGAAAACACATCAGAGTAATCAGCATGCTGGGAAAGGAAGGGCAGAAAAATTATGGGACAATTTAATGGTGATTTATTGAAAATTGGTAACTGGCAGCAGCACTTTATGGAGGAATCTCTGGATCAGATCTACATTTTAGGCCTACTGTGGTTATGAAAGAGGAAAATACATGGAACCTGATCCCTAACTGAACTGGAAACATCTTGTTACTCACTGCCTTTGACATATTGGCATTTCCCACAGCAAAACCTGTTATTTTCCTAGAACATTCCCCAGTCTTTTAAGGGGTGCATTGTATTTAAAGCAAAACAGGACAGAGTGCAGGATTTATAGTAACCACTGTTTTGTATCTTCAACTTCTGTGCCTGTTTAGTATTTGCGAATGAGGTGTCCAGGTCTGCAACAAATGCTCATGAAGACATTGCACAAGCAACTCTCCCATGGTTTGGCCAGTGCAGCTCAGTCTTGGTCCACCATGGCTACGCTGCCCCAAAGGTCTTTCCAGCAGATATTGAATATCCTGTAAAATGGTGCAGCTGTTTCTTCCTGTACTTGCATGGGGACTAGGATAAAACTAATAAATTTGTTTTCACTTGTGACTCAACTAAATGAACTTTAGTCATGAGAGGTAGAATACCTACAGTTACTAAAGAAAAAATAGTTGGGATAAGAAAGACCTACAGTTAAAGAACACCTGGGTATTAGTGCTATTAATCCCCATCTAAAATGGCATATTCAATGTAAAATATATATTACCAACACTACTGAAGACCTGAACATATTGATAATGATGAGTAGGGTCAGAAAAAGATGAGAACAGGAAGTATAATGAAGAGATTACAATCAGAAAGGGTATTAAGGGAAACCTTGCTTAATGAGGCTATTGGTATCAAACTACATTATTCATAGAGACTTTTGATTAGAGACAAATGTCAAATGTAACATACATTTCTGGGTGGCAAGTCTTCATTTGCATTTCAAATAAACAGTGTTAGTTCCTGTCTTTAGTGAAGCAAATGGTACTTTTATTTTTGAGTAAGTTTTTCCACATTCACAAAACACTTTTAAATCAATAATACAAAAGATGAAGTAGAGCTCTTGAACACAAAAATTCATTTAGACTTAGAAGTCATACAAAATCCCATGCATTTAGTGTTCACAAGTATTTCTAAGAACAGGATGGATAAGGGGTATACAAGCTAGTACAGATTTCTCCATTCTCCAATTTTCTTACTATTTTTTCCTCCTCATGTTTGTATTCCAGCCAAAAGTGCCTTCTGCCTTAGAACACTATGGCTCTACCACTTGAGGGCAGTGGATGGCTTTCTGTGCTGAATTTGAATAGGCATTTTTTTCCTTCTAATCTGGGCATCAGTTCTGTGTTTTCCTCTGTTTTTTCCCAAATCCTCCACCCTTTTGTGCTTTTTAAAATTCTTTAGCATTTCAGTTTACACACCACACAATGGGACATTTCCATTCTTTAAGACATGTCTTTCAAGGTGCACCTCTCAATCTCAGTGTACCAAAAAAAAAAAAAAAAAAAAAAAAAAAAACCAACATAGAATTAAGTCAGATTGGACTTCTGAAAGTTGTTTAATAAAGCAAGTTTTTTTAAGATACATTTTAGCAGCTTGTGATATAACTTCTCAGAGATAACTTTGATGTTCTCATAAGTATGTCAGCAGAAAGCTGTGCAGATTGTCAAAAATTATTGAGAACAACTCAGTGTATATGGTAAACAAAATCAGCATAAATCTTTCTTTTTGCAGTGAATACTTTAAACATGTCATCAGCACTATTATAATTTAATTCAAGTAAAAGTTGAGGGAATAATAGTTACATTAATTAATACTGTAGTTTTAATTGAGCAGAATGTGTGTGATGTTATTTATTCAAATTCTAATGAACTGCATGTCCTAAGTGTTTGGTAACACTTTGTCAAAAGTGATATATCAGTTACTGTCCTTAGTATTCATTGTTTGAACATGACTAAAACTGAATGGTTTTGGTATTCACGTGGGTCAAAAATGCAATACTACATATATCTTATTGTAATTTTCCAAAGCATTAATTGGTGCTGCTGTACAAATATGAACAGATAAGTTACATATGGAAACAGAAAGAGCCATAAACTTAAATTCCTAATTAAACACATTTCACTCTTGATGCCTAAGAGTGGCTGCACATATGTGAGGAAAATATCAAACATCTGCGTTTTTTAGGAAGATGAATGGAAGAGCCTCCATTTGACTGCATTTACAGTTTGTACTACCAGCACTTTCTGAGGAATACATCTGGTGCAGGTAGCTCAGTTTGCAAGCTGCAAATTGAGATGCATATTGAGCTCCGGGTGGAAACCAATGACAAGAGGCCATGAACTGCCAATCCTTTTGTTAACAAGGGGCACAAGACCAGTGGTACCATCCAGCCAGATGGGCACTGGGAGACACAACAGGAGTGGAGGACTCATGAGTAGGAGGGAGACTTGTGGCCAGATAGATTGTTAGGCATGTAAAACCCAGAGGTTTCTTTGTAGCAGGTTCTCCTCCAAGGCACCAGTTCAAGCTCTTTTGTGTTACTGTGCTGTGAATAAATTGCTTTATGGAATTAGACATCTGAGATTCTGATATGGGAAACATAGGGTAAAAGCAGTAAGGAAACCTGGTCTGACTGTTTGGGTGTGGTGTGTAGGGAGTTAAGCAGGGCATCTATCAGCTCACTGCAGTTGCACACTGACTTGGGCTCCAGCAACTAGAATCTCTGGTGCCATGAGTGTGACAGCCAGAGTCTTGTGAATGGTCAGACGGGGAAGTTTCCTTAACACACAATCTGTTAAATAACCCTTTGCCACAAGTTGTCCCAAAAGTAAGCTTGCAGAGCTCTAGGTCCCATGCCACGTTATGGCATTGGCTTTCTGCAGGTGGCCAGTTTTCAGCTGACCTTGTCCTTCTGACCTTGTTTCCTGCCTTGTAATGGTTGACTACTTAGAGGGTTGTAGAAGTATCAAGGCCTCCTCTGAGCACAGCTATACACAGATAAGGAATACAAATGTAAGTTTGGCTCTTTCAACTAGTCAGCATTGTGCCTGGATGGAGGAGGATGGGGCTCATCACATGTCTGGGTTCTCCTTTCTTTATAGCACACAGACTTGTGTAAACCAAGATATAACTCCAACATTTTCCCTTCACACAAAAGGAGCCAGGCCTTCATACCTGCTGTTCATGCCTGAGATGAAGATTTCCACAATTATCAAATGGCTTCAACACCTTTGTTTTTATTGAAGCCCTCACTGAAACATGTTAGTGATATTTAATTTTCAGGGATGGGAGTTCAATTCAGTTCAGTCATTTCTCTAACATTTTCTCAACATGGACCTCAAATGAGTGTGATGGGTTTGATAAATCCCAAAAAATTCAGATTAAGGTTTTAGTTTTAGCTAGGCCCCAATTCTGTGGGTCATGTGGTTAGGGACAAGTATCA
>JAWWEU010000081.1:123150869-123193944 GCA_035583155.1 Acropternis orthonyx | reverse complement strand
CGAGCGAGCTTGGACAGTGACAGTGAAATCCTCGGGACTGTCTACAGCACCTGGTACTAACCAGGGCTGACCCTGCTTAGCATCTGAGATCTGATGGGATTGGATGGCAGGGAGGCATTTAACTGCCCAGGGGACGGTCTCTACTGAGACTTGAACTCAGGTCCTTGGGATTTAGAATCCAGAGTACTCTCCTTTATGCCACAGGACCCAAATTTGGCTCCTTTTTTTTTTTAATTTTTTTTTTAATTCAATCTCCCACATTCTGTCATGAGATGGGCCCTCTATAAATTAATAAAGCAATAAAATGAATAAAACTTGATGTAACATTTCTTAATGATTGCTGTAATGTTAAAAAAATCAAATGAAACATTAACTTCATTTGATCTTTTTATAGCTAGATATACTGAAAAAAAACATCAAATAAGGATACCTTGAATTTCACTTTTTCACTTGGGACAAGAATGTTTTATGTATACTGTCTGTCAGAAAACTGCAGTGAAAACTTCGTAACACATAAGTGTTATCCATCTGCATAATTTTCCATTCTTTTTGGCCTTCTATCACATTTTCCTGTGTTTTAACTTTTTGAGTACTTTTTCCTTTTGACCCAGTCTATTTTCATTCCTTCATTATTAAAAATTACAAGAATTTCAGTAAGCCTGTGTGTTCTTTGCACTCCTTTTAATATTTTTGAAGCTCTTGCAAGACTGGATCTTTTCAGGAGGACTAAACCCTCTTTTCCCACATGCTTATACTAGTAAACAAAGCAGCAAAGGTTCACTTCCCATCCTGTGATCCCCTATGGTATTAAATGATCAGTATATTTCCTGGCATGAAACCTGGATCATTGAGGGCTCTCTGACAATGTTTCAGGATGGCTCTGTTGGTTTCATGGTTTAGAAACTATTTCCAACAGGAAGATTTTAAACTGGGGGAAAATGGGAGAATCTAACTCTATGGATAGATTTTGTATAGCTGTTTTCCTCAGAGCCACTGTATAATCCTTGCCATCTTGGTTATTATTAAAGAAACAGATGACGGATTTTCTATAGACAGATCAGCAATTTTGTCTTCACAGAACCGCTGTTTAAATTTCTTTGATACAAAATACTGACCTTTGTCAAGGCTTTATCATAGCTTCCAGTAATTTTGGTAATAAATATATCCACATCTATTACAATAAGCCAAACCACCTTTGAAGCATCTTAAAGAACATCAGCAAAAAATGAGGGGAAGAGGAGGGACAAGTACCAATCTCTTTACCCTTGTGACCATTGAAAGGACTCAAGGGAATGGCATGAATTTGTGTCAGGGAAGGTTTAGGTTGGATGTCAGAAGAAGGTTTTTCACCCAGATGGTGTTTGGACACTGGAACAGGCTCCCCAGGGAAATGATCACAGCATCAAGCCTGACAGAGTTCAAGAAGTGTTTGGACAAGGCTCTGAGGCACATACTGTGACTCCGGGTACACTGTATAGGGCCAGGAGTTAGACTCGATGCCAATGAGTCCCTTCCAACACAGCATATTCCATGATTCTATGACTCTATGATTGTGATTCTTTGGTAGTATGATAAGTGCCTGCACATCTTAAGATTGTTCCCTTGAAGACTCATGGCCCAGATTTCAACTTCTGAATTAATTCATGCCAGGACATGATTTGTGTGGGTAATGTGCTCCAAAGTCCAAGCCAAATAAACAGTATGGAAAGACTGCACCAGGTTATGCTTCCTTCACCCCATGTATTTCTCCAGCACTATCCTACAGGCTCTGAACACTTCAGAACTCCTGGATGCTTTCATAACACACTCCCAGTGACAAAGCATATAGGATTGGTTTCTTCATGTTCAAAACCACCACTCTGATGACTTGAAACACAATCCCCATGATTTTTGAAATATTTGGAGCATACACACACACACAATGCATAAAGTACAATGTAAAATCCTCACAATGAATGAAGGGTTAATTTGACTGTAGGACTGCAGGAACCTAACAAGAAACCCAGAGAAAGAAGAACTTCAGTCAAATACTTTGATGTGAACCCATCCAGATTATGACACTAATCTCTTAGCCTGAGACTAACAGTTGACAAGGGAAGACCGACAGGTATCATCTGTCCAGACCTTTGATGTGATCCCACATGCCATCCTTATCTTTAAATTGGAGAGATACGGATCTGATGGGTAGACTATTCAGTGGATAAGGAATTGGCTGGATGGGCATAGATATGTGGAAGCCTCTGATGAGTGGTGTCCCTCAGGACTCTGTTTTGGGAATGGTGCTCTTCAATATCTTCAGTCACACAGACAGTGAAATCGAGTGCACCTTCAGCAAGTTTGCAGATGACACAGAGCTGAACAGTGTTAGATGACACAACAGAAGGAAGCGATGCCATCCAGAGGCACCTGGACAAACTTGAGAAGTGGGCCCACAAGAACCTCATGAAGTTCAACAAGGCCAAGTGCAAGGTGTTGCACCTGGGTTGGGGCAATCCCAGGTATGCGTATATACTGGGAGAAAAAATCACTGAGAGCAGGCCTGCAGAGAAGGACTCAGAGGTTCTTCTGGATGAAAAGCTGGACATGAGTCACCAGTGTGCACTTTCAGCACAGGCTAAACTCATCCTGGGCTGCATCTAAAGAGAACTGGCCAGCAAGTTGAGGGAGGTGATTCTCCCCCTCTACTCTGCCCTTGTAAGACTCTGTCTGAAGTACTGGGTCCAGTTCTGGAATCCTCAGCACAAGTAAGACACAGACCTGTTCGAGCAGGTCCAGAGGAGGGCCACAAAGATGATCAGAGGGCTGAAACATATCTCCTATGAAGACACTCTGAGAGAACTGGGGTTTTTCAGCATGGAAAAGAGAAGGCTCATTGTGGTCTTTCAGTACTTATGGGGGACTTATAAAAATAACGGAGAGGGACTTTTTATAGAGGCAGATAGTGACAGGACAAGGGGCACTTGTTTTAAACTGGAAGAGGTCAGGTTTATGTTAGATATTAGAATGAAACTCTTTACTTAGGACATGGTGAAACACTGGAACAGGTTGCCCAGAGAGGTTGTGGATACCTCATTCCAGGTTAGTTGAGTCTCTGAGCTACCTGGTCTAGTGGAAGGTGACCCAGCCCATAGCATGTGGGTTGGAACTAGATGATCTTTAAGGTCCCTTCCAGCCCAAACCATTCTGTGATTCTATGACTAATATTTGTCCATCTTATATTTTGGTGCATATACATAACTTCTGCTCTTAAGCTCTAAAGCAGTAACCTCCAGGAGGAAGACCAGCTACCTGTCATAATGCTTTCAGTCCCTAAAATTTATCTAATATTTTACATGTGTCAGATATTTCAGGTAAATGTTCTTTTCATGCTGATATAAAAGAATGTACCTTTAGCAAATGCAGCCACTGGTTCCTTAAAAATTGTAACTTTCTTTTCTATCTTGGTGGATATTTGAAAGACAAAATCCCAAATATCTACCCATAATATTAAAACTCTTGAAGTCCAGAGAAAATAAAATCATTGGAAGTGTTTTGGTTAATATATCTATTTTTACACATCATAAATAAAACCAGGTAAGTTTCTTTCATGTGATCTACAAATATCAAGAAGAAAAGAAAGCTTTCATATTTTGACAGTAGTCACCTCTTGCTGATCACTGAGGTCCTTCTGTCAGTCAGCACAGCTGACAAGAGATTCCATGCTCAGATATCACAGAATCACAGAATATGTTGAGCTGGAAGGAACCCACATGGATCATCCTGCACAGGACCTCCTAGAGTCAAACCATGTGCCTGGGAGTATCATCCAGATGATTCTCGAACTCTGGCAGGCTTGGTGCTGTGATCACTGCCATGGGGAGACTGTTCCAGAGCTCAACCATCCTCTGGGTGAAGAACCTTTTTCTGATATCCAATCTAAACCTTCCCTGACACAACTTCAGGCCATTCCCTCAGGTCCTGTCACTGGTCACCACAGAGAAGAGATCAGTGTCTGCACCTCCTTTTCCTCTCACGAGGAAGTTGTAACTGCAATGAAGTCTCCCCTCAGTCTCCTCCAGGCTGAACAGACCAAGTGCCCTCAGCTGCTCCTCATACAGCTTCTCCTCAAAGCCCTTCCCCATGTTTGTTGCCCTCCTTTGGACACTCTCTAACAGCTTAATGTCCTTCTTATATTGTAGTGACCAAAACTGCACACGATGTTCAAGGTGTGCAGAGCAGAGCAGAATGGGACAATCCCCTCCCTCGACTGGCTGGTGATGCTGTGCCTGATGCCCCCCAGGACATGGTTGGCCCTTCTGGCTGCCAGGGCACTGCTGACTCAGATTCACCTTGCTGTTGACCAGGAACCCCAAGTCCATTTTTGCTGCACTGCTTTCCAGCATCTCACTCCCCAGTCTGTACAAACATCCTTTCTCTGGATTTAAATGTTTAAGAGTCTTCCTTATTCAGACCACTGCTTCAAACCCATTTTTAAATAGTTTTGTCTCTCTGCACTTTCTCCACTACTAAGCATATATTACAAGCAAATATCTGGCCACCATAGTGAGAACTACTTTCAAAATTTTTGGAAGTCAATGTCTTCTTTAGGAAAGGAAAATTAGTTAAGTTCTGTCTTCAGGTCTTCTTTATAGAACTTTTCATTTAGTTGTGAACCTTTTCTGCATCTAATCTAGTCTTCAAGAAGACATGGTGTTTCATAACTGTTTTCAGGCTCTTGGCAACTATATTAGATGTTGCTGCTTTGGTTTCACCAAGTTCGTGTTTGGAAGATTTGCCTTGAAATAATCACAGCCAAAGACTTAATTATTTAAGAGAAATCAGAGACTGAAGAACAATTTATGTCTGTCTGTTCCCTGACTATTCTTTGTGTGTTGTCCCAAGGGTTAAGCTCCAACATACTGGGAAGCATGAAAATAATATTTACATTGTCTATTATTTTTAAATAATTATTTCATTAGAGAGTGGAATTTATATGCAACTCAGGAATAACAATACTGTGTACATTAGCTGAGGCAAAATTAAGCCAAATATATATTTATGCCTTTTTTGTTTTTAATTGGATAGTTGCCAGAATAGTACATACCAATGCTTAACAATGAACAAGGAAACTGTGGTTTTTTGTTCAAAGAAGTTTTTTAGTTCAGTTGAAATTACTTTATGAAAAGGTGTACTCAAAGAACATAGTAAGTAACCAGAGAGTGTTGTGAGGTTAAGTCATAATTTTGAAGCTCTTTGGGAGTTTGTATGTGGATGAAACATTAGAGACATGAATGAGACAAGAATCCAGAGGTTTTACCACCTGCAAGAATATATTTCTCTGTTTTTACAAAAATTTGAGTGTGAGTAAAAATGGATTCAGATTGGTTTTATAGACATTCAATAATGATAACTGCACACAACTGATGACACACATCTGGATTTTCTCTATAGAACAAAAAGCACCACAGTGTGTAACACAATTCAAAGGCTTAAAAGAATCTGAAAACTGGAGAGTTTAAGGTCAAGGACAGTTCATTATAACTGCAGTCATTACTCTCTTTTCTGGTTGTTTTTTTTTTTTTTTTTTTTTTCACCTTCTCACTTCTAATCCTTTTGCTGATCTTCCTTCCCTTTACTGTGTGCTTTCTCCAGGTTCTCATTACTGTTGTTTAATGTGTTAACAAATATTAATAAGTATCTCAATGGTAAACTACAAGGCAGGATATAACACAGACAAGTAAGATTTACACACCTCATTTTAAGAAAAATATAATAGAAAAATATAATAAAATTAATGAGTAGTGGTTGATTTTTCTGCCAGTGTGAAGCTGAGTAATCATGCCACCCATGGGATCAAAAAGGTATCTTGATTGTGAAATAATGCCTTCAGCCTTTGACTTTCTATTGCAATATATAATAATGTGTCCTTGGAGCACAGTACACAGTGTCTGTTTTCTCAGAGCATGTAGAGTATCCATTTTGTGCTAATCAGGACATAGTACAGATCTTTTTGGTCTGCAGGGAGTATGATGACCTGGAGAGTATCTGCATCACATACAGTGGTGGAGGAGGGAAGGTAATTTTTCCTTTCGCAGACACAATGGAATGAACAGAGTAGGAAATTGCTAAAGAGAAAAGATATCTGTATGTTTGCACAACAGTTTAGCTTAGATGGTGTGGAACTACACTTAAAATAGTGTTTGTCACAAAATATGGAAGAAGACAGAAAAGGTTAGGACTGTGTACACTGGTGATGACCTGGCATAGATCAGATGAGTTTTTAGGTTAAAGAAGGTAAGAGTGGAGAATGGTACAACTGGTAAATGGACCTTTAATATCATTGAGTTCAACCATTAACCTAGCACTGCCAACTTCACCTCTAAACCACGCTCCCAAGAGCCACATCTAAATGTCTTTAAAATACCTACAGCGATGATGACTCCACCACTTCCCTGGACAGCCCATTCCAGTGTTTGACAACCCTTTTGGTGAAGAAATTTTTCCTAATATCCAATCTAAGTTTCCCCTTCAATATGAAGCCATTTTGTCTTGTCCTTTTGCTTGTTACTTGGGAGAACAGACCAATCCCCACCTGGCTGCACCTTCTTTTCAGGTAGTTGTAGAGAGAAATAAGGTACCCCCTGGGTCTCCTTTTCTCCTGGCTAACCAACCCCAGTTCCCTCAGCTGTTCCTCATAGGACTTCAGACCCTACCCCAGCTTCATTGCCCTTGTCTGGACATGCTCCAGTGCCTCCATGTATCTCTAGTACTGAAGGACTCAGAACTGAACATAAGATTCAGAGTGCAACCTCACTAGAGCTGAGTACAGGGGGCAATCATTTCCCTAGTCCTGCTAGCCACACTGTTTCCAAGCCAGGATACCACTTGTCTTTTTGCCACCTGGGCACACTGCTGCCTCATGTTCAGCTGGCTGTTCAACAGCACACCCAGTCCCTTTTCCTCTGGGCAGCTTTCCAGCTGCTCTGTTTCAAGCCTGTAGCACAGCATGGTATTGCTGTGACCCAAGTGCAGGACCTGGCACTTTGTCTTCTATAACCTCACACAGCTGGCCTAAGCCTATCTATCCAGCCTGTCCATACCCCTCTGCAGAACCTTCCTTCCCTCCAGCAGATCAACATTTGTGCCCAGCTTGGTGTCATCTGCAAACTGACTGTGTGGGCACTGAATCCTTTCATCAATTACAATTATATATCAGTTACTTCGAAGATGAAAACCTGTTGTTTCTTACTGCCGTTCTCCTTTACTTCATCAGTATTCTTAAACCCCTTTGCTTTCTGTAGCTTCTCCTCCCTCTTTGTTGTAAAAATGGAGACTCTACCTATTTCACTGGAATTTCTCTAGACTTTGTAGTAGTGCCTAACAATGAATCTCCTCAGAAACAGAGGATGTCACCCCTTCCAGTGACATCAAGTCCCATAAAGAAGTTTTAATCTTGGAACAATTTGAGAAATTGAGGCATGCTTTTTTCTTTTTTTTTTCTTTTTTTTTTTGGATTGTGAGAATAATCCTTTAAAGAAAGTCTGAAGTTGCACCCCTCATTACAAATAAAAGTACATTAAACATAAACTCTAACATTTGAAACAGCCACATTCCACTTACATTGTATAATCGTTACACAAAGGGCCAATAATCACTTTGTACAAAAGAGATAATGCAGCATAATATAAGTAGTAGTTTAAGCAATTATCTGGTAGAACAGTTAATCATCACCCTCAGTTCACAGCCTTTTGTTTCTCAGGAATACACATGTCAGATTGTAATTAAATGCATTCACACTATTCAGCCCTGTGCAGGCTGCCTGGGTGAACAGTGGAACCAAGCTGGAAAATACAATACAGACAAGTTTAGACACAGCTTTTATGACCATGTCTGCCTGGCATGGGGTCTTTGCTCACAAATTTGTTATGTAAGGGTGAAACTACATGGCAACAAATTATTTATTAAAGAACACAATTTATAGTAAAAACAATGGCTATGGAAAATTTATTTTCACAGTATTTTTTATAATTTCAAAGCATTTTTTACAGCATGGATTATCTGTCTGGAAGTAAATATTCTGAAACCAAAAGCTTTTGGAAACAGGGAGATTAATTCAAAATCGGCCTTGGGAAAAAAACAAAACAAACTTGAAGGGACACACACTCCCACATAGAAAAAACAAAACAAAACAAAACAAAACAAAACAACACAACTACAAAACTCCTAAAGGCAGACATTTTTCCAAAGTAGATCTGCAGATACAGTAGTCTGTGGCTGATTGAGGTAAGCGCAACTAGAGTGTGAAACCATTTGCATTGTAAACAGTGATCTGTGAGAGACAAGAAGGGGGTTGGGGAGGCACCTTACTTGTTTTGAAGTGTGGTTATTCCATGGCTTTCCTGAGACGAAGTTCCAACGTCTAATGAAGACAGCTGAGACATCTGTAATACAGAATAGTCCTCACCGTCGGATGATTGTAATTATGGTTTCGAGAGATGGCAACAACTAATTCCCACAGACAGACAGAAGTGTTCTAGCCTTGCTGTGAGACAGCTGTGTTGTAACTGTGCACTCTCATCTAAGATACAGACCTTTACAATTTTCCAGGCTGCACACACAGAGCTGTCTTAGATAGCTGAGCATCAAGCTTGAGCTTTTGCCTAGTCCATATTTGAGTGCCAAACTAAGTTAAATCTTATAAATGTGAATTATCTGTGTACAGTAGAAGATTGCTTGTCTAACAATAAAGACAACCAACTTAATTTCTTGGCTGGTGGTAGAAAACCAAACCAAACCCCTACTTGTACAGCTCTAGTTAAGAGTTGTGTATATTTTAATGCATAAATTGATTTTTACTGGCCTAGGACTGAGTCTATTAATCTTATATTTCCTGCTATATTTCACACAATGTTGGTTATTGCTTTTTAATCCAGCTAATCATGTAGTTATATCTAATTTAGTAGTATCTTCTAATAAAATGAAAACGTAAATTTAAAAGTACAGGTGGAAAAAAAATACCCAAGCTCATCCCAGCTCCCTACATTCAAAATCAAAATAGCTAAATATTTTTTTTTTTTTTTTTTTTTTTTTTTTTTTTTTGCAGTGAGTTCAGGCATATGCAATGTATATGAACATCTGTAGCAATTTCCTTTGTTTCATAATCTTCCTCTAATCTTCTCTCCCATCTTCAACAAGAATCTGCAATGAATAGCCCAGAGATACCTCAATAGCAGCATATACTTTCTATAGTCTATGGCAGTCTCATGATCAGATAGAAAAACCAACAAACCTAGAAAGCTCTTACAAGCATGCAACAAGGTATTATTATAGGTACCCAACCCAATCACTTTGTCTGTGTTGCAGATGTCTTAGTGCAGTCAGAGTACAGACATTTGCTTGCATTTATAAAAAGCTGTGAATCCCAGGACAACCTTGCTATTCCCTGGCACAAAGTGGTGCTTAAACAAAGCATTACTTAGCAGCATTTTTTTTTTTTTCACTTGAAAGAAAGATAGTCTGTGAATCAAATACCTTTTAATCTAAAATTGATTATTTCAGCAAGTAGCCAAATTTGATTTTAGCAATTTAAAAGAAAAGCAAAATAAAATGCAAATGAATAATTGATGATGAAATAAGGATGACAAGCTACTTGGCAGACAAATGTAATGAAACTGCAAAGAAGCAGAGCCTACAAATCTGCATTGTTATATAACATATTATGTTATACACACTGAACTACTGTAGTCTATTTAAATATTAACCCTTCATATGTTTGCGAGTTTCCCAAGAGCCTGATCATAGATTTTGCTGGCTCATTAAACAACTTCTGTTTAACGTCTTAGGCACTGGCTTGGCTTGCCTCACTTCTCATTTCTGGCTTCTACTTACCTTGGAGTGAAGGAAGAGAGCATGACAAGGAACTAATATGGTGGATAGTTCAATGTTCTGTGGTTAATGTTATATGACAGGATGAATGATGATTGAATTCTAAAACAGAGACAGTAACTAAAATTAAACTAGTTGGAAAACTTAGGGCCCCCTTTCCTTGGGGGGGAAAAAAAAAAAAAAAAAGATGGCTTTATCTAGAAAGAAAACTACCAGAGGTTAAAGGGCTCGTCTTTAATCAGCTTTAGGGGCAAATGCAGTGTTTTCCAATGTATCAGTCACTGCTTAGATACAGGGAGGTCACCACATTTATTATGTTCATGTCCCATAAAAAAGAACTTCATTCTGCCCTCCTAATAGCTAATCCCATGGCCAATAAAAGTTGACTTGTCCCACTGAACTGAAGTTGTATCAAAACTTTATAACTGCACTTTTATTGCATACTGAAACCAAAACTCAGCACTGTACTGGCTATTAAAAAGAAAATTAACTGCATCCCAACCAAAAACAGGACAATCCTCAATATGAAACTTCAGGAGGCCTCAAAATATATGCAGTTTGTACACATTTTCAAAAGAAACATTTGCAATATACATTTTCCAGGAAAGAAAATGCCCAAAATCAGAGAGTAGTGGGGTTACCTTCTTCCCAGAAATAAAATCAACTCAGTATAAACTCTACCTCAGAGCTCAAGGGATTAATTATATAAGAACATAAACTTTCCTGTATGTGGATATTGTACAACCTTCTTCTTAAAAATAGGTCTGATCCTGGAAAGTGCTGAATGACTTTATCTCTTCAAAGGATTGTATACTGTGGGTTGGACATTTTATTCAAAAGCACCAGCAGTCCAGCTTGACTCGAATGCCCTTAGACCTAAACCCACTGGAATTGGCAAAAGTATGCCAGATATTATTTAAATATTTTTAATTTGTAATAACAGTTCCTATTATTTTATTCTTATTATTAAACTTGTCTATAGTTCCCCATGGTCAGGTACACATCTACAACACTCAGACTTTTGAAATGTTCCCATTTGTTTCCTTGAGAATACTGTTTCACAGCCCATATTTAAACAAGCTTGAATTTAAAAAGTGATTCTGCCAGCTGATAGCTTAAAAGACTTTTCAGTACTCCTATTGACATTAGCTCTTATATTGCCAGTGAAAAAGAAGACTGCATGTTTTAGATTTGTGAGGGAACACCTTTGTAAAATGACAGATCTTATATAACCTCGGCCTTGTCAAGTTGCTCACACACACAGACAGACTCATTAAACCAAACCAGGTTTTGCAGCTACTGCATATAGTATGTAATAGAAACATAATAACCAGACAAAAATTTTTGCTTCTTTCTTCATCTAACATATGCCTTAATGAATTTCTGTTGCTTTTGTAAATAACTCATGGTTGTCCCTTTTCCCCTAAGATATGCATGCAACTTTCGCATTAGCATTAGTAGAACTCATGTACATGAGAGAAACTGTTGAACTGAGTGCTATATATTCAATTTATAAAGCTTGAAGATCAAAAGTTAGCCTTAATGAGGCAAACAACCTATGCTTGCTTTTCTATTCTTATTAAACATAGCACTTTTATAAAATGTTTTCTTCAATCGTTTTAGAGAAGCTGTTTAAAGTAAGTACCCTGCTAATAATGTAGCCCTAGGTGATTGGAACATCTGAACATTTTAAAATGTTGATTAAATTAGAAAGGGGTAGAAGGAATTTTTAAGAATATGAGCTCATATTCATTACAGTAAAAATTATTAAAACACTGGGATCTCACTAAGGTAAAAATCATTATCTTTGTAGGGCAAATTTAATTTGTAATAAACAAGCTCTTGATCATTAATTCTCTCCACTGTACTTCATTCTCTGCATTGTTCAAATTGGATATCCTCTGCAATGAAGCCCAAAAAGACAGTAAAAAAAACCTTTTTTTTTTCCCTATACATTTCACCTTGCTTTGGATAGATAACTGGATAGTTACAACAGGAAATAAAAGAAGAAATATTGAGCAAACAATGTTTTAGCAAAATCTTTTTGTCTAAGAAATAGCAGTAGACAGATGACAGTGATGAGGGGAGGGTGTTATTGTTATTCTCACTGTTTTGATGTCATTACCATGCTATTTCCATTGTTCTGACATAATCACTTGTTTGTTCTAATTGCACCAATCTCAACAGGATGGTATTTGTGTCATTCATCAACATGAATAAATAACTTATATTTTACTGTGTAATTCATACATGTCAAATATACATACAGTAAAGCTTTAACACCTTGTAGCATCCAATGTATACATTATCCTATTCCAGAAAATCTTTTGTATTTTAAAATTTATTTGACAGATAGATACACTTAGATGTAGATAATTAGGTACACATGAAAACTGTGGGCATTGCCAGTAACAGGATGAACCTTTTCTTATACATGATCTACACTATTCCACTTTTACCAAGGTTTTAGCACACTATTTTCAGACTGAAGCATTACTTCTACTCATTTTCTGTGGATCCTCAAGAGCAGCAGATCAGTGGGAAGTGTTGGGAGGGGGTGGGCATATGTGTAAAATTGGTTTTTTGTACAAGCTCTTTTTCATGCAAGACCTTTCTTGTTATTGTTATTCAAGCTACGTATTTTGGGATGCTGTGCTATCTATTGAGCAGTGTGCCTGTTGGTCTATTTAGACATATACATGGGCAATTGGTGCCCTGAATTAAAAGATTTGCATTGCTCCAGAATTGCTGGCATAAGGTATAAAACCCAAAACTAAAATAGAGAGGAACGTTTTTCACACATGCTTCTCTGTAAATTTTCTTCCTCTGCCTGACAGACACATTAACTACTGAAAATAAAGTATAATCCACTATATCACAGCTGTGTGTCCTTCTGAGCATTCATGTGTGCATATACTTGCATTTCTTATTCTCCCTGCCTGCATATTGTCTGCATAGTTCATATACCTGAGAGAATGTCTCTTTGTATATATGTATTTATCAAAAACCAGATATTCACATGTTTTAGTCTCATAATAAAATTTTATAGCTCAATGATATTATTTCACTTATGGCACCTCTACTAAAAATTTGGTTATAAAATAAGTGAAAACAGAAAAGAAGTTGAAAGCTCCGGTGTGTTTCAAACACAGAAATCCCCAGCAACAAGGCAGAAAATGCAGTTTGAGTTTATAGTGGTCTTTTTAGTAGACATATACTAGCAATTAATTTGATCTATAGTCTAAGAGGTATTTTATAATTAATTTCTCAGCATTTACCACATACAAGCCATCACTTTAGAGTGCTATGTCATTAACAAAATCCCATTTTTTCATAGAGAATAGGCATACTGATCTACATTTTCCCATGCCGCCTAGCCAGAATGGACTCGAGGGATATTATCTTATTCAGAAAGAACCTTTCAAGGTTGAATAAAAGAAATGGTGCAGGGTCCCTGGGAGAGGGAAGTGATCATCATTTTCACCTTCAACTCTTCTTTGATGTGGCAGAGTCAATTTTTAATCAGCAGCCATCAGACTGGGCTTCATTTCGCCTTACAAAGTCCTATTACTCTGCCACTTTCTGGAAGGAGGTGATAAGGACAATGCTCTTCTTTTTCTCTTCATAGAGCCCCGCATATGATGAGTCCCTTTGGAGAGGTTTGATAAAAAAAAAAAAAAAATGAGTGAGTACGTAGGGATAAAGGTCACCTCTCTGCTAGAATTAACTGTTCAAGACAACAAACTTTTGATTCCAGTGTATTTGTTTTTAGCAATTCTTCTGTATTCTTCTATATGTAGTTTTTGTGGTCAGCAGTAACAAGACAAGAGTTAATCCCCGTGAAGCTTTTGATCTAAATGCTACTTCAGATTATTGGCCTCCACAGAGAAAAAAACAATAAAGTGAAAAAAAACCCCTCACAAATAAACACACACTCTCCTCCCCCACCAGACACATACCACAGACACTCAACTGCTCCGGTACTAAGTGGACATTCTGAAATGAGCAACACAAAGGAAATGACATAAAATTAAAATACACCTATTTTATCAAAGCATCTCAAAGTTATCCTATAATACAAGAATGCACCATGTATCCTTATGGATAAATGACAGAAGAGATATTCCCTACAATCATTGAAATTAAAAAAAAAAAACACACCCCCTCTGGAGGTGTTTTTTATGTTAAATAAACCTAAATTATTTTTTAAACTATGCATTCATGCAGAAAAAAACCTCTATAATCTCTTAGTATCATTTATTGTAGTCAGCAGTCTTAATTGCCTCCCTGAAATGGATCAGAGTACTGGGAATTACACACGAAAATGATGTTACTACTCTCCAGTCTTCACATTCCTTGATATAATCTCATTAAAAATATCAAGCCTCTAGGTGAGGGAATACATATGGATGCTAAACGCATTTTAAACAGGAACACCTAAACTGATGACCTAGTTATTACAGAACAAAGCAGCTGAAGATGAATTTTAATGCTGAAGTAAAGCAGTTTTCTTTTTTGGTTATTACTATAATTATTAACATACTTTTGGGCTGAATTTTCTTATTTTCCCTGGAAAAAAAAATATAATTCTGACCCAATCAAAACAGTGAAATGACATTTTTGGCACAACATAAACTCTTATTTTTCAGTAAACCACACCAGCTAAAAAAAAATAAAAAAAAAAAAAGAACCCAGTATAGACCCAATAGTTTCATTAGCTATAGTTACCATAAAGAGGTAGGAAAAGAAGCATGTCAAATTATGATTTTTGTTTCAAAAAAGCTAACTGCATTAAAAAAAAAAAAAAAAAGAAAAAATCTCTAGAGAAAATAGACTCATCTCTCCCAGGCAAATAAATGGCAAAGGAGGGGGGAAGTTATGCTGAATTCCACACATGAAACAAATAGATTTTAGAGAATTGGATTTCCTTTTATAAATTTCAAAGAATAATTCTGCAAGGGTATAGAGCCTGAAATATCATATATGTTTTGTGGTCTGTTGTGTTGCAATAAAAACATCATTTCTTCTTTGGTGCAGATTAATGGAGGCAGTATATGGACTGGCCTTCAAAACAAGTAGTTTAAATATATTTAAAAATATCCGAAATATTTTTATTATCAATGTTATCATGTCAGCTGTGTGAGTTCCGTAGATTACACCCAAGACACAGAGCATTTTAAATTAATTTCATGAAAAAAATGACTACTATATTATACTATGCTTTGGAAACAAACGGTCATAAACACTTTCTCAGTAACTGAATTAAATTTAAAAAAAAAAAAGGTAGTAAACTCACTGCATGTGAGGCTGTATTGTTGTTTGCATATGATAAACTCAGATTCAGAGGTTTTAAGCCAAGTGCTGATATTTGTTTTTCAGAAAAAAACCACACAAAAATAATAATAAATAACCTTTTCCCCCCCTTCTTTAGTAGTGTCATTAGTTTGTCGTCAGAAATGGCCTGCTTGGGGGATTGGTGACACAAGATAGTGAATTTCATGTCATGGCTGCCAGTTCAGGTCTGTCATGTGTACATGAGAATAATTATCCTCTGATGGCTGTTGAGTGACTTGTGTTATAAGTAGCAGTATCATAAGGAGTGATAGTGGTCACAGTAGTGGAAGTCTTATCAGGGAAGACTAATGATTACATGAGAAAGAAGACTGAATTTCCTTTTTTCTTTCAGGAGCTATTCCTCCCAGATAGGCTCGTAGTTTGCAGAATTTTCCACACTTACATCTTGGAGAGGATCTTTTGGTTATAGTACCGTAACTAAACAGTGACAGAAGCCCTCTCTCACCTAAGAACTTCAAGTAGTCCTTCATTTAATCTAAAAAAAAGAAGGATCAAACTTGATCTGAATTGAATGGATCAGTCTTTATTTTTCTGGATAGATCTATTAAGTTGTGTGAATATTTTGCTGCACTTTCACATGGCCAGATGCCAATCCTATGCTTGGACAAAGCAAATGGAAGGCAAGGGAGGGACTTCAGACAGAGCCACCTGAGAGGGATTAGCTATGGCAATCATAAGAAGTTGTGATGATAACTTCTCCCTATCACTTGGCTACATGGCCAATTTTTTAACCTTTAGGATTTATTGTGGTTCTATTTCTTAAGATTTAGTTTAAAATTCCAAGGACTACAAATACAAAGTATGGATAAAAATCTTGTTGAAGATCAAGGTCAACAGACTTGTGAAAAGGCAGACTTTTGATATAGCAGTCCTCCTACATAACCTAGTGATTTTGAGTTTCTGTCATGGTTTCCTCTCAGAAATATAGCTCAGTGGGATATGAGGCTGAGGGCAAGACTCATATCCTCAGTGGGTGACTCGGTGGGGTTCAGATCAAACAAAAGTTAATTTAGGCAGCTGCTTAAGCTTTGTGACCTCTAGAATTGCAATATCTCTGGTCATTAAGATACCTTCTTCTCATGAATCTCAGAGCATTGTTTGGTGCAGACTGTCTGCAATACATGCCTTGCTCTTGAGACTCGTTGCTTATTGTTGTGTCTGCCTATGTCAGATCTGTAGACTCAACCTTATGTTCTTGAAAGGCATTGACCAAATGTCAGAGACAGAGACACTGTAATGTAAACTATTTTAATGTCCTACACAACCACTGTCTAAAGACTTGTATTCCAAGTCTCTAGGCACATCACAATTGTTCTGCTCCTGCTCTATCATTGAAAGAGGTACTTCTCTGGACTGCCATCAGACAGATCTATAGGGATGCTCACACATTCGTACTGCACATTTCAGTCAAAATTCAACTGTCTAAATCTTAGAAATTATTTAGTTAATCTAGAACATTTTGATTTAAATAGATTAGTAAACTATTCCAAGAATAGTGGAGATGGCAGAACAATGTGTGGTAAGCTGTAGTGAAGTCATAAGTCAGGAAAGTTATAACCTTTCTCAGATGGCACTGATGCAGCAAGAAGTGTACATTTATCCACAACTGGACAGACTTGAAGATCTATCAGAAGAAAGGTAAGAAAAATTGAGGTACCTATTAATCTCAGGAGGGAGATAAACTTCTAAGCTGTGTATAAGGTTGTTGTTTAATGCTCATTTAATGTAAAGTGGTAACCTCTCCGCATTAACAAAAGCATTAATGCTGCTCTCAGGAATATGCAATGCACTTAGAAACTGTAAATGTTTTTAAACAAAATTTATATGAAAATCAAGGCTTATGTTAAGAGAATGTTGCTCAGGTTGAAGAGTACTCAAAATTTGGAAAATATAAAAGTTAGGTAACTTGAGCATGTGTACAATAAAATGTAAACCTGAATGATAGGATCACATACTTAAATCACCCTCAGTAGCCTCATTTTATGTGTTGTCCAAGACAATCCTCAGTAATTAACTTCATCATTTATATTCTCACTGTTTTTTGTTGACTATAGACCTTATTGAATGCACAATGCCCACATTCTGTTCTGAGGACACAAAGCCAGAAATCCGTAGTGATTTTTCTGTGGCTATTCATTAATGTTGCATATATGTAATTCAAAATATTAGCCAGTGTGTTTCCTGTGATCAGAAGTGATAAGCTGTTTTACTATTAGGGAATTCACTATAGGATGGCTTCATCTATTTGGTCAGAGATAGATATACCAAATTCTCTGAAAATGTGAGCAAAAAACATTAAAATCAGAAATACAAGGTAATTTTAGAAGGCCAGTTTGAGACCTCAGAACCTGATTTTTGAGGCTCTCCACCATTACATTTTGTACACATAGTACACAGATCCACAAGTTAATCAGTCATGAAGACCACATACTAAGGTTTTTTCGTCCCAAAATGAAGAACATATAACTATGAATCACCTTCTGAATACTTGGTTCAATTGACTTGACTAACATTGCATGGCAACTTGAAGCCATTTCCTCTTGTCCATAGGAACTTTGCAAGAGAGGCAGGGCCAACGCCAAACTCAAGAGAGCATTCAGTTACTATTGCCATAGGTGAACATTTTCTTCCTTTCTTACTGGAGTTATGAGTTTTATTTAAGAACCAAAAGGATTTGAGCTGTTACACTATTTGATGGTCTTATACACTTACTAGCACACTTTGTCTCAAATACATTCCTAAGGTCTTGACTTCCCATCCCCACAGGGATGTAGATGCTGGTTGTGTCAGTTCTTGCTGTGAAGCTGCTCACCATTCAAATCTTGGATGTTGCCAATAAAGATCTTTGTCCCAGGGTGTTCATCTCCAGGCATTTTTACAATGTCCAGGATCCTACTAAAATACCATGAAATTTGTCCTGCCAGGGCCTTCACTTTCTTATTTCAGGCTCCTTTTTTATCCCTGCAACCAGTTCTTCCTTTTGTAAACTCCATCGTTTTGATGTCTGGGCCATGGGTTTTCTGGGCTAAATAGTCTATGTGTAAAAATGCAATGCATGATCAGCCTCCTAATGGATAATTTTATCTCCTTATTAATTGGAGGATTGTGAATTTGCTGCTTTTTATTAGCAAGGTGAACTGTTATCAAAGTTTACAATCACAGCCTACCAGTTGCAACTAATGAGTGATAAGTTTCTGCAAAAGTTCCATAACGCCAAAGTTCAGTTTGGAGCATTGTCTGCCTCCTCCCTGCTTCCATATATCCAGCTGTCTTCCACTTGTTAGTATTAAGTTTTAACTACTTTTTCACCTATGACACAGTGCATGCCAATTTTTCAGAGGTTTGCGCATTTTTGAAGTTTGGGAAGATTTTTCTGGAGACAGTAATATTTAAATCCATGCTCTGATAATGCCTTCCCATTGAATGTAATGTCTTTGGGCTAAAAAAAATGTTAAAATAGACACTTTCCTATAATTTTTTGTAACATCAGAAACATCAGAACTGTTAGACTCATATCTAAGCAGTTCAATATTGTCAGGTTTGTACAGAAGAAAGACCAAAGTACTAATTAGCCATAACAGTAGATGTTCATGATGGGTCAGTCTTTATGTTTCAGAGGGAAAACAGGACTAAAAAAGGTCCCTTTTAGTAGATATAAGACAACTTTGAACCCTAAGGGAGGACTAACTAAATAATTGCAATAACAGAGTTCCTCACAGTATACATTTCATAATTATTACTTTGAGACTTCTCTCACTTCTCTGTGATTCTGAACATTTTCCCAAAGTTTATTAGCACCAGAAACTGTTAATTAGAACTATTTCTAGTCTTCAATGACAAGTATTTCCAGAATACATTTTACAAATAAATACCTGGGTGTTGAATGCAATCCATTAGTTGGCCGAAGACCTCATACAGCCAATGTTTCAGAAAATATTTTGAAGAAAAAAAAGCTGACTTCACAGTTTTAAAATACTAATGGATATTTATCTCTCTTCCTGTCAGGATCACTTCCATATTCAGAAGTAGCCATCCCCATGTGAGTCAAGATTCAAGGATGGAGAGGATCTCTCAGAGACAGATTTTTGATTTTAATCTGATTGCTAAATCCAGCTTTCCCAGACTAAGAGAAAAATATTAACTTGTTTTTTGGTTTTTGTTTGTTGGTGTAGTTTGTTTTTTTCTGAAAAGAAAAAGGAAAATAAATTGCTAATGCTTGTTTAGAGAGATTGAATGAATTCCATATTTAGACAATTTGCCTTTTAGCACTTTTGCTGACAGTACTCCTGCCTGAGTTTGAGACATGCCAGATCTTAATGACAGCAGTTTCACAGTACAGGGTTAGTTGCATTTCCCTGTTCAGAATACCTTAGATTAACCTCAGACTTACAGTATCTTCAGTTCCCAGTGAAAATACCTTTCAATATTGCAACAGAATATGTGCTATTAAGACTGTAATTTCTAATCATACATAGTTTTTCTCATACATTGCATTTATTCTCATCACTATTTTCATATCTTATCAAAGATGCCTCAGAAAAGAAAATTTTTTGACATATTTTGACACCTTTCTATTCTTGGAAGTGTTCAAGGACAGGCTGGATGGAGGCCTGCTCAACCTGCCCATGGCAGGAAGTTTGGAGCTAGATGATCTTTAAGGTGCCTTACAACTCAAACCATTCTATGGTTCTACAATTAAAGGTTTATTTCTTCACATTACTCTTTAAATTAAAATTTGATGAATGTCTGGTTTTGTGCCAGTCATCTTATCAAAATTTCTTCTAGCAATCTTCTCTGAACTACCAAGTATAAATTGATTTCAGTGCATTCATTAGATATTAATTTAATTAGAATGTTGTTGCACCTTTTATTTTTATTATTAAAAGTTATTATTATATCAAAATAATCCTAAAATTTAAAACTCATTATGAAACAGATGTAAATACTGAAATGTTACCATATTTGCATCAATGCCTTGTGTTGTGGATTTGATGAAAATGAGTCATTTTATAATGAAAGACCCCCCTACATCTCAAAAGTAAGTCTTGAAAAGACTTTAGGAACTCAGTCTGAATCACACAAAAATATTGGCACTGTCCAATTTTTAGAACTTTGTTATGGTACTAGTATTTGTTACTTGCAGACTTGAAGGAGTATTTTTATCTAACTCATTCATATTTCCCCTAGGAAGAAGTGTGGGAATTAGCTCAAGAGTTAGGTAGCTTTCTATACAGTAAAAAAAAAAAACAAACAAAAAACCAAACAAACAAAAACACAAACAAACAAAAAACAAACAACAAACAACAAAAAAAACCAAACCAAAAATATTAGCACTTTATTTTCTTCCAAATCCTGAATATGAATAAATGACACTAAAAGAAATGGAACTATACACTTTTAAAGATTTAGAAGACTATTGTTAAGTACCTGGAAAGTAAAAGAGCCAGCCAGCAATGAACATTCAGACAGGATGCTACTCTTGGAAGGGTAGAAAGCTAGTAATCAGGCTGCCTTTCTGTCATGTATGAATTATGAAATAAGTCACTCCTTAACTACATAAGGAGCTAATATTTTTTTTGAAAAATACTTTATAGAAGGACAAAAATAATAGTTTAGTTTATTGTTATGTTAGGTTAAACTACCCTATTGTAATGCAAATGTATGTAATTGTTTCTTCCTATATGATAACTTTTGCAAAGGCAACTGGTGGAGCCAAATAATGTTCTCTAATTTGGCTTTGATGAAGACAGTTAGTCAGTCAGTCAACTTCTGTCTCTAGAAAACAGTCAGCGCAAGTACAGATGTCACGTGGAGAGTTCCTTAAGTTGTCTGATGACCTTCATGTTACTGTGTAAAAGTCAACAGTTGCTTCAAGTACCACTTGTAAGGATGATGGACACTGATTAAACCCTTTTGGGATTCTAGAAGCTAAAATTACTAGTGGAGCAACACGCCACATCTGCCTTAGAAAACATTTAGAAATTCCTAACAGTGTTTAACTAGCTAGGTAGATGCGCTGGTTATTTATGTAAAAAAAAATATGTATTTTTATGGTCCATTTTGCACTGATTGTAACAATTTTAATGAAATGTTATTCTATATTCTGCTAAAGTGTTAAGAGCAAGCAGATGCATGGTGTAATTTTGAAAAAAGTGTACAATGAATGGTGTGAGTATATGCATTGCTATATAACCTCCCAAATCATTCTGTCTTTCCAAAATAATTGTATAAATGTACATTTATGTTGTTTGAGTGTTGACTGACAAAAGCTCAAGGCAGGATGTAATCAAGAATATTGCAGAGCTTTGTATGAAACAGAATGGCTTAATCATTTATGAGACCTGACAATGCTGGAGGAGTTCTATAGTTATAAAACCTAAAGTTTCACTTAGATTTAAATAAGACTTATAGTCAAATTACACTGTGAAAGATGGACAATGAAACGAAAAGGTTGGTACTGATGACTGTGTGAGATATTTTCTTTTCTTTCTTTCTTTTCTTTTTTTTTTTTTTAACCCCGATAATATAGTGTTTCTTGTGCTATGATAAGAATTTTTGATCAGTGAAAGCATGTTCTATTGCCTTGAGGTGTAAAAGATGTTTTCTAGACAAACATAAGACAACAAGGATGATAATTTGGACAAGATGTTTCTAAAGGACCAACTACCAGCAAAGTAATCAGCTGCTGGGCAAAGAAAACACCAGGGGAGGAATGACACAAAGTAAACTGACAATATCAACAGAAGACAGCAGAGCTGGAGGACATTCTGTATTACATTGTGCCATCCCTCTAGTGATGTGTAGACAAAGATATAATCATGCTACAATTTGATACAAAGCAAAATAATCTTATAGCACTTACTTGAATGCTTAAGGCAATTACAGCTGATTACAGTAACTTATTAATATGTCTGTACTATTAAGCACTTAATTGACATTTGATTATCAATTTAAGGCCAAAATGCAGACTGTAACAAATAAATCTAAAGTAAATAAATGCAATGGAAAGTTTATTAGAACCAGCCTCTATCAGTTTATATATTACTTAATTCATACTATGAACACAGAACACTAAAATATTTACAGAAATATAGTAAATAAATGAAAAATATAATGACCTGAATATTCAATTTAAATTAATATACAAATTTATTTTTAAAAAATAAAATCAAAACTTTAATGGGAAAAAAAAAAAAAAAAAAAAAAAAAAGGAAGAAGAGTTTAGTCTTTGCTTTAAAACCATATTAATTCAAACATCTCCATCAACAGTTTTACTATATATGCATGATGTCTAATTTTTAATGAAAATTACATGATCTGCATGCATGGTCAACATAAAAGACAATTTAGCCCTTTATGTTTATAAGAACACAGAAACACTGGTTGTGGGTGACAGCTAATTTCCTCTAGTCTCTTTATGCCCTGCAGCTATTAATGCATGCTGATCTTCAAGTATTATTGCAAAAAATTAAGCACAAACATAAAAAGAACAAAAAGAAAGCCATCAATTTTAGGCTAATTTCAACAAAATCATTTGAAATGCGCTACTACAGTTAAAGAATATATAATACAATGCTGGGCTAACAATTTTGTATGAAAAACAGCCTGGTATCACACACATACAAAACTATTATAAAGTACAGATGTTTTCTTAGATTAGGAAAAAAAGGTTTTCTTTTAGTATATTTAAACAAACCATATGGGATTCATTTTAGTTATTTCAAAGCCTTTTTAGATATTTTTTGAACAAATACTTCAGGCGCATGATATGGGATGTGAAAAAACTCTCTAACATACTTTTATTCTTTGGTATTAAAAAGGTACAAGGCAATAATTTAAGAACTTAATACTGAATGGATTAACTAGAAACCAAAGACTAGTAAAATAAGAAACGAATGAATCAAAACAAAACTTTCTTCTTGGTTTTACAGCCTTTCCCAAATCATTTCCTACTTTTTGTTGAAGTTGAATGAGTGTGGTATATTTTGTATCTAAGTTCATTCGCTTTTACTTTCCAATAATCTGTGTTTTCCTCTAGCTGTGCATAAAGTTGTCCAACATTTTTTATGCAGTCTGATTTATTTGTTTATCCTTGGTAGTTCAATATTCCTCCTTATTAGAAGCTCTGTTTTTCCCCTTTGAGGAAACTTTTTTGGGTATTGTATTGCAGGATATGTGTGACAAAATTGTGATTAGAAGACAACGTCTTAAGCAAGTATCCTTTTGCCCTTGTTTCTTTTCATATTGAACATGAAGACGTATATTCTGATTACAACTAGCTACCTGCAGTTCAGACTATTGATGTTGATTTTGAGTTTGAAACTGTGATTTTGCCTGTGCATTGCCTAGAGGTGTACACTGAAAATAAACACAAACAGATAAAGCTGATGCAAGATATTCCTGTGGAACCATATGAAAAAGAAGGCAATTGTCTTAGAACGGTTGCATGGTTCAAGCAGTTTTTGGGCCATAACCCCAGCTGAGTGAGCTGGGATTGTTAGCCTGGAGAAAACAAAAGTAAGGTTGGACTATATCACTTGCTACAACTACCTGAAAGGAGGTTGTAGACAGGTGGGGTCAGTCTCTTCTCCCAAGAAACAAGTGACAAGATGAGAGGAAATGGCCTCAAATTGCACCAGAGGAGGGTTAGATTGTATATAACGAAAAATTTCTTCACCGAAGAGATGGTCAGGCATTTGAACAGGCTGCCCAGGGAAGTAGTGTTATTGCCATTCCTGAAAGCGTTCAGAAGATGTGGCACTTGGGAAAATGGTTTAGAGGTGAACATGGTGGTGCTGAGTTAACAGCTGGACTTGAGGTTCTTGGAAGTTGTTTTCAACTTTAGTGATTCCATGGTTCTATCATTCTATTACAATTTCCAATCTGTTCTGTGAAACTCCAGTAAACTTCACAATTATATCATGAAGTGACTTTGCTTCTGACATGGATATGTTTAATCAAAGGTGCCATATAACATGTAGTAAGCTCTGCAGCCAATCTGAAGTCCAATATGTAGATTTTGGGGCAAAATAACATAATCATCTTTTTCACATCAAGAAAAAAGTAAATGCAGTATTTTGCCAAAGAAAGCACAGAAGCAAGGGATTTTTTGGTTTCTAAGACTGGCAGTAGGACATAGAGCTTCTGTTTCCAAATTAATTGCACTCAATCTTTTTTTTTTCCTGTCAAGCAGATTTCTAAGATATACGTACAATTAGTGATGCTCTTTGTGTCATTCCTAGTGAAGAGCTGACCTGCTCCAAGAGTCCATAACAATGTCACTGTTACTATCTGGCATTCTGAGCAAGATCTCATGATTAAATGACTCAGCAAATTCAAGCTGGCTTTGTAGAAGATCATTGGTCTTTTACTAGTGGTATGAAAGAAGCTGTAAAAACCTTCATTTCTGCTTCATTTACTACATCAATTTTTTAAGGAAACAGAAGCTCATGGTGATCAGAGGTGTGAACTTGACTTCCTTTCCTAGTGATGAATCAATAGAAAAACCCCAGACATATAAACTGGAGAACTAGATCATATCAGGGATATTTAAGTAATAAACAAAATACTAAAACCTTAATTAGTATACTTAGGAACATTAGCAGAATGGGAGTTGAAAGCATTTATACATTTGATAAATATTTGCGTTCTACTCGGGCTGAATACATACAGATGTGAATAATTTCCCCTAATTTCCCTGCAGATAATTTGTACTTGTCTGAAAGACTGTGGCTTCCACAAAGTAAATAACAACATGGTGATGTGCAAAGTTCAGAGGACAAAACTGTGGAGATTCAGATTTTGTATCAATCGGGACACTCAGTATTTCACAGAATAATCTTTGAGCTTTTGCAGTTTAAGTATGACATGTTGAAGAATTTAATTTCTAAAAATCATTTCCTTGCTTTAAGACTTTCATGGCACATCTTTTTTCAGTTCAATTTAATGTGAAACTTTGCTTGTTTGATCATATCCTAGATGAGCCTAATATATATAATCTTTAATAGGTAATAGTATAGATTTCTGTGGGTTGGATACTTCTATTAGCAGTCACTCAAATTACTAGATTTAACATTGTCATTAGTGCTAATTATGTTTCATTTTGCTGCATGAGGAAACTGGAATAGAATACGATGAATCACGCCTTTGCAATGACATGACATAGTCTGTTGGCAAAAAATACAGCATACAGTTTGAATTAGTTTAATTTTTATTCCTTGTGCTAATACTCAACATTTCAATCAACTTAATAGCAATAATTTTCGCTCAGCCCACTTATTTCCAAAAATAAATACTCATATTAAAGCTATGTAATCCCATTTCCAGGAGCATTTATAGAACGTGAATGTAACCATGCTGGTCAGAAAGGGGCAATTCCTTCTCTCATTTCACTTACCACATTTTATTTGCAAATTAAACACTGAAAATATGTCCTTTTTTACCACCTCTTTTTATTTTTGTGTCCTGACTCTGTTGTCTTGATTGCTGAGGTATTTTAAAGGAAAGAAAAAAAAAAGTTAAATCACAGTACCATGGCCCCATACCAAAAACATATTGTTGTGCATTCAATTGCAATATTTCTCCTGAGGCCAAAACACTGTTTTCACCAAGAATAATGCTATGCAAAATAACAGGAAACATACTGTGAATAATGTCTTACATATGGAACCCTTGGTACTGTTAGTAAAACATTGGTTATGTGCATGCAAAATTAAATGGCCATGAAGAAGAGACAACATAATAGTTTGTGGATTTACGATGTATTAGTAATAGCTTTTTTATTTTATTTTAAGCACTAATATATATATACTTCAAAAATATTTCTAAAATTATTGCATATACCCCTACTGTTATACATGGAAAAAATTAGTTGAAAGTACCTTTTAAAAAAAAATCCAAGTACTTAAGTGGAGTAAATATAATCGACAGACTAGCAAATACCAATTTGACAGTGATGCTGGACTTCACACGGAGGAATTCCAAGACCTTGACCGATCAAAAGGATTGATCTTTTAATTATCCTATCAAAACAGGTTATCAGTTTGGTATGTTTCAAAAATGCAGGAACTTATCCTTCATCCTGATATTACTACTGACACACTTTTCTATCATGACACATTTCTTTAAGGCCACTGTCAAAATGAAAGGACTCTGCTCTCTGAATCCTTCCTCAGCAGCCCAAATAATGGCTGAGGGATCACCAAATACTGGATTTTTGGGCACCATAACTCTTCCTAAACACCAGGTCTCTAAATGGAAATGGAACAGTCACTTCTGAAAGCATGAATAAAACTTGGTGTTTCTAAGGCTCATCATTTCTCCAGTGCCTTTTGGACAGAAATAACACAGCTCCATGGAATCCACAAGTTCCTTTCCCAAAGATCGGGCTGGCAGGTTGCATATAACCAAACAATTACCTCTGTGTGAGACTTCCAGGAGAATTTTTGAAAGTGTTCTGGCAATTGAATACCCTAAGTGGCATGGATTTACAGAATCAGACAGTCACAAAATTGTTTTGGTTGGAAGGGAACTTTAAAGAGCATCTGTCTAGACCAATCCCCCTGCCATAGGCAGGGACTAGATCAGGTTGCTTAAACTCCTACACACCTGATTTAATATGCCATCCATAAGTTCTCTGGGAAACCTGTTCTAGTGTCTTACACCCCTCACTGGAAAAAAATTTCTTTATATCCAATCTAAACCTACTCTCTTTCACTATAAAATCATTGCTACTTGTCCTGTTACTACTGGCCCTGGTATAAAGTCTCCCTCTGTTGTTCTTATAAGTGCTCTTTATATATTGGGAGCCCACAATAAGGTGTCCCTGAAGCCTTCTCTCCTTCAGGATGAACAACCTCAACTCTCAGTCTGTCTTCACAGCAGAGGTGTTCCACCCCTCTGGTTGTTTTCAGCGACCTCCTCAGGACCCACTCTAACAAGTCCATGCTTTTTTTTTTTGTTGTGGGCCCCAGAACCAGATGCAATACTCCAGGTGGGGTCTCATGAGAGATGGAAGAATCACCTCTCTCAACATGCTGGCCACTGTTTTTTGGTGCAGCCCAGTGTTAGTCACTGGAGGAGCACACTCATTCCTGCTTTCCATTTGGATATTGAGCCGTTGACTGTAGCTCTTTGGATGTGGCCAGGCCTGTATCTCTAATTTAGCATCATGGAGACCATATCAATGGCCTTATAGAAGTCCAGATAGATGACATCTGTAGCTCTTATCTTGTTCACTGATGGAGTCCCCCCGTATTAGAAGGCCACCAGATCAGTCTGGCACATAGTGCCTTTGGTGTAGCCATGTTGGCTGTCTCTAATTACTTCCCTATGTTTTGACATAACTTTCAGGAGGGTTCTGTGTTCTTATCAGAGGTAATGCTGACTGGTTGCTCAGGGAGGATCCACTTTTTTACCGTATTTAAAAATAAGTGTGACATTTCTTCAGCCACTTGGGACTTTGCCTGACTGCCATGTTTTTTTCTATGTGATGAAGAGTGGCTTGGCAACCACATCAACCAAACCTCACAGAGTAATTTCGTTTATCACTTAGGTAACACTGTCTGACCATTATCACAAAGTCTCTTCACACTTTGTAGACACCTGAATTTCTGATACATGAGCTGAATTGCACATGATTACCTTCCAGTAAGGATTTTAGTATGAATAGCTAAACTATATCTAGACAAAATATAATTGAAAAGCTATACTGTGTTGGCTGTCCTACCAGACTGGTACTTGTTATTTTTCCTAGATTTGTTTCTCACCAGTCACAATAAAATGATTGCACAAAGTCACAGGTTTGTCCTTTACTGCTAAAATCAAAACAGTTGTTTACTTGAGATATCTTAATAGTTTCTATCAAAACCAGTGCCATGTCTTCTGGAAATATCACTCTGAAAAAGTTCACATGTCTGTCCCTTAAGAATGCACTTTGTACATTTTACACCTTCTACACATTCTTTAACTATATTGGTCAATGCCTTTGACATGATTCTTACTAGCCACAGAAAAAACCTCAGAGAATCTTACACCAGAACTTACTGTAACATCACCATAGTTACACTGTTTTCACAATTTAATACACAATCATTACTAAGAAGAATTTTTGCTAAATAATCCAAACATTTTAACTTCAGAAATATTCTATCTTGCTTCTGATTTTTAATCTTTTCACACAAACAATAACCTTGCAGTTCTGAGGGTGACTTCTACATTTAAATACATAAATAGTGCCATCAAATTCTGTCAGGGGAACTTCTTAGATGTAAAAGTTCCTTTCTTGCATTTCTGTAGAGCTCAAACCTCGAGAAATTAAATAACTGCATTAGAAATAAATTAGTTCTAGACAGATTCTGGAAACATCCTTGGTTTTGCAGCTTTTTATTGTGACTCACATGCTGTTTCCTTGTACTGTGAAACCTCAAATATGTGAGATTACTTTTCAAAGAAGAGGTCATTCTTAAAGTGGAAAGACCAAATGCACAGCACAAAAATATTACTCACAAAAATGCCCACAACAATAAAGAGAACAGAGTCAGAAGACCAAACAAGATACTTACTCTTCAGTCTGTTATTATAATTATGATCTTTTATCAGAAAGCATAAAGCCAGAATATTCAGAAGTGAACTCAAAAGAGATAAATTTCACTCTAGTTTCATGTGAAAAGACTAGGACCCTAGGAATATTTGCACAAGAGGTAATTTAAAGATAGAACACTTAAATTCCATACAGTATTCAAAACAGTCTTTCACATTTCTAGTTATGTAAAAGATGGCAATAAATAGTCAACTCTATGTGAAGTCAAAATTATTTGGAACTGCCATTTAATTCTCAAAGCATAATCCCTTAAACCATCAATTCTCTTCATTGTCCTTGATTTTAAAATTCCTTATTTAATATAACTTATATAGATATGATTGTGGACTCATATGTGCAATAGATTCATGCTTATGTGCATATATGTGTAGACTAAGGAGTTCTGATAGTGAGACACAGTGCAAAGGCTTTTGGGCCTGAGCTTGGATCACTGTCTTCATTGGAACACTGGTGCAGTGGTGAGATCTGGAGGTCATCACAGAAGACTATTATTACTCTCTCAGGCTTTATTTCTCTCATAGTCTATGCATGGTGCAATATGGGCACTGATCACCAAGAACGGTAATGGCCAGGGTGAGGTTTAAACACTTCTCCTCTGAAGGATTTCATCTCATACTTGTAATGATGCTATGACTGATATCTGGGAGTGTCCTGGTTTTGACTGGGATGGAGTTAGTTTTCTTCTTGGTAGCTAGGGCAGTGCTGTTGTTTTTAGGTTCAGTATGAGAATAATATTCATAGTACACTGATGTTTCTGCTGTTGCTAAGTGGTTCCTACCCTAAATCAAGGACTTCTCAGTGTCCCATGCTCTGCCAGTGAGGAGCTGTGCAAAAACCTATGAGGCAGAATGTTCAGGACAGCTGATGCAAATTAGTCAAAGGGATATTCCGTACTATTGAACTAGTGTATAAACTGTGAGAGTTACTTAGAATGGGGGCAAATTGCAGTTAGGGGATGGGCTGGGTATTGGCCTGTGGGTTGCAAGCTGTTGTATTGTGTGTTACTTGTTTCTCTTGGGTTCTTTTACTCTATCCTTATAATTACATATTATTATGCTTATCATGCTTATTATTATGCTTACGGTTATCATGTTATTATTATTTTGTTTAAATTATTACATTGCTTTTATCTCAACCCACAAAGTTTATCTTTTCTTTACAATCTTCCTCTCCACATGTGGAAAGGTGGCTGTGAGTGAGCGAGTGGCTATATCATACTTAGTGCCAATTGGGGTGTATTAAGTTTCTGTGGCCAGGTTTTTGGCACTACTGGTGTGGCTTCTGTTAGAAGCTGACAGAAGCTTCCCTTGTGTCTGGTGGAGCCAGTGCCATCCGGCTACAGGACAGGCTTCCTCTTGCTAACCAAGGCCAAGCCAATTAGGAATTATAGTAATGCCTCTGTAACATCTTGAAGAAGGGAAAGAAAGTTGTTGTACAGTTCAAAATTGCAGCAAGGGAAGAATGGAGTGAGAACATGTGAAAAACTGTGAACTCCAAGGGCAGTGCAGGAGGGAAAGGAGATGCTCCAGGTGCTGGAGCTGATGTTCCCCTACAGCCTGTGGTGCAGACCATGGTGGAGCAGCTGTGCCCCTGCAGCCCATGGGGGACTATCGGGGTGTGGAGATCCACCTGCAGCCCATGGAGGAGCCCACACCAGAGCGTGTGGACTCTTAGCCAGTCCGGTTAAGAGAAAGCTTTCTCTCTCCCCCTTTCAGTGAAATGGGTAGGAGAAATTAGGAAAAAAAGTGGAATAAGAAAGTTCATGAGTAGAGACAAAGATGGAGATAACTTACCAGACACCATTACAGGCAAACCAGACTGGATCTGTGGAAAACTTATTTATTGACAATTAAAATGAATATATATAGTGAGTAACAACAGAAACCAAACATGAAACCCATATATCTCCTTCCATGTTCCCAACCTCAACTTTTTCAGACTTCTCTATGTTACACTGTGTGGCATAGCAGGAGTGGGAAATTAGGATTTGCAGTCAGTCCATAATATCTCTAGTGCTCCTTTGTTTTCACTTTTCCTTTGCTCCATCATGGGCTCACCATGAGCAGCAGCTCATCAGAAACTAACACCTGCTCTGTCATGGGGTCCTTTGTGGGCTGTAGCATGGATATCTGCTCCACTATAAAATTCCATTTTCTCCTCCTAATCTTCTCATTTTGGTGATCCCTTTGTTGTTTTTCACTGGGTTTCCCACCTGTTCTTCTACATTTTTACCCTTGCTCAACTACGTATTCTGAAAGGTACCACCATCTTGGCTGATGGGTTTAGCTGTGCCCTGTGGTGGGTGGATTGTTGCTGGCTGAATGTTCAGCACAGAACAACCCCTGGGGTCTTATCCTAGAGGCTACTCCTGAACCTCCCTGCTGCAAACACCCCAACACCTATACCCAAAACAAATGTCAACTCAAATCTCTGCAGACAGAATAGCAATGCATACACTAAGACACTACTGACTAAAATGGAAAAAAAAGAAATGTTAAAAGAGGGAAAGTTCAAGGCTGTGAATATTAATTAAGAAAAGGTTTTCCTGAATCAGTTACAAAGAGGTTACATGATGTACTCTTTTTTCTGAATGTTTCACATCTGCAGGTAGGTATATGCACTCTGAGCATGTTAGATCCATGTAAATCACATAAACTTTAAAGTGTATATGATCCTGACAGTGGAAATGGATTTATTAGAGAATATGAAAGTACATATTTCAAGCATACCTGATTGAAAGCTATTAGTCTGAAGAATTTTTAAAATTTCTTGGGGCACTTCTGATTTCTGGCAGACTGGAAGGCAATGCAGTTGTATCCTGCCCTTCTGCAGAGTTTCTGAATAGGCCTCTCAGTATTTGCTCTGTAGTAGAAGACATCACATCCTGCATACCATGTCCCAGGCTTCACTAGTGATGCTCATGCAGGAAGGTGGAGGAAGGCTGACAGCATTGCCTGCACAGGCAGGTTTGCTTTGTCTTTGCCCTCTGACATGACAACCTCTCTCTCTGCTTTGTTCAAGGTGAGATCTCATTCATTGCTCTTAGAAGTCTGGTCCTCCAGGTTCACCCAGCAGGGATGTGACTGCAGCAGCGCAACTCTGTTTCCACACAGGGCTTTGGTGACCTTGAAACCTCCTCTCTTTTCCCTACTGTTAACGTGTTTCCTTTCCTGAGATTTCAACCAGAAAATCAAAGCAATATCTTTTCCCTGTCAGTGTTAGGACCTTGTTCTGCTTTGAATTCACATATTTTTTTCAAACTTAACAGGTCACTATAATTTCAAGATTCTTGCCATATTTTATGGATGGTGTATTGCAAAAATATTCCATGCATGAATATCTCAGCTATCTTAAAAATGATATCTTGGTTTTCTTTCTTCAAAAAGACTAAGCATGACTAAAACTACACTACAGATATGACACTCATACATTTATTTCAGTCTTGCCACCTCTTTTGCCATCTTTCTGAATATTAATAAGTTTCTCATGTACAGACATACACAGGTGCTTACAGTTCTACTTATATTTTTCATCTTTTTAATTATGATTATTTATAGCAGTATAGCTTTACCCATAGATTTTACATATCTGTCTTTGGAAAGTTGGAAGCTACATTCTAAGCTGTTCTTAAAAGAATATCTTCTTTGCACACTAGAGCAAATTTGAAAACCATGGGTGTGTATTTCTTCTGTGTTGGGACTAAAAGAGCAAGGGTGTTTCTGAAAGAAGACATGACTGTTCTTTTTATGGTAGAATACTGTAGTGATAAGATCAATTTCTGACGATGCACTCATAATAGCAAAAATTGTACAACCTAACCAAGATTATATATATTGTACAAATGAGTACTTTTCTAGCTTCTAGAAAAAAATGGTGTCTAGCATTAGGATCTGTAAGGTTGAGAGTCACTTTTGCTTTTAAATAGTGCCTGGCAAGTTTGACATGGTTGTAATGGGCAATAATACCATGGATCAAGGCAATGGGACCAAATTTCAGTAAAGATCAAGGTAGGTTGATCTTTTAGTCAAAATGCCTTATATCAGAAAAAAATCAGCCCTAAAATGATATCTGTCTATGGTTAGCTTAAGCGATAAAAAAGTCTGGCCTTAAAAAAAAAAAAAAAAAATTAGAAAAGGAGTAATGCTGTCCTAATTACACTTAAAACTACTCCTGAGGGACTCTCCATGTGTGTGGGAAGCATTTCTAACTTATGTTAAACTTCATAGTCATATGAAGACTCATAACTAGAACTCACCTGAGAAAGAGACTTGTTGATTATAATGACTGATTATGATACACACTTGTGTACACACTTGTGATGGACTAGATTTGATGACCTACTACCTACCTACCTTCCAAGCTTTGGGCTAGTCATCCTGATAAAGATGAATTACAGATGATGTCAGTACTGGGTTCATGAAATATGTCAGATAGACAAGAAAGAGTTTTCTGTGTATTCACAGAACAATGACATGATGGGCAACTGCAACTTCTAAATAGAATGCAACACTGCCCCTAAAGAGACTGCCTCTCAGGATAAGAGGTTGTCTCTCCCGTCTTGACTTTTCAGCAATGGGTTTGGCATGCTCTTATTGTAGTAAATTAGCATCTTCCAAGGAAACAGCTTTTTGAAATAGCATTTATCTAAAAATATATACCTGTCAGAAATTGCAGTTCCCTGTTTGTTTCTCATACTTTCATTCTAGATATTAAGGGAACTCATAGAACTTAAATTCTTTTTATAGTTGTTCTTACTTTGAGACACTGCATACTATTCAAGATGTTTTCACAGTCCAATTACAAACTGTTGGAAAAAACATTTCTAAAGTAAATACTTGCAGATTCTTAAATCTAATAGCAGTGTCAGCTACAGATACTGTACTCAAAAGAAAGTAATCTGTTCTGGTAGATACTAATTAAACTATAGTGTTTGTAATATGGTAAATATTAGTGACCTCTTTTTTCCTTCTTTTGTTTAAATCTTAACATGCAGATTATCATGGGGCAATTTAGTGCACACTTTTCTGGCCATTTTCTTATCACTATCATGCAATGTAATAAGATATTTCATTACCATTTAGTTTGAAACTTTTAGCAAAGAAGTTGCTGAAATTACCTCTAAATTTATACTTGAGTTACTGGACTCATTATTTCAAACATCTTGGTCTAAATCAATATCAGTAATGATTCATTCTTTTGATTAAGAAGTGACTCCATCTGTAGATGTCAGATAATTACTGAGATGACCTATAATGAGAACATTTCACAACTCTCTGACTTAAATTTCTTATTCCCTCAACAGCATAATGACTTCCTCCTAGATCTTTTTATAGTGTGTCTATGCTCCTGGGGTTTCTTTTCATGATCAGTCACTCTCAGTGGTTGCTTCTATCATCTTTTTTTTTTTTTTTTTTTTTTTTAGACAAAGGAAAATAGTGTCTCCATACAGGGGAAAAAAATAAGAATAGTTATAGTTTTTCTAAGATTATATTTTTTTTCCTCCTGTATATTTCCAAATTTTATTCTAAAAGCTCTGTTACACTAGAGAGTGTTTAAAGCTGACATGGACTGCAATGGTAAAAGATGATAGAGGATACTCTTTGTTATTCATTTAAGTAGCCTTAGGGGAATAAATGTGTTTTTAAATATAAAATATTAAGATTAGAAATGCAAGATATTCTTTTGATCCCAACAGCTGGGAATATGGTATTTAAAAGTTTCTAGGAAGAAATGATAACTTTCACTGTGAGGCTTGCTGCAGTACTTGAAATTCATTGCTATAGGAAAATACAAAGAGTACTTTGTAGTTAAGTCATAAATTCTATGTTATTTCTTTTTATTTTTTTGTGAACCATTTCCCAGGAATAGAAAAATTACATCAACATCAGACTCTGTCTTTTGACTCAACACATAATATTTTTTTATTCATATATATTCACAAATATTTAATAGCTTGTTAATATAGTCATGTAAATGCACTGTTGTGATCTGCTTTTACTAAGTCTCTGCTCTCTGCTCTCCTTCTCACTATTTTTACCTGTTGGTTTAACAAATTAATTAATTCCATATTGGCCTTTAATTGGCTTTGTACGTTATCCATAGCTTCCAGCTTCTCTGCCAAGAGATTCTTCTGTGCATTTCTAAGGCAAAAAAAATCCAAAAACCCAATAGGTCAAACATATGCTAAATGTTTAAAATACAACTTTTCAGGCAATCAGAGTAAAGAAATATACTCCCTACTGATGACTGCATTTTTTTCTGAGTGAAAGAAACTTCAAGCTCATTAATTACTACCACTTCATTCTTTTCCCAAGATTTACATTCCTGTTATGTGACTAGACTTGCTTAAACAGTTGGAAATAATGAAGACCAAAATGACAGGCTTATTTCCCAGCTTCCTTTTATAGTAAAGAGAAAGAAATTTTGCCTAACAATAGAACTTGGGTACAGTAGGTCAAAAACCTCAAATATATTTCTATCACAAAATACCTTTAACACTGCAAATTTACTACGTCAATAGACATCTGCTTTATTAGTATAAAAAAATGGAATCATTATCCCTTCCTGATGTACATATCAATTTTAGACCTACCATTAAAAATACATGCATGAATAAGACCAACAAGAACACTAATGAATGAAACCCATTCAACTTAGGAGACCTGGTCTCACTGAACTGGGAAAGAAATCCTAACTGTGATGATAACTCCTTCTGTAATGTTTTTTTTTTTTTTGTGTGTGTGTATGTGCACGCCTGTGCTTTTGAAGACAGTAAAAAGAAACAGAGCAATGATGATCAAGGAGGAACAACCCAGATAAAATTCAGTGACTCTATTGAAACAGTATAAACCTGCAAATATTCACAATAAGAATCAGACCTTCTTGCACTGTAGTCTGGTGGGTCCTCAAATACACTGGATTCTATACTTCTGCTGTTGCCCTATGTCAGAAATCCCTTGCCACATTTTATATTACCTCTAAGCTCTTAACAGCTTCATAATCATGAGAATATCAGAAGTGCTCAAAAATGAAATGTTTAAATAGATGGATTAGGCAAAATTGATTAAGTAGTTTGAACAATAGAAAGACAAGGTCTTATAAAAGTAAATTTAATGTAATACCACATCTTGAATTTTCTAGAGTATATTTCATTTTCTTCTCTGAATAATGAGATAAATAATGATATTTTGTGTGAAAATGAACATCCAATAAAGTACAGTGCTGGTTTTGATTAATTAATTTTCATTGTATAGACACTGCTAGTACATTTCAAAAGTACTCCCATGAGTTTTGGTTGGTATCTCACTTGTTAAGAAAAAAAATCTTAGCTTTCAAGGTAGAATTGTTCTTCAAGAACTTCTTATATATGTCTGTCATCATAGAATACAGTAATTGTTAACAACATTGATTGGGTTCATTTCTCTTAAGATTTGCTAATTTGAAATTGACCTAGATTTTGTTGAGAGATCAGCATTAAGAATTTTTACCAAAAGATATTTTGCAGATCTGGCAAATGATTTGAACTCTTGGAAACAGCTGAGTATTTCTCAGTATCATAATGGAAATACTGTTTAAAGCAAGGACGTAAACTTCACTAGTTTACTCCCATGAAAGGATGTCTGTAAGAACACAAAAAACAACAATCCTTTTCTGCAATATAATTTTGCTACAAGTCTTCAAAGTTTACTGCATTAGTGAGTCCTGCATAATCTGTGTCTTTACAGCTGACTGTCCTATCTTATGGAGAGAGCTAAGATTGCACTTTTACAAGTGCTGATGTAGTTTGGCCATCTTTAGAAACATTCTTCCATGAAAATGCTTCCTACGTAAAAAAGATAAATCTTCCTTTCCTTCCTTCCATTCTGAAATAAGCAAGGAATGCCACTCAATTTCTCCATAATTTGTGCACGCCAATGTTTACCGAAACTATAGAAAAAAAATCTTGGTGCATGCAAGTAAGATTTTCAAAAATCACTAGTAGTTTTAGCAAGATGAATCCAGCTTTCCTGGGAGAAATAATGAATTCAACTTTCTTGGGAGTTACACACAAACAAAAGCCCAGTCAAATACTGCGCTTCTGTGATGTGATGAAAAAATGGTGGTCTTCAGATAGGTATGATGAATTTTTACAGTCTGGAAGATTCTTCTCTCTTTTAATTTTAATCTCAGAGAAAATTATGTATCAAATTTTAACAAACAAAAAATACTTTAAAATGAGAACAATATGGGCCTCATTTCAGTTGGGAAACAAAAATTATAAATTGAGCTTTAAAAAAAAATCCTTGTACAAATTGAGCACTAATTTATTAAGCAGTCTCCATTTGTCTTGATACAATAAATACCTCCATTTCTCTTGATGCGGTAAATATGAGGTTCTCAAGTAACTTTCTCCGGCACTTTTGAACAACTCACCTGACCTCCCACCCATTTATTCATCTCTACAGCGACTTACTCTTTAAAATCTGAGATCAAAATAAATGATGTTGAAAAGATTATAACAACTTGACACTGAAATGTTTCCTCCTCTCTGCAAGTGAGTCATTTCTCCTTTCATTAAATCTCAGGTAGGTAAGAGTCACTCTTGAAACATTTGCAACATTCTTTTTACATAACAATGAACAACTGAAGACTTAAAATTTCAGGGTTTGAAGGTTTTGATATAAAAATTTAGCACCTCGAGAAAGAGAGTTTTCCAGTTTCCCAATGAAACCTAACATATCCTGCTACAGTTGCCAAAGCTGAACATATTAGATTGAGCAGATGTTATCATCTAAAGGCTCTAGAGTTTTTCAGGTCCTTTTTTTATGGTTCTGTGTTTTCCTGGGAGGTTTGTTTCTTCAAACAGAATGTAAATAAAGACAAGAAATAATCACCAATTTTATCCAAGTCTGTTTACAAAACTGCTGCCGAAGTTAAACTGTTTAACTTGTTTCAATGTTCTGTTCACACAACTAATTGTCTTAGTTTTAACAAAAGAATGGCAAGGTTAGAAAGAACAAATTGGGTGGTCTGGATAATAATCTCTTAATAACAATCTGTGCCATAGTGTCAAAGTTCTTGGAAAAAAAAAAAAACCAAAAAAACTCCCCATGCTCTGAATAACTCTGGAAGTAGAGAATAGAGCCTTTCTACCACCATTTCTCAGCCCCGTACCATGCTTAGTGAGGTCAGATTGTTACATAGTGGAGAGTATGTTTGAAACAGCCTCATGTTTTGAGAAGGACTTAATATCCTTACACTGAATCTCATAAGAAAATTATCTGTATCTTGCAAATCTTCCAATTAAATAATAATCTGCTTAATTTTTCATCACTTTCTCTCTACTTCTCTTTCTCGCTCTCTTTTGCCCTTCCTTTTTCATTTGCTTAAGAAAAGGCTTTGGCCTTTTAGAAATATCTAATGCATGGATTGCTGTCTTTGTGGTTTTTAGGCACTACCAGGCAAAACCATTACCACTGTAAAGCCCAGTGGGAGTTAAAGAGGACATGAGAGAGGAAATATACACTGTTTTTTTGACAATGAACCAAAGAAAATTTCAGAATTACTTTGTGGTGCTAATCATTACTTTTCCAATTGTAATAGTTAATTGTGAATTTAAAGATAAATGATGACACAGACATGTAAACAAGATTTTCTTGTCTAGATTCGGCTGAAATAAAAAGTAATCATTCCGTGCTGAAATATGTTCTGTTATCAGCTGTCAGCAGAGAACTATTTCAATACTCTCTATGCCATGGCATGCAAAGTGCCCTCGAAGAGCACTTTGGCAGTGCTATGGTAACCAAGAGTTTATAAGTTCCGGTATGGGGAAGTTAAATTCAGAAACTTAAATTACTTGGACAGATTCACTACAGCATGCATAAGGAGTGTTCAGTGCCTGGAATTATGGCAGCAGTGCTCTGAGTAGGTTGACAATTAATGACATGATTATGTTTGAAAAATCACTTAAGAAAAATACATGTCTAAGAAATTTTCTTTCTCTATGCCTTTGGTATCTCTCTGTGGTAGATACTAGCATAAACTGTATTTATAGGCGGGCTTTATGAACTTCAGCACTATTTTTTCTCTTTTATTTGAAGACAAGCAGACTACTGTTTCTGTCTTCAAAAGAAGCCACAAAGCCACTAGTGCAGTGTAGACTGTTGGCCCAAAATTGTGGCAGAGCTGAGTTCTAATTGTTCTTCAGTCTGAGGGGTTTCAAACAGTATCTTAAGTTCTGCAGATGCATATGCTAAGCATGAAATTAAATCAAGTTCAGGACCATGCTACACTGCTTGAATTTTCTGTTTCAACCAGTGACTGCGTAAATGATGTAAAGATTCAATCAGAAGATTCAACCAGAAGTTGTGTTAACAAGAAGCAGAATCAATGCTCCAACTGCAAGACAACCCTGGCTGAGTAGGGAGAATCCAGCCCTTCTTCTCACTACTACAGGAGAACCTTGCAGTAGCGACTCAACTCAAACACTGGCTACATTAAGCACATTGTGAGCATATCTACAGGACTAGAGACTAGACACAGGGAAACTTGTTCACAAATCCTTCATAGTCTGGAAATCAGGATTTGAATCATCTTGCTCAGCAATGTGGTAAATTCTTTGGATATGTTGCAGGAGTGCAGAACTCCGGATCAAAGTATGTTTTTAAAGTGAAAATTAAAGCGATGAGTCTACTTAAATGTGTAGAAAGAGTGTTTGCTATAATGTTAAGTGTCTGAATTTGAGTAAAAGTGAATTTTAGGAGCCTGCCCCACACTGACGCTAAAATGTAAATTGATAATTTAAGACATTTAAATCAAAGGATATCTGTGAGAAAGTAATGTCTGAATGCACAACTTCAGTGAATGCCTAGGAAGTACTAAATATATCTAATTGTCCTCTACAGTCTTACATGTAAATAAGAACTATACTATAGCTTAAATTTTGAATAGTTATTAGTTTGGGAACTTTGCTGGCTAATATAAGAAAAAGTATCAGATCCACTGAAATAGTCCCATATTAACTATATGGAACTGTAAATGAAAAAGGAAAATATGATATTTTGTATATTTGTGAGAAAAAAATCTCCATGTTTATTCATAAAGTATGAAGAATCAAAACATGCACAGCACTATACACTCTCACACGTTGGTATGCCTGTACCAGGTACCTACAGTTAAATGCCTACGTAATACCCATCCAGGTAATAAAAAGTATTTGTCTTGTTGAAAGAATGAAGGTCTCTACATAAACAGATTTATCACTGATGTTATTCACAAATTAATTAAAATAAAAAGACTATAGAAAACTAAATATGAAATGAAGGGAAAATACCTTCTAAGAGGACAAAGAAACTAAAACAGCCATCATAGGTGAGAAAGAGAGGAGACTCAGTCTCAAATTTTATACTCTGTCTTGAGTGCCCAGACTGTCAAGAAGGGAGCTGTTAGTTCTGCCCATGTATTGCTGTGATTAGTAGATTAAAGAAAACCTCCAAATCAGTACACATTAAAATTAATTTTTTTTAAAAAAGAGAAAATAGTATATGCATTTTGAAATACTGTCAATTATAAAATATTTTCTTTTACATTCCTTACTCTCCCTGCAGGCTTTTTCAGATTTTCTGCAGGGACAACAGATAGAACTAACTACATTAAAGACATTAGAGTACTTAGGAGTCACTGCAGTGAATATTATATTGAGCATAAAGAGTGTAATGTATTTCAGTGTGTGAGGGACTTCTGTGAGTGTAGAAAATGTCCTGTAGGGTCTACAAAGCCCCTGTGAAATTCAAAAGTTGACCAGCGAAATAGTGTGTATGGTCCTTTGTAAAAACTCTGATATAGCAATACATAACTGCATAGCTTTTTACTCCAGGGATCAAATGTTTTTTACCAAGTGCTGTATGATGCACAAGAAAAATTTAATTTCTTGCCAAAGATAAACTTGTAAACAAAAAATCCCAAACTTTTATGAAAGTTAAATCATGCCATCAACCAAGTCCTCTGCCATCAGTCTTCCCCATGACTTATTCAAAACACTCGTCTCCAGGAACAGGGGCATATGAAGAGTGAGGAAATTGCTCCACTTGGTGCAGCACTATTCAAAATCTGGTAATGTTGTTAGAGAAACTCTGGTTGTGCTCCTCTTATTTCTTAATCAGTGCTTCCTATCACCCTTATTTATAAACTTTGATTGAAGGCTCAGCACAAAAGCACCCAAGATAACTGGTCACCACCATTTCAGAGTAATGTAACCAAGAATTCAAGTCCTAAAAATACTGAGTATTTCTTACCGATATGTCACTGCTGCAAAGGCAACTATTAGGCTCATTTAGTGTGCAGCCACTCTCTAGCTATGTAGAATTGTGCTCATCATTTCTTCATAGAAGGAAGTTTGAGTAGCACATCTGTCACTGTGGAAATGCTACTTTCATATTAATATTTTCAAACAGATTAAATATTTTATCCATGTGTTCTGGATGCAGTCAATATGACAAATTTTGAGGTTAAGACTGGGTCTTTTGGGAAGATCTAAGAAACGATCTAATAACTCAGTTTTGTGTTCCTAAAATTTCTTAGAATTCAGTCCAGTTAAACAGCATTTGAAATTTATTACAGTGTAATAGCTGCTCAGATATGCAGAAGTAATTAATTGATAGCCTAACTGGAAATCTGACTTTTGGTAAACACAGACAACTTTTATACTTTTGCAACTTTATTGCCTGTTTAATGAAAAACTTGTCTAAGTAATAGCTGAGAATGTTCCCTGGAAGTGTCTCCTCTTAATGGAGTTGGAGTCTTTTGTTGGTTTGTGAGGACACTGCTGGTGTTGCATATCCTTTTATTGATATACTGGTGTTTATCTGGGGTTAAAATACGAGGCAGTTTAATCTTTTCTTCACCATCATTAATCAGATTTGAATACTCTCAGGATCTTGGTAGAGATGCAAAGTTAGGATAAAGACTTGCGATTGGAAACAATTCTTGAAAGTGTTTGTAATAATAGCAGAGGATCAATCTCAATGAAATTTTGAGTTGCTCAAGTGCATAAAATTCCCCAACCAACAATGGTTTTAAGGGCTAGAATATGGCTTGAGAAATGCTTGTTTCATTCCATATGATTGGGATAATATTCTTTCCTCATATTTAATGACCTTTGGTTGTTAAACACGGTAATGTGTGAACACAATGTGAAAAACAAGGAAAGTGGCCTGAAAAACCACTTGACAGGCTTTGTCACTAAACTGTGGAGGATTATATGTGCACATGCATGAGTTTCTTCATTTATGAATAGGGACATGTTGATGTATGATTCCATTTTGGGAAACTGATGAAATGAAGGGTGGCAAAACAACCCCTTTATACAGAACATCTCTTGGCATTGTTCAAACTAGGTATAAGGAAGAGATATTTTTACAATGAGGATGATGAAGCACTGGAACACGTTGCCCAGAGAAGTGATAGGTGCCCTGGAAGATGGATTCCTGGAATCATTCAAGATCATATTGAATGGGGCTCTGAGAAACCTGATCTAGTTGAAGATGTTACTACCCATGCAAGAGAGTTTGGACTTGAGGAACTTTAAATGTCCCTTCCAAACCAAAACTTTCTATGATTCTATGACTCTATGACTATGTATAATGTCTGAAGTTTGCATTTATTATAAATTTTATTTTATTGGTAATGTTTATTAATAATTAACAGCTGAATCCGTTCTTAGATTGCTGTCCTTTTGTATTCATCGCTTTAATGATAGAAGTGTTCAACATCACAGAATCAAGTTCTAAATTAGCAGAAACTACTGTCAATGATTGTCAATGTCAGCTTGCAACTAGGGAAGCAAATACTACTTTGCCAATAAAACCACAGTTAGGTTTTGTACTATAATTTCAAATAAATACTCAGTCTCTTTGAAAGAGTTTTTGGATGTTGTGGGTAGAAAATACTAAACACTGTCATCACTAAGAAAAAATTCAGCTTGTTTTATTAGTGTAATATTGTTTATCATGGTCTCTTTGTTAATGAGTACTGAAACAATGTGAATCTTAATTTCACTGTGTTTGAGAGAACAAAACTCTTCCTGACTTCTTTGTCTTGTGAAGCCCTGAAAGTTCTGAAACAGAAAAGAAAAAAAAAAGGGGAAAAAAAGGAAAAGCTGCATGCCATTTTTAACCAAAGAGAGAAAGAAAGAGAGAGAGAAAGAAAGGGAGAGAGAAAGAAAGGAAAAAGGAGGAAGGGAGGAAGGCAAGGCAAGGCAAGGCAAGGCGAGGCGAGGCG
>JAWWEU010000081.1:123138831-123149728 GCA_035583155.1 Acropternis orthonyx | reverse complement strand
GGAAGGAAGGAAGGAAGGAAGGAAGGAAGGAAGGAAGGAAGGAAGGAAGGAAGGAAGGAAGGAAGGAAGGAAGGGAATGAAAGATTCCCCTAGCCTCTGCCTCCAGAACATTTTGAAGTTATATAGTTAAGAACCCATGTCAGCAAACACCAGTGAAGTCTGCATGAGTGATCTTAATTCTGTCTCTTTATAGAGGTTTGTTACAATAGTCATTAATTTAATGACTGCATATTATTTTTCAAATAATAGAATATAATTTAATCTAGTTTTATGTGACCTTAGATGCATATGCTTAACATCTAGGAATACATTTCTTGTTTTGTACTTTTAATGTATTTTTTTACTGTCATAATGAAACATACATATTTATCAACGATGACTTTGGTTTAATAACAATGCATAATTCCCTCTTAGGCTATGCCTCTTTTGGGCCTCTATGATATAATTTAAGCAGCTTCCCTGGCTTCAATCTAACTAGTTTGAGCTCTAACTGCCCTGAAGATACAGCACAAGATTCAGTCCCTTCAGTAAATATAAGGGGACTTTTACCTTCAGGTCTTGAAGTCCATGCTCTAACATTAGTTATTATTTGAATTACCTAGTGTAAAGCTAATTCAGGTATATCACTGTGCTGCAATCACTAACTCCTCTAGCTGCTGTGTACACAGACCAAAGATTTCAAATTTGACAATCTGGGCAGAGATACTTACAGTATGAAACACATTGGAAAGACTACTATTTAATACAGGGCTGGGATAGGTTCAGACTGATCTAAAATTATAGAGTAGACATTTGGGTCACCAAACAGGATTTATATAGTTTATGGGAAAAAAAACCCAAACCCATAGCATTGCCTTACTAAACTTCAGTACAGTTGGAGTCATGAATTCACAAACTGCAGAAGTTCTTTAGCTCAGACTGAAAAACCCTGAAAATCCAGGGAATTAATCTATATTGTGATGATCTAAAAACAGATGAGGAGAAAGATAGGCTTGAGGCCAGGGCTGAGGAACAGACACGACCAAGGAAGAAATGAAGGATCTGAGAAAATTTTTGTTGGGGAAGAGCCAGGTTTGAGATTTGAAAAAGGTCAAGGTTAAACAAAACAACAGTAAGGAGCAATGTCAGAATCAGAGCAAGGCTTAAATTGCAAAAAGGAGCAAAAGAAACCTTCAAAGTTTATACCTTCAAACCACAAAACAATTTATGTAGGTGGTACTAATACCGAGAAAATAGATTTTCTATAAAAAGTTTTGAGAAGGGATCATTAAAGCTGAAATGAACTTAAAAAATAAAACACAGGTAACAGGTAGCCATCTAGTCTGGAAAAAAGTTATGAAAAAAGACCCAGGAAACCTATTTCCAGTTCTTTCAGGCAGTTTGTAGGGATTTGGCATCAACACATAATTCTTTTCCTTCAGAGGATTTAAGATTTTTCATAACACTTGACAAATTGAACATTATAGGTTCTATTTGGCTTTTCTATATGATCTTGTAAACCCTGGTTGATTTCATGCGGACTTTGAATCATGTGTTTGACTATTTTCCTCACCATAATATTCTTGTACAATAGAGAAGGACATTTGCTGGCAGCTTCCAATACTGCTGCAGGTTTAGGTTAAAGTTTTTCATTCATCCTTTGGTTTCCAGGTGATCTGATAGCTTTGACTTAATTATGTACATTTGTTCCATTAAAAATTGAGAAATAAACTGAGTACCTTGTACAAAATTACCAAAATTTGTAGATCATATGAACAGAAACTATGAAGAGCTAAGCAGCTACCTCGGTATGGAGGAGAAAAATAGAAGTGTCCTGCTTTGGTTAAGCTGATGGTAATGACAAAAACAGTGTCTCACTTCTTGGAAATCCAAAGAGGGGGGTCTGGATTAGTGTGTGTATAGTAAATCTAACAGACCATGCAGAATCCTACTGCATGCAGAAACTCACAGAGATTACCACTCTACCAGAGCATAATGAGCTGTTGGAGTGATCTAGTGATGTCAAGTAATATTGACCGCAAAGTGTCCTGTCAAACAGAATCATGTCATTTGGAGTGTTAAAAATATTCTTTCTTTCAGGAAAACATAGTTTGTTTCTTGGCTTCTTGACCACAGAAAGTTGCTGGGCTTTTATAGTTTAACATGACTTGGTTTGGGGTTTTTTGATTTCATTGGGGTTGTTTTGGTTTTTTTATGTTTTGGTTATATATTGGGGTTTTTTATTAATTTTATGGAGGGAAATGAATTCATTGTGAGATTTTAATGGAAAAAGTGCTCAAAGCTTGATTCAGTTCCATTCATCAAAAGCAAACCATTTGAAAGAATACTGGTAGATTTGAGGAAAAAGGGTAGATAACTTCTTTTTCTGCAAATTGTCTGTTTTACCATTCCACTATCCAGTATGATTTTTTAAAGTAGAAACAGGAAAATAATTCTAACAAATCCAAAGGACTAAACCTCACTGGACATAAATTTGGCAGTTGGAACAGTTTTCTACTTGAATTTCCAGAATGAACAGGACCCTGAGGAGTTCAACATGTCCACAGTTGTAAAATCTTGAGGGTGGGTTTAAGCTAGACAGGTGTTACGTTTTATGACAGAACATATCCCCCAGACTGCCATAGGTTCACAGGAAAATCACAGGACCATGTAATTTATGAAGAAGTACAAATGGAATATGGCACCTTGGAGACCTGTTGGATGAATGGATTTAGTGACCCTAGTGAGAAGTCCCGTTCATGGTTCAGAGGAGGTTGCTTCTGTGGAAGCATGACCACATGCTTGGTCACATTTGAATGACCATGCAGGTGTAAAGCTATAGGAGGGACAACCTTGCTACTTTTCTAAGTATTTTTCTTGGGTTGTCCTGCATTCATTTTCACAGATTTGACCTGAGTAACAGGAGATACAGGGCAAGCCCAATGGACCACTGTGCAGTTTCCAAAGAAATATCCTTCTGTTGTAAGAAAAGTCTTTCATTCAACAAAGCATGTGAAAGAGCACAGGAGATCTACAGTAGATATTATAAGTAGTTCCTACCACATCAGGACTTCTTTGACGTTATCTCTCAGTTTATTACAAAATATTAGAGTCTCAAGACTGGATTTTTCTTATGTATTTGGCTAAATAATGTAATACAATTTATACTAATGAGTGATACCACCATTGCATTTACTAATTTCACTGAGGTGATCAATAGCCAAATTCACCTTCTGCAATAGGAAATGAGAACTTTTGAAGTAACACACCAAGAATGTCCTGAAATTCCTGCAGATAAGAGGGAAAACTTTACCCTGCTCCTGCTTATCTCTCTTGGTTTACCCTCTCCTCTGCAGGAGAAAGGCAGTAAGAATCAATAGTTTGCAAAGAGGTTTCCTAAAGTAGCAACTAAGTAGGTGAACCTACTATCTACTTGTGAAAAATACAGTTAATGGGTTTTTGGAGGATTGTGTCTTTACAGTCCTACTTCATAATAAAAAAATCCTCAGCACAAGTCTGCATAAGAGAATATGAGGAGTGAAGACCTGACTTAGTGGGGACCTCCAGGAAGAGTGAGGATTTGTCATTTACAGTTTCCTTTGTCAGGAGGAAATGGGGAGGAAAGAAAATAAATTCCCACCAGCTCACTATTCTAGACTTGTGACTTCTGAAAATTGTTTAAAGTTTATGGTCTTGAGCTGGATGATCAAATACCCTCTGGCAAAGCTGTCAATTGGTGCTGCAAAAGATGGAGTTGCTCTCTTGCAATTCATGATGATTGTTGAGAGGGAAGCTGTTGAGACAATGGGATGTAACATCTGAGCATACTTCAGAGCAGCATCCCTTAGCACCTTGCAGGTTTCCTGAGACCTGAAGAAACTTCTTCTTATATTAATTTCTAATCAACATTATAAAATTCCCTGTGGCACAGCATTCTTGCACCATTCACAAGGTCAGCAAAACCCACTCTGAACCCAAATAAAAACAGCAACATAAAAAAATATTTGTCCATTATTCATTATTTCTTGATTTTGAGGTTTTAAAATTAGAAAAATACCTTAGCCTTAAAAATGTCAACCCAGCAGTTAGAGTTCCCAGAAGTGAAAAGCATGTCTAAGGAAGGACTATAACAGGCAGTTTGATATCTTAGATTAGAATGGTTCTGTAGATATGCAAGTTACTTCCTTCTCCTGTTGCAATAATCCAAAGAGTTACTGAATACTAGATGTACAGGTGGAAGGTATTTTCTTTGAGAGTTTTTTTTTCCTGTTGGGGGGGGGGAGGTGTTTACATGCATTTTGGCTAGAAATGTTATAATACACAAAGATAACTACCTTACCTGTTTAAAATGCATAAATTAATCTCCAAATGGATGTTTATATTTTCCTTAAAATTATAAAGACAAATCCTTCAAGTTAGTCGTATTTTTAGTTTTCAAATGCACCGCTTTAACTTCATTGCAAAGTGAATGACCAGCACTCACGCTGTGAGTAGGAAAAAATTACTGAGCAGTGAAGAACATTACTGAGCCATACACCTTTCTTGGTTACCTCTTCTGAAAGGATGTCTCTGCTTCCACAGTAGAGGAAAATTGTCAAGGAAAGCCACTTATGGAGGGAACTTCATAGTTCATGAAAGATATTTCCTTATCCTTCTTAAGTACTAACACAGAAGTTAACAGACTTCTTTCCAAAGTGTCTTAGTAATTTATTTATTCTGCTCTTGCACACATCATGGTCACTGATGTTCTAAGAAGCACTCCCAATTTCTCCCTTGTGATATGGTCTCTATGGGTTGACTTGAAATGAGACATGGGTTTTGCTGTGCCCTAGGGTCTGTAGTTCAAATACTCTCCTGTACACTGCTAATGGGGGCAGACAACTCCATCTGTAAAATACAGTACTTGTTCTCTCATGATTCATGTGCTTCAGAGGGACACAAGGTGAGGATACCCTTCTAAATAAGAATCAGTGACACAGAGATAGAACATTAGTCTGTACTAGCACTTTAACTACAACTCACAAAAAATATAAAACTAAGCTTGGAATGTAATGAAAACATATTACTTAAATGAGATGATACAATGATGTTTGTGGTGCTCTGGATGTTTGTCCAAAAGAAAAAAAAATAAAAAATGTGAAGCTCCTTGAAGCAGGATTTTCTGATACGTACCACTGTGGTAGCTAAGCAACGTTACAGTAAGTAACTTAATAAAATTAACTAAAACATTCATCCTTTCAAGTACTATCTAGTTCCGTGCTCTCTAGGATATGAAAATTATGTAAGAGAGCCTGAAAGGAATTCTGTCATCACTGGCGTTTCAAAATTTAATTCCTGTCGTTCACCCTCAATTAAATTAACGAGAGCTAGACACCTGGGTGGTTTTGAAAATCCTATTAGGTGTGCCTCTGTATCTTCAGGTTCTCAAATACATTAAAAGTCTGGGCTTTAGGCCATATGGCTACCTGAGAGGTACACATTAAAAAGAGCTATGTGGCTTTGATTGTTATTCTTTAATTTGACATATCTTGGAGTAAGAAGTTGTTAATTTGCAGCTCATCTTAAAAACAGACTGATCTATGAATTACAATTATAAATTATCCACTGCTCTTTAAGACTCTGACACCCTGTTCCATGACCAATATTGGCCATCTTGGGCAGATCACCAACACCCTACCCTTGGCCAGGATAGGCAACATAGGCAGGATGTGGCCCACATTATTCCCATAACATATGATTGTCTCAAATCTCCCTACCATTTTTGGATCAGAGAGGTATTGTGACTCTTACCCAGATTCAAAAGACATTTGTATGGTTGGCTGTTGTGGTCAGATGACCTGGATTCCAGGTATCCCTGGCACTCCACCAGAGACAAGATATCAGTTATGACCCTGTGTTTGCTATCAGGGATCACAGAAGTTGCCTTATGGACATGTTGTTGTTTGTCTTTCCTACTGTCTCAATAAAGCTTTGCTTTATAATATGTTGTCAGACTCCATTACTATTTAAACTACAAACTCTTAGAACTTCTGTGCTGATTATATTTCAGACACCTTAGTTGGAGAAATAATTTGTTACAATTTTCCTGAAGTCAGTGCAGCTTGATAGCTAACTAACACGGGGGTACCCACGTTGCAGAATTTCAGATAAATGTGTATGGTATACTTGAAATATAGTACAAGGAAGTTTTGTTGAGTGGTGACAAATTTACCTTCTTACTTTCATCAATAGGATAAAAAAATTGAAGTAGTTTCTCAGAATTCCTAATAATAAAACATTTTTGAAGCTACATATAATTTTCAAATATTCATATATAATCAGATTTTAAATGTGTTAATTTTTTCTGTCATGGGGCTTCATCCCACTTGAGATGCACTGAAAAGAAAGCCATTGCTGGATAAGTAATTATGAATTCTAGGAGGAGTTATTCACTTAGCTTTGCATTTGGTTCTTTGTGATAGACTCTAACCAACAGTGAGAATATTTCTTTCAGTGGTGCAGAATGATAGTTGAAGTAGGTTCTTCTAAATCCACCACCTGCTCTTTAATTTGCCTCTATGTAGATAAAATATATTTTATAAGGGGATGTCATGCTTCTTTTTCATAATGTATTTTATTAAATGCTAAACAGTGAAGTTAAAGGTCTGGATTAAACCAACAAAAGCAATGAAACTTACCACTTCATTCTTAACTTACTCCATATGCCTAGTTAATGCAACACACAATAGGAAATTTGGCAACTGCTCTAAAATCATTGTATTACCATCGGAACCAATGAAATGGGCTTAAAAGCTATACTGAAGTGTTGGAGCATTCCCTTCATTATTATCTACTGAAGTCATTCTCATATTTAGGCTTTTTGCTGCTTTTTCTTTGTTTGTTGGTTTGGTTTTGAGTTGGTTTGTTTTGCACTTGGTTGCTATCACAGGAAGCAAAAAAATTACGATTCCTGTACATTTCTTGTCTTTTTTTAAATTTAAAGTCAAATCCCATGGATAAAATGTGACTGGGGAAAAAAAAAACACACACAAAAAAAACACACACAAAAAAAACCAACCTGTGCAAAATGTCAACATCAACATGAAACAAAAGCAAACTTACCCATATACCTTTTTCTGTTTCCCGTTTTCTCTTTCAGACTTTAATTTATGGTTTCTTAAGGTTTTTCAAACACCTCTGGTGTTTTAGATTAATTCCTATTAATTCTATGATTCTTTCCCATTCAAAGCTCTATAGAAAGCTTTTTTTTCTCAGTTTAACCTCTTCCTTACTTTTTTCCATCTTCCTTAATACCTAATTACTTTGTTTCCTGTTCTTCACTAGTTTTTATTATTTATTTTTCACCTTAATCTTCAACTTCTGATAATTTAGAGGTAGCCTTTCAATCAACTCAGTTTCACCAGCTAAGAATTTTACATCTTGCTACTTATCTTGATGTTCTCTCCAATGTGTGAGATACAGACATCTTTATTACACCTCAGTGGGTAGACTGTGAAGACCGTCTTCTTCATCGCCTGCTGAGTGAATCTGCCTTATTCTATGGGTGGTTTTCAGAAGGCTAAAGCTGAATAACATCTTTCTAATTTACCAAAGGTAATACTGAAATTCAAACCCAGTTTTCTGTAGGTGTTTCTGAAGTACCTATCCAGCATGACATTACCAAGTACCCTACCCTCTAGCAATTACAGACTATTTACAACAGTAGCTAGGACTGAGATCATGTGGAGCAACTCCAAAGTCCTTGATACCTGTGCGTGTAATACCTGTTACTACACCTAACACTGACAATACTGAGAAAATGCTTTTCAGAAATGTAGGTTAATTAGTTTTTAAAGTCATTTTTCTGTCTAGATCATCGTTTTGTTTTGATTTGACTTATTTTCAGCAGCAAAAACAAAAATCCCCAACAGTCCCATCCTCCAAATGAGAAGGAAAGCCTTACTGTAGTCCTTGTCTAAGTAAATAATTTCTCCCATGAAAAATATTAATTTGCTTCCAGAGCTATTATTTCTGATAAAAATTTGGGGTGGAAAAAATAAAAAATCCTCACAAATTAAAAATTAAAATATTTCTATTGACAAATTTTTACTTAAAGATTGAAGATAAAATTGAAGGGCAGTTTATGTACAAAGAATCTTGATACTTCAAACACTTTGTATATATACATAATTGCAACCTCGTCCTTTTGGCATAGTTTGAATATTTACAAGGGGTGAGTGGCTTGTGGATAAGAGGATTTACTTGGTTAGGTTTTTTTAGTAACAAGAACAGTATTTTGCTTCTCTGGATATTTAAGGGATGAAAAATAGAGATACATTTATTGAAGTCCCTACTCAAGGGTTCCCATATTAGACCTTTGAGACAGACAGTTGGATAAGTATTGAAAGAAAATTTCATTTTGTACATGCCATATTTTTAAAACCAGTAGACTTTTAAGTGTTGTTTATTTGGAAAAAACCTCTTTTCTCTGATAATTATATATTTTTAAAAAGTTTCACTGTCTTTTATGATTAGTATTAATTTTTTTCATAGGTATAATTTTTCTTGACCTTAACAATAACTAATATTTTTACTTGAATTCTTGTTTTCATGATTATTCCTAGTGAAAATAATCTGGTTTCTTTTTTAAAAGCTGATTTACATTTTCAAGGTTTCCTTATATTATGTTATTTTTCTTGATTGTTATCTTGCAGTTTCATAATGATCTCTGCAGACAGATTTAAATCTTTTTGTACATGAACAAAAAAAGACAACTTAGTGTTTTCTAAACTTCTTGTTAAAATTAATGGGCCTTTCAGCACTTAAAAGATATTTTAACATGGGAGAAAGGTTTTATAATTAGATAATCCACACATAATAATATTTTTTGCAGGTATTCAGGTATGATCTGAATGTTTACAAAAGTAACACAAAATAATTATTTAGGTAATATTAAATTATATGTTTATTTATGTCAGTAATAGCATTTTGGGAAAAAAAAAAGATAGGAGATCAGGTTGTCTTGCAATTAAGGTAGAGAACATAAAGGCAGTAGTTCAGAGTTATTTTCATCTATTTGTGACATACATAGAACTCTCATAATCTCAGCAGTAGAAAACAGTAAGGAGAAAATTTGCTTGCCTCATCAGGCAAGTTCCACATGCCCTGTGTTTCATATGAAAGCTACAAGCAGATTTCTTGGGAACTTTTGGTCTTGCTGAGGGCACTAGGAGCTGATGTTTAGGCCACTGGATCCCCATGAAAAGTGGGATTCAGTTCCATATGATGCCTGCAAATAAGTGCCTCCATATGTGTTAGGTATCAATACTTTTGTTACGGTTAATAGACATCTATTGAGGTTAGCATGTGTAATAGTAAAACACTAATCAGACAATAAAATCTTCAGGTAAAAATTATAATATTCGCTATTGTGAAATCATATGAAGTATTTTAGCCATGATGAGTCATTCTGTATTTTGATATTGAGGTGTCCTTGGACAAAAAACATTCCTGCTGAGAAAACTTCTGGTAATACTTTACTGACTTCCTCCCAGCCATTGCATCTTGGCAGAAGCTTGAAACAGTTTCTGTTTGAATGCCACTTCTTGAATCAATGAAAAGGTGTCATTATCATGTTTACAGAATGTACTCTTGTCTGCGGTATCAAGCATATGGCATGACAAACATTGTACCTGCCATATGGAGGTTGAATACCACTCATTAACCATATATCTACTGGTGATTAGATTTAGTATGCACATCCATTTTGCATACTACTGTGGTTATAACTAAAAGTAGGACACTTAGAGTCTGTGCTTAGTTACTCCACAGCATCCTCCAAGAACGCTTTCTCCCTCCAGCTGAGCCAGTAGGAGTTCCAATAACTTTGTCTCAGCTGGAAATTCCTCTTTGCAATAAATCATGGTCATTTAATGCTTTGATGCACCATAGTGAAATGTTAAAAAACCCAAATTCTTATAGAAAGCAAATTCTTGCTATAATTAACATAGTAGTTTTTGCTTGAATAACTAAGAAAAAATGTAAACAGTTGCACATAGTCCCATAAGTAAGATTTTGCGAAAAAAATCCTTATATGGCATTAGTCTCTTGAACTCTACTTTGTGCATGCTGAAGGGCTACAGGTTTTTGCTGTTTGAACGTTGCTTTGCCTACATAGGCAAAGAAGGGTATGATGTAAATGTTCAGTTATATGCACTCGATACTCTTAAAATGAAGGATGTTTCAAAAAATGTGTTCATCCTAGTGGCAGTCAGAAATATTTACCTTTTGTTGTTGTCCTTTATGGTAGATTCACCAAAGGATAGGAAGACTGAGTATTACTATATTATTATACATATTATTATATGTATACTGACTGTGTTAGAAAATAAAACAATTTTCAAGTATATTTGCAAAATTATTTGAAGTAAGGAATGGTCTCAAAGGAATGTGAAGGGGAAAAAATCTAGTGGAGAAGAAATAATCTTTATTTTCTCAATGGTAAATATGACCTCTGTCTCAAAGAGACAGACATTACAGCTGTCTTGAATTATCATCCTACACATCCTTATGATCATGAGAGATTTTCTGTCTCCTTTTGATACATTAGCTTCATTTTTTCTAGACAAATGGAACTAGACTATGCACTCATTGGTGACAAAGGAAATCTTATCAACTTCTCAACCACCAGGAACTGGTAACTGTAAGAGAAAAAGGGAGACATGAAATACAGCAAAACATGGAAAGATAGACAGACAGACAGATAGATAGATATATAGAATCATAGAATCATAGAATCACAGAATCGATTGGGTTGCAAAAGACCTCAGAGATCATCGTGTCCAACCCTTCGTCCAATTCCTGTCTGTTTACTAGATCATGGCACTCAGTGCCACGTCCAATCTCAGTTTAAAAACCTCCCGGGATGGTGAATCCACCA
>JAWWEU010000081.1:123113308-123135140 GCA_035583155.1 Acropternis orthonyx | reverse complement strand
AGGAGAGGAGAGGAGAGGAGAGGAGAGGAGAGGAGAGGAGAGGAGAGGAGAGGAGAGGAGAGGGGAAAATCTAGTTCAGTTTTTAAAAGTTACCTGAGCATGATTTTTTTTTTTTCCTCATGCACCGTGTAATCTGTATTAGTCTTGATAGGTGTAGATCAACAGTTTGGAAACAAATGAAACCAGGTGTCTACGCTGAAAATCTTCATATGTTTTTTTAAAAACATTTCTCATTGCTGATTGTGAGAATGGCTACTAAGTGGCTAGTTCTATAAAAACTAAATCAGGGCCAAAAACCCATTAAAAAAAAAAAAAAGGAAACAAAGCAAAGCTTGTTACAGAAAGGTCTAAATTGAAAATAAATTATGACTTTGGTAACATTTGAATGTTTTGTATTTCTTTAAATAAGCAACTTTAGTATATCCATTAACCAGGGATAAGGTCTTCTTCCCCAAGCTAGTGTGTTGTATATTGTGCTTCTGAGATTAGACTGCCTTTGCTGAATTCTGTAAGCACCTGAAGTGTTTTAAGCATTATCTCCTCTCACTTTCCACAAAGAAGCAAGGAAACTCAACAGGTCAATAACAATCTTACTTGTGACATCTCAGTGGTTTGAATCTATCTTTGACAATGGTGTAGGAAGAGGATTTTTTCTTTCTTGGGATATGGTCTGCTCTCTTTTTATTGGACTTCAGATTGTTCCATTAAGCAGGATGGGATGTTTCGCAATTCTTCTGCTCTTACATGTTAGATAATAAGAAGCAGGAAAAAGGATCTTAGAATTTAATTCTAACTTTCCACTCAGGAAAGTTCTCAGTTTGGTTCCTTCCTCTATCCATAAACAGATAGACTTTGTAGTCACTTTGGCAAATAGTACACTTCATTGTTGCAATAGGAAAGGCATTATCATCAAGCAATATTTAAAAAGGGGATTATGAAAAGAAAAAAACCAGAAAATGCAATCTATCTCATGCTATTTTTATTCTTTTTTCTGGTCCATTTTCTGTTTTTTCTCTTTTAATACTCCTTCCATTTTCTAAACCTCACTAATCAAAGCATTTTCTCTTTTTTTTTAGATGTTTCAAAGAGAAATTAAGTTCATGACTCAAGCCACTTAAAAAACATGTTTTCCCAGTGCTACTGCTGAGGAAAAAAAAGAGATAGTTTTGTCTACAGACTGCTATCCAAAATAGCTATGTGAAGATGAACAGAAGAATCACTCTAAACCAAAGAAACCAAAGAAATTTGCGGATGAATATGTTGTCTGACTGGCAGCTACTTACTTGTGTGAAGTGTAAAAAGGATTGTAAGAAAAGAACACTTATTTCCCACCTTTCAGAGCAGCAGAAAAAAGTATCTAGACACTGAAAAATATAAGATATGAAAATATAAAAGTCTAATATTTGTCACCTGTTGAAGTGTATGTAAGGCATTAACAGATAAAAATTATCCATGACTGAATCTTATCTGCTTTCTCCCTATTAGAAAAATGATGCCTAAGAGAACACAGCTTGGTTGTAGTTTCTATTTGGTGTTATTATTTTATTGTTTATTATAGTGCTTTCCAAAGTAATATCTAGGTTGGTAACGGGCTACTCCTGGGCTGTGTCAATTCCATTGATTTCTGTTCTTTCAACAAAAGAGGTCTTCCTAGCAGATCTCTTGCAGTGCTCAAAGCATGTCAATGAGATGCAAAGACAAAAACGTTTGAGTCCTGGAACCAAAAATCTCAAAATGAAAAAGCAAACCCACAAGCTTTGTTTGCTGAAAGAATGAGCATGCTCCTCCTGAGCAGTGCCTGGATTAAATTCCCTTATCACTGTAATAGTCACATATTCCCCTCCTAACTGATTCCCAGTGACTAGAAATACTGTTGTTTGTTCGCTTCCAATTATGACTAGACCCAAACTGTGTAATCTGAATAAACTTCTCCTTTTTAAAAAAGCCATGTGGTGTTATGGTTTGCCTTCCATCCAGGTTTTGAATGAGTTGCTAAATAGCTATCGTTGTTAAGATGCTTTATTTTGTACTCTCGGCTTCCCACTTCCCCTCCACAGAGGCAAGGCTACTGTCACTTTTACCATCCATCCTACTGGATGTCTTAGATCTCTCAAATGACACCAGAAGTCTATGTGTGGGGAACCAACTGGACGACCAGCAAAAAACACTGTCCTCTTGACAATACATTGCAAGAGATGTTAAAACTTAGTTTGCACCCTGCTTAAAAAATACTTAACATAGTGAAGAACTCAGGAGAGTTAAATTGTTAAGTTTTGAGTCAAATATGTCAACATAATATTATAACTAAGAATCATTAAATTATTGTTAAGCATTACATTTCAAAATCTCCAGATATTCAACTTTTGGTAAGATGTACTCTATTTTATTTTCTGTAATACAAGCATATGGTACATTTAAAATTATTTAATTACGTACAGTAGTATTTTTATTACCAAATATGTGCACTACTTATTTTAAATATATTCCAATCATTATCATCTACTAAAAACCAATAACTATTAAATATAATACAAAATAAAGATTTCACACTGTTCCTAAATAAGTCCTGATTGCAAAATAATTACTGGTTTGTAACAAATGTCTAATTTAGAATTTAGGTGTATTATAGCCTAAAGTAAAGACATACACAGGGCATGGGGCCACATTCCATGACAGAAAGGCTCCAGAGAAATGTTTGATCATTCTTCGTGATGCATAAAATATGTCACAGCAGTACTATAAAAGATATCAGCCATCAGGTAAGCCTGTCATTTGCCCTTGCTGGATTATATTGGAAAAACACTGTTTCTGCCTTGTACTTCTGTGGGATTATTCTGGAGAAAACACAATCTATTTAGTTTACATACATATTACCATAACCCTGCTCTATTTCAAAAGAAAGTAGTCATAAAATAAACATGGTAAGGAGAATAGATCTGGTTGATATTTTGTTTCAACATACACTCATTTCATACGTTATAAGTTGTGAATATGTTAAGTACTGGTCTACATTAAAGCTAGATTCTACGAAAGGGTTGCATATTTCTCTGGGGACTAGTTCCTTTCATTTGATTTCTGTTATGCAGACATCTTATTTTAGTTCAAAATCGAAGCCTGTGACACAAATAATATGTATATCAAAGGAACAATGGCAGAAAAAGGAGACAAAAATGTACAAACATTTATTATATTTCCCACTAACTACAGACTTTTTTAAAGAATGTATTTATTAAGGCATGCATACTATTAACATATTCATCAAAATACACAGAAACTATAACTGTTAGAATTCTGGTAGAATTTAAAGATTTTTGTGTCCACTCTGTTCATCCATCAGGAAGCACTTTTATCAGAAATTCACGCCTCACTATTTTTTGGGTAGAGAGGAAATTTCATACTTATCAAAACAAAAATTGCCTGTTAAAATAACTTTGGAAACTGACTTTTGTGCAATATTTATTAAATGTAGTATGGTAACGTAAAATATAATATTTTAATATGGGAGATGTAGGAAACACAAAAATGTGTTGGGTAGACCAGTAGTTAAACTTTATAACAGCTATTTTATCATAAAGTATTTTTATTGAGATGTAGAGATAGAAGCTATACTCTTTTTCCAGTTTAATGTGTTTAGAGTTCAGTATAATGAGTTTAGTGTTGATGATTTGAGATTTTGCTCTGGGGTCTTTTGGTGCTCAAAATTACTCTAATTTGCAAAGTGAAACACCATCATTAGTTTAAAAAGCCAAAAGCAAAACAGAAATGCAAGTTAAGGAATATTATCATGAAGGTAAATTTATTCAGATTTACATGAAATGATATGCATGTTGATGAATAACAGTTGCAGCTTTCAAAGCCATTAGAATCAATTTTACCTGTTGTGTAAATATCTTGGGGCTTTCAAAAACTTTTCAAACTTAAACAGACCTTCTAAATGACAGTTTTAGCATTAGTTGCTCAGTAAGAAAATGAAATTCATTATTTTTTTAATTGAGTTTGAAGAAACACTTTTCACAGAGAATTAACATACGGCACAACAGACAAAACCGATTAAGGCCTGCCATCTGGCAGAAGTCTAGAAAACTTGCTGCCATATGTTTTGACCAAGACTGCAAAATAAACTGTTTTATACTGTCAGCACCTCCAGTCCTGTTTTATAAATTACATTTGGTTTTATTATATATATGAAAAAGATTAAGAAAGGTTTCATCTATGACTGGCTGCTTAATTGGAAAACAGACGCGATATAAAATTTTAAAACAGGCTCAGGGTGATTTGGGCTCAGTTTGAAAGCTGTTTGACAGCTGTAAGTAACAAAAGTGCAAAGATTGCTATAAATTGTTTATTAGGTAGATCTTTAATTCTTAATTGGTTATATTTAAATCATTTTCAAGATTCAACAACTGTAGCTTTTCTTTGATAATAATTACAGAAGAAAATGTAATATAAAATTCCTGGGCAGAGGGAAAGAATGTTCATGAAATTCATAGGTGATATCAAGAAGTGGTGAAATGAAAAAAAAAAAAAAATCCATTTTTTCTTAAAAGGATATAGTTTCATAAAGAATAGATTTTAAAAATCAGTATGTATGTATGTTGCTGTAGGAAAAATAACATCTCAGGTTCAAATGAAATTTAGGAATGTTAATCTCTTTTGCAGCTGCTATTTTTGTTTTATGGTATTTTTACAGCTGTTTTTAATTTCTTTTAAGAAATACTAAACCTTTCGGAGCATTCCCAAGTGAAACACCATGGTACAGATAATTGGTTTCATTGCAATTCAGATTATGAACATCATTTTTCAGTTGTTACTTTCAAACTATATACACAGCTAAATCTGTAAGCCATTTTCTTTATTTCAGCTACTATCTAAAAGGGAAAAAAGAGCTTAAAGTATCACAAAGCCTTAACGTCTTCATGAGGATTTGCAATATTTGGAAATATTTGTTCTCTGATAAAGAATGTTTGTAATAAATGCAAAACTATCTTCAAAGATAATTATGTTATGTGATATATACATGGGAACAGATCAATTATTGCTGGCATGAGGCATTATAAATTGGCAGCTCTATGCACCACAAAATCCCTTGTATTCTAAAGAGGTCCTTACAAAGGGAATACGGGTAAAGAAGAATTTTAATTCAGTTTTGAATAGGTTTCATAGCAACTGTCACTGAAGAGTTAAAATCTCCAATGTTACCTCTGTCCTGTGCTTTGTACATGTCACATACTAGTTTGCTGTCAAAACTCTTGAAGGAAAAAACCAGGATTTTCCCCCCCTCTTTTCCCTCCCCTGGGCCTTTGGTTAATATGGGGGACAAAGTGCTAAACAACACCTGGATATTTCTTTTTATCCTTATGTTCGACATGTGGTTCCACATTGTATTTATGACATATCTTCTAAGCCCTGAAGCAAATAGGCTTTTATTTTTCTTCATAGGCTTCTATCTATGTCATCACTGTAATATCAGCATGCTTCATAAGAAGCAATGAATTTATTTTCAGAATGCTCCTGTGAGATCAGGAAATACTTGAATGAATATTTACAATGGCAGAACAGAGAGAGACACTGAGAGCTGCAGTAATATTTCAAGCAAAGCCAAAACCCAGATTGCTCAATTTTAACCCATGACCTGTGTCACAAGACAACTCTCACTTTTCCAGAGGATCCTAGCTCACTCAGGTTGATCAAAACTTGCCTTAGTGTTTTTCCAGTGAAAACCTAACTCATACTGTTCTGAATTTGTACAGTTTTATTTTGACCTGAAATTAAATGGAGAACAAATGTCAAAAACTTATGTGATCAAGTAATAAAGGACCTTATCAAAACATGTGCACACAGGGAAGCCAAGTTCATGCTGCATGTGTAACCTTAACTTTGTCATTTCCTGATTCCAAGTGCTTCTCTTTTTTTGCACATTCCACTTAACAATAGGGGTAGCAGGCAGTGTAGACATTGAAAGATTTGTAAAGAATACTTGACCAAAATAGAAAATTCAAAATATTTTATTGCTTGGCAGACAACAGTCAGATTTTTACTCAATGTATTTTTTTATATTTAGATTATATTTTTTAATATCCTTTTATAGATTTACAAACAGTGAGGCAGAAAGTTTTCTCATTCCATATATATGTCGCTTTCAAATGTTGCTTTCTTTCATATGCATCTTCACATATTTTACAAAAAGAAAAAAAAAAAAAAAAAAGCAGGACACCTCCAAGCTCTGTTTTATTCCCTGTGGACTGTCACTCATTTTGGAATTTTCTATGAGCTACAGACACATGCACAGAACCACAAAGAATATAAAGCAGACAGTTATGACATCAATTACAAAATTCACCATGAATTCATATAAACCCTTACCCTGGTTCACACATCAACACCAATTTCATTCCAACACTAAGAGGCACATATGAAACTAAGACGGATGCCCATGCCAAATTTCATTTTTTTAGGCAAATACTCATTGTCACCTTTGTGACAGGAACCTATGTCCTCTTTTTAGACATAGAGGAGACTAATCCTAATTTACAGAGAGTTGAGATTTAGGGCTTATTGAAAGAGAAGAAAGTGACCAGAACAGTTGAAAACTATATCATGCAGGAATTTCTAATTTTTAGCTAGCTGCTGACTTGTTTGTTTGTTTTCAGGTAGATAACACTTAATGGCTATATGACTTTGGCATATTTGAAAGTAATAACTGCAGTTCAAACAGCTCAGGTCTTCATTCTGAAATAAGTTTTGTGATTGAAATTGGTAAAATAATATTTTTAATAAGGATTCACCATCAAATTTCTCAGAAAACCATGTTCTGAGAGAGAGTGCTGTTTAATGACAACTGTTTGGTATTTTTATTGATAATGTGGCAAAACATTAAATTTTTTTCTGGCAGAACTTTCAGGTCATATAGGAATTGGTGAAGTAATAAGTGGTGATGAGGACAAATTAGTTTTAGTTTCAGGAAGTGAAAGCAAGTTAGCTAGTTTTAGCAAGTGGTAAAGATTGCTTGTAGAACTGATCTCATTCAAACAGCCTACATTTTATGGCAGACACATGTACAGTCATACATCTGGCAACAACAAAAAATGTAGACCCAGAAGACTGGATGATTATACTTTGGAAATTAGTGACACAGTAGAAGATAGGAATATTGGTAAGTAACTGGCTGCACTTGAGCTACCAGTACAGTTTAGGACGGTGAATATGGTGGACAGAGTTCCTGGTTATACAGAGAAGGGAATAATAAAGGCAATGTTCAACCTTGTGGAGTCAGACATTGAAGGAATCCTTCCTTTACCGAGGTGATTGAGGTCCTGTGAGTCACCAGCTCCTAAAATAATAGGAGATTGTTTCAAAATGAGAGTTTTCTCACACATTCTTGTTGTCTTTGACCATAATAACTTTGTAGAACCAAAACATTTCCATGCATGACAGAGTGTGAGAAATATGGAAATGTACATTTTATGAATTAAGTTTATAATATGAGGAACTAGAATAGAAAATGTGGATTTTTACCTATCTTTCAATCATTAAAATAGTAATATGTTACTTACATATTATATGATTTGGTTCAGTATTTATAGCAATTACTTCTGGATCAAAATTCTCTTTAGATAAATCTTATATAACTTATAAATAGCCAAATTATTTTCAGAAAGGAGTTTGTTTTCTTTTTTTCTTTCTTAAAGATAGAGAGACTCAGTTTATAAGTCACATTTTATCACAAAAAGACCCATACCTATCCTTGTTAGAAATAACACATAGAGTTATTACACCTGAAGAAGATCAAAGAATGGTGATATGTAGACATTTTTATTTTTTCTATCTTTTCACTTTGTGCTACTAACAACATTTGGCATATGGTGGTTCATAATTTCTCTCACTCAAGCAATCAGGTGTTTTTTCTCTTGTTTTATGAATTTTTGCCAAGGGAATAAGAGACTGAACCCTCCCCCAAAAACCATATAAATGTATAAAAGAAATAATGGGAAAATCACAAAAGCTTACGGAATGACTCAAGGGTAAATCTCCTGTATGAACTTTCCAATAACTTACCTGAATTTTAAAATACACTAGATTAAAAGACCCAGTGTTCTTTTAATAAAATACTAAAAACCAGCTCCATGCCTGAAATGATCAAATGGAAATTTATAAGGAAATATAATTATAAGATAAACAAAAATCAACCAGAACAATAGTAATGAGAGACAGAGAGAAAGAGAGAGAGAATTATTTGGTAAATTAACTGTAATATAATGTCAAGGTAAATGGAAGAAAGATTCAAAGGAAAAAGTTAATTGCTGAAAGCAAATAAGATGTAGAAATTTACAATAAGATGCTCAATTGGAAGATAGACATGGAAAGGGACAGCCTTCAAAGCATAACTTCTCAGATTTATTAATTTTAATTGAAACAGGGGATGACTTCTCTTCTCATAGTTCATCTCTTTTATCAAGTACAATGGAGAATGTAAAGACTACAGGTAGGGAACCACCTAACATGAGATTGGTTCTCTTCAACCTATTTTCTTCTACTCTCAAGCCACAGGTTATGAGGGATCATGACAGGCCTTCTAAGGGTTATGTTTTTTTCCTAAGCACATAAAAATGGTCCATAGTACTCTAGCATGTTCATATTCACTGTTTCTTCAATTTTTTTATTTCCTGCACAGGCTTTACAAGTAAAAAGTATATTCTTTCTTACTATACAGTAATATTGAGACTCAGTAGCTCTAAGCCAGAACAATTCTTTTTGCAAGATCCTAGCAGGAATTCTTTTGGGTACAAACAATACTCTAATCCACCAAACTAGTAGGTTTTCCAGCCTTTCTTAGGGTGTTAAAGGGAATGGACAAGTACAAACATGGTATAATTTAAAAATCACATAGTTAATTCAGTGTTATGTCTAAGCTTGAAGGAATTGTTTTATCTAATGGCTTTAAATTTATTACCTTGACCCTTTAGAGCACTGGCAGAAAAGCTCAGATCTTTCTATGTTACGATTCATATTTATGATCAGAAACAACTCTTCCTATTATTTTTCTGTCTTGAGCCAAACATTTCCAAAACATTTCCTCACATTATGTTGTTAATCACTCTTTTAAACAGCAAAAAGGCAAAATACCTTTCTTCTGGAAAGGTAAAATACTCCCTAATTCTGGACACCACTGTGCCTGTAACAGAGGAGAAAATCCTTTCTGATCCTTAAACTGGGTGTTCTGCCAGAAACATTGCATCTTAGAAATGTGCACATACGTTGAGAATGAAGAGGGCAGCAATATTGCCAAGATGGCTGATGAATGCCAGCAAAGACTAATAATGAATAATTTGTCCCATAGTGTTCTGTGCAGGCCAGGGTGTTTTGAGGCAGAGAGGCTGCAAGGAGGAACAAACTGTGGTATAAGTTTAAAAAAAGTGTACCCCACACACTATATGTGCTAGATGGCTTGGTCATTCCTCAGTTTAGTCCAGTTAAATTTAATTTAGCAAGAACTTTTAGGGTTTATTGTAAAAGAAAGTTTACTTTGCCAGAATTAGTATAACGAATTACACACTCTATGTTCGTATGACAAAAAGGCTATCTATTGGAATTTTATTGCAATTCAGCTATTAGAAAGGCTATATTATAAAGCCATAAATGTGCACCTACAAAAAAGGCATTGTCAAAACCTGGCCACTTTAAACACAGGAGCAGCACCAGATTACACTCTGTAAATTTTCCTGAATTCTGCACTTCATTTTAGTTAATATTTGTGGCACTCCTTCTTGTATGATGATTTTTACCGATACACACAAACAGAATGAAAGTGAGCAGATTCCCCCTGCAATCAAGAATTAACTCTACCTAATAAATAAATGCTATTTTTTACAGAAAAACAAATCTTATACTACTAAGCTTGTGTAGAATATCTCACTAAGTTCAAAAAAATAGTTTTTTCATCTTAAATAAATAAAGTAGCACTTACCATTGTTTGCAGTAAGACCAATGAGGAGTTGATTTTGCACTCTGATCTTCTCCCCAGTCTTTCATTTGCTAACCAAGACACATAACAAAAATCTGTTTAGGTAGCATATTATTCTTTTTATGCTCAGGATAGCTTGCAACAAAAAAGTTACAGTATATGATTTCATGTTAGACCTAATTTTTCAAATCAATATATCACAAGCTCACAGATAGCCTTGCTTTTGAAAAGGTGTTAACAAATACCAAGTGTACATCTGTTGCTCAGGCATCAAATACTTAACTATAATATATCCTAAATTCATGAAGCATTGCAATTTCATGTCTATATTCAAGTGTTTTGACTCTAAAAGACTGTGTAGTTAAGGAACCTGAGCCCTCTCTGTCTCTGCCCTAGACACTGCTGGGAGAAAACTTGTTCCCAGACCAGAACTGTGTGACACCTTACCCTCTCCTGTAGAGCTCAGAGGGAAATGTATGCACAAACAGAATACTGCCTTAAGGTCACCATTTTCCTCATGGCATACTAAGCATAAAACATGTTATTATGGCAGGACCATTTTGTGCTCTTGTGAAGTTCACCTTTTAAAATCAGACATCAAGATGCCCATGGCCATAATAGCATCTCAAGGGGAAAAAAGCAGCACTTTCTTTCTTGTCTGTAAAACCACATACCCCCAGTAAAGCTAAATTGAACAAAACTGCCCTCATGTTTTCAGAATTTTCAAAGCAATAATGTAACAGTAGACTACAGGTGGTAACATTTTAAGAAAAGTGCATCTGAATGGAGACCAAAGATTCCAACACCCCTTGACAGGACAAAAAGCAGGACCCGAAGAAAGAGGAGGTACATGCCTCTATTTAGTATAAGTCCTAGTGTCGAGCTCTTCATCTATAGCAGGAGGTGGCCCCTCCTAAGGCTAAGTGCCTTAAATTGTACATGCACAGTTCAAAAGTGGGGCTCTCTGGGGAAAACTTCATGAGGAAGGAATAATGCTTTTTAAAAAAAATTATTTTCAAGTAAAGTAAAAAGTTTAATTCAATATACAGATGTGCTTTTTTCCCGTCCTTTGATCTTTGAAAAGCTCTGGGTAAACACATCTAACAGCTCTCAGCTGCATTTATTTAGCTTAGGTAGCTGGAATTTTACAACAGGGAGTTGGAAGAACAATTGGATTTCTACTGCAATTGTTCTGAAAGAGAATGAATGGTCTTTTCAAACTAAATAGGACCTCAGAGTAGAAATTTACCCGTTGTAAACTTAGATTAATTGTAATTGAGATAAACAAAACTTCTGATGACAGAATTTTCTGTAGCTAATTCAAAATTTCATAAATTATAAACAAACTATTAGTATGCTCATTGTTTTAACCACATATATTTACCTTTTAAAAAAAACAGCAGGCAACAATATTTGGTCATATCTATAATTATTTTTCTAGCTGGTCAATATTGCACAAGTAGCATTTAGATTGTAGGCTTTTGTAGTTACTCCCCAGTTTTCTGGAATGCATCTGATAGCAATACATTAAAAATTAGTATTTAAGTCAGAAATATGTTCTGTAAAAGGAACCATAATTTCTAAAAGCAGTGGTGTTGTGGTAGTGATATGGTATATTTGAGATGTGTATGCAGGCACATGCATGCAGCAGATTGAAATATGTGATGTAGAAAGGTTTTTCTGGCAGCAGCTTGGAGTACAATTGTAAATCATTTCCTCTTTTTAGCACTTAGGCAAGTATATGAAATGTTTTCTTACCATCATCTGTAGATCAAATAAAGAGCGTGTTATGTATACATATGTGTAAGGATGTACACACACATGCACAAACAGTGAAATACAAAATGTTTATAAGTAAACCCACATTGTAAAATGGTGTTTCTATGAATTTAATTTTTCATATAGTCAGATGTACACCCATATAAAAATATGAATGCAATTATATATTTTCCATCAAAATAGAAGCAATTTATTGTGTGTGTATGTGTAGTTACTTCTTGTAAAATGTATTAAAATACCTTAGATCCTTTTATGAAGTTTGGCTCGAAATCTATTACACGTTTTAACAAATGCTGACTGTGAGCTTTCAGCTGTTGAAGATCTCCTCAGCCTCACCTGATGTCATTAAAATTAAAGGAAAAGTTGAGCCCCTCCATGTGGAATAAAGAATATATCAATGTGTATTATTCTGAGGTGGTAGAAATGGGTCTTCTCCCTTTCTTCTTTAAAATATATGAAGTCCTTGTAGACTTTCTTAACCTGAAATGTAGAAGAATAGATCTTTCATTGTATCTGAGTTCCCTGTAAGTAGATTCTACTGCAAGGTGAAAATGTTTGTACTACTAGAAACATAGACCAGATCTACCTTAGCACTAAAACAGCCAGAGTATCTTAATACCAGATCCCCAGCCAAAGCACATGAAAGCAATTAAAAAATAATTAGGAACAAAAATAATTAGAAAACCTATAAAAACACAGACTTACATCTAAGCTACATCATTAACCCAAACAAATAAAATCAACTATTTTGTTGCTGCTGATTTTTTTTTAAAAAAAATGGTGATGAGGGGGGATGTAAATGAGGAAAGAGACAGCTAAGCATAAACTGGACACACTGCCACATATGTTGATTTGGTATGTAAGGCTCAGGGTCACATTCACCTGAATTCAGTTTTGCTGCTTCTGAACTTCTTTTAACAATAACAGTAAGAAGTCAAATAATGTGAAGTGAAAACTTGTTTGGAAAACATCTGAGAATGAACAGTACTGCTGGGATAATGTGTTGACCTAAACTACAGAGTTTCTGTAAAAATGTAAACACTTTTTTATGTTGGTTGCATTTAGCTGGCATAATGATACCATATTCTAAAAGATGTTTTTCTCTTCTCTCTTTTTCTTTCTCTTTTGCCTTCCTACTAATAGCAGTTTCATAAGATACCTTTATATATTGAGCTAACTCCTCCAGATGCCTTAGCTTCAGAGTCAAACATGGCTCCCAGGGCACTTATCCTGCTCATCAGTCCTTCTGGTTTCACCAGCATTCACACACTGATAAATGAACCTCACTTGCTTCAGTTGCTGGAACCCTAAACTCATGGGCCCCTATGATCCATGTCTCCAGCTGCTGTCACTTACACCCTATATGCTCACACACGCACAGAGAACAGTCAGCACTTCACTCAGGAAAAGAGAAGTGGAGTTCATTGAGAGAGAGGACAGACTTCAGTGATGAGGGACAGGCCACAGACAGGCAAGTGTATTGGCCAGGCAATTGTTCACACAGGACTGGCCCTAATTATCCAAATATCCCTTCTTTTTCCTGCTTTTTCTTCCCCAAACCACCTTAATCTCTCTCTTTTCCTGGCCTTGTTTATTTCCTTAAGCAATCAATAATAAGGTCTACCCAAATTCCAAATGCTCTTCCCATCATGCATTCCATAATATGTACAATACCCTCAGGTAGTAACCCCCTTGATCTATGAGGTGACCCAGAGAGCCTTTTGTTTGACTGCTGGTGCTGGGTGTTCCCTGGGCTCACAGTGCTGAGGGTCCCCTGGGACAGTCCTTGGATGGGTCAGGCAGGGGCTTGGACTCTTTGGCCTGGTTATTGTGATTATTCTGCCTGGCCATGCACCCCTGTGCATCTCTGGGTTTGTGGAGGCAGGCCTTTGATGGCCTGATATCCCACAGATTATTATTCAGTTCCCCCCAACATGCCATAATATCTCTCTGCTCCTTTGCAGGTGTTCAGATGAGTTTCTATAGAGAAACCTAATGAAATACAATGCAAGGAACCAAAAGTGCATTATTTTTCTCCTGACATGTTACCTCCTAAACAGCCATGAATCTGCCACTCAGTTGTCATGGCTTAACCCCAGCTGACAATGAAGTACCACACAGCTGCTTGCTCACTCCTGCCCGCCCCCTCATCCCTGGTGAGATGGGAAGGAGAACTGTAAAAAGGTAAAACTTATGGGTTGAGATAAGAGCAGTTTAGGAACTGAAATAAAGAAATAAAGTAGTAGTAGCAGTAGTAGTAGTAGTAGTAATAATAAAAAAAAGGGGGATGGGAAGAGGGAGGAATAAAACCCACAAAACACAAGTGATGCACAGTACAATTGCTCACCACCCACTGACCAATGCCCAATCTGTCCCCAGGCAGCAACCAGTGACTCACAGCCAACTCCCCACAGTTTACATACTGAGCATGAATGTTCTGTGGTACGGAATATTCCTTTGGTAAGTTCAGATCAGTTGTGGCTGTGCTCCATCATGGCTTCTTGTACCCCTGTTCCCTGTCAGAGCATGGGAAAATTAAAAGTCCTTGATTTAGAGTAAGCTCTACTCAGCATCCACTAAAAGATTGGTGCGTTATCAACACAATTGACATACTGAATCCACAACACAGCACTGTACCAGCTAAGGAGAAAATTAACTCTATCACAAGCAAAACCAGGACACCAGTTTACATGTCTTTATTGACTAGCATGGTCATTATTCATCCCAATGCATGAATTTCAAAAACATTTAACATCTAGGTGATCAAACATTTATGGTGAGGGTCAAGTAATTATTACATTTGCTTTAAAAGAAACTTGACTGCAGAAGACTTTTTTCAATCCAAAGCCAACTTGACCCCTTCCATATTATTTTGTTATTATTTCTTGTTTAGAGCATTTTGACCACACCAAAATCTTTATAGAAACCAATAGAAAAATAGTGCAACCCATGGGAACGCAAACTGGTGTTATAAAAAGTAGTGCCACTTAACAGATTGCCACATAATATCCCAATTTAGATATCCATTATGAATATAAGCATGTTGAAGCCATCCATCCTGTAGTTAAGCCATATATGCTATGATGTGGAACTTCGTATCTGAAACAGAGAATTACAGTGTGTTTGTCAGGAGGAAACATTCCTGAATGTAACAGTGTGATCATTCAATTTAAGCTAGAGATTTTAGACACTGCAGTTTTGTCACTTGTAGCAAAAAATGAGCAGATATCCCTTAGTCAAATGCACAAAATCCTTGTCTCTAAACTGAAAAGACTTGGATTTGACAGGTGGACCACTCAGTGGATAAGGAATTGGCTGAATGGCCACATTCAAGGAGTTATGGTTAGCAACTTAAACTCCAAGTGGAGAGGAGTGACACTTCATGTTTCTCAGAGGTCAGTACTGGGACTGGCGTTTTTTAACATGTTTGTTGATTACATGTCCAGTGGGATGGAGTGCACCTTCAGCAAGCGTGCTGTGGACACCACACTCTGTGGTGAGGTCAACACGTTGGAGGGAAGGGGTACCATCCAGAGGGACCTAGACAGGCTTGAGAGGTGGGCCTGTGCGAGCCTCATGAAATTCAACAAGGCCAAGTGCAATGCCCTGCACTTGGGTTGGGGCAATCCCAGGCACAAGTGCAGTCTGGCAGGAGAATGGATCAAGACTAGCCCTGGTGAGTAAGACTTGGGGATGTTCATAGACAAGAAGCTCTACATGACTCAGCATGACTCAGTGCACACTGGCAGCCCAGAAAGCCAACCATGTACTGGACTGCAACAAAACTGCACAACAACAACCTGGCCCTGCAGAGATGCCGTGGCAAATTAGAGGACTGGGCAATCACTAACCATATGAAGTTCAATTAGGGAAAGTTCTGGATTCTTCTGCTGGGATGAGGCAACCCCAGATGTACATACAGACTGGGGAATGGGATGCTGGAAAGCAGTGCAGTGTAAAGGGACCTTGGGGTCCTGGTCGACAGCAGGCTGAATATGAGTCAGAAGTGCCCTGGCAGCCAAGAGGGCCCACCATGTCCTGGGGGGCATCGCCAGATGGTCAAGGGAGGGAAATTGTCCTGCTCTGCTCTGCACTGGGACAGCCTCACCTTGAATACTGTGTGCATTTTTGGACATCACAATACAAGAAAGACATTAAGCTATTAGAGAGTGTACAAAGGAGAGCAATGAAGATGGTGAAGGGTCTTGAGAGGAAGCCGTATGAGGAGCAGCTGCGGTCACTTTGTCTGTTCAGCCTGGAGAAGAGGAGACTGAGGGGAGACTTCATTGCAGTTACAACTTCCCCATGATGGGAAGAGGAGGGGCAGACACTGATCTCTTTGGTGACCAGTGACAGAAACTGAGGGAATGGCCTGAAGTTGTGTCAGGGGAGGTTTAGATTGGATATTAAAATGTGGTTCTTCACCCAGAGGATGGTTGAACTCTGGAACAGACTCCCAGGGGAGTAGTCAAAGCACCAAGCCTGCCAGAGTTCAAAAAGCATCTGGATGATACTCTTGGGTACACGGAGGGTGGGTTTAGGTTGGATAGTAAGAAGAAATTCTTTACTATGATGGTGGTGAGGCACTGGAACAGCTTGCCCACAGAGCTTGTGGACTCCCTGTCCCTGGAGGTGTTCAAGCCCAAGCTGGATGGAACTTTGAGTAACCTGGTCTAGTGGAAGATTGCCTGCCCATGGCAGGGTGGTTGGAACTGGATGATGTTTGAGGTCCCTTCCAATCTTAACCATTCTATGATTCTATGAAATGAAAACATATCAACACTGCTGTTTCTTTCTGTTCCATCCTCCAACATAGCTACATCATCTTCAGCTTTATCAGGATGTACTTTAACTGACAATTTCATTCATTGCAAGACCTCCCATAAACACTACCTTTAGCAACACTTAGCACTAAATAAATCAGGGAAGATGGAGTTATAAAAAGAATCCTCAATATTTAGAAATAGGATGACTAACCTCAACTGAACATTGTATTATTCTGAATTAGTGCATATATTTTTACTGTATCAGATGTAATTAATTCCTATCTCCAGCTACTGGGCTCATAAAAAGCATAATTTTTTTGTTTGTTTTGTTTTTTATTTGTTTGTTTGTTTTTTGAATGCCCCCTATAGCACTGAAAGAGTGCATTAAAATAAATAAGAGAAAAACATGAAAAGGATCTCCCAACTTTTACACAAAGTATTTGTTGTTTTGTGAAATATTCCAAAGGACTGATAAAGAGAAATTTCCTTGCCTTTACCAGCCTATGAGACAGAAGCATGCATGAAGAGAAAAAATGAAGTTTCTTAGAATTAATAAAAAGAACTTTTCATGGGATACAGAAAGTTTGGGAAATTTTCCAAGTAGATACATTATTCCAAGATTTTTAAAAACATAGTTGTAACATAAAGATGCATATCCTGATATCTTTGAGTTTGCCACAGACATTCATTCACGGCCTTACGGAAATTACTCCAATAGGGGGGCGCCAGTGTGTTTCTTACTTCTGGGTTATCCCTTGGTGCTAATCCAAATGATTAATATCAAAAAGTTAATGCAGCAGAGCCACATGCTATATAATGGTGCAGATTAAAGGCATCAGGGTGATATTATTATTATAGTCATCAGAGAAAGATTTCAATTAAAGGTACCATAGCAGCATGCCACTAAAAACTGCACAGCAGCATACTAATTAAACTGCAAAAATCCAATGCAAGCAGTGTGGCTTATGCTACTTGAGGCAAGGAAACATCCAACAAAGCAGCATAATGGTATCCTACAATCCAATAAAATAATGCCAATAATATAATTATACAGTAAATAATCACAATAAAGACAAAGGTTAAAGACAACAAAGTTCTCCTCTGAATGCTATGGACATTTTGTGAACAATGTAATGGAAACACAGTTTTGAGGTATTTTTGACCTTTTATGGTGTGAAAGTTTGGCCTGGCTCTTTGCCAAAAGCCAAAACTCACAGGAAAGATTCCCCCCTACCTCTCCTGAAACAGATAAAGGTAGCAAGAGAAAAGTGTAGGGAAATATATATATATATTTACATATATTACATATATTACATTATTTATATACAGCTAAATACTACGTGCAAAGCAACAGGGACCATCAAACAACCCTGATAAGGACAAGGGAAAGGGAAAGGGGGAAAAGAAACAAAAAAAGGAAAAGACAAACAAATATATATATAATCTAAACTTAGGAATTAACTTAATAAGTAACAAACACAATAGTAAGGTCACTACTTTCCTTAGGAAAAGCAGATTCTTAACCTCCACCACTGAGCCAGACAGACAGTTCTTGGACAGGCCTCGCTCAATGCAGATAAGCAAGGCCAAAACACCGAGGTCTGTCCCTGAGCCCACCCAAGAAGGAAAAAAGAGAGAGAACACCTCCTCCTTCAGTTTTTATACACCTGATTATGTAAAGACATGGGATGGAATACTTCCTATGTTTTGACCTCAGTTACCAAGGAAGGCCTACAAAAAACAACCCATCACATATGGTGAAACTAACCTGAAAGGATCCAAAACCACTTTCCCCCCTGCCTGTTCTTATAAAGATATAGTAAGTCTCTTCAGTAATATTTTTATTTTTCTTGGCTACCAGAGAAAAATAAATATCAATTGTGTATTGTAGTAGCAGAACACCACAGCAGCCTTGACTATTAAACTGAGTGAAACACAATTAAGCAGGGCAATGCCAACTTATGGAAGGCAATGGAAGATAGCTAAATGAAATGTATTGTCTTCAGAGAACCAGTTAGGAAATTAATTTCTGTTGTAGAAGCTGTAGATCAGCAAGAAGACTTCATCAGAAGCAGAACTCCAAATCACAGCTTAGGGATGAACAGGAACCGTTCAAACCTGCTGATGTTTGAGTGCTGAGCAGATGAAGTTTTGACTAAATAACTTACAAAATAATATGAGCACTTCATACATAATATCAACAATTTTGAGATTCCCTTAATTTATTATTCAGAAGTGTAGACAATCTTCAGCTCCTACCAACAACACTGAGGAATGAAAAATGTCAATGCACTTAGGAATCAAACAGTTAATAGCTATCTACAGGATCAAAGGCAAGAGATTGGTAGTTGAAGATACTCAAAATCCTTACAAGAGGAAAAATTTCAGGATGGGAACTCTTAAAAGCAAGTTAAAGAAGCTCTTAATTGCTTTTAACACAAATTTTGCCTGACAACTATGAGATCTACACATATTTTCTGCAGGTATGAGATGACTTGTACAGTACAAAGGCTGATTTGTTTATGATGACAAGTGTAAAATCAACAAAACATCTTTATCTAAATGTTATTATTTCTCAGAATTAATGTATTTTTTATAGCCAGAAATATGTTAGTGTCTTCCACATTCCTAGCTCTGTGCTGAAAGTCTGACCTTAGACCAAACCAAGCACGTACACTTAACAAAGAAGTCTCTAATATTAAGAAGTTAAATAATAGTTTATATATAGAAATACCAGTAAGACACTGATATAAAGATGATTTCTCTCTTTTCCTTTTTTTTTTTTCCCTGTTTTGTAGTTTTTGATGCATGATTATTATGTTACTGAGACTGATGGCTAGTAATATAACTGGTATTTAGTTAATTAAGGCAGAAAATTAGTGAATAAATGGAGAACTACTGTGGAGACAGTTCTGAAGAGTGAAAGCTTTCTCTCTCTATGTTCAACCTACCACATCTGCCTGCATAAACAGTGAAGACGCAGGAAAGAACTTTAGGCTCATGTGAAAGACTTTCAAAGAAAGGATTTGAATGAGAACAGAACCATCCGTCACAATCCATGACTGGACTAAAAGATCTGCAGTGCTATCAGAGCAATCTTTGGATTATTGTTGTTTCAACTATAAATGCCCTGGCAAATAATATTTTTTTTTGTCTTGAGAGATTGCTTGTGATTTTCTTCACTTTGAAACTTTCATCTTTCTGCTCAAAACTGAGAAAAAGAGATACTTTCTAAACTGTATCTTGGTATTCCTCTTATATCATGTAACTGTACCTTCAGCAGGAGTTAGAAATATGTTGTAGTCAAGATTAGTCTGTGTATGCAAAATAAGATGATTTGTGTGATGATCCACTTCTTCAACATGGTCCTATTTAGCTTGAAGCAGAATGTTCTCACATTCTACAAGTAACTTTGGTTTTGGTTATCTCTTTGATCTCTTCTTATTGCCTCATTTCTAATCAAGAATTTTGTCCCACTGAAGATCTAATAGCTGTTTGAAAAAGGAATGGTTGTGTTAGAACTTTTTTGACTCCTCTACACATTTATTTGGATAAAATTTGAACATTAAAATAGTTCTATGGCTTCCTGTACCTTCATGTTTAAATGGATGTGTGGGTTTATACCAAAAACTCCATTAATATCACTCTGGTCAACATTTATTAATTTATAATAAAATCCTATCCCTTTTCTCTGAAATCTCTTGCAAGCCCTTTCTTCCTTCTGAGGTCCTAAATTTTTTCTTGAGATGACTGTACTTTCCCTTCACCTCTGTTTTATATGTTTGTCTGTAATATAGCTACACCAGAAAGAAATAATATGCATTCTATCTGGGAAACTACTAAAGCTACATAGGTTGACCAGCCAATGTATTAATAAGAACTGTTGAATCGTCAGTGTCTTGATTTACTCAGGCAGATTATGGAGCATGCTAAGGATGGTTTTCTTATCTTAATCTTTTTAAAATATGTCTGTGGAGCTATATGAGTTACATTTGCATTATTCTAATCTATCATCTCTCAATAATTTTGCACGGAAGCTCAAGTAATCTGAAGTTATTCAGCATCTAATAATAGCCTCTGTTTTGGGACTAAATATCAGTGTCACTATTTGCTGTCTTCTGAGTTGTCAGATTTCACTGCATGGTATTTCCAGGGGTCTTATAGATCCAGCAGAAACAAGGAATATTCAACTATTCATTGCTGGCAACAGACAGACTTGAAAGTAACCTGCATAATTTAGGTGGGTTAACCTAAGGGCCAAACTTCCACCCAGCTACTTGCTCACTTTTACCTCTCAGAAGGACAGAGTTAAAAAAAAAAAAAAAAAAAAAAAAAAAAAAAAAGAAGAAGAAGGTCATAGATTCAGGTAAAGACAGGAAGATCACTCATCAGTTACCATACTAGACAAAACAGATTAAATTTGGGAAAAATTAAGTTATTTCTGATTAAAATGGGTATGAATTGTGAGAAACAAAAAGAAACATTAAAGCAACACTCTTTGCTCCATGCTTCTGCCAGGCTCAACTTGATTCCCTCACTCTAGACATATCTACTCTCACCCCATGAGCAGCTTAGGAAGATGAGAAGTGGAGATAGTGATCAATCCATAACAGTTCTCACGACGTCTTCTTTGTCCTCATGCTTTTCCTCTGCTCCAGTGTGAGCTTCCTCCATGGGCTTCAGTTCTTCAGCATAAACCTGCTCCGGCATGGAGAGCATGGACTCTCAACAGGCTCCAGTTCCTTCAGGAAATATCCACCTGTTCCTTGGGCTCCAGTAGAGATATCTGCTCTGGCGTGGTCTTCTCCACAGGCTGCAGAGGAATCTCATCTCTGGCACCTGGAGTAGCTCCTTCCCCGTCTTCTCTAACCTTAGTGTTTCCTCTATTTCTTACTTTCACCCTTCTCTTCTCTTTGTTTGTCGTTTCCCCCTTAATAAACATGGTTACACCTAAATACCTTTTTCAGCTGTGGACAATAGGGAAATATAAAAAAAGTAGCACAGGACTATAGTGGGTGGTGGGTTTCCACCTGGCACGGGTGCTGGGTTCCTTACCAGGGGGCACGCTCTCTGCCCTTTCCCCCTCCACGTGGTTCCCAGGGGACCAGGAACAGCAGCACAGGACTCACGGAGAGAGGGAGGCAAAAAGAGTTTGTTTCCAGTGCTACTGGCTTTTCAAGGGAGAGGGGTCATTTTACTGCGAAAGGGGGACCCAGGTTAGGACCAATGGGATAAGGTTTAACAGGGGTCAATGGGAAAAAGGGTTTTACAACAGGGGTTTGGGGAAAGGGAAGGTACAAGCGAGGTGACAATACAAAATCCACCT
>JAWWEU010000081.1:123079880-123113208 GCA_035583155.1 Acropternis orthonyx | reverse complement strand
TTCTTTCTTTCTTTCTTTCTTTCTTTCTTTCTTTCTTTCTTTCTTTCTTTCTTTCTTTCTTTCTTTCTTTCTTTTTTCTTTCTTTTTCTTTCTTTCTTTCTTTCTCTTCCTGTTCTTTTATTACTTTTCTCTTCTTTTTTTAACCTATATGCTCATATCTTTCCTTTAACTTAAACCCTGTCCCCTTTTAGATCCCTGTTATTACCTTTACCCTCAGGATTGCTGTAGTCTTTATCTGCTTAGCTCTGAATATTCCCTGCAAATGTTCCTAGAATATTTTGAGCAATACTCATTTTTCTCCTCAATTCAGGTAATATATTCTCAAAAAAAGAGCCCACCCTAACCCCCACTCTTTGACAAAACAATCCTGAAAAAAGCAATGCCTTTTTATCACAAGCAGAGGATTTATCCCAGCTTTTCATATATTTCTCTGAAGTCTACAGTGACCCTTCAGAAAAATCATTATTATTTTCCTTAGCTCCAGCAAGAGGCCAGTAAAGTACTCCTTGACTTGGATGCTACTAACTGCAACATGGGACTTAGAGGTTGTCTGGTATAAATCCAGGCATAGCAGATCCTCAAAGAATTGAAAAAAGACACACACACACACACACACACACACACACACACACACACACACACACACACACACACACACAAATAAATTAAAAAAAAAATGGAAGGCTTTTCTGTATTCCTTGAAGAAAAATGAAAAGATAGGACCACCAGAAAAGGACAACTTTACCAACAAATTCACCTACTGAGAATAAATCCTGTAGGAATTGGTCTGCCTACAACAGACATTTTGCATTCTGTTTCAAATTTCAATATGTGGCACTTTAATATCAAATAAATAAATAATGCTGATGGTGTAGGGTAAAAAATACAATATTAGAACGTCCCATGCCTGGGGGTCTGAAACCACTTTCATTCTTCAAATACGTTATGAATCATAATCCTTCACTCTTTCCCCCACAACCATACTCACTAACAAGCCTCAATGTTTAAAATATATAGCAAATTAAACCCCCTTGGACTGAAATTCCTATAATGTTTGTTTCATTAATTGACTTCTAAGAAATTCTTCTTTTTGGTGGGATGTATTTTCTTTTTCTGTTTTCCATCTTGTGGTGCCTGCTATTTTTATTGCAACTTAAAAACTATTTGAGCACCTTTATAAACCTAAGGGCTAATATAAGTAGCTTAAGAAAAAAGAGAGGTAGTGTTTGGGGAACAGTCCAGATTAACAGTTTTGACTAAAACTAGTTTTCTACCAATCAACAGAGTACCTACAGTACAAATGATGGCTGTGCAAGTTTCCCCATTCTAAAAATCTCATCTCTGTTCATAAGCGCCCACTTTCATGGATGAGAGGGCTGTTTATTGTAAAGGCATATTAAATTTTTGACATCTCTGCTGGAATTGCAAACAAAGGTACAGTTATTTCAGCAGGACTGTTGTTCAGCATTACAGATATTTCATGAAGAATTCTGTATTGCATTCCTGTGGTTTAGAAGGACTAAAACTCTCACAACATAATTCAACTCTCTGCAGATAGTTTATCAATATATGCTCTTACATGACTTCTCTTTGGAGAAAAATGAAAATACTATTGTTTTACTTCTTATTGTACATTAAATGATCTTCTGAATGAAGGTCTTGCCGATTATAAAGGCAAGAAGGTACTAGAAAACCTATATACTCATATTCAAAACCATTTACAAATTTTTGGGAAAGACATGGAATTTTCATTTACATCCTATATACATGGTCATTCTAAATATTCACTAAAACTTGTATCTACAGGGGTTTATAGAGATATGAAGGTTTCAAAACAATTAAATCCTTTTGAGAGACATGATGGTGTTAACATAATAAAAAATCCATATCTCAAAGAACGGAAATGAAAAAAGAAATTATAAATATTTTTTCCTTTCCTGTTTTTTCCACTTTTAAGGGATGCTTTTACTTGTCTAATTCAATAGAAAATGTCTACATTATTTCTAACTGATAGTCACTGTCAGGTTAGATAAGATGCACTGAAAATCTAACATTTATAGTAAACTTTGGGTTTTGTTCAAATCAAGTATAGCAAATGAAAAATAATTATTTTTGCTCATATTTTTAAAACCAGGAATTTATTTGAAAAATTGTATGAATACCAAAAATACCTTTGTTAAGTGTCTCTCAGAAAATTAATTTTACTGTTAAAGCTAATGAACAGTTCAGATACTTGTAGAAAAACACAGATCTCTACTTAAATAGGATTTTCTTGAGAAATAAACAGAATAATATAGTAGCCACATCTGAAAATAAATTAATATTTAGTGATGAAAGAAATGCACTATTTCAAAGATTTAGTGAGAAAAGCTACAATTATGTAGCCTTCATAAATGATATCATAATGATAGTGCTTTATCTGATTCATAGAAAATGATTCAGCTTGAGACAAAGGAATAAACAACAATGAAACTCAACAATCTAAAGTTAAATGACTGGGATACTCAGCAGCATTTATGTCTGTACAATAGATGATTCTTTTCAAAAGACTGAAGAAAATACGCTGGGACTGGAAGGTTTAGGGAAGTAGTAATGAGATACAGAGCCTTTCACCTCTAGGTCATTAAGTTCAATTGCATTTCAGGTTGCTGAAATTTGCTTCAATATATTCAATAGTCTATTGTGAAATGAGTTGGAAGTCTCAATCCCATCCCTACTACAAAAGTAACCACATAACATTTAGCAGTCACAGCAATACACCTGCAGCATGTACACTAGAGACCCTGCTACCCAGTGTCTTCCAAAAGAAGTTGTAAAGGCTCCAAATTTTGCTGCAGTACAGGAGTCACTCTCCTAAAACATTGATTCTGAGACCATTTCGCACAAAAGTGAAATTACATTTGTAATGAAATATGAAAATTAACAAAGCAACTATTATTGTCTCAATTATATTTCCTATGGAAATCTGATACCTTATGTTCCCCCACATAACTGTTTTTTAACTTGTGTTAAGGTTTTTCACTGCTTATGCAAAGCTGTGCAGAGGTGCATCAAAACTGAGAAGGAATTATGCAACCATTCACACAGACTAGAGTTAATGAGATCTGCTGCTAGCCCCTTACACTGTCATCCTGAAATTTTCACTTCATAAATTCTGTCCCATATATATTCTCTGGAGTATGCTCAAAAATTAGGAAGTCATGCAAGGGAAAGTTGAGGTTAAGGAACCTAAGACACCATGGAAGCATAAGAAATTTCTAAGAATTGCAGTGCAGGAACTGTCACTACTACTAGGCTGGAGAGAAAATAATTCATCTAGATGGCCATGGCAACACTATTTTTGTGGTTCTCTTAAATTTATTAAAATAGGATTTCACTGTTTTGGAATTGCACAGTCTTGGTTACTTTCTTTTTCAATAGATCTTTTTGTGTACATATGACATTTGCCAAGATTATTTCAGACTTGCCAATATAAATCCTAAAAGGTTCCTGAGCAATTAATTTTTTATATCATTTAGAAAGTTACATCACAGTGATCTCATAAGGAGAAATAGCGACTTTTAGTTTAAATGAAGTAGTCTGATTACAGTATAAATACAGGCACTAATCAAACAATAAAGAAATGAGTTTACATTGAATATCCTTATGCTTAATCACATGAAGAGAGCAGCAAAAATGTAAAAAGATCAAATGAGTAAGTGTGGTTCCTGGTTAGAGAACACAGAAGTATCCATGGCTGTGCTGGGTGATGCCCTATTAAAAGAAGTCGAGAAAACTTGACTCCCTAAACACTTCCAAGAAATACCAGTGTAAGGACTAGTGATACAGTACAAGTCAATAGTGCTAACTGAGGAATCAGAGCAGCTAAGAAAGACCTTTATTGTTGTCTATAGCCTTTTTTTTTTTTTTTTTTTGGATGGTTTTTGTTTTTGGTGGTTTTGTTTTTGTTTCTTGTTTTGATTTTTTGCTTTGTTTTGAATGCTTTTGTCAATAGCTTGCCAAACTACATCATAAAGTAAACATATTCTTTTATACTAAATTTGTCTAGCCATAAAGATAACTGAATAATTCAATAATGGATAAGCATCACTCCTTCAGAAGATGTAAATACACTACTTAAATATGAGTTGATCAGGCCTGACACTGGGATTTTTCTTATATAATTTTGGCTCTACAGTATCTGAGCGGTCTCCACCTTAGGGGTGGGGGCAGAAATAGAAAAGGTTAGGGTGCATTTTTTCTGTTTTACTTTAGAGGGCATCTACTTTAACATATTTCTTTGGAACAATGTTATGCTGTTGAAACACATTCCATTATGTTCCCCCACTACTGATTTTAATCTGGATCACAGACTACTTTTGGAAGAAACTAAAGTTCTGCTCAAAATCCTCTTCAAATGGGCTTCACTGCCACAAAGTTTTGAAGTCAAGTCAGTAGTGGGTAACCCAGGGACTGATACTGTCAGTAGTGTTTATACTCTTCATTACTGACTTGGATGATGGAGTATGGTGCAGGTCAGAAAATTTGCAATGATACAGCACTCGAAGGAGTGGCCAGTAGTCCACGTACCACTTGAGGGAACCTAGACACAGTGAATAATTTGGCTGAGAGGAGTCTCATGAAATTCAAAAAAGGGAAATGTAAGGATTTGCATTTTGGGAGGAATAATTCCAGGCACCAGTCCACTGCTATAACTGGCTGCAAGACAGCTCTGCAGAGAAGGTCCATTGGTTATTGATGGTCAGCAAGTTGAGCATGAGCCAACAATGTGTCTGTGTGGCAAAGAAAGCTAGTCATATTTTGGGCTAAATTAGTAAGTGTTGCCAGCAGGTTGAGAGATGATCCTTCACCTCTACTCAGCACTGGCGATACATCTGGAGTACTGTGTCCAGTTCTCTACTATCCAATACAAGAAAGATATGGACTTACCGGGGTGAGTCCAGCACAGGGCCACAAATATCATCAAAGGACTGAAGCATCATTTTCATGAGGAGAGACTGAGCAGGGAATGTTGAACATGAACATGTTGAGCATGATTTTTTATCAGTGGGAAGGAATGGAGAAGAGGGAGACAGACTCTTCGCAGTGGTGCCCAGTGATATGACAGGAAGCAATTGGCACAAATTAAATCCCATTGAAATTCAATATAAACACAGAAAAGCTCTTTTATTATGAGTGTGATCAAATACTGGAACAGGTTGAGAGAAAGGTTATGGTGTCTCCATCTGAAGACATATTCAAAACCTGACTGACACAATCATGTGCAACCTGTTTTGGCTGACCTTACTTCAGCAATGGGATTAGACTAGAGTCTCAAGAGCTCCCTTCTAACCTAAATGACTCTGTGATTCTGTTTGATTCTGTAAAGTCTTCCAGCACAGGAACCAATAAAAGGGTCTTTAATTGTAAAGAGCCCCTGTGATATTCTGAGTTGTTTCTTGTCCTCCATGCAATAAAGCAATCCATGGTTCTGATTCTAACATCAGCTACAGGACATCAGATCTCTAAGATTTAGCTGTCCTTCATCTATCCAATCTGTCTTCTACCTTTCACACCGATAATCCCTTTCTTTGCCTACCTTACTTTCTTTTGATGTTCTTCATTAATGAATCCTTTTCTGAAATCTTTTTCTGTTATTCTGTTTCATTCTACTCTGTCCTGATGATTGCATCAATCTTCCTAGTCTTCCAGAAAATCTTAGATTGTGTCAGCCATGCCTTCAAAAGACCAACAGACTCTTCAGAAACATGATAATCTAGCACTAGAAAATGTCTGTTAAACTCATGTTAAAATGACTACCCCTGATGAGAGAATACTGTGTATAGTTCAAGATGAAGCTGGTCATCTTAACAGTGAAGAACAATAATTGCACCTGGCATGTGGCATGGCAGATATGCTCCTATTATGGAAATATTGAAGAATTCTTCTGACAGAGATGTCTTAAGACAAATTGATTAATTTGAATCCTGCAATTTTAGAAGAGCCCAGAGGGCATCTGCTGCTGCTTCAAGATGTCGTTTTCTGCACCCAGCATAAAAGCACTGTAAGGTTTATCAGTTTTCAGGGACACTTTTTTATTCACTCCCCACTACAGCCAATACCAATCCTTATAGTTTAAACAGGTAAATCATGATTACCTCTTTTATTTGCATGATTTGATTACGGCATGAGAGAGGGAGGGAGTTGGAGGGATGGACTTCAGGAGTGAGCAGAAATCAGGTGTCAGGTCTACAGACTCCACAACTGTTTTAGTCTGATCATAAAGGCTGCTATGTTATTGAAAGCAAGTTCACTGAAACCCTGAGCTGTGAAATATTCCACACAGCTGTTGTAGAGACCACCTGCTCAGCCCTGTGTAATTGCTTAATTCCACCCCTTCATGTGAGTACACATTAATGCAGTACTCCAGGGCTTCTGTACAAGGACCATGCTGTGAAGCCTCTTTACAAACAGAAGAGTTGAAGTCCTAGCTTTTAAGACCTTGCATACCAGGTTAGAGATATAGAAAAAACAGGCATTGTGTATCCTTTCTGTAGCATCTCATGGTTTGTTTGTGCACCTCCAGCAATAATCCTTGCTGCTAATGCCCTGGGACAGGCTATAAATTAAAATGTGCATCTTGTTGGCACTTCCTAGACAGTTAAGGAATCAATGCAGAATAAAGTCCTGGATGATCCAATCAACATCTGTTACTGGAACTGCTGAAGCTGAGCTGAATAGTGAACTGCTGAAATCTTAGAGAGCCTATGTCCGACTGACCTAAGTGAACTTGCCCACCCCAAGCCAGTTAGCACTGAAAAATGGAGTCAGAACTAGAGAGGATCCCTGTGGTGGCAGCCACCTCTATGAGTACAGACATCAGCTTCCAGAATTTCATGCAGGTAGCACATTTTTGGGATATTGTTTCAAAATAAAATTAATTATTTTCATTAAATGAAAACCTATAAAAAACTATTAAATGCTAAGACACATTCTAAATTTCTGTTGCAAAAGAATTGGTAGAAGTTGCTAAGGAATTATACTGGGTGAAACAAAAGTAGCTAATGCAATTCACTAATGAGAGATGGGACACTGTTCAGGATAAACCTGTAGTTTAACCTTGTACTCATATCAATCAGAAACTGGGTCCATCAACAAAGTCATCTGTGATTTTGAGTTTTTCTGTAACAATATGGTAATAATTACATGTATGTTAAAACTGAAAATATAAATTAAATCAAGTACTTATCATATATTTTTAATTTCTTATAAGTGCTACATTTGCCATAATAATTTGTCTTATTGATGAGATAGAATCATTGTTTTACCAGCATAATTAGAAAACCATATCAGTAACAATGAGTTACAATAAATACAAAAATTTTCAATCCAGGAATAGAGTAGGGCCATTTTTAAAGGAAGATATTCTCAATAATATGCCTGCAATAGGAGAAGGGTTAATATTTACAAATATTACAGGAGAAAAATGGAAAATAAGTCAGATACAAGTATCACAGAATAACAGAATATTCTGAGTTGGAAGGAATCTAAAAGGATTGTTGAGTCCAACTCTTAAGTGAATGGTTTACGCAGGGATCAAATCCAAATAATTGAAATAATTGGAGTTATTCTCACCAGGCTCTAAGCAACTGAGCTAATCTCAGAGTTAAGTAGTGCATACATGTCACTGGAGTGACTGCAAGACTTATCCTTTTTTTTTTTTTTTCCCATAGTGTGGACACATTGTTATGTTTTTACCAAAATCTCCAGCTGACCATGGATAAAATAAAAAATATTTGATCACAACAGAAGTGAAATTTTGTCTATATTCTGTTGTAACCTGCAAAATGATAGCACAATTAGAAAGCAGATATATTTATTTGAGATTACTATTTTCATTTTCAATATGAAATTATGCTGGAAACAAAAAAATTATATCATCGCAAGGTATTAACAGCTGCAGTAGAAAAACAAAAAAGAACCTTACTGAGCTGCAAAACTGCACTTCCACAAAGTGCAGGCAGACAATTCACTTCCATATAGAAGAGACAATCTCAAAGACAGAAACAAATCCAAATCCTTGACATTTACTTTAATTGGATCAGAATTTGGCTTTCAAAATATACATTTGCAAGCCTGAGTCAAAGAACAATAAACATTAAGATACATGATTTCATTCAAGTGGTTACTTTCTAAGAAAAGATCCTCTATTCCATATTATTGCCTTTTCAGTTGATTAACTCTAACGTATCTATTCCATTCACTTTAATTTAAATTTCATTAAATCTGGTTCTCGCTAAGTTCAAAGAAATTTTTATTTTTAAACACTTCCACCATGAAACTGATTTGTTCTCATCAATATCATTATTTGATGTATCTGAGAATGTCCTTCATAAAAGCTGCTTCCTTGAATGTTATTTTCACAGAATCATAAACATTAAAAAGATAAAAGACTTATTATGCTACACCCACCCTCTCCTGTTTTCAGGGGCTTTCCTCAGGCATTTTGTTGTATGTCTCAAAAGGCACTTCTGCTCATTCCACTCACTCTCTGGTCTGCCATCCTTGTAATTTTATCCTTGCAATGTTACAGTCAATGCTGCATAACTCTATTATTAAATCAATAAGAAAAGGTAAATTATGAAGAAGGAAGACATTTTTTGAACATTGAGAGCTGTATTCAGGCAGCCTACTAGAGTGCCCAGGATGGAGTCAGACACCTCCTATGGCAGCAAGGAACAGTTCAGATCACCTAGTATTTAGTACCCTCAGATCCAAATCTATATTTTTACACCTGTGTTAGTAATCTAAACAGTGCTGGCTGCTATTCCTAGATTCTCAGGCAAAAAGGCACAAAATAGTCTGTCTTTATGCTATGTCATACTCTCTTAACCACCAGAAAAAGTCTGCCACATGGAAACTACCTGTAAGAAATTAGTCATATCCACTTCCAAAGTACTTCCTGGGAATGGTTTCTGGGAGTGTTAGCTGATAAGTGGGAACCTCCCCAGTGGTGAATCAAAAATTTTTACCATATCAAACTTTGGTCTAACAAAATTATTTATGTTAACTTAAAAAGGCTTTTTCAGCTAAAATGTTTCTTTCTCTAGTTCATTTTCCTTAAAAAAAAAAAAAAGAAAGAAAAAAAAGAAAAAGTCCTCACGTTTGACTTTTCTGCAAAGATAGTAAGAGAAAAGGAAGGTACCAACATGATTGTGCAAGGATATGCCTTCGTCTCCATGTTAATAACTTGAACTGCCAAATCAATTCAGCATACATAAAGGATTAATCATTTCTGTACACTAATTATTATTGAATGTTGTCTTCCTGCTTCTGTTGACAAATCACTAGTTTTTTTTCCTCTTGAGAAATTAACTCTGATAAGATTATATTATAACTCCAAGGAAAAAAACCTAAGTCAAACTACAAATCCTTTCTCCAGAATCTTTTAAAAAAGTTCAAACATAAAATCAGAATATTTGAGAAGTGATTTAAACTTTTTGAATTGAAAAGGTCTTTTTAATATTAATATACATAATACTGAATCTAAATGTTAACATAGTCAATACATATTCAGTGCTCTAGATAATTATGGTATTTTTCCTCAAAGCAATAATAGAAACTAAAATTGACAGTTAAGGACTATTGAGAGGTAATACTGAGAAAAGGAAAACTGAGAGGAAGACAAAACTACAGGTAAAAGTTATACTTTATGTGTGACAACCAAGGCTGAGAGATAAATGACATGTGGAAATTCAAAGTATACATGATCCAAAACTACAGGAAGATATAACTGAAGAGTTTCACAGACTGAAAATAAATAATTGTTGAGAACAAAGGCCACAATCTCCGTCATCATTCACTGAACAAAATTCCTATCAATAATTAATACTGACAGATTTTGTAGAACAAGGACTGAAGAATTTTCCCTCCAATGAGAAAGAAGAAAATTATGAATATGAGAAATGCTGCAGAGAAATCCCAGCTTTATTGTATTTAACGTTGATAACTCTGCTGTTCAAAGGTCAGTATTTCTATATATGCTCTGAAGTGCTAAAGCTTAAGTTTACTTCCTAGACTTTGTTGTATAACTTACAGCTATAGATTCAAATTTAAGTAATCTGAGCAAAAGTTTTCCAGTATATAATTTTTTAACTCCTCTTTCACCTTTCCCAGTGTGGTCTACAGGTCAGAAGTATCAATATTTTTGGATATATTTGAACTAAAATTATAATCATATTCATTATTGTCAGCAATGGTTTGGTTTTATTTATTTATTTATTTAACTTATTATACAAAGCCACAACTACTTCATTAGTGTCAAAAATGGTCACTCAGAAGACTTATTCTCTCACAGTGGTCAGTTAGTGTCTGCAGAGCAAATGAACTAGAGTACGCTTCACATTCATCTGTACAAATCGGGTATCTGGGAGGCCTAGCCAAGCAGTACTCACATGAGGTGGAAGACAGCAAAAAGTGGAGTTGTTTTCTCCCAGCTAACGGCTGAGTGTTGGCAGCAACACAAAAACATATGAGTCTGTTCAGTCGATCTGCACACTTGCAGCTCAAACCTGTCCTGTTAAAAAAGGAACAGCAAAGGTGTCTCATTTCCATTTTTAAGAAATACGGTCTGCAGAAAATTTAGGTAGCTTTTTAAGGATGGGGGAGGAGAGACAGGGAGATGAATTATGCATGCAAAAGCTTCTCAGGAGGACACAAATGACTAAGCAACAGGAGGATGGGGAGAATATGAAAGGAGGTGTTTGAGACTGTGGGGAGAGGACAATGAAGTGAGGATACCAATCCCCTTTTTGAGTGTTTGAAATTACTGTAACTGCAGTAAAAAAAAAAAAAAGTCCAGATTTGTGGATGATGTTAACAATTTAAACTTCTAACAGTAGCCTTGTATAAAAGAATTCAAAAGAGAGAAGGATTGCTGCTTGATTACTGCAAGGGGGCCTGGAGGTTGAATTAATTCATTCTAATACAGGGCTAAACAGTTCCTAATTGTTCAGTCCAGGAAAGAGCAAATGCCTATGTTATAACTGAATTGGGCTGTTGCTAATGAAGGCAGAGGTAAGATTCCATGAGTATGCTTTGTATTTCAGTACTGCCTGGAATTTTTTAATTTACAGCTGTTTGCACTCAGTTGAATTTTGTGCTCCAGAAGAACAGAAAATACCATTCCATAGCATTCCTTAATAACTAATTTTTTTTATTAATTGAATGTAATAATGTAATTTTTAAAATATCTGTGAAATAAGGTGCAATCAACTTTTATGCATCTTTTCAGTTAAATAACACACACTTAAAATATTATTTGTTCACAAATTGCAAAAATAGGTAGGTCTTAATTTTAAGGTAATATTTGCTTAATTCTAGCATTATAATTTTTTTAAAAAATTTTAAATTTCAGACCAGCTGACTGCCAAAGTATCTACCTACTATACTGTAATCAAGCTTTAGGTAGTATGACAAACTACCAGTTTGACCTTTTCTGTACATTTGCAAATAGTGACTCTCTTACAGTCTTTTCATCTGAAGAGACTACTTCATGGGAACTCCCATCAGGAACTCTTAAGCCTGAAAATATTCCAGCTTTCTTCAAACATTATGAATGTAGATGCTTTCCTCGCATAAGAATACTTAGGAATTTTCTTTTATTGAAAACATGTCATAAACTGAAAGTACTAACAAATACCAATTTAAGGAATGAAAATCAAGCTTCATGACAGGCTTTCATGTGTCTGTCAAGCAAAGTTTCTTCTTCAGTCTTTGCAATAATTAGAAGGAAAAAAGCAGCTAAGACAGCAATTTATATTACAAAAACTTCCTGAAATTTCTTCATATGATCACATATATTCAAATGGAAGAAGAAGAATGGCAAATGCTGAAGACAACAAATTTTAGGATTATTAATGTTTTTGTAAGGGCATTGAAATATCCAAATCAGTAAAAATATATCTTTTTTGTTTATTTTTAACCTTTTTAAAGAGATAGAATATGCGCCACTCAGAGGCCAGAACATAGTCATTCTTACTAATGACATTGCAGTTAAAAGGGGTTTGTTTATTTGATATGCCATGTTGCCAATACCTGTAGCAAAGGAGATGAGAACTCTAGAGAACCCTTATAACCCCTGTACCATAGGGTATGATCAAGGGAGCAGAATGGGACAGGAAGAGCAAACCAGGCATTGATCTACCCAACCTCAGCGAGTCACTGTTGGCTTGCAGTATAAGACTCTGAACTGATTTGATTCATTGACTAATGCAGCTTTGTTCCTCAGGTAATTCCTTGAGACATCTGTAAGGTTTAGTAACTTAGCAACAATAATTATTTAAGATAATCTTTAATATAAAAATACATCATCCTTAGTATCCTTTCCATAACAAATATTTTTCATTTTGAAGAGCCCAGACTTTTCACATAAGGTAATGAGAGGTACGTTTTGTAAGCACACTGCTTACTCCAGAATACAGTAATATTCTAGTTTAGTCTTGTATACAATACTGACATAGAAAGTTGTCCTGAAACACGTGATAGTATAATTTAATCTGCAAAACTGATTCATATGAAGTCTTCCACAAACATTCTTCAAGCAGTAATAGACCCTGCAAAGAGGAATTATAACTTTCTTTTCAAAATTATAAAATTTATATCTTTTTATAAGGAAAAATGTAGCACTTCTAAAGAATATAATATTATTTCTGGTTTTTTTATTTCATTGCTATTAAATTAACATTTTGTGTGAATGGTACCTTTCTTTCACCCTAGGTTACTGATCATTTTAACCATGAAAAGAGCCAGCTAAAGATTCTCTCATTTATTCTTTCTGCATCTGTCATCTTATCACAGCCTAAAGGAAAAAAAAAAGAAAAGAAAAGAGTATACTACTGTCACTTGTTGAAGCTACTGAACATGCAGTCAAACCATGAGCTGGGTGTAACAGTTGCCTTCAAGATCAAAGCTGGCAGTCTGCAACTAGATCATGGTTCATAATTTGAGTGCCACTAATTTCTATTATAAAGGCAAGAGATAAACTACATTTTAAAAAAGCTTTTTTGCTTTACTGGCAGGACAGATTAGGCTTTCCATTTATTCTGGGTCTGTAAATGTAGCTGTTGCTATAGTAACTGTATATCTCTTGAAGAGTAAATAATTGTGTTAAATGGCTAAATAGCAAATAGGTTTATGGCTACACTGGTACTGAAGAATTTGAATATGCTAAATTTTTAACTGTATTTTTCAAGATCATCTGCACAGTGACCATAATATGTTCCATATGGAAACTAGAAATATTTTCTAATGAGTCATTTAAGAGTTGTGCAGTTGTGCACTAAATGACTGACAAATTTTCTGAATCTTAAAAAATTCAGGATGAATGTTAGTCTGATAAGAATTTCTGTTGCAATACTCTACAGTTCTTTCTGAGTAAATATCATAGGAAAGTAATGAAAACATATCAAAAGACTTTGTCAGAATTAGGCCCTAAGGTTTAAAGATTGGAGCACCTAAATTGACTGCTGGTGACTTGGGGAAAAAAAAAAAAGCCATGTAAAAATCCATGGACTTTGTCTCCAATAGATGTTTTTATTAGAAAAATATTTTTGCTACAAGCAATCCAAAGTAACCAATTTATATTGTATATTTCTATAGGAGATTTGGAAGAAAATATCTTTGACCTAACCACCTAAAAGTTCCAACATTTATTTTCTATAAACAGATAAATATTCTATGATTTGATGATTTTGTGATTTAATTAAGTACTATTACGCTCACACTACACTCCACATGCCTCTGCCTAAAATAAAAAGACAAAATGCAAGGAATTTGTAGTGCTGCCTTTCATAAAGAAAAATAAATTATTTTATTTTTGAATCTTCTCAGGGTAAAATTGTGTGTTAATGTTTATGAAATAAAAATGTAAGCAAAAAAACATTGGATCATCAATGAAGAATAGGAAAAAAACCTCTGTCTATTACCAGATGATTGGTCTCATAATTCCATAAAGCCTGCTGATGGTCAGTAACAGACAGCACTGGGTTACATTGTCTTTGACTGAGAAAATTTTTGGAGTATAATTTTAAGCAATTCAAAAGACATGATGTTATGTGTTGGGGAGTTGGTTTGGTGTTTTGTGTTTTGTTGTTGTTGTTGTTGTTGTTGTTGTTTTTTAATTCATGGAAACCAGTCTTACTCAAGCTTAAGACAATACATATCAGAGAAATCAGAAAATGATTCAGATATATAAATTGAGAGATGATAATCTTATCAGATAAGTAAACTTAGTCCCTCATTGGAATACTTCAAGAAAAGATTGTTAACTATACCATAATAAAACAAAATAAAACATGTATCATATTACAGCTACTCATGGCTGTTATGAAAGGATCACAATAGGTGAAAGTTTCACAAAGAGTTAAGCACCATCCCCTGAATCCTTAACAGTATATGTCCATTATAGAATCAGAGAATCATAGAATCATTACGGTTGGAGAAGACCTCCAAGAATATCAAGTCCAACCTTTGACTAAACACCACCATATCAACAAAACTATAGCACTAAGTGCCATGCGCAGTTGTTTCTTGAACTCTTACAAGGATGGTGACTCCACCACTTCCCTGTGCGGCCCATTCCAAAGCTTGAAAACTCTTTCAGTGAGAAAATTCTTGTTATGGTTTAGTTACATTTCTTCATACCATCGTGTGGTTTTGGAGAAGTGTGGGAGACCCTCACCCAGGGCAGGGGACAGGGATGGAAAACACCACAACAACTTAGGAGAAGAAAACTTCTGGCACTGCAAGAGCTCACTCTCTTGGGTTCCTGGAGCTGCCGCTGAGAGGGAGTTGATGGCTGCTGTTCCCCCAGAGCCACTCCTCACTCCAGCTTTTGCTGGCTGGGGGAGTTCCCTTTGTGTGTGGTGAGCCCTGCCACCCTGCACCGACCTGACCCTCTGCCAGGTCCGGTGCAGCAACCATCGGTAATGCCAGTTTCACTGCTCACTGCCTGTGCTCTGGTAACCTTTCCAGTGATCTGAACCACAGCAACCACCCATGTGGCCTCCATGCCAGCTTCACACTGCTCGCTGGTCATGCTGGGTTGAGGCTGAACTTCCCACTGCAGTTTCCGCATCACCTGGGTATCACGCCTGTGCCTGTCACCACTGCCGGCACCGCCACCATTGTTGCTGCTCGTGCAGCTGTGACTCTGTCCTGGCTACATTGTGATCCCCTGGCCAGGACTGCAATGCCATCTCAGTGGCATGGAGCTGAAAGGCTGGGTTTAGGTGACTTTTTTTTTCCTTTCTGTTATTGTTTTGTTGTGGTTTAGTTCTGTTTTGTTCTCTGGTTTAAGTAAAATAGATATTGATTTTCATACTAGCTCAAATGCCTCATAATTTCAAAAAAATTATTAATTTATGGGGTGGGGATTCTGTTTCATTGGAAGGCCCAGATCCTGGGACACATTTTCAATAAACCAAGGCAATTCTTCCTAATGTCCAACCTTGGCACAACTTGAGGCCATTTTCTCTTGTCCTGTTGCTAGTTGCTTGGGAGAAATAGGTTCACTACAATCTCCTTTCAGGTAGTTGCAGAGAATGATAAAGTCTTCACTGAACCTCCTTTCCTCCAGGCTAAACAACCCCAGCTCCCTCAGCCACTGCTCAAAGAAATTACTGTCTAGACCCTGCACCAGTTCATTGCCTTTCTCTAGTCATGCTGCAGCACCTAAATGCTTTCCTTGGAGTGAGAAGCCCAGCACTGGACAGTATTTGAGGTGCAGCCTCACTGGTGCCTGTATTATACCTGTATGGTATTACACCTGTACAGACCTCAAAACCTGTTTTTCCCTTTAAATGTGCTATATTGGAGTTGCCAAACATTTAATTTATTTTGTTTTGCTCTAAGGTCTCAAGATCAAATCTGGCTGGCTAATGAGGACAACTGCTAAAACCTGTTTTCTCAGGAAATTATCATATATCTGACACAATTTTCTAAAAATAATCATTGAACATGCATCATCAGAGAACATAGCAAATACCTTTTCATGTTTCTAGGGAAATTTTAATTTTGTTAGAAAAGCTGTTATGGAAATTTGGCAGCTCTGAAAAGACAGACTTGTGGATGCACTGCGTGGATCAGAGTCCAACAACAATGCAGGAGACTGAACAAACTTTATGATATAGTTGGTGCTTGAACCTCAGCAGCTTTCAAGACAGGTGCAAGATTTGTCTATATAAAATAACTGTTTTCCAGCAGTCATGGAGTAACAACCACCAGCACAGAAGTATAAAATATAGTTGAGTTGTCTGTAGCATAGTAAAATAACTCTGAATTCAATAATGTGGCTTACATTATTGTCCTGGTTCTGGCCATGAGAGTGTTAATTTTTGCAATAGTCAGAAGAGAGGTTAGTACTTCACACCATTGCCAGGGGAGGAAATAAAGGACTCTCTTCTGGGGACAAGGGATTCCTTCTTGTTGAAAAAGAATGGTGGGTGAAATGGTCCACTATTGTTTTTTATTGAGGGTTTTCCATGTAAATCCTTTCTTTTCTTATACCTTTTATTATTAATATTATTAATAATATTGATGTTAACATTAATATTAATATTATTATTACCTTTTATTATTAATATATAATAACAGCTGTCGCTGTTCTTTTTCTTATCTCATTGCTGTTTCCAGTAAATTGTTTTTATCTCAATCTGTGGTCTTTGCCTTCTTTGCCTCAAACTGGACGGGGAGGGAAGGCAGTGCATGCTTTTAGAAGGAATACTAAATTGGAGAATACCACTCTTAAAGCATGACATTTGTGCATTAGAATTGCCAGAGACAAATAAATATTTTTCAGCAAATAAAGAATACTAAGGAATAAGCAACATAATCAAAACCTACAAACAAGAAGCCATACCTTTCTCTTGAACAAGAGCTGACAGCAACAGGACAGGGACTTACACTTAAAAAAAGTTCACTGATCTATGCTTATTTGGATTACCTTTGACATTCTATTTGGCAAGAAAGGTGTAAATTGATAAACATCCAAACTTATGCTATTCAAAAATTACATTATTTCATGCAGTAATATAGATATTTTATAAATTAGTTCTTTAATAAATCTTAGGTGAATGTCATCTGATTGCTGTGATTTATTTAAATTTAACTTTTTGACTTATTCCATCATCTGATACCTTCACTACATGTAAAAAGCAACCCATTAGAAAAGTTTGTCTCCGTTATCTTCTGTGAAGACCTGTGCAAAAGAATTGTTTCAGGTTTTCTATAATCTCTTTATCCTTTAAGGCAGAAATCCTTTTATATGAATTCCTAATTGCATTCTATGTTTGCTAGCAATGAAGTCAACATACTTCCTTCTCCTGTCACACTACTATTCCTGATATTTTAAAACAGCTTTGTTTTGTTTTGGGTTTTTGGCCATCTTTTGTTCTTTATCTGTACAGCACCTAGAACAATAACAAGTTAGATCACAAAGAACAGAGTAAGAAGTTAAATCATGAATCAGGTTCCTACAGTCTGTGATAATAAAGACAACAATTCTTATATTTAGTTTTATATATTGCCTTAAGCTATCTGTTATCTCAAACATATATTTACATTAACTTCACTCATAGTGAGCCAAATCTCCTTTTATAAATCTTATTTTGAACCTGATGCACTTATGATTCTTTTATTTTTGCTTCTTTCACCTTTTTTTGGCTTTTGTTTTAGTGTGACTGGTAGTTTTCTGTTCCTTTGACTGAAGTTAGACCTGAAGCAGGTTCTGAATACCATACCTTTCCCCCCCACCTCCTCTTTTTTTTTTTTTTTTTGCTACTTACAAAGTAAAACTTCATTGCTCTATGGCAAGATTAATTGACATAAGTTCTGTTTTTATTATGTCATAATACTCAGCAAGTTCTAGTAAGTTCATGACAAAGTGTGCTTACAGTATGCTTAATTTTTCTATGTTACTATGTTTTGAGGTAAAACTTGCTATGCAACTGCAAAAGAGTTAATTTTTCTTCTTGCTGAATTTAGTGTGATAACCTATTTGCAGAATCAGCTTTACATATCTGCTGAAAGAGCTCCTCCAGCTTGCAGCCCTTCCCAATAAAAAAACCTTTAAACTGATAGGGCTCAAAAAACCCCCTAGATTCTATTAGAGGGGAGATACAAGTGCATATTAAAAGCTTGACAAATCTCTTTAAAAATGTGTTAATTGTGAAATGGTTGTTGAAAAATATTGGAGGTGAGCTACTCCAAAGTGATGGGTTTTTAAAATAAATGTTGTCTAGGGAATTTTGCCCTCTCTGTAGTATCAGTATGGTTTCATAGCTTATATGTTTTTAAAGGAACAGATTTCCTTCAACTAGTGTATGAAATCTGTTATCTGAGTGCCTTGAAATAACATGCAACAGGATATTCATCAAGTGCTTTATTAATATTTAACGATTAATGCTTTTTGGAGATACTCGACAATTCCACATAATAGCTACTTTGATGTTTAAAATTATTTTGGGTATATCACATTTCAAATAGAGATGTTTTCTTCATTTTATGTCAGCTAGTTGTCGGAGGTAACACCATCTAAACAACTGAAGAGACTTTCAGGGCAGATACTGCTGGGAAGAGCTCAGAGGAAAGAAAATGCCAAGTTTATAGAACAGGGAAGTGTGATAGTTTCTTATTTCCACTGCTCAGTTGGGTCTCCAATGTAAAATTAGCTGAGTGAAGCATGGTGCAAGTTCAGCCAAGGCTGCACTTTCAGTCAGAACCTGAAAAGTGATCGTGGTCTTTCCCTTGTAGCTGTATACATTTACATCTTCAAAGGCGGCTTTATTTTATCAAAGCCTCAGCAACCAGCCTCTCTTATTTCAGTTTTAAGTTGTGTTTTCTAGTGCTTGTTTTTGTTCTTTTTATTCTCTTTCAACTAATTTTATCCTGGTGAGATGTGGAACTTGGATTTGAGGAAGAGCATGCATGATTACTGATTATTTCCTGGTTTCCAAAGAAAATCAGACTTACACAATCAGTGCTATGTCTCTCTTCCTGTCTGCACACCCATAATAGTATTTAAAAATACTGGTCAGTTTAAATAAATCTGACAAGAAGTAATGGCCTTAAGGATATTAACAACCTTTAATTCTAATAAAAAAATTAGTTAGAAAAGAGTTGTTGTTTGTGTATCAGACAGAAGTTGCTAATGCTCAAACATGGACAAACTACACTCAGGTTTCACATCTCATTAACCACCATAGAATTAATTATGAAGCACATATCCATAACAAACTAAGTTGAATTTCTTGTTACTTGTGAGAGTATTGAAATCCTAGACTATGATGTTAGTACACGAATCAACTGTCGAATATATAATTCTGTTTTTCATTGACTTCTCAGGTGTTTTTCCTAAAGTCCTAGCAGATGGTACCATTGAGATATTTGAAATAATCTCTCTTGAGCTTATTTCCTAGGCAAAATCCCACAAATGTTATTAATAGTTTCTGCCAGGAACCAAGAAGAAATACATTTACTCTCTAGCACTTTTTTTCAATGTGCACTGTGTGGACATCTACACTGTTGTTTCCTGGGGACTGGATTCAATGAAAACTTATTTTTCTTCATATCCAAAGCTACTTAATTATAGTAATGGGAAAAAAATATTAAAATGGCAAACTTATTTCCAAATGATCAAAGCCACCCATGCCCAAATATTTGATTTCAAAGAAATGTCATTAATATAAAATTGCAGGATATGGGAAAGACTACCACAGTAGTCTGCACTGAAATCAATAAAAGCCTTTTTGCCATGTTTGTGGTATTTGCTTAAAAAGTAAAATAAACACTGCTTCTGGTAATTTGCCACTTACTGAGAATTTCAGAAAAGTACCTGAACATTTTCCAATGCTTGCCTAATGCCATTCAGAAAAACAAAATAAATGAAACAGTGAGTCTCTAAAGTATATTCTGAAAGTATTTTAGATTTGTCTTTCTACTTAAAAACACTGGTCATACTTTTGGAAACCCTTGGAAAGCAAGCTTGCTGTGTGCATGCTGTCCACTTGTCATAGGTTAGATGTCAACAACTCAGAGTACATGTGGGTAGTAGGACTGATTTAATAATCAACAAGACTTGAGTTGTTACCCAACTTGATTATGTCACATATTCACTTGTCAACTCTGCCTCCAGCTTTATGATTCCTAAGTCTCTAATTCCCTTCCACTCTAGAATATTGCTATTGGCCAGAAATGGCTGCACAAATTGTTCAGACTTCATTCTGAGGATCCACTCCAAGTCATGAGTCTCAGGTGCCAAGTTCTGTGTATCTCCATTGTTCTCCTCCATTTCCAGGATCTTCATTCCAGTCTCAAGTTTTCATAGAATCATAGAGTATCTTGAGTTGGAAGTTACCCACTAGGACCATCAAAGTTCAAGTCCTATCTCTGCACAGGACAGCTTCAAGAATCATGTTACATGCCTGAGCCGCCTTCATTTAAATACTTTATATGCAGAAACATAGGACGTGATGGATTGAGTGCATCCCTGAGAAGAAGTACTTGGGGGTGTTGGTGGATAAGAAACTTGACATGACCTGGAAATGCACACTTGAAGTCCAGAAAGCAAAGTGTATCCTGGACTATATCAAACTAAGCATGACCATAAGGTTGACAGAGGTGATTTTCCCCTGTTACTCTGCCTCGATGAAACCCCACCTGGAGTACTGCATCCAGTTTTGGAGCTCCCAAAATAAGAACAACATGGATCTGTTGGATAGAGTCCAGAGGAGGGCTATGAAGATGCTCAGGGGGCTGGAACACCTCTCCTATGAAGACAGGTTGAGAGAGCTGGAGTTGTGCAGCCTGGAGAAGATAAGGCCCTGGGGAGACCTTATAACAACCTTATGGTACCTTAAAGGGGGCCTTACAAGAAAGTCAGAGAGAAACTCTTCACAATGGCATGTAGTGACAGAACAAGGGGGAATGGCTGAAAAAAAAGTAGGTTTACATCTAATATTAGGAAGAAATTTTTTACAGTCAGGGTAGTGGAACACTGGAACGTGTTGCCCAGAGAAGCTGTGGATACCCAAAGAAGTTTAGATGCCCCATCCCTGGAAGTGTTCAAGGTCTGTTTGGATGGAGCTTTGAGCAACCTGGTCAGGTGGAAGGTGTTCATGCACATTGCAGAGGGGTTGATACTACATGATATTTAAGTTTCCTTCCAACAAAAACCGTTCTATGATTCTTTGATTCCATAACAACCAACTTTCCTAGTGTTAAACAAAAGTTCAAGAATGGGACATACTGCCTTATAAATCTACAAACAAACAAAAAACCCCAAACAGATCTACTATGAATAGGGGCACAATCAGAATCTTAAAGACAGATTGTGAAGAGTAGATAATAATATAAAATGCCTTGACAAATAAGCAAGACAGCCTGTATTATTCCAAAATGGAAAGTAAAGACATGAAGTATTAAGAAAGACGATCCTTTGCTCACACAAAACTTTTTACCTGCCTTTGAGGTAATTTCAGAGTGGTTTTCTAGTTACAGAATAATCCCTAGAAGTCTCAAATATATGTAGTGTAAGTAAGCAGACAATGCTTAAGCGTTTAAGAATATGAACAATCATGGACTGGGATGTAGGGTATGCTTTTCTTGATTCAACGTTAGGGTAACATATTTTACAATATCAATATTAGAAAAACATTTCATATCACATTTTAAAGGATGGAAGGATATTGTTAACTGCTATATTAATTTGATTAGAACATGTAAATTTGATTAGAAAATTGTTTATGCTCCTTTGCAGAAAACCTATTGAATAATGTGACTGTTCCTTTTCAGTCTTGGTAAGGAACCATTCAGCAACCGTTTTAAAAGTCAGCTTTTGTGTGCAACAGGAAAGTGTGATTTTTATTTTGTCTTTGTTACAGAGTTTTAGAAATAAAGCTAATTCAGAGTAATTAGGAACTGTAGTACATCAAGTGCTTTAACAATCATAAAGTAGTACTATAAATCAAGCAGTGTCAGGAGAATGGTTCTATAATGAGTGATTAGCACTACATAGCCAAGGAAAAATGTAACAAAGAACATTCCAGGATGACTGAGATTATCTGATTACCTAAAAACATATGGAAAACTACTTACACCTCTTCAAAAAACCTTCAGCCTATATTTCAATTTATTCAATATTTGGCTTTTTATCCTTAACTTTTTGTCTTGTCTCAATTTTATAAAAGACTTAAATACTTCATTATACCGTCACCATTAACCTAAATGGTATAGTAGGTGTTATCATCATACTGAAGACACTTAACACCATGCTAAGCCTCTCTTCTTATAGGCGCCTGTGTATCTTAAAACATGAGGAAAAGACAAAACCAAGGTACAGTTAACCACAGTATAAAAGCCTCAAGGCAGAATTCAATTGACCAAAACTAAAATCTTTATTTTACCATAAAGAAACTAATGAAACTATTCACTCATTATTTTTTGCTAACAAAGTCAACAGCTGTTAGTAGAAGTTGTTGGAGACAAATAGTGAGACTTCACAATGGATCCTGATCATCATCAAATGGTGACATCGGTTAGACGCCTGTGGTTACTGTGGCTGTTTTCTGAACAAGCCTATCAAAAGTGAAAGAACTGTGGTGTGTCTATATACACTTTTGAAACAAGTGAAGTTTGGCACATGCAGTTCCCAAGAGTTTGCTTATTAAATGAAGTTTGCATTAAAACTTCCTGAAGAAAAACAGAGGAAAACGTTCTGAAGAGGCTATTTGACAGGCTCCAGATATGTAGCCACCAATCCTCATGTATCTTCAAAAACCCAAGAAACATGCAAAATTAGGCCACAGGATGAAAGCCAGCTTCATGCATAATCTTCAAGATATCCCATGCCGAAACCAAAGTCAACAGTAAAGAGAAGATATTTAAAAATCTAAGCACTAAGGGAAAATAAATACACACTTTATAGTATACTTCAAGTAATTCAGTGGTAAAGAATGATGAGGAAGAGCCATTGTTTGTGCATAGAGATGTATTGTGAAGTAGCTATGCCTCAGCAAAAAAAATATAGCGAAATTAAGGAACAATGTAGTCTATGCACCAAAAAAATAGGGGGAAAAGTTGCTAAAAGGTTAGGTTTTATTGAAAAAAACCCAAAAACATAACCTCAACATAAAACTACACACCTGACTGCATGTTTGAAAAGAAGGTCAAAACACCCAAGACTGAAGCACCTTGAATCAATCTGCCTCAACAATAATTTAAACCTTTATATATATTTTACAATTACTGCTGCTTTCAATTAAAAAAGATCCTACAACAATCAATACAAAGAGGAAATAAAAGAAGTATACAAACACATTCTATTTCAACAAAGATTACTTGAATATATTATGTTCAAAGATTTCAAATGCCTGTAACAGGAAACAATTCTGGGTGCAGTATAATCTAGCTTCATTCCACCAATACTGCTCTCTTCCTCAAGACACCAATGTTACCTCTAATTCAATGAGACACATATTTACAGGAGAAATTTTTATCGATCATAAAATATTCCTTAACTGCTCAGAGATAGTAGTCTTGTAGATAACTCCAAAGAGGTTTTTGCAGGTTAGTTGAGAAATTCTACACAGAAGATTTCCATAAACAATAACTCTGATATGGAAGATTTTAAAATAGAAAAGCCTTGGGGATCTATGCTTAGGTAACTTTTTTTTTAATTCCTTTTTCTTTGATGTTTTGTTTATTAAATTTTTAACATAAAGGAACAAAAAGAACAGACATCAGAAGTATATATATATATATATTAGATCAATAAACAATTCAGTAATTCTTAGAGGACATTCAAATAACCTTGGACAATAAAAAGACTACACTATATGTGAAATACAAATCTTGAGAGATAGTTAACATTCCAGGCAAATAAAAGCATATTGGTAATGTTGATTTAGCTCTTAATTTTGTTCAAAATTACCTCCACAGATCATAGACTTAAAGAATAGTAAAGAGAACAAAAGCAGGACAGAACAAAGAAATGTACATAAAAGGAATAGCAATAAATAAAATAAAAACTGGAAAACTGAATAGATAATAAATGAATAATCAAGTAGAATGGCAATATTATGTCAACCCCTCACTGAGCAAACACTGACACAGAAATCTGATATGTAATATTATTTAATGCAAACAATATATAAAAAACTTACTACCAATCATCCTGTATTATCATCTCTGTGGTGTAGCATTGTATTGAAATAAATGACATATTACCTGTATTTCAAGACCTTGCCACTTATTTGTTATCACATCTCCATATTTTTGGAAAAGAAATAATATGTTACAAAATAACTCAACTCATAGCAAATTTGGCCTGGTGCAACCCTGCACGACCATAATGGTTTGATTTTATTGGAGCAACCTGCTCAAAATTTTTATCTGCATTAAAAGAGTAACTAAATGTTAAGTATCTCTTAGATAAGTGCATCTGTCCCTTTCTCTGCAAAATGGATTTTTACCAAGTATGTCCCATACGGCCTTCAATTATGTATTATGACATCTTTGATCTAGGTTATTGGCAGTGTCAAGTCAAACTTTAACAAGGTGTAAGGAAGGATAACCAGCAATGAGGTGATTCTAAAATGAAATTAATATGAAAAGGGATCTTTATTTCACCTCCTTGACTACAGAAAAAATAAACTGTGCATGTTCTCTTTTTGTCATGGGTCCAATACTTGGGTACCATATAGTGCAGATCAAAAAAAAAAAAAGAATTTTCTAGAGGGCAGATTGCACTGTAAAATATTCTGCTCACCTTTGCCTGCAACAAAATTGTATATTTAAATATCCCTCTGGTGCCATTGCAGAAGCTGGAATCCTAAGGCAAAAATTGTTTTTGTAAATTTGTACTTATAAAACTTTTGTACCACTGTAATCAGTTAACTACCCAATATGACTGCTAATAATTTTATTTTTTAAAATGTATATTAGTTTGCCTGTATTGATATTATATATAGCATAGCCTTCATTTGATTCATTCTATCATTTTCAATAGCCTAAATTTGAAAATGAAGTTATTTTTGTGAGACACTTTCTACTAATTAAAAAAAAAAAGCTATGAATTGCAAGATTGCTTTTCAACTAAAAGGAAAAATTCAGGATGCATATACTTTGCTACTTTGTTGAAATTGAGGCTTCTATACATAAACTTCACAAAAATCAAAGCAGTCCTGTGAATTTCCTTTCCTGGTGTATGAAAAATGGGTTTTTTTTATTTAAAATTGGTCAAACAATATGAATTATAAATATATCTAAATTATTTAAAAGCAAGTTCCTAATCCAAAATCCTGTGTTTCCTGGGCAAAACACAGATTATTTTGAAAATATAATTTAGAAAATGATGGGGGAAAAAAGAAACAAATCCAAGACATATAACATGGTGCCTGCACTAACAGAGAACTACATTCAATTTATTAATATCAGTCGTTATTCAACTTGGGGGAATTTTCTTCAAATGTGTTAAAGAAATAAGACAGAATCAGGAAACAGTGTCATGGCATTTTTATAATACAAAAAAGATCTAAAAATTTTAGTCAAATTGAGTAAAAAATGCATTTGAGGAATTTTGTCTTGTAAAAGAGTCCAATATAATTCTGTTGTAAACTCTTAACATTTAAATCAGAAAGCAACTGATGCATTAAGGAACCTATAGGGCCAACATCATGATTTCCAGCACACTAGATGTCCTACCTTGCCAGTGAGCTTTTTCAATGAGGTTAATCATAAGGTAGGTATCTACATTTTCAAAAGTAGTTTTGGGCTTTCTATGTAGTCAATCGGGAGTTAATTGATACAGACAATGGAATTTTTGAAATTAGTCATTTTACCTTTAAAAGGCTTTAAACTGGTCAGATTTGTTAAGACCTAAGTTATAGGCTTTCCAGACTACATAAAGGGACATATAAAGGGATCCAACTGGCTCATGGGAGCACTTGCTATTAAAAGAAAACAGTTCCACATATTAAGAATGATTTTGTGCTACAATTTAGCTCATTATACTGTTCAGTTTTTCAGTAACATCTTTCTATATGTTTGATCAAGGTGCTCATAAAGAGACATAACAAAGTTGCAATAATTTCCCATAACCCTGTGAAATTTCTAGAGAGAATTTATTTCTTCTTGTGGACCCATTCTTGCATTCTCATACTGCATATCATTATTATATAGACTCTGGGTCATTCAATTACCTAGTTTGTTTCCCCTCCCTTCTTGATGTTGGACAGTTTTCATAGAAATACACAAGAAACTGTAGGCTTTAATTAAGCAACCCATTTTTACCTGTCAAAAACCATTACAGATGCTGCTTATAGTTTAATAGTAAAGATGGAAAAAATTATTTAAATTGCTCAAATAATCAATGGAAGGTGAAGCTTAATTTTATGGCTTTATGTATGTACAGAATTACAGGTATATGCATATCTTATGAGAAATGATGTAGAGGTTGAATACTTTTCACCAGCTTTTCACCAGCTTGTTCATTTAGCTTTTACTTTTGAGAATGTAAATTAGTTTTCATCATTAAGGATATCTTCATATATGCCATAGACAAAATTACATTTAAATTCTGAAAGCATTGTTATAGGGGCTTTACAAAATCTAATGAAAAAGTCACAAAGGGTAAGACTGTATGCATAAAATTTTTCTTATCTACAGAGTTCAGTTACTTTATTAACAGGTCTGAAAAATGTATTATGTTTTCACAGAGAAATTATTTATTATTTGGGTATTTGTGCTACTTCATATGGACATAAATGTAATGGTAAAAAACCCTCGATAGTATGTTTATAAAGACCTATTTTAGAGCTTCAGATAAAAGATATGGTAGTAAGTTGAGAAGAGAGTTCTTATGAATGCTTTAATTGTTTGGGGTTATAGGAAATGAAATCAGATCAAAAAAAAAGACCCAATTTTACTCACTTTTGTTCTTTGATCCACTGATTAACATTTGCAACCACTAACCCACTTTCCTGATGGAGGTGACTGTTGTCAGTTCGTGCTGCTTCCAGAGACTGGCACAAAGTTTCCAGCTGTGGATGCAGAGAGATCAAAGCATATGATGGACTCCCTAGAACACACTCTATCTGGAATACTAATAATAGTCTGTACAACTTGTAAAGAATCAAGTCATTTTTCTCCACTCCTTCAAATAATCAGGGTTTCCTTGTACATGCTATTAATTGATTCAATATGCTAGAAGGAATGTCTGAACTTTTCCCACGCCTTACATTTACCCGTTTATTATAATATACACTAGTCTACCTCCAGAGGTTGTTTTAATTGAAATCAGATTTATTTTATAAAAATGGAACCATTATAACTTACTATGTTTCAGTTTAAATGTTTTATTCTTTCCACTTTTGGTTTTATTTTTGCTATGTATTTCTTTAGGATTAGCTCTTTGGTCATGGCTCATTACATTTAGAATAGAAAGAATGGTAAAGGAATGGAGCTATTTTTGTATATTCAACATATAGAAAAATAGGGAATGTTGAAAGACTGAACAAACTAAAACTTAGGAGTTGAATGTCAGACTTGCACCTTTATATCTCCAAGTGGAATCAAATACAAGTCAGTGCTGGTGAAAATCTGTTAACATCTGATAGATACTCGAGGCCTAGGTAAAAAGGACAAAATGGTTTGATGATTTCTGTGCTATCTCTTTTGGGTACTCCAGTTTACATTACAAAATGCATCACAACAAGAATTGCCCCAGCACACTCTAAATGGGCCAAAACTTGATTTTTTCAATAGTCCCTTCCTTACCTAGCTTCCACAACCCCTATTAAGGTAAATTCACAATAATTAATAATTTTGTAGGAATGAACTTCTAAAAAACTAAATTCACTATAAAAACAAAGTCCTGAGTGGAGAAATCTTTTGTTCAACAAATAATTAAAGCTTATATGAAGAAGAAACAAGTAAGAGCAGAATGAATTGGTCTTGAATCCACTTGGCTATAATAGATTTAGAAACAATTACTGGCCAAAAAAAAGTGTTATAATAAAAAAAAAATATGCAGATTTTTAAGAACAATATATATATATTCATGTTTTCCAAATGAGAACATACGCTTAAAATTACCACTTCCTTCAAAAACATTTTATCATTGTTAAAATGAACAAAAATTAACATCTGAAACAGTGTGCCTTTTTGACTGCTGTTCAAAATAGTGGTCTCATATCAATGACATTTAAAACTTCTGAGTGTAATAAAGCTTCAAATGCTGCGTATAAAAGCCTCTTATGGTATTAATATGTGTAATATATAATGGAAGATACAATATATATCTAATTAAAATCAAATCAAAATAATATTTGCTTACTCTTGTGAGAGCCATCTGTTATGCATATTAATGTTATATAATAGGTTAATGCTGCAAAGCAATTTACTTTTTCTAAAGATCTTTAAAACATTATCATGTATTATTAAACTACACACAATTTATATCTGGTTGCTTTTATAATTATGTGAAATTAGAAGATTTAGTAATTGACAAGTTATGATTTCCTGATGTAGTGACAAAAAATATTAAATATGTCAAACATGTTGAAAAAAACACAATGATCTGTAAGGTTTAAGAAGGGTTATAAATATGATTGTGTATATATATGTGTATATATACATTACATATATATATATATATATATATATATATATGATATATACACACGTCTATATATGGTTAAGTGAGAGTAATTTGAAACAGAATACCTAGAAACTGCATAGCTCTATATTTGCATTATCAAAACTGTTAGAAAGAAATTTCATACTTCTGTCTTAAAAAAGAATGAGAAAATAACAACTGATATGGATACACAGTGAAACTCTGCAGGAGTAGAACTGTGGTTTCCATAATTTTTTCATTTTTATTTAGACTTTTGAAAAGTAATCATTGGGAGTATTCTTCTGTTTTCTTTGTTTTCAAAGAATTGTGAGAAAATTGTAGTCCTCATAAAAATGAAGTTTCAATAAATGTGATTTAGGTAGGTAAGCCATGACCTTACAAGAAAGAGAGCAAACATCTTTCTAGCATTTTTCATCAGTTTCAATCTGCATTACGTGACTTCCCATCTAGCCTGGTGTCTCTATAGAAAAGACAAAGGAATGTGTAAATTAATGTAGTAATTTTGGACCAAACCATGTTGAGCAGCAAGAAAAGATAGTTACCAGCTATTTCTCCTTTTCTCCATTAATCTTTGCTGAATTGTTGTTTGGAGATTGTGGGTCCCAGCAGACTGCTTAGAAGTTGATCTGAGCAGTGAGTAAATGGTTAAAGGGCAATTCTGTAGGTATGAATTTACCACCTTCATCATGTCAGCAGATGCGTACTGGCTGCTAGGAACGGTGCAGAGCTCAGTAGACAGCAAACACATCTCTACCAGACTATTTCTTCTCTTGGGAAACCTAGATAAGTGTGAGATAGTGATCTGTAAAGAAACTTTCTGTTATTTTCTGAAATGGCATGCTCTCTGTGTCTAGCTACGTGCTGGTAATTACCACGGCACACTCAGCATTCCTGGTCTTCTCATCAGTGTGAGTATGCCATTGCTCAGGTGGGCTTGCATGAAAAGTGAGATCCAGTGGTTGAGAAAGAGGAAATCTTGTCTACCAAAGCATTGTTTCAATATGGAGTTAGTTAAGGCTCACATCTAAGCCAAGGAGCTCAGAAGTACACCAAGATGCATTAATATAAATGTTAAAAAAAAACCCTTAAAACAATTTTGCATAATTATAAGAGATTAGATGTGCAACCACATTGTAACATGCATGAGTAGAAAACCAGGACTAAGCGGTCAGAGTCATTCCCCACTTGTGTCCTAGGAAAGAACTTTAACCCAGCTTCACATAAGAAATTCCTTTGCTGACCCAGTGTGCACTGTGCTACCTACCATGAGTTAAATTAACAAGATAAGCAAATGAAAGGCCCAGTCTAAGTAGGAAACAGCTTTTACTGAATCAAAGGCTTTTATTCTGCAGCATGTAATTCATCATATTTCCCAAATGTTGTCAATGGTTTTGAGCAGATATATTGTTGTTCTTATAGGTGTGTTTTTGCAACCAGAAAGTACACAACATTGTCCGTAATGAGTTTTACCACTAATTGAGTCATTTTTTCTGTCCCAAGGAAAGGCTGCCAAGCTGTAGAGTGGATAGTCACTGAGAGATGTGAGTGGATATGCATTATACAAAACATTCAGCCTTGACTCCCAAGAGCCTTTAGGAATTTCCGTTACTGAAAGTTTTCTTGGGAACTAAAGTAGCCAGGTTTATAAAAAATAAGGCCAAGTTGCATGATGTTAAATTACTGATGAGGTTAAATGACACAGTGTGTCATAAGTGTGCTGAAGATGTGTACAATTAGTAATGCAATGTAACTTCAGTGCAAAAGTGAAGTTCTCAGGTTGTGCCAAATTAATAGATTTTGCCTTTAGAGGTGAATGAAGGCATGAATAACAAAATGGTAAGCTGACAGTGATATTCTGCTGTTGAGAGTGGTAGAAGATGCAGTACATTTTATCAGTTGCCCACAGTGGCATATCTAATATCACAAATAAAAATATTATCTTTGTCCAGTTTTTAAAACAGTTGTTTAACTTCCAGTAGGTCTGATTTTCTGCTTTTATAAAATCTGAAAATTCATAACTCTTCAGTATTCCTCAGGGTTGGGTATGAGGAAATTATTTTCTATACCTGGATTTATACCCTGTATTAATATTATTTAATTTCAGTTGTCTAAATAAGATTCCTGAAAAGTTAACATGATGGTTTTGGTTGGTCCTTCTATAGACATGAGCAAGTATTTAAGGAAGGCAGTCTTAGTCTGGCTGAATCTCTCTAGAGCTGACAAGAGAGTCAGTTACCTTAAGTATGAGAAGAGAGTGCAGAGAGGTGATGGGAGCATAATCTATATTTTTAACACACCTCTTAGCAACTGGTTTTGTTTCCTATTCTCTCTCTTTTGTTTTCTCTGGAAAATGACCATTAAAAGGTCATAATATTACTGCAGAAACCATTTACAATATGTGTTAATGGCAGAAGCTTCAGTACTCTCTCACCCCCCTCCCTCAAATCTTTTATCCTTTGCAGAACTTTTTCCTAAAGTATTATCTCATCTTTAGCCATAATGATGGGGTAACATGTCCATAATAAATTAAGACAGATGATTGATTATGGAAGATCATGACTGTATGAATGGAAGACAGTTTAATGGAGAAGAAATACCTGGATATTGCAATGCTTCTGTAGGCAAAATCTGTATATTTATGAGAAAGAATGACCCAGGCTTAAAATACCCAGGCTTTGAATACAACTTGCATGTTGTTAATTCAAACTATAAGGTTGTCATTCTAAACTCTGCCATAACATGTCAATCAGTAGCCAATCTTTCCAGTAAGGAAATGCAAGTCTCAGGCTGTCTGTCCACTTGGGCAAATGTTATTGCTTTGTTTATATGTAAGATTTTTATTCCTGGACAAACAAAACCACAAACAGATAAACTGAACACTTTTTCTGGTGCACAAATAGTCATATCATTAGAATGATATATTGAGTGATTTTTCAGTAAGTCTTGTACTTTTCAAATAAAAGTATCTTCTTGCAGTTATATTTTAAATCTACCTCAGAAAGATGCAACATTAATAAGAAAAAAACTTATGCAACAAAAAGAATACAAATACAAGGAGCTAGACAAGTATGTTTATATTTTGATTTGCATTTATTTTTAAGCTATATTTATGTATGGTTTTTATACTGAAAAACACTGCTTTATGTTTTCAAATATTATTTGTATTATTTTTAAAGCAAATTTAACATAATTATATGATCATCAGATACAGTAAGAAAGGTCTTAAGCCTGGCCCTATAATACCTTAAACATAGACTTCAAAATAGAATTTAACTTATAGAACTCTGGTCTAAGTTTATTGTTGTTTCAGTCTTGCATTTTAGATTTTGCAGACACTTATGAAGCATTCTAGTAATTTCTGTGTTTTCTCTCATTGTTGAGAGGAATATATGAATCTTTATTAATCAGGTATACACAGAAGATGTGTATACACAGAACAGGAGATCACTATACTAGGAAACACATCCTTGGAAGTCACTGAAATTTGTAAAGAAACCTTCCCATATCACTTCACCATAATTGTGGAGCATTTTGCCATCTAAGATAGGAAGCCAGTGGAGTTTCTAAGAAAGCATATTAGACAATATGTTAGGCAACTATGCAGAAAGATAGGAAGAACAGTCCTGCAAACTTCCTTAGATATATAACCATTAGTATCTCCATATTAAATTCCTTATAAGCAATGTACCAAATGCATTAGTAAGTTCACATTTAACCAACATTTTTCCTTAGATAATCAGTGAATGTACAGAAGAAAAGACTTTGAGATGCTTCAAGAGTATGGAATTACTTGGCATGAAATGTGAAGCATGTTAATGGAAAATGGATGTTGACTCTCTCTTTTGCCTACTTGTCTATCCTCATTATCTTAAAAAGATGTGCAATGTAAAACAGCTCTAGAGGTTGCTTTTTTCACAGCTGGTTTTCAAAAAGACAAGATTTCTGAAAGACAATCTATAATTTTGTGGGTATTCATTTTTATCTGGTATTAAATCTTTCTATATTCCTACTGTTTAAAATTCAACTATTCTTTTGGTTTGTCACACTAAGAACCCAAAATTACAAAACAATTCTGAAAAATTGTGTATGGAAGAATTTTTCAGAAACACTTCTAGCTAAAGATGTTGCCTATAGGATGAACAAATTTATAATCAATTTCAGAATTACTTTACAGGAAATTAAAACAAAGCAAAACAAAAAACTTACTTGAAGTTTGAAAAATGGTATAACTTAATAAGGAATTTTGACTCATGTAATTACTTTAAATCAGAAATAATGGATTACTCATGCTACATAATGTAATTGTGGAATTAGTAATTCATTACTTACTAAAGTGATGTTTAAAAAAAAAAACCTATTAAAAAAAAAAACCCACCCTTATTCAAATTTATCATTATAAAAAGAGCATAATAGAGTGGAGCATTCCCAAAGACAGGAATTAAGCTGTTTTAATTCTTTAAATATTCCTTAAAACCACCTGCAGCTCCTTGAACGCTTCCATCAGCACTGCCTCCGCACGATCCTAAACATCCACTGGACTGACTATGTGACAAATGTGTCTGTTCTTGAACAGGCAGAAGTCACCAGCATTGAGGCCATGCTGCTGAGAACGCAGCTGCGCTGGGCAGGGCACGTCTCCAGGATGGAGGATCACCG
>JAWWEU010000081.1:123064949-123079780 GCA_035583155.1 Acropternis orthonyx | reverse complement strand
CTATCTCGCATTGGCCTTTTTAGCCATCAGCGTGCTTGCAGCAAGCGTGGGTAAAGCCCTTCCCAGATCTTCGTTCGTGAAGCCTAGCCACGATTCCTTAAAAGAAACTGCATGCTGTCCTTGAGATCATGTGAAAAACATACAGCAATACCAGTGATATACAGAATACAGCTTCATCGGTTCTGCAAACAAGATGTCTTAGGGTCAATATGGTATTTAAAATTGTCCCAGTGCTATACTCTTTTCCTGAAGGTTACATCTTCAGCAGTGGCAGATGGGACACCTGTATGGTGGAACACCTGTCTGACCTGACCACACAATTTCCTAATTCTTCCAGCTTCTTCAGTCTCCTATCACTGATGGGACAACATAGACAGAACACCTCCTCAATCTGACTTTCTGCAGAGGTTTGCCACTCTTTGGCATGGATCAACATCAGGAGCACTGGAATCTTAAACATGACAGCTAGATTATAACCTCTGCTGGATCATTGGGTGAGACAGGGTCTTACACTTCAGATTCTGCAGAAGCCTGTTTGAGTGCCCCAAGGCACCTGAATTTATCTTATCTAACTGCTTTCTAATTAAATACATTATCTTTAATTAGTTTTTGCTCTGTTTTATGCCTTTAGACCAACAAGGCCATGTGGCTTTATAATCTAACTTTGGTGAAGTTTATGTCTGGAGATTCTGTAATCTGCCACCTTGTTCATTGGAGGTAAATAGAATCATGATTTCGTGATCCTTGATCTGCCCTTTATTGACACCTTTCTCTTTATTGACTATATGGATAAGCACAGATACCTAAGTTCCTATAGAAGAACCCTTTAATGGAGGCTTAGAGTCAGTTGATTAAAAGAATATTTATTACACTCAGGAGCTTAAATTAGTAGATACAAAGAGAAGATGGCATGACTTCTGACTTGCTATCTACCTTCAGATGTAGCATCAATGCCAGCTCACAGTGTGTCCAGCAGCCTCTGCAATAGATTAAATCCAGTTGAGCAACCCATAATTTCTCTTAATTATTGCAAGAGATACTGGCATTTAGTTGCATTCCTTAAATGCACAATAAACTTTCCCTTCCCTCTCTTCAGTAGAAGAGGAAAACACACAGTTTGTGGCACAGCTGATACAACTGATAATTGCAACACCCTTCTCAACAACTCTCTGGTGTTTTAAAGGCAATGAACACAATCTTCTCTACTGATCACCCTTATTTGCTCTGGGAATGAAGGTAGTAAATGGTATGCAATTAGTACATCAGTATATATTACTGTATCAGTAACCATTCTCATTCTTTTTCTCTTTCTGACATATGGTAAGGAAAGTGACAGACAGTATATTAAAGTATATTCTTGAAACAAGAGAGTAATCAAGAGGATTCAGTGGTTTGTACTTTAAGCACTTTAAGTACTTTAAGACAATGTAATATATTTGAGAGCTTTCTGATTTTGAAACCAAATATTAAATATACATCCATTACATCTTCTATAAAAAAGGAATGATTTTTCAGTAATAGCTTAAAATAAAAGTTCTCTACTATTAAGACATGGCAACATCCAAATATTTTCAACTTAAATCCTGGAAATACTTGTCTAAATACAGCAAGTTTTCTTGAAGGAGGAAGCTTCTGGACAAAAAAGGAGGGGGAGATAAGGTTGAGGGGTTTTACTTTGAACTCCTGGTTGAGTTAATTTCAGTCTTTCCAAAAAGAAGAAAAAAAAGAAGAAAGAAAGGATGTTTCCTGTAGAAATATAAAAAAGATGCAAATAATGTGGAGAAAGACCAAATACACGTTTTTTATGGGCAAAGGCTGCCACAATGGGTTCTGAGAAATTTGGGAAAGGGACTATTATGTTGCTTGTGCAAATCCATATTGTATGATTTCCCCTTACACAGTGAAGTTTTTCTTTGCTGCTATGCTTTGGGGAATAAAGATGAAAAGCTTCTAACAATTTGGCTGCATGTTTTTAATAAAATCCAGGTTTTCCTTTGAGGTCACTAAAAGAAGCACAATTTCTAATTCATGTTTTAACAAATCCATAATGCATCAGTAGACTTACCTTCTTGTCTAAGAGAATACCACAGAAAAGTCATGCTGTGGGTGCAAAAAAGAAGTGCACATCACTATGAATAAGTAGTTGATAGAAAAACCAGTTCTTAGAAACTTCTGGTTCCTGTTTCCTGAACTATCTGTATGTTTATGTTACTCAGTCATTGAGAAGAAGAAAACAATAGGCAAAAATAATTTTGGGACTAGGGATTAGACTTCCTTTTGGCTTGATTCCTTTTTAGTCTTAGAAGTCTTGTGTTTTTGGCAGCACAATGTGCTGACTTCAGGAGGAGAGGTGGCATGTGTGCCCATCCTAACTCCCCAAGGCTTTGAGTTTGGAGGCAGCTTGGCACATCCTACATGGAAAAAGTGTGTCATCCACCCATCTCTCCCACTATCCTTAGATACCACTAGAACAAGAGTCCATGCACTTTAATACTGTGTTTTATATTGAATTTGAGGCTGCTGTGTATATTATTTTTCTGAATTCAGTTTAGCACCAGTTTATCTGGATTAGGTCTGATGAAAATGCAAACTAGTGTGCTAACAGGGCACTTTCCTCTTTACAGAAAACTTATTTCAGTTGCAGGCCAATTGGGCTATTTGTTTAGGTGGCAGCTCAGAGTACAGGATGCATCGAACTCTTAGTTGTAAGCACCAAATTCTTCAGTAAAACTGTTTTACGTCCTTTTGATTTCACTTTACATAAAATAAATGTAACATATCTAGGGACAAAGCATAATTGAAGCAGAGACCATAAAGTGTAGTAAAGGTTGAAAAGGTTTTTGTCCTAATTACAGTACAGTTTTAAATTCAAATAGGGAAGAAAGTGACTAAAACGTTGGCTTTTGTTTTTTTAGTGACAGCTTTCCAACAAGTGGAATGGTGAATGCGAAATTATTCTTTAAAAAATGATTAACAACAGATCAAGAAAATATAGTTGGCTCAATAAAAACATGGCAGATGAATATGGTAGCAAAAACTTAAATTTTTTTCTGAAGTAGAAAACTAGTATATAGAATTTCTGGTGTGATGATGAAATAATCTCCTGATTTATTTATTCTATAGGATGAATGGACTTCAAGTATTCCATAAATTTTGAGACTTTTAAAGTTTTTAGTTTTATTTTCTTACATTTAAATAAAAACAGCATGTTCAGGAGAAACTATTCTACATTTTAATTTTTCAAATCTGTGTCACCTGCACTGAAGATCCAGGTTACTATATGTTAATCTATGAAAGAAGAACTATGCCATTCTGTTTACTAGTTGCTGTTCTCCAATATATGCCTGTGGCAGTGCACAAACTGTGAAACACACAGGTTAAGAAACATAAGTGGTTAAACTATCAAAATAGTTTATATGCACAAGTGCCATCTAAGTTAAAAAAAAAGAAAAGGGATATTGCACTAACTATGTATGCCAAATGATGACTCCTCTGTCAATCTATTGCAGTAGATTTATCAAAGCAGGTTCCTGAAAAACTATAGGCAATGTAGAATATATGTTTGCACAGCTAGCAATTTTCCAGAGTAGCTCAGACTAATCGAAACACTATCTGCGACCGCTGCGTTAACATGTCTTCTCTTGACTTATTTTTGCCCCTTATTTGACTCAGCAAGAAGCTATTTAAGCCCACACATTTAAGACAACCTAACAAAATAGTTTTCTGCTAGGTTAACATGCTGAAGCATTTTGGCACAGAGTTCAACACAGTCCAAAGCCAGTATAGGTGAAGCATGAAAATGTGCACAAGGACACAGGAAAGGCTGGAACTGGAGCAGCCAGTATTGACATTGATGTAGACTGTCACCATAGCCTTAGAATGTTAGGTCAAAATGATGGCCTCTCATGTTGAAACATATTTAGCTATCCTAACTAACTCAAATTATGGTGGGACAAATTTCAACTACATGTACTGCTGCAGGAGATTTTCCAAAGAAAGCTGACTTTTCACCTAAAAGACCCCATTATTATTTTAGTATCCCATAGGGAGGAAGAGGTCCCACAGATTTATGTACATTCAGGTTCCTCGGGTGCTCATGAACCTGATCTTCCCTTGCTGCAGGAGGAACTTTTTTCCCCCAGTCTCCATCTTGCTGTCTATCAATTCAAGAGGTGTGGAAAGAGAGGCTGCCATTGAAGACTGAGGTTAAAAAATCCAGTGTTACCAGTTTACCAGCACTGTTTATCCGGGGGCATACACCTTCTTAGACCTTCCTTTTCTGTTTTAGACACCTGTAGAAGCCCTTCCTCTTATTTGCGCTCTTTGCCAGGTTCAGTTCCAGGTTTGCCTTGGCATTCCTTACCCATCCCTACACAATCATACTCTTTACTCTTCCCAGGTCACTTGCCCTCTTCCTCATTGATCCCTTGCAGGAAGGGCCTGTCTTCAGTCTGGGTTTCTAGGCTTAGTCCACGAACATAATTGGGATTTGCAGGAAACTTCCTCAAAATTCCACTTGTCTGTCTCAAGGAAGCTTCTTTTGTCTCCTCTCAGGCTTTGTGAACTCCCTCTGCCTCTCACAACATTTTCCATCTCTGTCAGAGCTGAAGATTTGCAGCTTTACACATTGAACATGCTGCCCATCAGAAATTGTAGTGCTGCAAACATCCTCTCTATCCCTCCTTTCAGGGTGTGCTTAGTTTCCCCAAAAGGAAAAATCATCTTTCCCTTTCTTCAGAGTCTGTGTTGTTTCCCAATACCAATAAAGGAACAATTAGTTTCAGAAAGAGTAGAAGAAAAGAAAGTATATTTTTATTATAGAATAGCACATTTCAGACTGTTCAGTGGGAATTTGTCAGGGACAGACAATGACAATATAATAAACATATCCCAAGTCACAGTAATTTTTTTTCCTGAAGACTAAGGTTTCTTTTTCTAGGACTAATGCTTAGGTTCATACCAGAATGGACAACTGTTCTACTTTCTACTTTCTTGAGGAAATTTAGAAAAAAGTAGTATTTGATTAGTAAATTTCTATGACCTGTCAAAGCTCAATTAATTCAATCATGTCTCCAAAACTGTACTTTTAAATTGCAAAAGTCCTATAAGCTAACTAAGATATCTCTTCCACCTTAAAAAAAAAAAAAAGTTACAGGGAAAAGATGTAATGACATAAAAATATTTAAACCCATAAGACCTTCTATACTCTGTTTGGATTAGTTTATGTTACAGTTTAAAATAAAATTATTCTTATGCACATTATTCTATTTATTTGGGACTCCTTGAATGCCCAATACATGTCTTTGCTTCATTCATGCAACATTTAGTGTTCTCATGAACACATTTGCTATTCTATCTTCCCACTATTTTTCCCTCTATCACCTGTGGTTTAAAGGTGTAATTTGCTTCTATCTTAAAACAAATAAAGTATGCTGAAAAAAAATCTACCATTGCACAACTCTCATGGATAAGATTCTAAAACATAAATGTCATGAGTCGTAAAATATTTAAAGGCTAAAATATTCCATTTTAACAATTTAAATAAACCCATAAACATACAATATTGAATCTCAGTGGATTCAAACTGCTACTTGCTTAGTATCAATAACTGTAAAAGTGACACATGACATCTGCTGTTTCTTGATTTTCTTTCCCATGATATCTACTTCAGTTTCTAATACAGGGGAAAAAAAGGGGAAAAAAAGTCTTTTTAAGCACAATTTTTTCTCTGTCTTTTAATTTCTGTCGGGGTGAGGTTGTGAATTTAAATTTCAGAGAGAAACAATAGGCACTAAATAGTTACCTTTCAGCTTTACTAAAATACTTTGCTAACTTCAGTGCATTTAGTGATAAGTAGTAGTGTATTAACAATTTCAGTTATTTAACACCTTTTAAGGTATTTTCTTTTTTTGAAGGGCACTAATGTAATATTTGCTATTGCAAACCTATTTGGAGATTTTTAATACATTTGAAGCTATTTTTCTTGGGAAAAGTAAGTAAAAAGGGGACTTGTATAGCATTAATAGAAAAAAAAACTTGCTGTAATTTCTCATTATTTAATTATTAAAGTAGAGGTTTCATTATTTGTTATCCCTTAGTCATAAAAGGCCATAATGGATACCAGGAGAGTGGTCATGGTAGGCCTGGACAGCAAGTAGTGTTGGCTGAATATAACTGAAATTCCTCAATTCCTTCCTCCCACATCTCCCCGTCAAAAAAAAAAAAATAAAAAAAATTCCCAACTATACGTATCTATATTTAGAGAGAGATAATTCATTTGATGTGCTGCCAGATTTTTTCTGGATATAGAAATATCTTCAGTATCTTCTGAACTACATTTTGTTTAGAAAATTAATCTGGCTCTGGTGTCTTTTATCAGCAACTTCCCGTAAATCACAGCACCACAGAATGGGTCAGGTTGGAAGGGACCAAAGTGGATCATCTGGTCCAACCTCCCTCCTCAAGTGGAGTCATCCTAGAGCACATTGCACAGAATTGCATCCACACAGCTCTTGAGTGTCTCCAGTGAGGGAGTTCATATTCAGGTGGAACTTAGCTGACTGAATTCCAACCATAATCTGAGAAATCACACTAATTGAAAGTAAATAAATGAGCATGAAACTACTACAAATATCAAGAATAGTTTTTCAGGATTAAGAGACGGTTATTATCTATATAAGAGGAAAATCAGTCCTAAGCCAACCTGTATCTCAAACTGTGTAGATGCCAAAAACCAGCACAATATTTTTCAAACAGAAAAAGGGCTTCCTTCTGCTGAGCAGATTAAGGAAGAAAACAGAGGTGTATCTGGACAGATGAGGCAGTTACTCTTTCACCAGGTAAGCATCTCTCTCTAGTTGACTTCAAGGACCTCACTGACAACTCGACTATCCAGCAACTCCAGCTGGCACTGAATTAAAAAGGAAGGAAAGTTTGGCTCCATTCCGTCTTCCTTGTAGTGATGTAGCAGAATAAAATGGGTACTGTGATGCTGTTATCTACCAGGTAATTGAAAACCTATTGTAGCATACTTTCACAGCAGTACCCTATAAAACTTCATTTGCCTATTGTCACAAATCTGTATTGTGAAATCTGCAGCATATAAATTTGTTACAAGATTTTCTTTGTACACCAGATATATTTATTAAAGCAACTGTGACCTGGAAAAATGAAAATAAGAGTAATAAATTAAAAAAAGTCATCATATACATCAAGGACAATGAAAAATATGGAAGATTCCTTTGTATTAAAAGGAAAACTACTTGCAAATCAGAGTTAGTTGCCGTTAACTCTCTAGTTTTGCTTTTTAGGACATTCAGCTAAGTGTCATTTATATGGCAATCTCATTACTATAGTTGCACTATGAAAGAAATAGCAAGGAAGTATTGTAGATAGAGTGGTAACATGCTAGTGTAATGTGATTTACTTGCAAAGGATACTGAAAAACAGTTAATGGTAACCAGTCCAAAGAAGAAAAAAATTTCTTCTCACTAGATTCAATGGTTACATAAATATATCAAACCCACCCTCAAAACACCATGAATTTTTTTAGAATGTGTATTCTGCAGAGAAAGAATTTTTATTTAATGTGATTGGAAAACACATAGCACCCTGTTGGTGCTTTTGTAATAAATATGAAGAAATAGGATCTAGCTGAGTTCTTACATGAACTTTCCAATTACAAAGTTCTCCTGATTCAGAAAGAGGGGGGAGGGGGCAGGGAGGGCAGGTGGGAGAAAAAAGAAAACCCTGGTAGTACAAGAAACTGTGAATCAGGTGACAGTGTTCTTAAAGGCATTATACAGAGCCCACATAAGAAATAATTTGAAGCAGCAGTCCTATTTAGCATATCATATTTTTTGAGCAAAACAGAAACTATGAGTAGAAAGTGTTGACAAGGTGTAATGTAGCATTCTTTATACCCCTCAAATACTTCTAAATGTTGGAGAAAGCCTTTTATTTGGGTTATCTATAAAACAAAAAACAAAAACAAAAAAAAAATAAAAAGCCCCTAAACCTCCCACATACATACACAAAACAAAACAAAAAACAACCAACCAAAAAAAAAAAAAAAAACCACAAAAAAACCCCAAACCAAAACAAAAAACACAACGAAACCACAAAAAACCCCAATTAAATGTCAGGAAATATAATATGTTTTTGCTTTATCTAGGAAATACTGTTCTTAAGTAGGTTTTGTTTCTTTTGTAACAGGATTGTGTAGCCACAAAGAAAAAAAAAATATCTCAAAAGAAATAAATAGCACTAAATTATTTAAGCATTTAACAGTATTTTGCTAAACATTTTCTAACTTTAAAAGTACCCTGAAAAAGTTTTACAATCCTATAAGTATTTCCATTTTTTATTTTTTTTAAATTTCTAAAAATCTTGAAAAGTCCAAGTCCTTCACTTTGTATTTTTAAAACCACTGACTTTCTTTCCTATATGAGTTCAATCTTCACTAGGTAATTTTCAGTGCACATATGGGACTCCTTTCTCCCAGATCTGTGCCTTGCCAAAGTACAGACTGGGGCCTTTTCCTCTAGAAACAGCTAGCATACATTAGCTGAGCGTTGGGGTATCCTTGTTTCTGCCCTTAACATGTTTGAACACATCTTTGTTTGCTTGTGATTACTGATAGTAGTTTCACAATCAATGACTCTTGCTCAGACCAGGAAAGAAAATGGAGCAGTGGCAAAAGATTATTTTAAGTGCAATTTTGAAAGACAAAACAAAACACTCTTGCTAGTGTTTGACTGTTGGACGTGTTTTCAAGAAGGAAAAAAAATCACTGTAAATATTTATCATACTCTGCAAAACACAGAAAATAGAAAATTTAAAATGGTAAAAGAATATGACACAACAATTTTTGCTGTTTCATTTGCTTGTTTATTCTGTTATTCATAAAATTAGAGATACTGACTTTACTAGTTGCATGTGTATACTTCTATAAAACAACTCTTTATTTAAAATATATTCATACATCAATGAGCCAACTATGTACCCCATTCATGAGTACTCTATTAATGAAAAATAGATGAGTACATTTTATATGTTTGGGTACTGTCTAACAGCAGATCTACCTGAACAAAGTCTAGAAGTGAAAGATGAAGTAAGACTGTATGAGTAAGAAGACTAGTTATGTCAAGATCAAGAAAGGTGATCCCTGAATAGTTTTAGACCCTGTCTTTGGAAAGGAAACCACTTCATAATTTTTCCAACATTTGCCTAGAGAATTTCGATTTGATTGAAAACCATAAAACATTTTCAGTTCTTTCTTCTGGCCTTTTCACACATGTATTTAAATTCCCAAATTCTAAATGACAGACAGAAAGTTAAAATGTAGATAAAGTTATGCATATTAAAATGTACATTAATTTCCTTACATAAAATAAGGAAGGGAGATATCTGTTGCCCTCTTTACACTTATTTTGCTCATGGATAGTCTGTGGTTCTCAGTCTCAGTAAAAGAACGTATCTTATCTTACTACTAACTCTGAAATCAGGATGAAGAGAAGACCCCTAAATATCCTTTGATGTTCTCAGATGGGCAATATAAAAAGTCTTCTGGAATCAGAAGATATATTTTTTTCTTTATTTTTAAATAACTCCTCCTTCTATATGCCATCTCATCCTTAGCACTGCTTTGGTATCATTTGCCCCTTAACTACCCATTACCAGAAAGCTGACCAAAATGCAGCACAATTATTTCACACAGCCAGAAAAGCAAACATATCTAAATGTCTTATGAATTCAATGAAATTACTTATCTGATACAAGCATACTAAAGAAAAACTATTTTTTTTATTATAGTTTTCTTTCATTTTGGACTTAGAATACTAAGTAAAACTGAAATACTGAAAATTTCCATACCAGGTTTTATACACTCTCTACCTCTTTCCTGGTGCCAAGATCTGTTTCTTTCAGTAGGCCACAATTTCCACTTGCTTATTTGCAAGACTCTTACCAGTTCCCATATCCACATGTAAATGAAATTGACTTACATATAAGTTCATATTTTCATCCTCTTTCTGCTAAGCACAATCAACCCTTTATCCCTTTTGTGCAAGCTACTTTGTCATCTAAAATGAACACAAAGAAATTCTACCAGAGAATAGGTGGAATTATTAACAGTAATTGTGTCAGTTTAAAAGAGTGAGGAAACTGACCTACTTGATGGCATACTTCTGATCATCTGTCTGTTATTTATTAAAAACACATACATGACATAACTAGTTATGAACTTGGCTCATAGACATTGCTGACATCAATATGATGTACACATCTATTTTTTCAATATTTTGACATCATGATCCTTGATATCCCATATTTGGAGGAGGAGGAGGAGAAGAAGAAGAAGAAGAAGAAGAAGAAGAAGAAGAAGAAGAAGAACAAGAACAAGAACAAGAACAAGAACAAGAACAAGAACAAGAACAAGAACAAGAACAAGAACAAGAAGAACAAGAGCACGAACAAGAACCAGAAGAAGAACCAGAAGAAGAACCAGAAGAAGGGGAAAAGAGAAATAAAAGGAAGAAGAGGAGGAAGAAGAGGAAGAACTGGAAGAAGAGGAAGAAGAAGAGGAAGCAGCAGCAAATAAATGTGTGCCAGTTCTGGAGGATGTTAACTGACATGGAAAAATCGAATTCTTGCAAGGGGAGAAGACAGAAATCTTGGAAGAAAATGCTTCCTCCTTAAAAAGAAGCAGTGAGGCAAGTGTCCCACTTGCCTTTTGTAGAAAGTCATGTTCACTTTTTAAAAATATGTTTTTCTCTTTTTAAACTTCTTATCTTTAATGTCAAGGTTTTTTAGGTCTTTTTCATTTTGATTATAGAAACCTTTGTTTGCTGCTATTTCCTTCTAGCAAGGGTATTTTGCAAAATCCACCTCATTATCCACTTTTTGAAAAGGAATAGAATAATAATTGTCCATCACTATGTTTTCTGCAGTCTTTGAAATATTTTCCACCTCATTCCCAAACCTTTTCCAATTTTAACATCAATTCCACCAATATCTTGTATGACAACAAAATCGCTGTCTCTTTTTCTACAAGTCCTCTACTTATGTGCCCAAAATGTAACATACTCCAAGAGTAATCTATCACTTTACTTTGTCACTGTGATGTTGCATTAGGTGTTGACACTGAATTACTTTCCATATAACCACTAAATTATGCTCAAAATCACTGCTTTTCAGTACAGTCCCCAGTTCTTAGATATAGCAGGTAGCACTTCTTACAGCACAGCTTTATTTTATTTACAGTGAATTTATATTTACTTTCAAATCACTGATAAGGCAACTGACCAATTTTATAACTTTACAAATCCCTCTTGGAGCCACTGGCAACCAGAGATGTGGTTTTTTTAGATCTAACTTTCAAACCCATTTATGTAAATTCTTAATGCTAATTTTTTTAGTCAAAATCTCATTGTTGTGTAAAATGTTGGTCAAAGACTTGAAATATTAAATCTACACACATTCCATGAAAATAAAAATTCTAATTACTTTATTTGACCAAAAATATGTTTTACTTAATAGCACATTAGTTTGTGCTACCTATAATTCCACTGTATATGTATTACTGAGATTTTGCTAATATTTGTTACATGAGGCTAATGGCAGACCTGATACCTAAGTCAATCTGCTTGCCAATTTTTAATAGTAGAGCAAAGTAACTATTGTTTTATGTTCATAGATTTTTTTATCAGTATTCCTGGGTTTGAAAAATAAACAGACTTCAATAACTCTGAGAGGCCTGCCAGCTCTTTTGCTACTCTGATGCAAATTACTCTGGCTAGCTGATTAAAAAAGTTTATCTCTAACAGATGTTATTGATAGAGCAGAGAACAATTAATTATTCTCATGTGTTATAAGCCACCATATTTGTTCTTTCTTACACTAAGGAATATTTTTTTTAACATTTTTGTTTTCTTCTACTTTATTAGTAGTGTTACCATCTTAACTGCTGAAAGTAGTGGAATGCTTCAAAATTACTTTAGGAAGAATCCTGAGAATTGTTGACCAATGAGTCTTAACAATTACATTCACAGTAGTTGAAAAAAGTAATTAGAGCTAGAAACATATAGATGAGTATGATATGTTAAGAACACACACAAAATAATTGTTCTCAACCAACTGATTAGCAGTCTTTCTCAAATCAGGCATACATTAAGTAATAGAGAACCTTGAGATGAGTTATAAAGAAAAGTAATGGTTACAAATGAGGGCAAGGGTTTACAGATCTGATACAATACAAGAATTAGGAAATAAAAGTTGGAAAATATATCGAATTTTCAATGAAGATGTCCACGTAGCTACAATAGAGATGTTATCTAATATATTTATTAATACATAGGAAAAAAGGGTCTGTGAGATGATGCAAGTGTTTGACAAGACCTGGCAAGATCCCAACAAATATTGGGAAGGAAATGGTAAAAAGTCATTGTTGGCAAATGTTTTTGACTTGTTTTCAATTCTGAAGTTCTAAATAAATTATAACCTTTCAGATAAAGTAATTGATTTAATTCTGCACAAAGAATAAATTTATCTATTTTTAGCATGAACTTGCATTCAAAGCATCATATAAATGATCAACTCTTTAACAGGTGTTAATCATTACATTTCAGCAAAGTTCAGCAGAGCAACACTGATTTATACCACTTTAGGATTTATTTCAAAGTGGTAATTTTTTTAAAAAAAAGTAGGAATGAGTATTAAAAATACTACACCAGCATTTATATAACCAATTGCATGTGTCTTATGTAGAATGAACCTTACTTGTGCCATCTTTAAAGTGTGCACTTCACAAGTTTAAAAAAAGGAGTAAATAAGGTAAGCAGGGTGATCCAAAACATAAAAATTATTAAATTAAATGCAAAATATGAAGTATTCTTAATTTTGTAAAAAAAAAAAAAAAAAAATGTGAAATACATATTTAAATAATGTTTGCCCTAATAAATTTCCTCTTATTTACAGTCACATAAGGACTTTTTCCTGTAGCTTATAAACAGTGGTATTCAATGCCGCCACTGTACAACTGGCTAACGCATAACTTAAAAGCAAATAAATTCTTTTTCTTAAGGATAATTTCATAGCAATTAAATATTAATGTTTTATTGGTGTTTTTTAATTATTATTGAAAATGTTATCTCACATGTTATTTAGGAGAAAAGATACAAAATATAAAAATGTTGATTTTTTTGAACTTTAATCCAAGCTAGGAGATTGGGATTGGTTTACAGCCTGTACTATGAAGATACCTGTTCTTTATATGTTTCTGTGTGCTCATGATGTTATTTATAGTCCCATAGATTCACCATCTAACATTTAAACAAATTTTTATGCTTGCTAATTAGTAGTACATGCTATGATTTATTTGTAAAACAGGACATTAATTTTTTTTTTCTTAATTATTTGTATTGAACTATATTGGTCAACTCCACATGTAAAACATGATTGTCATTAAATCAGTGCTGTTAACATGGTTTAAGAATTTGCTGTGTGGTCCTTTGAATTATTAGGATTGCTTTGATGGTTCTTTTATTTGTTTTAAAATGGAATTTTTAGGGTTTTTTTTCAATAAAAACAGAATAATTCTTAAATTATGGCATTGTCTACAGTGTTTCCAAAAAGTATAAAGTAAAGCAGATAATAGTGAAAGGGGTACCTGCATAATAATACATTAAATAACTTTACACTTAAAAAAAAAAATCTAACATGACTTTTTTTTTGGTTTTAATTTATATGGACTCTTAGGCCCACAATGTGAATACACGAGAAAGCTTAATATATTTAGTGCAAGAGATATCACTTTTGTTTATAACAAGTCCAAAAGGGTAAGCCAAACCTGTAAAGAACATAGGTGTACTTCACGTAGACAAGAAATTTTAATGTTGTCAAATCAACATTTAATGAAATGTGCATATGAATATTAAACAAAAAGAAATACAAAGCTATGGGTTGAAATCATATATATTCAGTGCCTGAATCAAAAGGTCATTTAATAGCTGCATGATAAGCTACTAAAAAATGGGGTTTGCATGGAAACCAGTGACATAACTTTAAATACAGTGATGTTAGCAGGCATTACTGTAATACAATTTCTTTGACTTTTCTTTGAGTAAAAAGAAACCTTTTTCTTCTGAGGCACATACATAGCACGTTAATTCAGCATTAATTATAGAACATGTCAAACTGTATTTCAGTCAAAGCTCCCTGTACGTCTCCAGAGCTTTCTTAATGACAGTAATTATAGGTCATAAAAAGAGTCGTCTAAAATTAACATTTCTCTCATGTCTTGATAGGAAAATGTAAATGGCTGCATAGTACAGATGTTTTGATTAGTAAAATTTACACTTCCTTTTTTGTTTCAATGCTTGTCAAACTTCACAGTGCTAAACCTAAGGTGTTACATTTTTAATCTTTCTGAAGAGATAAAAGTGTATCTAAATTAACAATATGATTTCTTCACACTTTTAAGTTTAATTTACAGTTTTATGCAAAATTGTTTCAGTAATTTATTGTAAGTAAATCTGCAATTTCTGCCTTAAGAAATATTAGTTTGGGCTGAAAGTGTTGGATTAAACCAGTTATAAATTTTCAGTATGTAAAAAAATGAACGCAATGCAAATTATAGGAAATGAAAACAGAAAAGCACATTTTATATACATAGAACATGGCATTGGACAAGAAGACTATGAAGAACATTAAAGTTGGCTTCTGTCTCTACTGAACTGTATTTTATTGTATATTGAAACAAAACAAAAAAAAAACTCAAACCAAACAAATAATCAAGGAAACAAATAAACAAATTCATTAAAAAAACAAACACA
>JAWWEU010000081.1:123036599-123056808 GCA_035583155.1 Acropternis orthonyx | reverse complement strand
TGAAATACCTCACTGGTCACTTAAGTCAGCTGATACTTGTCCCTAACCACATGACCCACAGAAGTGGGGCCTAGCTAGAACTAAAACCTTAATCTGAGTTTTTTGGGATTTATCAAACCCATCACATCTTGTTCAATCAACCAAATACAAGTGACACACATTGTATGTAGTAATGCCAATGGACTCTCCAGAGTGGAAGAGTTGATAACTTATCAGTGAGGGCAAATAAGCACCTGAACAAAACAGCACTGAATTCTCTCTGTCTTCTTGTCAAAAACACGCATTTCAGGATCTGGAGAGTTTTGTTCCTTGCAAGAAGCAGAACACTACTCCATCCAGTCATAACTATGTGGCAATCACATAACTGTGCATACAATAGCTATGGCCAGGAAGAACAAAGGTATCTAGATGTTCCAAAGGCTGGTTTGAGTAAGTTTATCCACATCCATGATAAAAAGTATAAGTTGAGATGGTAGGGAACTGCTATCAGCATTACTCTCTTGGAAAACAGTTAATCAAAACCTGGATACTCTATCTGTAAAAACTGTATATATAGTCTGTTCTAGGGCAGGTATTTTATATCAATAAAAAACCCCACTAAATTTTATTTCTTATCCCACTAATTTTTTTTTCCCCCTATTGATCTGAATGTATAAGATATCTTATTTACTTCAGGGAGCAAAACTGTCAAAACTGACACAGAGAAAAAAATTAAATACTTACAACAAAAATAGAATTGGACCCAAATAGGTAAAAAGAGTAATGACAGTAATAACCTGCAAGCTGTAGGAAAAAGTATTTTAGATTGGAAGCTTCCGATGGAAGAATATATTGAGTTAATACATGTTTTATATAATATCATATAAGATCACTACTGTATCAAAAAAATGAAAAAGAAGCAGCTGAAAGCTATGGCATGCTGCAAAAATACTTTGAAGATACTGTTGCAGATGGATAATATAAATCTTTTAATGAATGTGTCTCTCATAGCATAGGCAATATCTTTTTGAATTTCATAACAGCAAATTAAAGCAAGATGACAGTCAGTGAGGTTTTTGAATCATTGTACTATGCCCCATATGCAGTAATGACCTTACTGTCTTAAAATATAACTATATTAACACACATTTATTAACCCAAAAGCATTAAAATTATGTTAAATCATTTTCAAAAGCCAAAATGAAGATTTGTCGGGTTTTAAAGTAGGTGATTTTGGTGTGTGGATGTTAATAACATATCTGAAATTTCCCTAAAATATCTACTTATTCTGCACTTAAAATCTGCAATACCAGTTTAAGAAAACTATGTATGTGTGTTTTTAAATTGTCATTGGAATGAAGAATGAGGATGGAAATGTTAACTGTGTTTTAATGAATACACTTTAACTGTTTCTCCTCACAAAACCTGCTATTTAGATTTAATATATCCCTGATATTTAGATGATCAAAGCTATAGAGTACTACTGCTGTCAGAACAGTATAACATTAATACACTCCTTAGAATAACAGCTTTTTAGACTATAGTATAAAAAATACTGCATCTTTTAATGATTTTGTATCCTCTTTCAAAACCACTGCACTTAAAAATTAATTTCGGTTTTCTTATTTTTTTCCAAATTGTTTTTAATGAGGATTAATTTTAGGAAGACTTTCCTACCATTAGCAAAGTCTCTGATAAGTACAATTCCTCCCTTCCAGCACCATTTCCATTCAAACACTTCTATGGAGCAGCAGGCTGCAATTTCTGCATCTGTGCTGTAATTCTACTGTAATTCTTGCACAGAGCCTCGTCAATCAAGCCTGTCCTCCCCATGCTAGCCAACTGTCCCTTTAATACATCCATAGAATTCAATATGAATTGAATTAATAGAATAGCAGTGCTAGGGGGACAGTCATCTACTACAGAGAGGTTGGACTGATTGACATTAAAGCATCTGTGGAAGAGTTACAGAAGAATTAGAGCAGAGTCACTGAAATTTCACCCTCCACACCTAACAAGAGGGAAGGGAAGCTACAAGAGATACTATTAACAAATAAATCTGTCTTGTCACTAAAGCTGTATCAAAAAGCTTTTTTTTGTTTTGGTTTGGTTTTTTATCCCCGTTTTGTGAGCAGCTTTTATTCACTATGTGAAAATTGGGTATGACTTCAATTCCATAATGCTCACAATTCTAGGACAGTTTTAAAGCAAAGTCAGATGGCATTTTTTTTTAAATTAGGATATAACTTCCCCACTTCATTCTTCCCTTCCTCACTATTGATACAGTTGGAAGTATACAGGACTTACTCATATTTAATTTTTAGGTGGCTTTTTTTGTATCAGAACAGGAATATATGTAATACCACCGTAAGGTGATCTTCAATAAACACAGTTTCTATTTTTCAGTTGTAAAAATATACACATATCTGTTGATATGGTACTATTTATTTAAATTGCCTTATTCTATTTTGTTTTAATCAGAAGAGAAGGTGAATATGTTGAATATAAATGTATACTTGTTCCTTCTTTGTAGCAACTCTTGCTCCAGATTTTGCGAACGTAATAAATTTAACAAAAACATACTTTAGTCTTTCATTCTAGTTGCATATAGATTATTTAGAGTGTGATGGGTTTGATAAACCCCAAAAAACTCAGATTAAGGTTTTAGTTTTAGACAGGCCCCAATTTCATGGGTCATGTGGTTAGGGACAAGTATCAGCTGACTTAAGTGACCAGTGAGGTATTTCACGCCATCTGACGTCAGCTTGACTATAAGCCAAAGAGCAGTTCCCAGTGTCCTTCTCTTCTCCCTTCGGCCGTGCTGAGAGCACCTCGCTTCTGCAGCTCAGAAAGATTAGGCCTCACTGCTCCTGTGCCGAGATATCCACAGCATTTTTGCTCTTAGGGAAGTAAAATACTTTTTTGTTTGAGTTTGCTCTTTCCCTCTCTTTGCTAGCTGTTTTACCTGGGAAATACTGGGGTGTTTCTCTGGGGTTCTGGGTGGTGGAATGTTTGTGTGTTGTTGGGAGGAAAGTTTGGGATTTAAGTTATTGTTGGTTTGTCTTTTATATTTATATATATATGTTGTAAATTTGTGTAAATATAGGTATATACATATCAGTTTCAATTTTAAGGTTTTTTTTTTCTTCACTCCTTTGCTGAAACTCTGTCGCATTGGGGAATGGTTGGCATTTTGCCAAGATTCAAACCAAACAATAAGAAGAGGCACTGATACAAAAGGCAACATATATAGGTGTGTCTTGTTAGCTTTAAGTTCTCCTGAGTTGTGCTTAAAGATGAAATCCTTCTTACTGTGCTGTCAGTGGTAATAGAAGAGGATGTTCAGACAGCAAGTAGATATGCTTTTTAAAGTTCCCTTTTTTTTTTATGTTTTCAGACTTGTTGGCTTTGTCTTGCTTTTCTGCCATCTCCTATTAAAAAGCAGTTGTTTCCTCATAACTAAAAAGTTAGCACATATAAAACACTTTATTTAAGTACTGGTTTCCTCATGACTACTTTCTGAAGGTCTTTCTAGACTCGGATATTGTGACATGTATGTCTCTGAATTTACTTCTGCAGCAGTAAATTCTAAAAATATTTTTTAATTAATTCAAATGAAATTGAAACCTTGTATTCCACTATGAAGGCTGATGCAGGTATCTTGTCCAAGTTAAACTGTCTGGAGAGGATGTTTAGGCTTATTTTTATTTTTTATAATTTTTATGTAATACTAAATTGTTACCAAAAAAAAAGTTCATTTGAACTAACACAATGTTTTGAATGATCTTAAAACAAATCCACTTAACAGTTTTGCAGTATCTCAAAACAAAATACATGCAGAAACTGCTTTTCTGAAGGCAGTTAAAATAGAAAGCAAATATAATAATGAAATCGTTCATGAGATCATACTTTATTGATCTAATCAACTTAAAACTGTATGGATTTTTATGTGGCTACATTTCTATTTTATTTAACTGAAACAAATGTCTAAAAATGTATGAATTATTAATGCTTAATTTTAACATTGTTTGGTTTTTTTTTTTCTTATAGTGATGTCAATGAAACAAATCATCCATTTCAGGCACACAAATTACATAAATCGAGGGTAAAATAATTTATATTAATAATGTGGCTCAAAAATATTTTTAACACTGTAAGAAAGTCCTTACAGTGCTTAAAATTAGTTCTATGCTCTAAGTGCAAAAGGAAGTGGACCAGAAAGAGAACAGTCAAGGTAATCTTTTGGCTTGTAAAGAAAACAGTTTGCTAGAGATTAGAAAAGTAATCTATCCTTGCTTTCATGTTCACAGAGAAGAGGAATAAGGAAGATCATAAAATTACTCTTACTTGCAACAGAAAACTGAGGATAATTAAGAATGGATCATTATTGAAGACCAAAGACGGTGAGTGGCAGCCATTTGTTTGGTTGGTTGGTTGGTTGGTTGGTTGGGTGTTTTTCATCTAGACAAAAAGAAAACATTTAATGCTGCAGAAGGTGTATTTTTACATTTTAATCTGCCTTCTCATTTGCTGTGAAGGTGTGAGTTGCATTCTGTCCTTGATACATAACTTACAAAACATCATCTGGTATTCCCAACTCTCTCACTAGTGATAAGAAAACCAAACTGAGAAATAGATGAAAACTGCTTGCTTAGGAAAACTTAAAGTGTATTAAGGTGTATTCTTAGGTCTAAGAGTGGACAGTCATGCAGCATATATTGCCATTTGCTGTATTTGTTAAAGCACAAGATCTTCAGTCTGAATATTTATGCTGCGTGCAATGATCTTGTAATGCTGGTTCTGTGATAGTCTTCTTCTGGGTCTCTTTTCCTTGGATATCCTTCACCAGACAATGATATAAGATAAACACAACTTAAAAAATAATACAGTTGTTTATTGGCTAATGCTTAAAGAACAAGTGACTGGAACTAATACCTTCTAGACCAAGCATTTCTTTGCTCACAAAGACCAAAGAAACAGTTAACAAACCTCAGTGACCAGGCAGTCATCTGCCAGATGGGGAAGGGTCAACCTCTGTTGCTGTTAGCAATGCATGAATCATCATCATCATGTTCTTTGAGGGGCTTTTTAATCCTTTATATTGTTTCAGATAAGTCATAAAATCATAGAATATAACCAGTTGTAAAAGACCCACAAGTATTTGTCTTCTTGAGTTCTTGATCTCTTAGTAACTGCTGTCTCAACAACTATACTGTTGTCTTTTTTTAACCTTTTTCCTTTTACACAATTTCTTTACTTTCGTACACTACATCAACAAATTTTTTGTCAGCAAAACTGACCCAACATCATGCAACTGTGCTATACCAACAAATCACCTCAAGCTGGAAGATATGTAAGTATTTCTATTTACTGTCTCCCTTTTAGGGTGGAGTCAGTGATAGAAAGGGATGAACAGTACCAGATGTCTGTAAAATGAACAGATTAACTATTAAATACAACTAGAGATGATCCCTTTTCCTACATTTGAAGCAGTTGGTGCTGATCCTGTACTAATGGCTCTGCTGAAGAGTAAGACTGTTGTTCAGGAGAACCTTGACAGCCAGAGAAAGGGAGTGATAGAAACCTCATGAAGTTCAGCAAAGGGTAAAGTCCTGCACTTGGACAGTGTGATGGGTTTGATAAACCCCAAAAAACTCAGATTAAGGCCTTAGTTTAGTTAAGCCCAATGCCAAATTCAGCAGGCCTCAGTTTGTGGGCCATGGGACTCTCCATAAACTTAGAGAGACAAGTATCACCTGACTTAAGCAACCAAAAAGTATTTCATATCATCTGACATCAAGTTGAGCATAAAACCAGTGGAGGAGTTGCTTCCTCCCCTTTTTTTGCTCTCCTTGTGTGTGGTGTGAGGAGGACACCCTGTTGCTGCTCCAGGAGCGATAGGCCTTGCCACTCCTTGCCAAGATATTCACAGCAGTTTTGGTCTCTGAGAAGTAAATACTTTTTTTTTTGTTTGGTGTTCCCTTCTTGAACTTGTTGGGTGTTCTTCCCAAGAGATGTCTTTGAGTGGTGGAATCTCTGTGTTGTTGGGGGGGAAGTCTGGGATGAAGTTATTGTTGTTTTTTTTAATATTTGTACGTATATGCGTTGTAACATTCGTGTAAATATACATGTGTATATATATATATATAAGTTTTTTTCAGTTTTGGGGGTTTTTTTCTCCCCTCCTTTCACTGAGACCACGAGGGTTTGGAGAGGGCTTGGCATTTTGCCAAGGTCAAACCCACAGCAGACAGGAATAATCTAGCACAGGTTAAAAGTAGATTTCCAGAAAAGACCTTGGGGGTCCTGGTGACAGCAAATTTAACACAAATCAGGAGTGTGCAGTTGCAGCAAAGAAGACCAACGTCCTGGGCTGTATTAACAAAAGTGTTACCAACAGGTAAAGGGAACAGCACTTCATCACTTCCTTCCCACCTCTTTCAACACTTGTGGAACTAAATCTAAAGTACTGTGTCCAGTACTGAGCTATCCAAAAAAAGAAAAACACTGACATAGCAGGGAACATCAACTGTAAGGCCATCAAAATAAATAGGTCTAAATGACAGAAGAGGACAATCTGAGAGAACTGGCATTTTTCAGTCTTAAGAGCAAAAGGCTTATCACGGATTGATCTGCTGGAGCCCAAACCTCTTTTCTAGGATGCACAGTGGTATATGCATTTGTATCATGGTAAAGTTGGAATACATTTAAGGAATTTTTTTCTTTATAATGAAATTTAGTCAGTTATAGGAAGAGGTTGACTCTATTCATTTGAGATATCCTTAGAGATGTTTATTCAAAACTTTTCTGGATACAACCTCTAGTAATCTACTCTCACTGAAACTCTTTGAGCAACAAGTTGGACTACATGACTTCCAGAGGTCTCATTATACCTAAATTGCTTTATGATTCTATGACATTTTCCAGAAAGGAGTACACTGGAATAAGTATCTGTTGAAGATCATAAAATGAAGTGCATAGATATATGGAAAGGGCATTGAGAGAAGTCCTATAAAAATTTTACAGACAGAGAGAGGAGTTTGAAAAGGAAATCCATAGAAACATAGAAAGGTTTCTGTAGAAAGAGACCTTAAAGACCACCTGGTTTCAAAATCCCTGCCATGGCCAGGGACACCTTCCACTACACCAGGTTGCTCAAAGCCCAACCCAAGCTGACCTTGAACACTTCCAGGGATAGGGCATCCAAAACTTCTCAAAGCAACTTGTTCCAGTGTCCCACCGCTTTCACAGAAAACAATTTTTTCGCAATGTCCAATCTAAAACTAACCTCTTTGAGTTTAAAGCCATTACCCCCTTGTCCTGTCATTGCATGCTCTTGTAAAGTGTCTCTCCATCTTCTGCAGCAAGCAGTCATAAAGATAAAGCTGTGAGAGATGTGGAGGAGAAAAAAAGACACTAAGTTACTACTTACAATAACTCTGCTTTCATTCCCATGTCATCAAATATTTTTTTGCATTTTTTCTTAGCAAACAGCTTCTGCATATACAATATGGATGGCAGACATAATTTCCCTATGCAAATTCATGATTTTTGCAACCTTCTAGATGTATCCATCACTGTTTATTTAATTTTACACATCGTTAGATCTGATGAATGTTTCCTTCTTCAATCCTGGATGAGTCTAACATAGAAAGAAATAATATACACATAAACAGGTCCACAAGCTCTTGAAGTCTGGAAAATATAAACAAATTCAATGTTGTCATGCAAGTTTTCCCTCTAAAGAAACCTGTCAATGAGCAGTTTGTTTTAAATCATGGCAAAAACATTTTCAGGAAGTTGCTCAGTTCTGATCTTGATGATAAAAGTAATGTCATTTGGAGCAGATCTCATTGTGACTAAGGCTACCAAGGAACATTGGCCTTGTTTTTTATGAAACTTGATGTTGAAGTATGATTTCTTGCTCTTGCAACTTTGGAAAGTGTTCAATAGCAGAACTAGTATGTCTTTCAAAAAGAGTACCAGAAATCTTATGTTCCCTGGATCAGTATCATTATTTTCCTTATTTTTTACTTTATTTATATTGTTTTAACTCATTCTCAACCTAGAATATAGCTGCTTTGTTTTTCTTCACATGTTAAGATTGTATCAAGCAAATAGCAGCTTTCCTGGCATGTCATAAAATAAAGAAATATACTACTGAAAGAAAATATTCCTAAATTACGCACATCCTTGTAATATATTATTCCCTCAAATTTAAGTGGTGTTCCTAGTCACCCAATTAAGTGACTTTTATTCCCAGTCTAGCAATATGAGGATGAGGATACATGCATTGTATCCAGGTTCAACTCTCTGTAGGCTTTCTTTTTATGTCTGAAGTTGTCCTGGAACTGCTTAGTCATTCACACAGGCCTTCCGGTATTTTTGCCTGACTGAGGTGATCCTTGAATATTAAGCAACTTTCTAGGGCCTTTATCCCACAGCACTCTACCCAGCAGACCCCTGAAAAGGCCAAAGTCTGTACTCTAGAAGTCCAGGGTAGGGAGCTTGATGTGTGGCCTTCCCACTGTCCTAAGGATAAAAAAGTCCACCATTCTATGGTCATGGTGGCCAAGACTGCCCTGGAGCTTCACATTCCCCAGCTCACCAACCCCTCCTTGTTGGTAAGAATAACACCTCTCCTTGTTGGTTCCTCTATCACTCGTAGAAGGACATTATCATCAACACATTCCAGGACTTCCTGGATTGCTCATGCTTTGCTGCGTTGTCCCTCCAACAGTGTGATAACAAACAGATACTAGGGTGGTTGAAGTCCCATATGAGGACCAGGGCTTGTGAACATGAAGCTGCTCCTATTTGTCTGTAAAAGGCCTCATCAGCAATGTCTTCAGTCAGGTGACCTGCACCAGACCCCCACTATAATGTCATCTGTCCCTTCTGTCCCTTTAATCCTGACCATAAACTCTTGGTCTGCTGCTCATCCATCCCCAGGCAGAGCTCCATGCAGTCCAGCTGGTCATTGACATAGAGAGCAACACCCCTTCTTTGTCTCCCCTGTCTGGCCTTCCTAAAAAGCGTGTGTCCTTCCATTCCACAGCAGTCATCCCACTAAATCTCTGTGATGCCAAAAAAGTGTAGCCTGGCAGGTGCACATGTGTCTCTAACTCCTCTTGTTTTTTCCTCAAGTGCATGCATTTACTTAGAGGCATTTAAGTTGGGCCCAAGATGAAGCTGACTTTCTGGCTTTATTTGCAATTATTATTTTGAGGAAGCATGTTTAAGCAGCTATTTATTTCATGAAGTTAGTACAGAGAAGAACACTTACCTGTCACAGAACATACACTAAGCAAACAATGAAAAAGATACAAAGTGAAGTCTCCTACAGATCTAAGATGACATGATGAAATAAACACTATTAGAGAAGCAGGAGATGTAAAGGATAATAAACAAATATTGCACATTTGAAATAAAGCATAGGAAAAATTGAAAGAAAATCATGTGCAATTCTCTTTCTACAAAATAATGTTGTAGAGGTTAAGGCAAAGTTGTTACGTGCACAAGCACCCAAACCCAGCTGAAAATACCCAAGATGTATGGTTTTCTCAGGCTTAAATTAATGCTACATTTGTGTTTGTGTATTTTACCAGTGTTTTGCACTCCTGCTGCTACTTTTAGTGTTCTAATCATGTATTCAAATTCAAAATAGTTTGATTTCTTTTTAAAACTAGCAGTGAAGGATATGATATATTTTCTTCTTTTCTTCCACAAGTATGATTCACTAGAGAGATACTGGCCCAAAGCCCAGGAGTAGTGCAACAGGCTTAGACTAATACATTAATCAGATTGTTTGTATCAATGTAGTAGTGCTAATTTTCTTTCAATGTCTTTGTGTCCAGAGAACTCACAGTAGTTTCTTTCAGTTTTCCCAGTTTCATCTGCTGAATTCAAAAGATAAATACAAAAGGGAGAATCCCCCACATATGCAAAATTTGAGGTACCAGTGGATTTTTATTTGATTCAACTTTTCACTACCAGATTCAAAGTGAGAGAACCTTGTTTTCCAAAACATACTTTTGAAAGAAAATTTAAAACTACACACACACAAAAAAAATTGCTTCTGTTAGATGCAGCTAAAGCCTGCCATCTTAATTCCTCTGTATTCATCATTGCATGTTCTGAGTTTTACTAATGCTGAAAATATCTTTGTCCTTTGTATCTTCTCAGGCACTTATCCTTGTTTCTGCTTGTGTACTTGCATCATTTAAAAATATTTGTTGACCTTTTTTTGTCCTCAAAATATATATAAGATGTTCCCTTCTATGGTAAAATAAATGAACTAGATAACAAAAGGGTATATGAAATCATTGAAGAGGGTATACCCTAAAATAAATCAGAATATTTTAAGGATAAAGTAATGAATCCATTTCATTATTTCTTGCAATGAGAACAGCAATCTGAACATCAGGAAGTTCAGAATGTAATGCATCATGGACTTTCATATATAGAGCAGAAAAGCAATTCTAATAAATAGGCAGATCATATAAAAATGATTTGTATCAATATCTATCAGTCTGAACTCTGACATTACTGCACCCACTGTTTCCCCCAAAGTAGGCAATAATGAAAAAGTGTCTCTTCCATTTATGCATTAATTTCAGGACTGATTGCACCTAACCACATTGAATCTGTCCACATCCTTTTCAAGCATGGCAACTAATGATCACAATTCCTGTCATGTAGATCAGTGCTTCAACATCTGGTTGGAAATTGTCAACTCTGCATGCTACAAATCTATGTTCCATCAATATTACAAATGGATAAGTAGGCAGGTGCCATTTCAGAACTCTTCTCATACTGTTTTAACTTGTGCTGAGACATTTCATCAAATAAAGCTCAAAAATGTGTTTGCCTGAGCTCAAAAAAAATTGTTTCCCTGCATTTTCTTTTAATACACAATATTGCATTTGTCCATTACCAGTTTTGTACCCTAATTCAACCAAATTTGAATTTCCAGTCATGATCGATCATGCAGCTAGCTGTGTAGACATTTTCACTCTAAACTTATTTTTCAGCGTGGCACAACTTTAAGATATAATGTCCCAACCTAAAACACTAAGAAAATATCAGAAATATTTTCTATGCTAGTTAGGTAACTCATGCATAGGGACATCTTATGGATCTTGTGCAGATCAAGCTTAATAATTTTACAGGTTGGAGGACTGAGAGCAGCCTTTCCTATTTGTGGGTACTGGTGGATGAAAGGGTGGATATGAAAGGGCAGACATGAAAGGGCTGCATCAGGAGAAGCGTGGGCAGCAGATCAAGTGAGGTGATTCCTCCCCTCTGCTGTGCTCTGTTGAGATGCCACCTGGAGCACTGCATCAAGCCCTGGGGTCCTCAGCACAGGAAAGATGTGGACTTGGAGTGAGTACAGAGGAGGGCCATGATGAAGACTGGAGGAGTGAAACATCTCTTCTATGAGGAAAATCTGAGGGAGTTGGGGTTGTTCAGCAAGGGGAAGAGAAGGCTGTGGGGAGACCTCATTGTAGCCTCTCAGTACTTAAAGGGAGCTTATAAGAAAGATGGGGACAAGCATTTTATTAGGGTCTGTTGTGATAGGTCAAGGGGTAATGGTTTTAAACTAAAAGAAGGTCAACTTCAGTTTGATATAAAGAATAAGTATTTTACAATGAGGGTGGTAAAACAGTGGAAAAGGTTGCCCAGAGAGGTGGTGCATATCCCATCGCTTGAAACATTCAAAGTCAGACAGGATTGGGCTCTGAGCAACCTGATGTAAAGATGTCCAAACTATTCTATGATTCTATTATTTTAATATTTATTTCTTTTCCCTTCTTCTTTAATGACTTCTTAATTCTATAAGACAGTGAATAAATTAGAGTGTGGAGGAAAGGGAGGGAAAAAAGTATACATCAGGACTAAACTTGTGGGAGAAAAATTACATTTAAAACATAAACTCCAGTTTAATTATTATGCAGGACTTAAAAGCTACAATGAAATAAAAGATGATCAATAAATTGCATAGTGTTAATCATGTCAAATAAGGGATATTGCAGACAATCTAGAAAAGGTCAGTGATGATTTACCTACTACACTAAAAGTCTACTTGACAACGGAATGCTAGCTTTTCTGAAGGAAAAAGCATTAAAAAAGTTAGAGGAGAAGAATGAATGCTGTCAAATTAAGCAAGAAGAGTACTTACAGACCAGGAATGACAAAGAGATAATTATGCTGACATCAAAACATGTGCATAAAATAACATCTACTGTTAAAAAGTGTGAATATTTTTGTTTTTAATGAATATTTTGACAGATATGTCATACAGATTTCACCTCTCCTCCAAAAAGAACAAATGCAATAGGAAACATTTTTGGTAGTACAGTAAATGCACCAATATGTGCATACATATTTTAAGATATATATGTGCTTTCAAGGAGCACATGTAGCTTAAGGAGTATGTGGTCTGGCCTTTTGAGTATTTTCTGAGTTGTTTACATTGTTAATCTTCTACCTCTGTTTTTAAGCTAAACCTCATAGGAAATTTCCATTGGATTCTATTTACAAAAGATGTGAGATATTCTCTAGCTACTTAAAAGATGCTGATATAAGCTTCATAACAACAGTGTGAATAAGTGTCCTTTTCAGGTCATGGATTTTTCATGCAGAGAAGAGACAGCTGTAAACACTTTTATTGTTTTTCCTCCAGATGAAAAAAATGTGTTCTCATTTCTATGCATTTTATGATGTGATTTGTTTCACATTATGCCATTGTCAACCCACTTTGAAAACTGTAGAATAAACTCACACCAAACCATGTATACATACCTATGTGTGCCTGTGTGTGTGTATTTACATATATGCCATCTCACTCTCTGCCCATTTAAAATCTATGCTGGGTTAATCCCTGACAGCAACCACCCTTGGCTCCTCTTCCCTCCCATCTTCTGGGGACAAGAAGGCCCATGGATCAAGATAATACAGTTCAATAAGTACAGCGAAAGCTGCACAAGTGAACAAAGCAGAAAAAATAATTCTTTGAGTGCTTCCCATTAGTAGGCAGATGTCCAGCACACCCTGGGAAGCAGGGCCCTCAGCATGCATGACAGTTGCTTGGAAAGGCAAAGACCACAATCAAAAAACTTGCCTCTTCCTGCTCCTCTTCCTGAACTTCCTACTGCTGAGCATGACAGTGTGGAATATCCATTTGGTCAGTTTGGTCCATTTGTCTCAACCATGCCCACTCCCTAATTCTTGTCCACACCATGCCTACTTACTTTGATGGAATATGAGGTAGAGAGAGAAAGCATTGATGCTGCACAAGTATTGCTCAGCTGCAGATAAATGATTGCCGTGTTATCAACACTCTTTTAGCCACAAATGCAAAGGACAACATCATATGGATTGCTATGAAGAAAATTAACTTCATCCAGGGTGAGTTCAAAATCTCATTTCATACTTTCAGATGTGTGGAAAGAGGCAAATTTTATAGATAGAAACAATAGAACCAGAAATACCTAAATATATATATATAGCACATATTTGAAGTATTATATTAAATTTATACTGTCAATATAGAAACGTTTTAGATATGGAGAGTGTATCCATCTTTAATAATACCATGGTCTTACTAGTCATGTTGAAAAATGGGTGGACATGTTCACAAAGGATGCACAGATGAGTTTTCCATAAAATTTCACTAAGAATTTGGGGGGGGTTGGTTTTTTTCACACAATCTGAAATAGTGAGTTATGTAGTCATTAAAAAATATTTCCATATAATTTAAATTTAATGTACTTCTCTGTGACTCTGGAAAGACTTCAGAACAGTTGGAATAATTGACATTGTGACAACTACCTAAGAATTGTCACTGTACAGTAAGGCATAAAACTATAGAATCACTTCTAGAATCAGATGGACTTACACCTGCAAACTCTAGGATTTGCAATGACAGAATAAGTAGTCTTGCATACTTTAATGCCAAGCAGGTAACACAAGACAAGAACGGAACTTTGCAAAAGAATCAGGGATTTGTTATCCTAGAAAACTATGAAAATTCTGTGCCCTGTTGACAAGCCCCAAAGCTTAGTGGAGAGCTAGTACCTCAGAATCAACAACAAAAACATCGCCAACAGTGTTTTGAGTAGTATAGGGAAATGATTTAAAGAGTGATCATTAAGACTGCATGCAAACATGGGCTTATACTTTCCTCACTGGCAAAATGGAATCTCTCCCAAGTCCCAGCTAAAGATCTAGAGTGCAGCTGAAGATATCCTTTGATGTTTCTATGACTGTTTTGACGAAGTCATAAGAAATTATTCAAGCTAGTCAGCAAGACGCTTTTTAACAAAACAAATATTATTCACTATCTAAATCAAGTGGATTTCATCTCTGTTTAGACTATTTGTAACAATAAATATATTGCAATATGATAAAAGAAATAAAATGTCCAGACTGAACACAAACTCCTCAAAAATAAAAGAAGAAACAGTATAAAAACACCAGAATATCATTGGAAAGTTATTTGATGCTTAAAACATATTTGCAGAATGTTTCTGTAATTAAGTTTAGCAATTTTAAACATATTTTCTTTAATAATGGAAACTTAATCACAGGGAAAAGTAATAAAATAAATTTTGAAAAAAAAAAGAAGATGAGATTTTGTAAATAGGAATAAAGTAAATTTTTCTACTCATGGTTCTTCATTTTCTGTAACACTCAAATATCAAAACCTGAAACAGAGCAAATAGCTCACCTTTTTCCTTTGAAAGTAATTAGATATAAAATATGCTCTATAACTGCCACACAAATGAAAAGAGTGGAAACACAATTTCCAATAACAGAAAGAAGAAATAAGTTTTTTCTATTATTAGAATTATGTCAAACATCTTCTAATGTGGAAAAGTCATTATCAGAGGCAAAATTTTTTTCCAGTCACTTTAGCTGTAGAGTCCAAAAGCTCTGTAGAAACTTAGCTATAGTGACACTTGGAAGGCCTCTCAAAATTTTTTTTGTGTGTGTGTCCTGTGGTCCCCAGTGTCCTAATTTCAGTGATGGGAATGGAGTATGTAGTCAGTTGATTCATTGTCACAGAGAAGTCTGTGTCTGAGCCTTCTAGTGCTAAGTAAAAAAGAGGAGACAAAATTCATATGTGCACAGGGAGAAGTTGAACTTGAGAAGAAAAGAACAAAGGCTATGTTAATGTGCAGAAATTCTGGTATCTTTGGTTACTACAGTCAACAACACATCTCTTCCTTCACTTACAGAGATGTTGCAGGTGGTGAAACAGTATTTTCTTTGCACAGATGTGAGACATCAGCCTAACAACCAAATTTCTTGAAGCAGAACCAGAGAATTCGTAACATTAATTTTTAGGTTCATCAACATTACAGACAAAAGAATGTCTAATGTAGCACTAGGGGATACTTTGCTCAGTTTTAAATCAAATTGTTTGGGTTCCAGTCACAAGAAAACTGTTGAAATACAAAATACAATGCAAGAGCTTTCCATGTACACTTTTTTTCCATTTTGGTGGGGGTGGGTTAGAATTTACTGCTACTACTGAACTGAAAATGCTCTGTATGGGCTGCAGTTAGTAACGGAGTAATCTAGTTAGAGCGAAACTCCAGTCTCTCTATACTACACTTTTACAGTGCCATATCTTCAAACAAGTTGTCAAATACACAGTGCAGGGCAAATTCACAGCAGACCTGCTGAAGTAAGGAAGATCATGAAAAATTTAATGACAGATTTGGAGAGAAAGGCAATGTGTAGGGAAGTACAACAAAGAAAACAGAACTGAGAAATTAAATTCATTAGAGGTGTTGTAGAAAGTACAAATATTTACTGCAAATCTGTAGCTAAACTATTGGTATAACATAGAACATGGTATTATAAAATAGTTATCTTTAAGAACCTCTTCAGAAACATGTAATGGCTTTTGTTTCTATTGATTTGGGAGTAGTGACAAAGCCTTGCCTTTGACCAATTGTTCCAGAAAACAACTTGTGCAAGTGAAGAAATCTTATGACCTTCACACCTACCACAAAATTTTGAATTTATATTAAAGCATGATTTGTACTTGATCAAGTTGGCAGACAAAATTGTGAAGAGTTCAGTAAAAAAAGAAAAAAACTCAATTTCTATCCCTGGTTTTATATTGTCATTTAGTGTGGATGACTACGAGGACAATTAAGATATACATGGCATATCCAGAATGGGGACAAAAGCTCAAACTTCTGAGCACCTCTCCATGATACTCTGCCCTGGTAGCAAACCTGCCTTGACCCCCTTAGAGCACTTTGAGCCTGATACTCTAAGCAGAAAGATGTGAGGCAGTCAGACCTGAGAGAGTTGGAAACACTGGAAATCTGAAACTGAAAAATAATAGAAAACCTCACAAGCTGCTTTAAATAAGAAAAAGGAACATGCATAAGGAGAAAAGAAAGCATAGAAGTTTTTGAGAGAAAAAGACAGTAGAATTGCTGGGAATTACAATGAGGATGTATTTTGTACCAAATACATTTGAACATTTTATGGTACCAAGCAGCTTACCATCTTCCCCCATCCTCAAATATTTATAAAGGGTCAATAGTAACACCACCTTATATGCTTTCTCATTTTTTCCTAACTGTAATTTATGCTAAATACAGAGTCAGCAGTGATATTTAAAGTATTTTTATTTGTAGTTATGTGCAACACTTTACATGCAAATGATTACACAGTGCTGTAGGATGAAAAAAAGCATTAGCCTGTCAACATATAACACATATAGCACAGGAAGGACATCAACCTCTTGGAGCAAGTCCAGAGTAAGGGCCACCAAGATGATTAGAAGGATGGAACATCTCTCCTATGAGGAAAGGCTGATAGACTTGAGGTTTTTCAACCTGGAAAACAGATGGCTCAGGAGTGACCTAATTGTGGCCTTCCAGTACCTGCATGGAGCCTACAAGAAAGATTGAGGGACTTTTCACAAAGGCATGTAGTGACATGAGACATTTAAAAAAGCATGTAGGGGGAATGAATTCGCATTATAAGACAGTAGGTTTAGATTAGATATTAGGACTAAAATTTTTTCTGTGAGGATGGTGAGGCACTGGAACAGGTTGCCCAGAGAAGCTGTGGATGCCCCATCCCTAGAAGTGTTCAAGGCTAGGTTGGATGGAGCTCTGAGCAACCTGGTCTAGTGGAAGGTGTTCCTGTCCATAGCAGGGGCATTGGAACTAAACAATCTTTAACGTCACTTTCAACCCAAACCATTCTATGACTCTATGAACATATACTTGCAGTTATCTTCTCATAAAGTTATGCCCTTTTAAATCCTGACTATTCTTTTTCAAAGGAATTCAAGATTCTTAGTGCTATATATATAATAATAGTGTCTCTTTTTAGTCTTTTGAATATTTTTTTTAAAAAAACCCTCAATCTTTAAACAAATTTTCTTTGAAGAAAAAAAATTGCATTGCATTCAGTAAATCTTAGTGGCTATTAACAGAACTTTTTTGCAGGAGATTTATTTGCTCACTACTTGATGAGTAAACAGATTCTCCTCACTAAAATACACATGCAGTCATAGTCTGTAATTTCTGATCTTGTATCATAATTTTGCATTTTTTATGGATCTCTACAGGTGTTTGAACATCATTATGTGACCTTTCCTTCTCTCCTGCTAATTAAGTTATATATTTTAGCAATTTCAACATATCTTAGATTTCAAATATGAATACTAATACATCTTTTTTTTTTCTTCTGCAAAAAGGGTACATATGCATGATTACTTTGATTTATCTTTTTAAGGATCTTTTCTCAAATCTAGCCTGAATGGAGAGAGCTGGACAAGTTTTGGTTTGCTTCTTCATCAAGAAACATTGCATAAAATCATAATATTTTCTCTATGTAGATTATTTTCTCATCCCCTGCTCTTCCCTATCTGCAAGAATAACCTGATACTTCCCCCAAACATAATGACTGTGTCAAATTCAATGGCTATTTTATTTGTAAATATATTAATAATAATAAAAAAAAGAGGAAATTAAAAATCAGACTTATGGATAACACATTTGAAAATTTAGGGGGGTTTACCTTCTGTAAAATATTATAATTAAAATATAAGTATACTTAATATGGATGATGAAAAATAAAATAGAAAGATGATGAAAAATAAAATAGAAATTGTATATTTCAATTCTTTAATTTTCACGATGGTTGTGGAACCACTCCAGGAGCTGTACCTTTATCAGAGTGTGATCTTTTCTAAACATATAAGCAAAGTGTAACAGAAGTTATGTGCACACATGGACAGCATAAAAAGAAGTAAGAAGGTACTCGCCTGCATGGTTTCTCCTCTCAAGTTCTGTAAGATGTAGGGTATTATTTATTTCAAACTAGTTCCTCTAGTACTAATGTGACTTCTCACATATGAACAGAGTAGCAGTCCTCTCATATCATAATACTGTCTCTAAATTAGTATTACTTTATTGTGTAGTTACCTTGTGCGATGCAAAGCCAATTTAGCAAGCCTGAGATATTTCTTCAATTATATTTGACCTAGAAGATAAAAGCCATGAAGTGATGTAAAATAAAAGACATCAGCTATTCTACATCCCAATTTACATAACCATAAATTGTTATAGAGTGGTTACAGTACATAGCATGTCAGGTGGCTGTGAAAGTACATAATGGCTATAAATCCAGAAATTTTCATTTTAAAGCAAGGCATTTGCATGTAACTCTCTACAGATTTCCTAAAATTAACCTGAAAAAGAGAATTGTTATTGAAGACTGAAGGGGGGAAAAAAATAAACCAAAACTGTAACTTCTAAAGTATTTTAGATACAGAAGTTAAAATGTTATGTAATCAGAAGTAGTAGAGCAGCAGCACACACACACACAAATACTCAAACCCCACATTCAGTTTGTTACTAAGAAGTAGTAGGTACCTGGAATGTCTTCTAAGATTATACCAAATTAGGACTAAATTATTCATTGCATGGATTTTGGAGAATGGTCTCACATGACTTACAAGCAATAGTCCCAATTAAAGAATAATAAGGAGAAATGAAAGAAAGTCTTCATAGACATAACTTATACTCTTTAGACTCAGTTTTTAAATACTTGTATTTTTCTCTTTTTTGGTGCTCACTCAAAAGTGTCTTTATAAGCCTAATTTTTCCAAGAATACTAAGCATGCAATGAAGCAAAAGAGGATCATAGACCCTTCATTCCAGTAATATTACCTCTACTTGAATGCATTTCAACCCACAGTCAGCTTACCGGTGTAACTAAGATGTACTGTCCTTTTCAAATATAAAGCTACAGTTCAAGGAAATAAAGCAGTTAGGAGATGTTTAAAACATACGGTCTTATAGCAGCTGAAATGATACAATCTAATAGCCATTGATAGAGTAGCCGTAACAGTAAATAGCAGCAAGGAAACCAATGGAATTTTTTTATTAGATGTTGCTTATTCTGTATTAAAACAATATGTAAATCAATGTCCTGCTATTTCACTCTGAAAATTTAGATCTTTATTTGACTTTTCTTTTACAGTATGTATTTTCCTATAGTGGTTGCTAACAACAAATATATCTACAACATGCAAAAATGCAGAAATCATGAAGTCTGAATGAAGAGAGGTTAAACTTTGGTACAACAAAGAAAATGTTTATACAATGCTTACTCACTTGTCAAATAAAATGTTAACTAAATCCAACAGAAGACCAGGCAAAAATGTTCTTCAAAATTTAATATATGCCACAAGGAAATTGAGTATGCCATTCTCCCCATCTTCCAGACACCTGCCTCCACTTATTTTGTAATAAATGGGAAATTGCTCACTTATAAATCCATAACAATGGGAGAAAGGAAAAGAAATTCCACTGAAAAAGGAAAGATCTTTTCACTTTTGACTGCAGCTATTTGTTCAAGTGAAACAAAATCAAAATAATTATGCGATAGATACTGTCTGGTTTATATAGATCTAGAGCATACAGTTTAATATCTGGAGTTACAAGATTTCTTTGAATAACATATATACAGAAGTCTATTGATAACACTGTAGATAGAAAATTGTGTTATTGTTTGGTTTGAATCTTGGAAAAATGCCAACCATTCCCCAATGCGACAGAGTTTCAACAAAGGAGTGAAGGAAAAAAAAACCCTTTAAACTGAAACTGATATATATATACACCTATATTTACACAAATTTACAACATATATATGTATAAATATAAAAGACAAACCAACAATAACT
>JAWWEU010000081.1:123003358-123036499 GCA_035583155.1 Acropternis orthonyx | reverse complement strand
GCAACCCAAACAAAACAAAAGTATTTTACTTCCCTAAGAGCAAAACTGCTGTGGATATCTCGGCACAGGAGCAGTGAAGCCTAATCTTTCTGAGCTGCAGAAGCGAGGTGCTCTCAGCACGGCCAAAGGGAGAAGAGAGAGACACTGGGAACTGCTCTTTGACTTATAGTCGAGCTGACGTCAGATGGCATGAAATACCTCACTGGTCACTTAAGTCAGCTGATACTTGCCCCTAACCACATGACCCACGAAATTGGGGCCTGCCTAAAACTAAAACCTTAATCTGAGTTTTTTGGGGTTTATCAAACCCATCACAATTGCTTATAAGTTCAGATGGAATACTAACACTATGAAATCTTGTTCTCATAATCACTATACCAGTTAATCACTGTTGACAGGATCAAACAAGTGAATAAACAAACTAGCCATTTGAGTAATTTGATCTACTTAGAAACATTTGACATTGTAATGCTGCTGACTTAGAAATCACTGATGGAACAATGTTCTCCAACACATGATCAACAACCGTAAGTTAAACTCCTGAACATCTAAAATTAACTTTGTGAAGATTTTTAAACATGATTTTTAGAACTAGACTTGGAGGAGAAAATCTGAACTTTCCCCAGAGACTTCAGAGAAAATTGGTGCATTGGAGATGTTAAACTATGCTTATCAAAGTATTCCTCAACTTGAAAAATTTTAAATAGACCCCCCATAGATAAATGATGCCAATTATAAAATTAATTTTAAAATTGCTGGTTCATTCTATTTTGGATATCAATTTAAAACACATGAGTAGGAATTAATTACAAAACTAAAAGTTAATGATTCTTCTTGCAAAAGGAATATTGAAAAAGTCATCATTTTGAGGTGCAAACATGTCCTAAAGTTGTTTTAAATTTTACATGAAACTTGGATATAGACACAATCATAGACATTGATCTGCATGCACACAGTCATACGTCATTTTCCATACATGCACAAAAAGTATCTTAAGAGAAGAATCCCACAAAAATTAACAAGTGGGATGTAATTCATCCAAGATATTAGAATATAAATATAAGATTCTTTCTGTAATTTGGTCAATAACATTGTATAGATGTGCCTCTCTCCCTCTGAAAAAAAAAGAAGAAATTTAAGAAATCAAAAGTAACAATGGAATTCACTGCACTTTTGCTTAGGATAAAAATTATTAAAAATTATAAAAACCATAGAAGTATAGATAACTTGCCTAGGCAAAGAATTTTTTGAAGCACTATCACAAAACAATTTCTAGACCATTTTTAGGTTGTATGATCTTGGAAACTGTGAAATGTTTTTTAAAAAGAAAAAACTAATGCTCTAATTCTCTACTAATTAGCTGTTAATATTATTTGAGGTTTAACTGTGAGATTCAAATAATTCTGCCCTGGCAGTTACAAACATATTGAAGGGCTGATATCATAAACCCACACTAATTTGCATTCACTGTAGATACAAAGAACAAATGTAGATTAATACAATTACTACAAATTACTGTGAATGTACTGTAAACACATCTTGTCCTACTATCTCCTGTATTGGTTTTATGATATTTCAAATATTGTTGATTAAGATGATAAGAAGATATACTTTGGTTCTATATTAGGTTTCATAAGGCATGCATTTTTAGTAAAAGGCTAAAATGATACAGAGTCACTACACTTTGTGTTTTCAAAAGCTAGAGTTACGGAGAGAAGGTCTGAAGGATTGCCACGAATTTTGTTGCAGTGGCTTTTTAAAGTCAAGAACGTATTAAAAAGTGTATGTTCTATTTTAATATGCTCCATTCAGTCACATTTACTTAGACATGACGTACCACTTAATTCACTGAAGTCCTATGGCCTCTATTGTGTCACAGTGGAGACTCGATTACAGTGTTTCTTCTGGCTTTATGACATATGAATGCATTAATATCCACCGAATTAAGCAGTTTTATGTCTGGTAGTTAAAGACATGCGTGACTGCATTAAAGAAGGCTAAGAAGTTACCATATTTCAATGTAAAATTCTTTCTAATGAACTCTTTACATTAGTAAAGATAATAAATAGAATCTTTAGAAAGATGAAACTGTCAGTGTAGCTTCCCAAGCTACTTAGCTCAGGAACTGACTAGTTTGGAAGCTTAATGGAATCAGTTGCTTCCAGTGGCAATTTACCTCTATTGGGTGAGAATCAATATGCATAAAAAACTTATGTTTTCATACATTGATAATCCTAGAGTTATCATGAGTAACTATTTAATTTGCTTGATTTGATTTTCATTGCATATTTACCTCTACATTAAATCTTTCCATACTCTTCAATTGTCTTCTTATAAAATACCTATAAAAGAAAACAACTACAAAGCTATTCTATTTTTATTTTTTTTAATTACCTAATGGATTATATATATAAAATAGTGGAAATGAAAAACCTTTATTAAAAAAACTAAGCGAAAAATTAATCCAAATTTTGGGCAGTATTTCTTCAGCCACTATTTCCAAGTAACTAGCATAAAAGGAAACCTTCAAAAAACTAAAATATATTTCTTTTACTCAGTTAATATATTTTTTTCTTTTTGCCTCGGAATATTTAAGTATTTTTAATGGAAACACTTTGCAACCATATGCTTCACAGGTGGCAACAAATTTCAGTTGAATAAACTTTATTATATTCTTTCTGTTCAATATTCAGTCAAGCTCCAGAATTAATACACTATTTTAGTGAAATAATACAGCAAATGGTCCATCTCCATTGGCCCCATATAGTAACAGGAGACTGGAAAAGAGTATTAGTCATTCTACTTTTTTTTTCCCCACCTTTCTCATCTATTCAAATTCTCTCATCCTTTTCTTTTTCCATAATAATAATAAAAAAAAAAAGGCAGGAAACACACCACCACCAAGCAAAAAAATAAACAAACTGAAACTCCAAAAGAAAAAAATCACTTTGAATATAATCAATAAAAGACACAGACACATTTTTACTTTTATTTTTACTCTATAATGTAAACCATTAACTTTTAAAACCTTGTATTTAAATATTAGACATTGTTCAGAGTAATGAACACTATGAATGCCTGTGAAATATTTAGTAGTAACAAATAAAATAAATAAAATAATTCTGTAGCAATTAGTGAATTAATGGGAAAAGGTAACTCATTAGATCATCAATTTTTATATCTGCACTTCATTGTTTATGTGTGACTGCATAGGTACTCTTCCTTTATGTTGAGTGAAGGCCTGGTTGAATGTTCATCTGGAGACTTCTTTAGACTCATCTGGAAACACACTTTAATACTTGATTGGCTTGGTGTTTGTTTAGCCCTTGTTTCCACTTGCTGAGTTGATTATGTCTCAAATGAGCATAACAGAAACTTAGGCACCTTCCTCGTATATTCCCACCCAGACTGTAGATATCTAAAGTTAGACAAGATGAATCCCATTCACAACAGTTTAAAAAGAAGGAATGTTCTTTTAGATTGACTAAATATTTTCAGTAATAATTCTCGTGTGTTGAAAGTGAATTTTATAGGTAATGTTATTTAAATCATATTTCCTTTTAAAGTGGAAAAATAACCTAAGAACATTCACTTATATTTCTTCAAATATTAAGCTTCAATTTCATATACTGTACCAAGGCTATTACCTGAGTACTGCAGTATTTTATTTTTTTCCACTGCACCACAGTCCAGCTGGAGCATCCTCAGCTGAGACTCCTTTTCTAAAAGCTCCTCCTGCACATTGCTGTGCTTTTCTTGTGTCCAGCCAATCCCTTCTTCCAGTTTTCCTATTTGATTTGCATGCTTTTTAAGCTTAAAAGCAGTTTAGATTACATGGTATAATTTAGATGGAAAAGCTTTGATTCCTGCCAAATCTTTATTTCTTTTTCTAGATGTATCCAATTTAAACCAACACTTTATTATATTGTTCCACTTATGTCAATGCTTTCTTCCCTGTGTATTAATTACAGGGATGAAGAGTATGAACACTCAAACTACATTATTTTTTACACATCTGTGTTGAGTTAAAAGTAAAAATAAATAAACAAAAAGACATTTCTCTCTATAAATGCATATGCAAAAGAAGGGGAGGCAGAGAAAACTAGTTTTCTTGAGTTTACATGGCTTCATCAATAGAAAATGAATTTAGTCCAAACCCCCAGAGCAGGCAAGAAAATTACAGTAGTAGAGTAAGACAGAATGCAAATGTTGTCAGATTATGTGCAATTTTTCCCTTTAAATAAAATTGAGTAGCCTATTCCCATATTCACTGAAAGAAAAACAAAAAAAGTCCTTGCCTTTTTTTTTTTCCATTGGCTCTCAGTTCATACAGAGAGAGTTTCTGTAGAGTAGCTGGCTCCACTGAGCTCACATGCTCTTTTGCTTTCTGTTACAAATTGACCTTCTTCACATTTCTTTATTCAAATGGTATTCAAGTGGTATTCATCTTTTTACCTTTGCTGATTCCTAGGTCAAGACACTTCAGTATCTTGTGGTCTCAAATCCTTATCTAAAAAAAATAATTTTTTTTCCACATGAAATAAATATATAAATATATTTATATGAAATCCTAGGATTCTTAAAAATTTAAATTAAATTACACCTCCTTAGCAAAGTATGAAATCTCTGAATGTAAAGTCAGATGTTATCACCACAACTATTTTTCATGCACTCTTTAAAATTTGTAGATTTCTTTTTCTTTTTTTTTTTTCTTCCCATACAGGAATATCATCAGGTATTGAATAATGTAACTACTTTTCTCAGTCCAAACTGAAGGTAATTGTGAATCTCTATAAAAGTGTTACATAAAGTCATGAAGCATAAGAACTTTTTCTTCACAAACAAAAGACAAGTTCAAATGATATTTTCAAAAATATTACTGCAAATCTCTCACAGTTTAATCTTTACTGAATCAAAATAATATTCCACATAAGTAATTTTCTTTTTAAGTTTTGAATTAATGTTGTAGTTCTTTACACATTACTAAATCTCATAAATTATTAAAAGTACATATTGGGCAAACAGAGATATTTAGAGGAGTAAAGACTTCAAGGATTAATTTGTCACTTTTTAAAAAGGTTTCTGAAAGTAGGCCTGAGTAAAATAGCAATTATAAACTTTGAAAACTCATATTTGTAGAGATTTCAGCACACTAACTGACCTAAATTCAAAATGGGGTGATGCCAATACCTTTTCCAGAAGTAGTAAGAAAACTATTTTTCCAGCTTTTTGTATACTGTATATTTGTGTGTTATATAATCTGGAACATGTATTTAATAATTAGGAGTGTAGGTGTGCACCATCAGTTATCTGGATAACAAATAACTATCATTTTTCCCATTAAAAAAAAAATCATGGCTAAATAAAAAAAAAATTTAAGGATTTTCATGGAAAGGTGCTTCTTTCATAATATCTTGAGTTAATAAATTCAGAAGGTTATCCACTTCCACATTGACAAAATCTACTTCAGTTTCTCCACCTAAATGGTCTTTTAGACCATGTGTGCATGATAAGCAGTCCAGATGACCAGAAAAATCAACATGGATGGCCCGTTGCGGAAAACCATAGTATTTGGTTTTGTCAGTTATGGAGGACATTAAGGGTCTGGAGAAAAAGAAACTCAAAGGAGGGAGTTCTGATCACACTGACAGTTCATGTAATTCTAGGGAGTTCCTTTGGAAATGGTGAGAATGCAAAGAGCAACTTTTAAGAGCACTGAAATGAGGGGGCTGAGGTAAAACAGATAACGTGGCATATCAACACATAACAATTTCATAGCTTTTTCAGCAGAAGATACTGGAGAGATACAAAAGGTGAGCACAGAGGAAAAATACTTCCAATGAAGTAGGAGAATGCATGAGGAAGTGACTGCATACTGTTGTGGTCTGCATTCCCTCTCACTCTTTGGGAAGTAAATGTAAATTCTTATGAACTAGTGTTTTTAAAATTTACAATGGGTTTACTATATCATTAGAAGTTGATATTTCTGCAAGTGTTAATAGTCAGTTCAGAAGACAGTTACAGTTGAAGGGGGTTTTCATCCAAAATGGTAAGTGATGGATGAACATTACGGTAATAATGGTCAGCCATAGTCAGAAGGATGAAAAGAAAAAGAAAAAAGAAAAAAAGAAAAAAAAGAAGAAAGAAATTTTGGAGATGGGGTGGGGGGTGGGGGGGGAGAAAAAAATATTTATCTAAGTGTTTATTTAGCTGAATAGACCTTTAGTTAGATTTAAAAAGACAAATCCTATGACCTTGCATAAGATCCACTGATGAAGGTTTTCATTTGCAGACAAAAAAAACCCTGAACAAACATACAGAAAACCCACAAAAGCAAAACAAGACAAAGTCACTCAGAAAAATTCTATTCATTCTTCGTAGAAATTGAAGGGACTTCTATTAGCAGAATTCAACAATACAATCTACAAGAGAACATTCAAGTCTGGCAAGAAACCTGTAATGACAAAGATGGGCTTAATGTTGTCATGTCAGACGATAAAAGTTTCCACTTCAAAACATTTCATCAATTTTTGCAGGCCTAATGGTATTTTAGAGGCCTTAAGAAGGGCCCTCATGGAATCCTAGGGGTGACCAGACCAAGAAAGAGAACATATATTGTCACTATGAATTCTGACAACTGAAATATCCATCTGAAAGGGAATCCTGAATGAATGTAAATTAATTAACTTAAAATCAAAGCATAAATTGAACAGAACCATGACCTCCCCTTAACCCTCCACTGGGTTTTAGAAGGAGGTGCTGGTTGTTATAGCTTTTATTGAAGACAACAATAGATGTCAATTTAAAGTCCATTCCTTATAAATCTCTGAGTCCGATTTTGAAAATAATTCAAGAAAAAGAGCAAGATTATTTCCTTGCTTTAAAAAAATGCTTTTGAATTTCTGCATGATATTGATGATATCTATCCTTGAAGGAGTAATATATAAACTCAAAATTATAGGCAAGGGATTAGTACATTTATGTCAAGGTTAAGTTTCTTTCATTAGAGTTTGTTATTTTGTTTCTTTTGATGTCTATGAGCAAAAAGCCTTTGCACACTCTTACCAGTTTCAGCAAGGTGTTGTCATAAAACAAACCAGTTGCTCTACCTTCATTTATTGCTAGGATGCTACTATAGTGGTATATCATTCTACTGCCTACCACAAACTTTTCCATTATTAGACATGTTTTTCAGTTGCCTAAAGCTTTGCCCGACTTCATCTGTTTGGATTGAAATTTGTCTTGCCAAGGTTTTGCTCAAGGACAAATTATCTTGAGAAGTGTAAATGAAAATAATATGGCTATTTCTAAGAAAGATATTAACAAATATGAGAGTACATGTATGCAGGGAGAGTGAACTATATCCTATCTAAGTTCTGTTATCCATTCTGTGGAAAAGTTGGCATGTCTTGGAGAAGGTCACTGCTGTGCTATGGCTCTTATTTATCCTGGTTTTTTGCTGCCTTGCTTTTGCCTTATTACTTCCCTGCTAGAGAAGCATCTAGCATCTGCTTGCCAAATCTCTGTCTGATCTACTTGAGTCAGACAATACATGACATGAAGCAAGGAGTCCATTCAAAGGTGTTCCTTCTGAAAAATATCCATATAAATGTGCTGATTGCAATTTTACTTTTAAGTTGGGGTACCTCCTAAAATCTATTTGACTTGGGACCAGGTTCTGATGCTGATTTTACTTTAAAAGAAAATTACTGTGGCAAAGTCAGATATTCAGCATTCACAATACATAACAGTCAATGATGGTGAGTATAATAATTTCTGCCCAACCTATTTAAGCATATTTGCATGTTTTATAGCTTTACCACTTGATACTATCACTTCCTTCAAACATCCAGCTTTTATGATGACTTTTATCACTTAGAGGGCAAATCGTTCAACATTTTGATTTTTTACAATTTATCTTTTATTGTTTAAAGTACAATATTCAAGTGTTGATATGAATGAAAAAATATATTTCACCCTACATGAGTTTCCAAACCCTACAAATTAATTCTTATGTAATTCTTTTTAAAAATCATGGTCACTGCAAAAACCAGTAAAGTTTCAAACAAGATCCCAGAACAAACTTCTAGTCCATTGAGTAGCAAATGCTGAATCTGCAACCCACCTAAAATGTCCATGTACACCAGCTTACACTACCTGGACTGAGAAACATGGCTCACATGATTACACAACTAAAATGACAATACAAATACAGCTGCTGATTTTCAGCACAATAGTGTCTCAGTGTTTCATAAATATCTGCATCCTGTGATGTGAGAATACAGCTCTATTATCATTTTATATGTAGGCAGTTGAAGCAAACAGATTTGGGGGCATGGGATAAAAGAACATAGGGAAGTTCACATAAAACAAATATAAAACATCACATTGTTTTATATGAAAATGGTCATTTACAATATATGACAATACATATTAATTTCTCTTTTATTTTGAAGCAGTTTGAACCAGTATCATTCCAGGTTGATCTGAGAAGGATTGCTCTCTCAGTCTTTCTTGCAGAATTTTCCCCTTTTCATAGGCAATTTTAGGACTCATTGAACCAACGAGAGACCGAAAAACTCGTATGCAGTCAGGCACTATTGTGCTGTACTGCAATGGGAATGACCTTGGTTCAAATCCCCAGTTAGATGCAGGACACAACTGAACATTGCTTTCTCATGTCTTTTGTTAATGTTTCTTTGTAAAGACTTTAACTGTTCAAAGCAAATTATCATTGACTACAGTTGTTCTTGGGAAAGTTCAGTTTGCCACACAGCAGATAGCAGAATTTCAGATTGGATATTCAGAAAAGTTTAGAGGTGGTATCTTCATTATTTTTGAGGGGGAGGCCAGGAAAACATCTAGTTTTCCAGTTGTCTTCATCACATAACCATTTTTTTATTTTTTTTTTTTTTTGCTGGAGTTTTCTTCAACTATACAATTCTCTACTCAAGAAAAACAGGAGGAAATATTCAATTTAGTTACTTCAGTGTATGTCCTTGATCAATTCCTTGGCCATTGCCTTTCCTGTGGTGCTAAGCAAGGGTCACAGTAAAAGACAGAATTTTAGCATACAAATCAGATGTTTTTAGAATTTGTGACAAAAGCTGTTGATCTGAAGTTGCCAAGGTCTTTTTTTGCTTGGGGTTTTTTGGGGGGCTTTTTGTTGTTTTTGTTTAATCTACTAATCGTGGAGAATGAAAATAATTAACTTTGAAAGAAAACTTTGTATTTACCTACAAAACTGTAGAGCTCCGAACATTTTTGGCCCAGCCAAAAAACAAGGTAAAATAAAATGCATTAATCATGTGCACAGAACCACAGGTTTAAAAACTTTTCAATCTTCTTAAAGAAGTCATAACCTATTTTTCTTTTCTTAGTAAGCTGCATCTTTTAAATATATGCTTCATTTCTTTGTCATCTGGCTCTCTCCAATGTTGAAATTGCTCCCTGCTGTTAATTAGAGGTGACTATGATTTGATTAATCTTAAACATGTGTTATATATGCACAATATGGAAAACTGTATGCTATATTTTCTAATTTAAAAATTCTTGAATGTGATGGAAATGAGCCAAACATTTTTTAAGGACTTAATCTTATCTTGATGAACAATATGGATATAATCATAATAAGGCATTCTGATCAATTTGAAGTGTTAAAAGTTCACAGAAATATGCACTAACCATGTACAGTATCAATGTAATACAAACTGGATTTTGAATGCATAGCATCTGAGCATCACTGCTCTCCGTAAATCTGAAGTTCTCCACCTCTCCTTTCATTTCGATAAGAGTTTGTCACAGTCTAACAATGTGCTTTTCCTGGTCCCACACTGTTGGTATTTTTACCATGTAGACTTTTTTTGAAGTCACTACCCACAATTTTCAGACTTTTCAAACGTAAAGAGCTAGCAGTCAACAATGGCTATAACATTTCCACACAATTTCATATATCTCTTGGTCTTGAAAGGTCATTAATAACTAGACTACAAATGTAAGCTCATTTAGAGGACAGGATTATTCATATGTTTAAATTAAATTTTGGACTTAGTAAATATAGAATAGTTATATAAGAAAAGTTCATTACATAAGGAAAGTTAAGCATATGATTAAATATTTTCTTGGTTTATAATCATCTTTAAAAACCACTCCGAAATAGAAAAGTTTTGAATACTTTATGTCACATTAATGTAAGTGTCTATGCATTTTTGTGCAAATAAAAGTACTGTGAGTATTAACAAAAGTTCACAAAAAGATTTCCTCAGGCTATTCAAAAGAGATTATTTTAAGTAAGTTAAAAAACACAATTTTAACTTTTAAAAATGACAATTATTTAATTTTGTGCCTCTATTTTTTTTTTAAGTGGAACTTTGTTGTCTCCAGTGTTAAGTGAAATATAATTCTAATTAATTTTTCCTACAACTGTATACAAATCAATTACTGTAAGCACCCCAAAGGAAAGGCAAGTTCCTAATATATGCAGATAAGATGACCTTTCTTTGACAACTATGAATATGATTTCATAATTTTACTATTGAAATTGCTGTAATCAGCAATTCACACAGTAAAAATGGAGCCAGTACTACTTATAAATAATTATACATTACAAGAAGGTGTACTGTACAGTTACCATAGAGAACAAACTTTATGATTTTGGGAATCAGTTCCTCTAATGTATTTTGTCAAATTGCATTTTGTCAAACAAGGTCTTCAAAGAGAACGGCAATGCTCTCTTTACTTCTTTTTTCTTTCCTTTTTTTTTTTTTTTGGCAAGTATTTTCTATATCCTTGAAACACCCTATTTTTAATGTTACTTTTTTATTGTTTAAAATACAAATAACTTTAAACTTTGACTTATTACTTTCTAACAATAACACCATTTTTATAGGTAGGGGAATGAACCTGAAACTAAAGGAAGATTACAGTCAAAAATAAAAAAAAAGAAAAAGCAAGATTCTGCTTTTAAAAGGGGCAATATGTCTCTGAAAATGCAGTATTTCTCATGCAGTGGTATAATAAAACCATGAATGAAAACAGTGTATTTGAAACAATGAGCTACTGTAGCACTACTGCACCTAGTATTTCTTTCTCATAAACACTCTTTGAAGAGTACCGAAAAAATTAGCCTATAAATGAAAACAATGGTGCATTTTAAACATTTAAAAACAAAAGCTTATACAAGTTCATGAGGAATTGAAATTTCAAGTACCTCCATTAGAGCATTCTATTTCCTACAAAATATTTAAAATGTCTATGAAAATTCTATTTTGAATAGACTTGAAGAAAGAGCACTTATATTAACACGTTAATTACAGGTGCATGTAGACCTCACAAAAAACGAAAGTATCCAAACACACACCCCCCCACAAAAAAAAAAAAAAAAAAAAAAAAAAAAAAAAAAAACACCACCCAAAAAAACAGTAAAATGTTCTGGTTTATCATTATTATTCAAAAGAGAAAATGAAATATATATGGCTGGAAAATAGCAGCCTCAACTGAATATTGTGTTAATTAACATGTCTAAAAGCCTTCTTGTTTTGAAGACAGAAGTTACTAAATTCTTAGAAGTAATTTCACAAAATCATTAGTTCTCTTTGTCCTATTTTCATGCTTTGCAATAACTAAATTTCTGACTTAATAAGCTTTGAATGCTGAGAGGCCATAATAGAATATCAACTAATACTATGTTCATATAATGTGTGATATTTTAAAAGAACAATCCTTTCTTGATGACATTTCCTCAAGATCTCTACTCTCATACTTGTAATTCTTTCATGTTCAGAATGAATCCCTGCTACATCTCACTCAATATTGATCTTCAAGGCATTTTTTCCAATCCTTTCCCCAGTGTGGTCACTGAACAGTATAAAAGTTCAATAGGAAGATCAGCTGCTCATCCACTTTTTGCTAAAGCAATTTGTATTATGGATTTATTTTAGCAGTCTACAGTGGCAGTTGCTGTTTTTACTATTTAAATGCTTTGATTATCTGACCTTGCTTACTTTATCTTTTTAAGTGCTGTGCATGGGCTTTAAAGCTGATCAATAAATGGGGATTCCTCCACCACATTATGTTGAAATCAATCCTGATTCAGACTATTTGTATTTCACTCTTATGAGTCCATCTGTCTTTCTTAATTTTATATTCTCTTTTCTTAAATAATTTTGCCTGCCACTGCAAATAGTTACTGTCAGGTAGATTTCTGTTGCAATCAATTCAGCTTTTCCCAGTCATAACTATAGTGTCTGGGAAGACACAAATGTATAGGATCATATCCTATGTCTGAACAGTCATATCCTAGATAACTATTTTTTAATTTTTATTTTTTAACAATTGTGTCATAGGTACTGTGGAAGTCAATAAACACAAATTCCCATTTATTTCATGTCTTCATTTTCCCAGGAATAGTTAGAAATTAAAATCAAACTAAAATGTATAAACTTATTAAAATATTTCAGATTTGCCATTTCTCTTAGAGAAACAGTTGATGAAGTCAACTAACCTTTAGCTCTCATGACAAACTTTAGAATTCTCTGATCAAATCTGAGAACAACTAGTCCTGAATTTGTGGAGTGTGAAAAAATTGCTGCCTGAGAAACATTTTATTGTATTTTCCATCTAATTAATTTCATATTGAGTAACATTTGAAATATTTCAAGTTTTTTAACTTCTTACAAATTTTAAAGTTTACCTAACTTAATTCACAATGAAAAGGTTACCACAACTGCAAGAAGACTTAACACACATATGTCAAAATAGAAAAGGAGAAAGAAACTAAACAGAAAATCTAACAATTCAGTTAGCATACTATGCATGAAGTTCTGAGCTCTTAGAGGATTATCTACCTAGAACACAAAAAACTTACTAGTACTTTGATCTCATTTAACATCTCCACAAATGTTCAGAAATTTCCCTTCTTTAACTAAATCACACACACAAGCACTAATTTGGATTTCAATAAAATTAATCTAAATTAAAATACAATCAGACACTTCACTGATTTCCTGTAATCCTTACATTATAATTCACTACTTTTATAATAAAGCATCACAACTACAAAGTTAAACCATGACCAATACTTAAAAGAGTTTTCATCTTCAAACTTGCAAATTTGTGAACAGCTTTTCACGTGTTTATAGGGTAAGTGGTTTCACAAAACTGCTGGCATTCATACATGTTTGAAGCCTAAGATGCCATTAAAATCTTATACTACTTTACTCAGCTTGCTAAATAACACACTAATTTTCCATGCCTAAAAAGCAACTTGCTCGCTTCTTCCAATTTTCGAGTTCTTCACCTGATTGAATACATTTCAGCTTATTCCAGGTCTAGTGGACACTGAGGCCTTTAGAAAGCTGCTATTTATCCTTTTTCTTTGATGCTGTTATTCTAACCTTAAACTCCTCCACTCTTTTCTTGGTATTTTTGACAAAATGAGAATTATTCAGTAACAAGTTTGATGATTGTAAACAAAGCACACCTTTTGTGATGAATGGAAGAATTTCTGCCTCAGTTGTAGTTCCATATGGTGCATACCATCATGTCTGTGATGAGAGGGGAAAGACAAAAGGAAACATAACCACAAATATCTTGAACATTTATATAATTAGAAGATGTTAATAACAACATAGCATGGAAAAAACAGTGCGATGACAGAGGTTTAAATCATATTAGGACCAATAGTGAATATTTAGCCCATAAGTCATCATTAAACTTATGTTAAAAACCTGATCCAAGTAAAAGCAAGCACATAAAACAACTAGTAATAAACAGATGCTAAATTAATAAAAACAGATCATTATTTTCACTGGTAATTTTTCAATTGCATAAAAGCGAAATGGCTTAGGTATCCAATGTACAAAGTATCTAATGTACAAAGCAACAAATGTGCAAAAGTTTTTTGCACAATGGCACAGTGCCATTTTTATTCTTTTCTGGAAATTATGAGTACCAGAAATGTACAATCAGCTTTTTTTAAGGTTTGTCTTTATTTAAGACTGCAGTAAATATACATGCATTTTTTCAATTATTAGTAACTCTACTGAAATCCTGCCCTCTCAATAATTTAATAAGCAATTTTAGTCAATGTAGGATGTCACTCCTGAAAATAAAAAGTTTCTACTGATAATTCCTTTCAGATTTTCAAGGGAAGATTTTGTCTTCTCCTTTTGAAATTCCACTAACTAATAAAAGCATTTATTTCATTAGGGGCTGTCCTCGTTTTCCTTTAAGCACTTCCGGAATTTGTGGATGTAAGGAGAGGGGTTGCTTTTGTCACAATCTCATCCACTGAGAAAATAAAATTGAAACTGCAAAGGAGAAATACTAATAGGAAGTATTACACAATAGCATCTTGGTGGGGGTGATGTTCAACTTATTCAATACTGCTAACATAACTTGTGAAGATTTTTCATTTTATTGTGACAGCAGAGGGGAAATGTAAAAGGATTCACTGCACCAAATATTATGCATTTCTGCAGAGTATGGCTTAAAAAAGACAAGTCTGTACTGTTTCTCTCAGGTGGGTAAATGTTAAGAGAGAAGAATCCAAGTTTCATGATGCAGCAGCACAAAGCTGGGAAGTGAAAATTATGTTGCAGCAGAGTCCTGAAAATATGACTGTAAAAGTTAATCAATAAAATGTCTATTCCTGTCTATTCACTAGAGGCCCCAGCTGCATAGCTTCACACAATCGATACTACAAATTATTACGATTTCCAGGTTCCCACTGGACATTCTGAACAAATCTTTCAGGTGTAATAGGCTTATATTGGGGAGGGGGTGGAAGAGGGGGGGCAGGTGGGATGGGGGCTGGGGGTGTGTTACCTTAGGTTTATTTCATCCGGGATGAGCATACCACAAACAAAGCTTGTGATTTCTAAAAACTTTCAGTTATTTCCCCACAGAATAAATGTATTTTGGATGCCCTGTAAAATTAGCAGAAAATATTTTAAGTCTGCTTTAAAACTAAATGTTTTCATTCTGTTAAATTAATGAATATAATGGTCTTTGTATTGTTTTAATTCCCGTCAGCCATTTCCCCTTTTTCACCACTACCATGAAAAATAACTTTTAACAAGGATTTCACAGCAAGGAAATAAACACATACAGAAATGGACCTTTCCCCTCAAAGGCTTTACAAAAGCTATAGCAAAATCTCTGGTCTCAGCGTAGTTTTAACTGACCAATTTGTGCTGTACTGGTTTTTATTTCGTATGATCCTGTGTTCTCGCCTTGTTACCAGCTGCATTTGCCAGATTCTCTAAGTAGGAAGGCAGGTAAAGTCCAGGACTGTAAGACTTTGAATAAGTCAGCACCAAAGGGATGCTACTTTATGACACATGCACTACCCTTCATAGTGACTGAACATAACCCTTATGACATTCCCTGTCCCAAAAGACCCAGGGGACAGAGATCCATTGTTCTTTCTGTCTCCCAAGGAACAGAACAGAGCAGTTACTGACTGGAACAGGATTATTGTTTTCAGGTACACAGTAAGATGTTGTTTTAAAGGGAAATTTCAATATCTAAACTCCTCAACTGTGTTATTAATTTTTTAGCTTTACTAGTTCAATTTTATTAAACCTATTGTTCTGAATTAGCAGTTTTAATTTTCCAGATTCAAAAAATACTTTGCTAACCATGATCCTTCAGCAATGAGACAGAATACTTTTAAAAAGCAATGGTATCACAAATTTAAGGTCAAAATTTCACATAAGATTAAATTAAAAATAGTTTTGATAATCTATAGAGCTAAGAAAAGATTCCCCTTGTTCAAAGTTTATTACGATCATGTACTGAAGTAACAAACTTCCAAAGTGTAAAATTTTTGCATGTCAAAAGATTCATTTCAGTTTATTTTTTTCATACAAAGTATATATATAAAAAACCTATTAAAAAGTCCCTTTGACAATCTTCTAATGATTATCAGTTGGCCTTCTATTTCAACATTAGAGAGCCCCATTTCACTGAACTTTTGCAAAATTCCTGCTCTCTCAAAAGCTGTATTTCATGACACAATCGATCAGTTACAGCTGGGAGTTTCAATTCTACCACCACCCTCACCACCCCCCCACTCTCCATCTCACACTAAGTTACCACAATCAGTAATCCTAGAAGTTTGTGACCATCTTATTTTCAAAGAAATATCTACAAGAATTGGCATAACATGGCATTTTGGCAACTGAGGAATCACTTGGAATGGCAAAGAAAACCCACTGTGACAAAAGATTCAAGTTACGTTAGGAAAGTAAATCAGTGACAGTGTTTTCCCTAGAGAAGTACTAGTTATGTCTTTAGACATATAACTCCAGGTTGAAACCCAACAAACTATTTTATTTAAAGAAATGAAGACACATTAGTGAAGAAAATGTTTTTTTCATGAAGCTTTTCCCAGCCTTCAGCTGAAAAATTAACTTAAAACATGTGAACTACAGAACTGATGAAGTTCCAGTCTAAAAGTCATTTATACCAAGCATATATTATCATATTTTATTTTAGATGCATGATGTTTGTTGCATCTGAACTGAGCAAACCTTCTCTCAAGATTTTTTGAGCTAATATTTGATGTTTGCCACAAATCTGAAATAAAATATTTAGCTCTAAATGTTCAGTCCATCATCAAATGAATTGACTTTTTTTGCAGCCAAACTATCTTGTATAAAGTGTTCATTATTCTCTGTGATATTACAAAACAGCTTGAGATCCTGTCTGTACATATAGAGATTGTTTAATGTAACATAACTTAAATAAGAAGAATGTGACTGTTTGCATGCAAAAAGAATCAGTTGAAGTGATTCAATTTTACCATACTCTAAATCTTGAAAATTCTAAATAATGAATCACTTTGTGGCTCAATACAAAAAACACAGTTTACATTAAGCTAAATTATAAAATCTAATTGTTGAACATGGTTACTTTTTAAATAAATCCTCAGAGTTGGCATTCAGTGTAATAGATACTAAATTTGGCTGATTAGAGCAGAAGTACTCTTTTAATTGTAAACTTTCCTAAAGTATAGAGTTTGCTTTTTGTTTGTTTGTTTATGTTAGCAGCTTCATATATGCCTTGCTGTTGTGACTAAAAGTTCAAACACCAAATTTCCTTTAATTTGATAGTCTCTTGCTTAGAGGCAGCTTCTCTAACAAAAAAAGAAAGACAATAAGACCCATATGTAACCTTTGGTCTCTAAAAAGAAGAAGATGAGAATACCATTAACAGATAGATAAAAAATAATTACACATACTATTCGACTTCAACACCGCAGAATATTAATTTTAAAAATAAACCAGAGCCCTAATAATAGTATTTTTCAACATTCAATTTTTTTAAGTGTAAAATGTATTTTTAAAGCATACATTAATCAGTCATTTATATTTCATAGTTTATTCAATAGTTACAGAACACATATACACTACATCTTACCTGAGAGAAATGATTAATACAGTACATATTAAAAGGATTTACTGCTGACTTTAATGTCTTCTGTTTCTCGAATACTGAAAAAGCAGTAACTCACTTGTAATCACTAATTTCTTCTTCAGAAGTTATAGTACATTTTCTCAGGTCTCCAGCTCTCCGTCTGTGATTTTCTACTGTTCTGTTCTTGGCGAACTGTTTCTGCTTTTTGCTCACTTAGCTGTTCTTGAGATGCTTTCAAGCTGGATTCCATTAGAAGAAGTTTTTCATCTTGACTGGCAAGTTCTTGGGCTGAAAGTTTAAAAAAAAAAAAAAAGGAAACAAAAAGAAACCGTTACATTTTAAGCTCAAGCCGAATGATATTTTTGTTTTAAGTGCAATGCAATGCAACTCGCTGTAAGAGCTGGGCAAATACTGTTTTCAAGAGAAGAGCATCTTTTCATTCCCAAATCTTGAGAGGAAAATATACTATAAATATATTTATAGGTGGCTTAAGTCTCTTTCATTGTATTCCTGTAAACTTAAACAAAGAAAGTTGGATTCAATATTCTTCAAACATTTAAACTGCTACCAGAGCTTGCTGTATACACACACATCCAGTAGTTAGCTCATTCTAAAGCAAACCCTTATTGCATTGTATTTTGCAACATAAGTAAATCTAAAATCCAAACTCACAGTTTTTAAACTGTAGCAGTTTTTATACCTTTTCACAATAGTAACTTATAGAATTTAAGTTCCAAGTCTTCAATTCCGTTTTATTTTTTTCATGAATTACAGAGCACATACATAGTAAAAATCTACTCTTTTCCAAGGTCATCCAATAGATGGCAATCTTTCCTTAGACCAAAAGAAACCATAGCCGTGCACTGCCAGGTCTCAGAAAAAATAAGTGATTTAAGACAAAGACATTTTTCCTTTGTTCTTTGTTGACCACTTTCCTAAAAGATATATGTACATAGGCTTTAATTTACATATTTAACCCTTAGTATGTGCACGCATGAGTTTGCGTGGATGTGCAGATATATGTGTACCTGTGCAGACACAAATCTACACATATGTATTTGTTTTTATACACCTTCACAAATGTACGACTTCAGACGTATAGGCACAGGTCTAGGATACTGTGGAATAAAATTAATCATTAAAACAAGTGCTTCACAACAAGCATTTTATAGTCTTCATTCCCTTCATTATGCAGTATTCAAATTGTTTTGAAACTGGACACCAGAAAATTAAAGATATTAAGAATTTTTTAGTGATAGAAGTTCAGTAAGTATCCTAACAGATGAGTTTGTGTGACCATAAACAAAAAAAACCCCCTGTTTTTAATGTGTTATAGTATAATATTAAAGAGTGACAAGTACACCAGACTTCAGTGGAGAGAGAAAACAGCATTCTCCAGGCTTAGATGGATAGAATCCTTTTAAAGAAAAACATTTGTGCTCTGTTAACATGATTCTGCATTTATTGTCTTCAATGTCTGACAATGTTCACCATATGCAGAGGATCTAAATTCAGGTATCCCTTATGAATTCCTTTATTAATTCAGAATATCCTGAAGATCAACTTCTTTATATACAAAAAAATTGTTTTTTCTTTTCTCATTGACAGTAACAGAACCCGACTTCCTTCAAAACACAACAGTCATTATTTCCATAAGCAAACAGTACTGTATATAAAGTGTTTAAAATTTGGGCCTCAGGAAGGTACACAGCTAACATTAACAGCTAAATATTTAACAAAGTACTTATCACCCACTGCTCATCTTTACTGAGTATCAAGAAAATCTGACTCTCTGTGAACTGAGTTAAATGGTTATTAACGTCAACACGTGTTTAAAAAAATGCACAGCCTAAAAGACAACTTATAACAGGTTTTTCTTCACAGCCAGCAAATGAGCAATTTCGTAAAGTCAAGCCTAAGCTGCCATCATTCAATAAGAAATATAATATAAAACAAATCTATTTTTCAGTACATTTTGGATCCATTTCTACAGTACATCTGTACATAACTTTTGTGCAGTAGATATCTCACTGGAACCAATATGACTCCTTCTTTGAATAATGTTAGTTGTTTGTGGGCTCCTAGGATTCGATTTGGGTTTAAAAGCAAAAGGGTAAATATTTCACATGTAATATGCACCTCTTCCATTAAAAGTTTTTCAACTGTTGATCTGTTCATATTCTTTTGTCCAGATGGCAGTTCTTTGTGTAAGAAATGGTGTTTATTTAAATTTAAGAACTGTTAATTTTATTTGAGATAGCATTGTCTGTATTATCCAGAAAGAGATTTTAAACAATGACTTAAAAGTCCTTAGAAGTAGTTTAGAGCTGTGATCTGTTGTGTGGAGGTAGAATTATGTTTCAAAATTTATTTTATTTATATCAGCTTTGATTTGTAAACAGATCCAACAATGTGTCTTCTGTAATTGAGTAGCTATTTAAGCATACAAAAGGTTATTTAGTCACTACTTTTGTTTGTCTATTTTAACTCACAATGTCCTGGTAAAAAAGGGTTAAATTATTTTAAGTTTACCTATGCCTTGGACTTGAGCCTTGGTTGATCCCAAGCCAGAGGCACTAGCAGCTGCATGCTTTATTTACAATCCCTTTGTCAGACTTACAACTGCCCCAGGCTATAACATAGTGTACCTAATGTTCAAACTGGCAGGTAATCTTATGTCAAACATACTTCTTTGATTTAAAGTGATCAATAGATTCTTGTAAAGAGGTAATTTCTCTGATGTTTCCACCTTGCCTTTCTTACAGGTGATTCACACAAAAGCCTGCTTATATGATGTACGAACAATAAACAGAAAGCTATAATCATGTTTTTTCAGATGTTTCCGGTGCACAACGATTTTGGATCAATACCCTGTGTAATACAATTATCTACAATGATCTGGTTGTATTGAAAAAGAATTTGCAGCAGACCTCTAGGGGGTTTTATCCAGAAACACGTATCTGGCAATGTTGTGAATAGTGGAAGAGAAAATTAAGGGGTTGACACAGGCTGTCTATTATGTTCCAAATGACTTCATTAATATTTTATTTGGTAAAAGTAGTATATTTCAAGCTTTACTATACAGTGACTTCAAAATATTAATAACTCAATTTCCTTGTTGCATTTGCTTATTTTGAAAACTACTTCTAAAACATATGTTCAGTGTAAAAGTCAAAAGTACCAAGCACAAATTATTTAAAGAAGTTTATTCCCAATAATTGAATGATACCTTGTTTTTCCATCTTATTTTGCTTTTGTGCACACTATTCTCCTGGCGAAAAAAAAAAAAAAATCTGTATTCATAAGTGCACTACTACTTAAGCTGTTAACTTATCTATACCGGGCATTAATCATATTGGTTTAAAAAGCCACCCAAAATATTAACAGTGATATCAGACTTGTTAAGTTCAAATTACATTTTGCATTGCCACTGAATGAGCAGGTGTTCTGGGACAGAAAAAGATGTTTCACCAAATTAATGCAAAGATTATAGAACAGAAACGGATTTACTTAAAAAAAAATCAGTCATGTTTATTTTGTTTTGGTGAAGTCACAGTCTGTAGCTGTAAATTTACCCTGAAGCAGAACAGGGAACCTTTTATATTCATTTGATTGCTACAGTCATATGCCCATATGATTGAAAATTCTATTCCATTTGACTGTACCAAATTCACATTTCTGTAATATTACTATTTTTGTACATTATTACCTGTCTTTCTGCACTGCTCATGCACACCCTGCAGTTACTGATTTAGCTGCTGAATCTCAGTTCTCAGTATGGTGGTTTCTGTCTCTGTCTGATTCTTTTCTTTCTGTGTGTCCTGGATACTGGCTTTCAGTTTCTTGACCACACTGTCAAGGTGCTTCACCTCAGCCACTTTCGCTTTGATACCTTCCTTTTCCTGCAGGAAATCAGCTTCCGACTTTCTCAGAAGGTCATCTCTTTTGCGTATTGCCTGTGAAGACAAAAAGCATTCCAATAGGGCCTTTTATGATGTACTTTTTATACTGCATCCTGCTATTTTGAGCTATAGGATGCATGAGATTATACAGCACCTCATTAGCAATTGGGTCAAGCACCCACATCTCCTCTAGGATCAAAAAGTTACAAGGACTTTAATTTAAAAAACTCTGTTGAAGAAAAGATTCAGTATTACAATAAAAACAACATTAATCAATACTTATAAGTTCAAAGGCAAGAAGAAATATTCCATCTAATTCTGATAGAAAAATGGGAAATGCAGTTTGATCTAAATGAATACTTTTCCTTTAAAAAATAAAAGGGAAAATGTTTGATGAATAAAAAAAAAAAGAAAAAGAAAAAAAGGAGGTGGATATTTAACCTCTTGGTGCCAACTGCTATGGATCTCTCATTTGGCACTCTGGCGGATGCTGTAGGTTGATGCGGCCATAGGGAAATCCCAAAGCATAGGGATATCCCAAAGGAAACAAGCTATCATGCTACCTTTTTTTACACTTTCATTGTTTAAACATCTTATTTGTGTAAAACTACATTCTTAGGTTCTGTTTTGTTATTGTCTGAAGATGTCACACACACTTTGGATGTAGAAGAGCCCTTTCCCTTAAAACACAGTGCCATGATTTTAATTTTCAACATTGTTAAAAATTAATTTTAACAGTTGTTAAGTACATGCTACAAGTTTATAGGTATAAGTTTCATATCAATCACTGTTGAGCATTCATGAGTGACTGTGTTTTACTGGCTTGATGCCACACCTTGATTCTCTATCATGCTCCATCATGCTTCTTTTAATCTGAATATTTAGTACTCTTTCATGTCTTAATTACAGCAAATTGCACACAGTTGGCACCATTTCTTGAAATTAATCCCAGAGTACTTTGTTTCTGTCAAGCACAGTCAAAGCCTTAGAGAATAATAGTAAATGTTATTGCAGATCTAAATTTAAATGACTGTCTATGTATTTAACTTAAGCTTTTAATTATTCGTGCTGTACTGTTTTTGGTTCAAATGTTAAATATTCTTTATTGAGAATGTAAAATTGTTTCAGACAGCTTGAAAACTGGGATGTTAACATGACAACAATTATTTGTATTAACATTTTTTCAGGTGTGGAAAATGTAATAGACGGGTATAATGTCCTGCCACAGTAATATGTTTCTATTTATTTCTGTTTATTTGGTAAGTAACAAAAAGGTTCCAATAACAAGGAAAAGACGAAGGGGGGGGGAGCGGTGCGTTAATTCCCTTCTCTTGTTCTTTTTTGTTTAACAAAAGATTAGAAATTAAACAATCAACTCTACTTCCTCATTAGTAGACTTCTAAGTTGTCTGCAGACAGTTTATACCTTGTACATCTCTTTCTGAAACCCACTCAGAAAATTAAGGGGTTGTTGAATTTTATTGTTTTCAGTATACTAGTAAAAAGCCAAAATAAAACATTAAGAACAGAAACAATTACAGTATCCTAAATGCTGTCACTGCGAATTGAAATAATATATTTGGCAAAGTTCCCAAATGAGTAGAAATTGTTTCTGCTTGTTGTGTAGTTCGGTAATACAGATACCATGCCATTAATAAAGCGCAAACATTTCCATCTTCTGAACATTTTTTTGTGCAGGAAGGATCCACACAGAAAGGTAAAAAGAGTAAATAAAATCCCTAGGCCATGTACATTTTATCCCAAGAAAAAGTATGACAAGGTAGATTTCTGACATTGAGAAGGTGTATGAATGGGATTTGCAATTAAAACTGGCAAATGCATTTACAAAAAATATCTGCAAACAGAACAGAAGTCATATTACTATACTCATTTTATTTTTACCAGTATGCATTTGTGAGCACTGCTATCACAAATTCTAATATATCTTGAATTTAGAGACAAACACCTGAGAAATGTGTACTTACAGAATTAGTGATAAAGTATTTTTTCTCTAGAATTCATAACACATATGCATGAGACAATGCATGCCCAGATCCTTCACATTCCATTTTGCAAGGTGATTTCTAAAGAAATAGCTGTTTTGCTCACTCTCATTGCAAAAGCATACCTGATTTTTGACTATAAAGTTCCTGGCATCTGGACGGTCTCTTTCAAGCTGTGTTATCTGCTGTTCTAGCTGAGCAAGTTCTACTTTATGTTTCTGCTAGGAAGCTATTACATCCAGATGCAGTGACTGCAAGGTCTTGTCCAGTTTTTCAATTTAAAGAACAGACTTTTTTGGTTTTTTTTTTTTTTGTTTGTTTGGTTTGTGTTTTTTTTTTTGGTAGTTGTTGTTGCTGGTCAAGTATATTAGCAGCTTCAGCTTTTTGTTCCTGTATGATCTGTCACATTCTTCAGCTCTAGAGGATTTTTCATTGTATTGATTTTTCAACATCACAAGCTCATGTTTTATATCAGAAATTATTGTATATTATACCGGATGTCCTGATTCAGTTATCTATCATTTAACAAACATAAATTATAGCTCCATTTTGAGATTTCACAAATGTTGAACATGTCGCTACTTGTGATTTGTATTTTACTTTCAGTGAACAGAATATTTGAAAAGATTTATTAAATTTATATGTAAAAGAAATTTCTCATTTCTAACTCTGAAAAGCAGAGTTAAGTCTTTATTATCTGTAAAGACAAAATTAGATAATAGTGCTATTATTCTGACTCCAAAAAGTCTATATAACTATTTGATTAATTTTATTAAGTTCTGGTTGAGCTAGTTAATTTCTCTGTACATGCACTATATTTACTTATCCTTTTTAAAGATTCAAGTGCATAAAACTTTACTTGAGATGTTCCCTATTGGATTGGTAACTGCCATATCAGACTGAAGTTGAAATATGACATTCTCTTTCTCAGAAATCTTTTAAAATTACAGGATATATTCTGATATGTACAATATATAACATAAACCATTAATTGAATATGTTTAAAAATTAAAATGCTGACTTCTTATTTTAAAAAATTGAAATAAATTCATCACCTCATTCTGAAGATAGGCCTAGAGATTTTGAATTTTTAGTTATAATGTTTGTAGTATTCTTTGTGACTGCATGTTTCTTAGTGTTCTTTTATGATGCCTCTGTGATAAAGACAGTTCTGTCATCTGGTCTATTATTTTCTAATGTCTGGTGTTACTTATGTTTATTTTAACCTAGGTGAATTCAGTTATCAGGATGTCAGTATTGTTCAATTTTAGTGGTTTGGTAGTTAAAAGTGTGTCCAATTAACATCATATAAGAGCAAAATATTAAAAAACCTATGTACGACAGAGAGAATAGAGCCTCTAAATAAGCACATATCTAAGCACAGTTGCAGGTATTTCATTGTCATGTTTAGCCTTGCTCCTAATCAAACACTTCAGTTACTATGAATGTAAATAAGAATTTGAATGTCCCAGTTCTGATGCTCCTTTAAGAAATAGTTATTTTTGAAATCTTCAGTAATACAATTTTTAGGACCAGTTTTATTTATTATTCTTGCTTTTTTTTTTTTTTAATATTTATATTTTTCTTTAAAGTGGGTGTCTTGTTTCACTATTTATTAAACATAAAAATGAAAATACTAACTAAATATGTAAATTCTACATCTCTGCTAAAACATTTGCCATTTCACAGCTTCATAGTTAAGACTGAGTTCCTGCTAAAAAGGACAACATTAAAGAAAACTCAACTAGTTATCAAACAGTCCCAGATTGTATATTTGTATGCAATTTAGAAAATAAAACTGTTTTAAAGACAATCTGAAATACTCTCAGACTGGTTTTTTTAAAGATCAATAATTCATTTTTTTGACCACGGATGGACATCATTCCTATGTAAGACTTTGGATCTTAACTTCAAACCTGGGACCTGAGCACCAGAGTTTCTTAGAACTCAGAATTACCTCAGCTGTTTTCTAGGTAGCAATTTGGCTATTTCTTAAAAAAACTGTGTCACAAACATCCCTCAACAAGCACTTTTTTTTTTTTTTTTTTTTTTTTTTTTTTTTTTTTTTTAGGGAGAGAGAGAAAAGTTATTTGACCATTTCTTTGAGATGTCATTTCTTTGAGTTCTTTTGAAATCTAACTCACTGGATTCCCTTTGTTCAAATAACACAGAGAGCTATGTGGTAGAGAGTTTAAAAAAATAAATTTTAAAACTAAAGCCCATTTATTGTTTATTCTTCAAAAGTGAAAACGTGTTAGGATCTAAGACAGCATGAGGTATTCATTTAGCCCTGAAGGTAGTTTGAACATGGTTTTAATAGCCTTAAAAAACCCCTGCTCATGAGTATTTAAAAGATGCCCAGTTGTTCCTAACAAGTATAAAATATGATTCTTCATATTTAAAATCACAAACTAATATTTTTCAGTTAAGAATGGCAGTTGTACCTGTTCTACACAGAACAAAGAATTTCACCAAGTATTTCTTCTGCCTCTTCTAGCTGATTTTTATTACTTAGAAACATATTTCGTTTAGAACTAAACAATTCAGGCACATGAAGAATCTACTCTGTTCTCTGATAGGCTGGTTCAGCATCAGTACAATGCACTGTGAAAAGAAAATGCATTTCTGATACAAATTTTTCTAGTTTTATCTCTTGACCATGACCATAGTTTTCTACTTCTATAGTTGCTAGAGACTGTGTAAAAATAAACTCTTCTTATATTTTCAGAAAGATTAATGTGATCAGATTTTTCTTCTGTCTCTCTATGACTTAATTCTCAGGCCTCAGATCTTTCCAATTACTCTTCTGAAACCATAAGCATTTGCTGTACTATTTTTCAAAGTATCAGACAATCAATAAACAAACAATACTGAAGTAACAGCATCATCTGTCTCCATACAAAAAGTGATAACATCTCTGTAATGCTATTAAAAATTTCCATAGTTACAGATAAAAAATTTTACCAGTCCTGTATCCTAATGAAAGTACATATTAAATTATATGAAATCCAGCATGGTTTCTAAGCTCTTTCTACTATCATTTTCTAAAATATATCTCTCATTCAGTAAGCATGATATTTTTTGAGATCTCAACAAAAACTCACAAAATCAGTCAGCAAAATACACCCTGAAATTGTCATTTAGCACGTCAGCATTTTTATTTCATCTACACTGTTTATATTTTCTTCTTCCAGACCACCGACAATGTACAAAAACAGGTCCTTTTGCAACTTCACTACAAATGCTGCATTAGGTTATATTTCTAAATTTATCATATTTGATGTCTCAGCTCACTGTTGCTGTATTTGTTGCATCCCACAGTCACTTTGCATAGACAAAATAAAGTCCTTATTGAAGGGTTGAAAGAATTTTCTTGATCTCTCCCAGGAATTCCTTTCTATGTATGGTGATGATTTCTCCCCTCCCCACCAAACTTCTGGAAGATTTTTCTGAAATAGATCTTTTTGTCTGCTTGTTAATTTCCTCACACTGATGCTTCCTTCATACTTAGCAGAGGCATGAAAAAAATGTCTCAATGGATGGGCAACTAGTTGTAACACAGTTAACACTGATGATCCATGAATGTATTTCTGATAGCTTTTCAGTGATGATCTGACAAGCTGACATCTTGTCAAGCACCCTTCCTGACCAAATGCTCTTATCTAGAGGGTATTTTAGTAAACTTGATTTTGACACAAAACAGAAAATAAAGTTTGAATCATATTCAGAAGATGGTCCAGCTGAAAAAATCCCCCTGCCGTTTTTTTCTTTAGTTTTGTTTTGTTTTCTTCACCTCTGATACCTCCAAGCAACCTCCTTTATCTAGTTCATCCTGTGGATGAAGAAACAGCAGTGTCTGGACAGCACACGGAAGAAACTCAAGGGAAAAATTCTGCAAGAGAGGCAAAGGCAGGTTTGTCTAAGACATAACTGCCACCTGAAAACCACAGAAAACCCAGAAACCCACAGCCCTATTCAGCTTCTTTTCAGACACAAACCAAGTATGTTTTAACATTTGCAGCTATCTGCATCACAATGGATCTTATCTTCCTACTCAATTAACAAAAAAAAAAAAAATAAAAAAAAAATCAGAGTTTAGTTAATCATATCTTCAGAATCCTAATTTTTCTTTCTGAATATTTAACCTTATTCATCAGCTGTTTGCAGTCTCCTGTCTCTTACTATTAATTTCCATTCTTTCCATCTCTAACCAAGATGCCTTCTAAAATAATAAATATGTCATTCATGATTTTAGGAATGTGAATTTGGTACACACAGTAAAGCTTCATGACAAAATTCCCACTTACTATTTTCAGTACCAGTCAGCCTATATTCCTGATGAATCCAGTGAACAGATAAAAAATAGCAAGAGAGGAAATAATTTTGGTTTCTAAAATTATTGTAACAAATACCTAATATATAATTATTGTGTTAAGTGTGGTTTATGCTGTATATACAAACAAAACTAAAGGTAAATAAGTTTTGTAATATTTCAGTTTGAGATGTCATAGGGGGAAAAAGAAAAAAATATTAGAAAGCAAAAGGCTAAATGTTTTTTTCATGTATCTTCTGCAAGCAAAGTCAAGACAACTATTATCCTGCTTGCTATTTTCTATTGTATGAGAGCATCTACACTTACTATGCAAGATGTAAATCTGGTAAAGCCTTAGTTTTCCACGTAATCTACTAAATATTTTAAAATGGAAAAATTAAGACAGTATCAAAATAGAAAACTCAGATTAATTTTTATCTGATGTGCATTGAGCTAGAACTATACTATTTATTTAAATTCTCATCCCATAGTTTATGAATTAATCAGATTGAACTACCAGGTATGAAATCTGTATATACCAAACTTCAAATAGGTGGGGGTTTTTGGAAAGGCTTTCACTTCCTAATGGTTAATCTGAGGCTGTCTCTTAATCAGTTTATCTGAAACTGAGTAATAACTTTGTATGTGTAGGAGCCTAAAGCTTTTGAATTATTACAACAAAATAGTGGTAGCATTGACAAGTTGTGCTCCAGGTAACAGCATTGATACAAAAGTTTTCTTACAAATTCTGCAAGATGCCTTTTTTTTTCTTTTTTTTTCCAGACTATTTAATGAAACATTTCCATCAGAAAGGATTTATTATAAATTTGGCATAGGGGCTTCTGTTAGGCATATATTTTGAAGAGCTTTTACAAAGGTCCTGTTAAACATCTTTATTAACGTCCTGGATGATGGGAGAGAGTATACTCCCTGCAATTTTGCTGAAGACACAAAATAGCAAGGAGTGGCTGATACACTAGAGGGTCGTGCTGCCATCCAGAGGCATCTTGACAGTCTGGAGAAATGGGCTGACAGGAACACCATGAAATTCAGTATGGGAAAGTACAAAGTCCAAGGAGAAATAACCTCATTCACCAATATATGCTGGTGCACGAATATTTGGAAACCAGTTTTGCAGAAAAGGCCCTGGGGATCCTGGTGAACACCAAGTTGAACATGAGCCAGGAATGTGTTCTTGAAGCAAGGAAGGGTAACAGTGTCCTCATCTGAATTAGGCAAAGTATTGCCAGTTGGTTGAGGTAGGTGGTTCTTCCCTTTTAATCAGTGCTGGTGAGGCCACTCCTGGAATTCTGTGTCCAGTTCTGAGTTCCCCAGTACAAAAGAACCATGGACAAACTGGAGAGAGTCTAACAAAGGGCCACAAATATTATTAAGGAAGTGAAACATCTCTCCTATGAGCAGGGACTGTTCAGACTGGAGAAGAGAAGGCTCGGGGGAGTTCTTATCAATGCCTGTAAATAACCTGAAAGGAGGGTGGAAAGAAGGCAGAACCAGGCTCTTTTCAGTGGTTCCCAGTGACAGGACCAGTGGCAATGGGCATACACTGAAACACAAGAGGCACCATCTGAATGTCAGAAGACTCTTTTTCACTCTGAGGTTGACTGAGCACTGGCACAGGTTGCCCAGAAATGTTGTGGAGTCTCCATCCTTGGAGATACTCAAAAGAAGTCTGAACATGGTCCTGGTAAACTGGCTCTAAGCAGCCTTACTTGAGCAGAGGGGTTGGACCCGTTGACCTTCAGAGGTCCATTCCAACATCAACCATTCTGTGTCTGTACCTATCCCTCCTGTATGTGAGTTTTATAAAGTGCTTTTACATGTTGGGTGCAAAGTTTTCCATTCTTCATAGATTAGTGTCCTCAGAGGATTGCCCTAAATAGGGTGAATTCCAATTTCTTACCCTATACAGCCATGAAATACTAGACTTGAAAGCAGCAAACACTTTTTGAGATAGGAAAACCTTTATTAGTGGAGAGATAAAACTTTTCTATTCTAGGTCTCAGGAGATGGAAAACTTTTTCCAAAGTATGAAACCTTAGAACATCAAACATGAAATACAATACTAAGACAGTAAAGGTCATCAAATTATCTTAATAAACAGTAGATAGACTTTTAAACATTTTAGTGGTTAGAGAGCACTGAAAAAATGGAATATTACACTGTGCCTCTGAGCTGGTGATATGGAATGCAGAATAAACAGCAATTCTGTGGCTCCTAAAATTATTTATCAGCCAGATGAAAATACATGTAGCAAAAAATAATGTAAGGTTATATCTATGGAAAGGAGAGGTATATGTATAGATGGACAACTGTAAAAACATCAGAGAACATGTGCATATCATGTAATGTAGAAGGATCTTATTCTCAAACACAACTGAGTTACCATAGCTTAACAGGACAGCACTATCAATTAATACACCACAACTGGTCACAAGTGTGATCCTTGTTTGCTCCCACAGGAAGTAGTATTCATTGTCTTCAACTATTTCCACTGGCTGAGGTGGTGATGACAGGCTGAGAATTTAAGAAACATGCTTACAGTGCTATCTTAGAGTGCATTCAGGTGTACAGATATTTAATCTGAAAGTACCTGTATATTCATTGAAAACCACTTAGGGTTATGGTTAGGACTTTGCTGATGTTTCATTTATGAGTTGCTAAAACTAAGTGGAAAAAAGAAATCCCTTACAGAATAATAAAATTTCTAGCTGGGCACATAGTGAGCACCCTCTCAATAGTTCTTTTCTCTGAAGGGTTTCCAAGGTACTGATATTTCTCTATGTCTTTCCAGACATAATCACTCATTTCTGATTGTGATACTTCTGATGCTTCTTGTTCTTCAGAAAAAAAAGTCACAGAAATGCTATGGAAAATAAAGTTGAAAACTTCATGTGAATTTTGGTTTGATTAAGGGAAACTTGAAAAGGAGGATCAACAGTAGTCTGTTTCCTTCCAAAGGTGTGAAGTCCTTCATTCACTCTCTAACAAATATACAAAGAGCTCAGAAGTGCAACAAAATAGCTTAGAAGGCTTAAAATGAGAACTAAATTTCAGTGACATCTGAAATTTCTGTTTTCTGGCTCCGTTTGCATCTCATACAACAGAAATTATAAAACACAGAATATTCCTAAGTAAAGGTCACAAAAATCAGGAGACCTGTTTCCTTTAGATTAATTACTTTGAAATGTCAGCAGTGAGATTATTTCAAGATCTCTCCTCATGATTTAATTATGAAATACTCTAACTTGGTTTAAATAGAAAATAGAGAAAAGTAGCAGTAGATTTCTGGAAAGTACATTTATTTACTTTCTGCAGTACTGTATGGTTCAAATCTCTGGGCATCAGTTATGCTCCTTTACTGAATCCTGACTTCACTTAGCAGAGTGGTTCAGCTTACCTTCAATGACTGTGCAGTTTACTCTGCTCTGTCTTCCTCACAATCCCTGCAAAAAACTGAACTACTGAACCCAGATGTCCCACACTTTTTGCAAAAGTTTGGTCACTAACATTTAAGAGTGGAAGGCCTTGTTCCCTCTACCCTGCTTTAAAAGAATAGTATGACTGGTGAAATTCCAAGAGGATGGGTTATATATTAATTTTCCTAACATTTCCTACTTACCAGATTAGACAGCTTTATCTCTCGTTTATACTGTTATGTGTGACCCCATTTTGAGGCAGTTAATGCTTCACATAGTGGGATAAGGGAAGTTAAATCACATGTCATTGTTTCCACCTTGCAAACTGGCTTCCTGAAAGTTAGCTATTTCCAACGGTCAGAGTCATAATGGCAAGTCTCTGTGGAACTAGTCCTTATTTTGAAAAGTCTGTCATAGTTTGTTACAGTGGAAATGTGAGAGATCTTCTGGAGGTACTGGCTCAAATGCAAATCCAGTCCATACTCTAATGCAATACCTGCACAAGTCCAGATACCTGTGTCTGTACTAGGCTTCCTCAGCTCACAGAAAACAAGTATGGTGCAAGGAAACCTTCAAAGCAAGAGCAAGGCCTAACTTACCAGGAAACGAGGGTTCAATGGCATGACTGACGTTGAATTCAGCTTAGAAGATCTGATTATTTATAGCCCATTAACTAAGAGAATCCAAATAATGTAGTCAGTTCTCACACAGTTATATGCATATACTAACAGGTCTCTAATTCTTTCACTTGTACGCCTTTGATGTGATTTTCTGTCCATTTGCACAGAAAACTCATACACAGTGTGCAGCAAGCAAATCACCTTAAAGACATATACCATCAAAGTGTCTTCATGACCAAACTACACAGTATTTTTTCTAACATATTTTCTTAAAACTAAGTATTTTTGGGATGACTGAACAGCATGTCCTTTTGGAGAATCAAGGGAAAGATTCATGAATGTTTCCATGTACATTGTTTCGAATAAAAACCATTTCAAATTCTACGAATTAAATATCAGATTATGTGCTCAGGATTTTATACAAAAGCATGAATCTACCTCCAAAATAAATAATTATTTAGCCTAAACTTCTCCTGTTGTTAGCATTTGTTTTTTCTGTGAGTTATGTATTATTATATTTATTTTAACATGGATGGGTTTAAGCCTAATTAAACATTTCACTACAGCATGTCTTGATTCCTAATCTTCTTCTGTGTTCTATAATTGTTTGTCTTGTCCTTTAATTACACCTATGATAAAATGGTATTTTTATTGGAAGGTAACAGTATTGCAAGTAGAAACTTTTACCCAATAATCATCCATCCTTTAGTGCTTTTTTTTTTTTTTTTAAGAACCCCAAACAGCCTGTGTGAATACATAATATCCAAGTTTAGGTTTCTAACAGCTTCCTCATATCACTCAATATACAGGAAAATAACCACACTGATAGGAGTTTTATTAGCAGAACTGCAAGGGAAGGGAGCATGCATAAAACATTAAACTCCAGTGGTGTTAATAAGCTAGTTTGGAGGGGCAGGGGGAAATCTTACTGACAATTAAACAGTTTACTTCCATGGGGAGGTAGGTGCTCTGTTAGAGCAACAGTTTGTTTAGAACCTTTTTCTCAGAAAAAATTTGACCCTTACTCTATGATAGTTGTGCACAATTGCACTCCGATGCCAGTTAATTAAAGAAACTCACCATTCTTCTGCCTCAGTACTCCAGTAAATCTAAGCTTTCAAGGCAAGATCAATGAGAGTGTAATATGAACTGCACTGACAACATCTATGAGGACTTGAATTCAAGAATAAGAAGACATTCATTTTTTTCAAGTGTGTCAGTGTAAGTTCCACTCTAAGTGATTGTCCAGAATTATTGCATACAAACACTTATGGCTAGGCTTCGCGAATGAAGATCTGGGAAGGGCTCTACCCACGCTTGCTGCAAGCACGCTGATGGCTAAAAAGGCCAATGCGAGATAGTCAAGTCCAGTTGCAAAAGGCACAGTGGAAAGTCTCCAAAGGTGGTGTTGGCGAGTCACAGTTTTTTCTGCGTTGTCTTTTTTCTT
>JAWWEU010000081.1:122964351-122986898 GCA_035583155.1 Acropternis orthonyx | reverse complement strand
GCTGCCGCAAGAGAGGAGCCCCAAAGAGGAGATACAAGGACTCCCTCAAACAATCCCTCAGCCTTGGCCGTATTGACTCCCATCAGTGGTCCACTCTGGCCTCCAATCGGGAGGCATATGGAGACACACGATCCATAACATTGCTGCTTCCTTTGAGAACTCACGCAGGATTAGTCTCGAAATAAAAAGACAACGCAGAAAGAACCACTGTGCCTTTTGCAACCGGACTTGCCTATCCCACATCAGCCTTTTTAGCCATCAGCGCACTTGCAGCAGGCATTGCGAGAGCCCTTCCCAAACCTTTGTTTGCAAAGTCTAGCCATGATGATGATGAGCCACACATCTGGACTGCAATATCATAAGCTGAACATGAGAATATTCTGGGAGACAGTGTCGATAGTCTTCCCAAAGTCAGGGTAAATGACATCTACTATTCTTACCTTGTCCACAAATCCAGACATTTTAACATGGAAGACGATCACATTGATCAGACATGAATTACCTTCTTTAAACCATGTCAACTTTTCCTAGTATCTTTCTCCTTCTTTGTGTGTCTAGAAGCATGTTACAAGAGGGTTCGCTCCATGATTTTTCTAGAGACTGAAGTGAAATTGAGGCAGCCTACAGTTCCCTGGATATTTTTTATACTCTTGTTTAAAGATTGGTGGAACATATTCTTTCTTCCAGTCTTTGAATATTTCCCCTAATTCTTCTGACTTCTAAGATGACAGAGGACAACCTTGCAAGAATATCAACCGATTCTCTCCATCTGCTTGTATGCAGCCCATCAGTTCCCATGAATTTTTATTGATAGTTCTCTCAAGCTATCACTAACTCACTCACTGATAATAGTTCTCCTTGAATTCTTTCAGTAATTAGAGAGACCTAGGAGACTGAGACAACAAAATTATTGTGTACCTAGGCCTTGTGTGTCTGCTGTTGCTAATTCACCTACCCCATTTAGCAGTGGACACATATGTTCCTTGTTCAACCTTTTACAACTAACATTGTATTAGAAGCTTTTCTTGTTGCCCTTAATGTTTGTCACAAGTCTGAACTCTGGTTGAATTTTGGCTTTCCTGACACTATCCCTACATTCCTTGGGCAATGTTTTTAGACTCCACCATTGTATCTCACCCCTTTTGTCATATCCTGTGTACTGCCTTTATGGGTTGGAGCTCTATCAAGAAATGCCTGCTTAACCAGACTGGTCTCCTGATGCATCTACAAGTTTCTTTGACTATCAGGACTGTTCTTACACTCAAGGATGATGTAACCTGTAAAGACTTCTTGAGCTTTCTTGAGCTTATAGCTATTCTTTTTTACACAAGAGTCAGAATCTCACACTAATATTTATAATGGAGACACCTAAATCTGAACCAGTCACCTACATTTCCTGTATGGTCAGTGAAGAAAAGTAAATAACTCTGAAAGACAAATTGTTAGTCTAAAAGAGGCCAATAAAATAATCCCAAAAAACCTCCTTTAGTATTTCTCAGTTTCCCCTCTTTTCTCATTGGCTTTGAGTTAGAAAAGTAACTCAGATGTAGACACCCATTTGGTTAGATGAACCTTCATGAAAGTTTATACAGCTTTATAAAAACAAGAGAAATATTAGTTAAGAGAAATTGTTCTTGATCAGATCTCCCTTTCTCTGAAACTATAGCAAATTCCATTTCTAATTATTTCTTGTTTCTATTGCATTTTCTTGTGGCATAAAATTGGAGCTTCCTTCTTTGACTAAGTGCAGTTTTTTGCAGAAGGTTCTATCTGAAAATTATCTAGGCATTGACTTGACCACAAGTTATGTTATTAATTTGATTATTTATCTAATCAATTTTAAAAATGTTACTGACATAAAAGAAGAAAAATAATTAATTTATAACAAGCATCCTTAACAGTATCCATTAAACTCTTTATAGGTCTTTACTTTTTAGAAAAGACTGACAATTTACTTTTACTTCTTGAATTACTTTGGTATAAAAAAGACACCAGTGGGAATTGGTGACTCTGGATTTGTTTGGGGCATTTGAATTATTTTTAGCAAGAATTTGCCAAGCATAGCAGAACCAGAAATAGAGTCTAATGAAATCTTGAGCTGAAATGTAGGCTAATGATACTTGAAAGTGACATGGTTATATCTCAACAGGATAGCACTGGGCTTAGCCTAAGTGTCAGGAGTCTGACAGGCAGGTATCATAAAGATACATCTCAGTCACCTCCAGTGCAAGAATAAGTGATGAGCATTGTCAAGAATGTCCTTCATCTTTCCTTGGCAATTAAAGCAAACAGGGGCCCAATGTCTTCTCTCCTGTTCCATTCACTTTCTCCTTTCTCCTATCTAAGCACTTGCTGTTCCATTTTCCTGATCAACAAAATGGTAAAGTGAAGATAAGAAAAGAAGAATTAAAAAATTAAGTCTTTTAACTTCAGTGGTACTGACTTATTGTTTCGCAGAGAGTGAAAAAGAATATGGCTAAGTTCCAGAGTACTTATGATCATGTTATTATTTCAGCATTGTTCTACTCATGTTCAAACCCTGTAACACTGACTTCGGCAAAAAAGGTTGGTTCTGTTTCCTAACCAAATCTTTTCCACCACTTCCACCCTGAGTAGTCGAGATACATAAGCAATGGTGGATAGCAGTAAGATAACTATCAGACAGCAGAGCAGGCTGAAAAACATGCTAACTTCATGTGAATGCTAAGGAAACAAGACTGGGAAAGAGAAATAACAAGAAGAAATAATGGCTAGGAAGAGGCACAAAAATGAGAATGGCCACAAACTGAGAGCTGAGAATACCAGTCAGCTGCCTGAATCAGCCACCAGCTTTTTTCAAATATTACTCTCCCAGGGAGAGTTCATGTGCCTGAAGCTGTGTGAAATCAGAGGCACATTGCCAGGATGGCAAGGAATTGCCTTCATGCAGACTCCTCCCTCAGCTGAATGTTCCCTCTTCCTGTTGTCTGACAGGGGAATAGGTGGCTATGACAGTGGATTACTGCCAAAGTCAAGGTGTATGCATCATCCTGGCAAACTGTGATTCATTATAGCCAGGAGCAGGACGCACAGTAGATGAGCAGCATTATTTCTAGCCAGAGCTACTCACTGGCTGATAATGAGAACAGCACCTTAGGGGTGCTCAGCTGATTTGCTTTTCCAGTTTCTGCACCAGCCCAATTCCTTCCTATGCTGCCAACTATGGGCAGAGAAGAGATGATTCTTGCTCCCATGACTTCATGCTTGATTTAACCCACAAACCAAAGTGCCCCAAGGCTCTCCAACTTTGGCTTACTAACTATTCTTGCAATTACACATAATGTGTTCCAATGTTTCAGTTTTCTGAAAGCTAGGGAAAGGAAACCTTCACAGAGACCATCCACTCAAGCAAGCCTATCACACAGATAAACATGACCTCACTGAAAAAAGCAAACAAGGCACATAGCCTACAGACACACAAGTCTTAGAATGTAAACAGATTCCTGCCTGCCAATTTATCTTTGCAGGAAAGGTTCTCCAGCATAGACCCTTGCCAGCAAATAGAAAAATGGAGATGCTTTACAGCAGGGAATCAAGGTCTGGAAACATTAGCAGTGTTCCAGCAGCTTGAACAGATGGGACAGCCTCTCCAGTGCCACTATCCACATTTCAAACAGGTTTAACATTTTCTTTTTCAAATGTGCAACCAAAAACAGTGGACAACTAAAAGTAAGTAGATCTTTTGTGTATCTAACCATCAGTTAATTTTAGGTGATCAAAGACTTATTCTGTAGGCATTTTGTACTTGCTCAGGTAATAGTTTAACTGTTTTTGTTTTATGACCCAGTGTAAGGTTTGACTACTTATGATAGCAAGTGATCAATAACAATAATTTACATTTGTCCTGACATAACTCATGTCAATTGGTCTTTGATCATCAATGAAAATACTTAACATTTACTAAAATGTCTTGGAGCTTTTTAGGCCGGAGTACCCCACTTTAAATCTGGTGTTCCATTAAAATTCACTAGGTCTGGAATTCAATGGTCAGTGCATTCTGCAGCCTGAGAAGGAGAAAGGATAGAAAAAAAGATGTGGCATACTTCATTCAACTGGATCTATCATATGTGCAAAGCCATGAATAACTACTGAAGTTTTACAGTCTCATGACCATAACATGCCTTTCCTTAATTTTGCTGTTCAGCATCTTCTTTGTGGATATGTCAAGCCAATATGTCCATACCAAAGTTTCTGGAGAAAGCTAACATCTCTCAGGGCTTGTTTGCTCATATAGTAATTCAAGAGAAATCTGCTGGTGGTAAGATGCTTTGTGAGTCTGAAACTAATTCTAGATAGCTTTGTGTGAAACTTACCTTCCTCGTATTTCTTAACATTTCACATCTACTGTATAGCATTATAACATTCCGTTTTCCAGATTTTGAATCAGAAATTCTTGATCTTGAAACACTTCAGAGCAAGCACTTCTTGCTTGATGCATGAATATTTTTGTCATCATTAAGCATTTTATCAACTGCCCATTGATAAACAATTGACAACTACTCATGACCACTTAACAAGATTAATGAGAATCCTTTACTGTTACTCCTAACAGATTTTACAACCACACACTGATATAACTGATCAGCCACACAGATAAGAAAAAAAATTATTTCTTAGAAATAAGTATTCTGTGTATCCTTAAAGTAAACGCTACAGCTCAAATGAGAGCAAAAATGTAGTAGTAATTTGAATTGTAATAAGAAGACAGAAAGGAAGTGGATAAAGCATTCTACTAAATAAATAATTAAAACGTTTCAAAGAAAACAAGATATGACCTAGAAATAAATTAATGCTTCTACAAAGTAGAAAAGCTGATTTTCCTTGGCACCCTCAAAATAGATAAACATAAATAAATGAAGACTATTGTGTTGTGAAGTGGTATCCAAGGAACTGTGTTTGGTAAGTAAATGCAGGGAGCAGGGAGTGGGGAAGCTAAAGCCAAATTCCAAATCACTTCAGTGACCATATGCAGGCAAGTGGTAGAAGAGAGGATTTTTTTTCACAGTGTACAGCCCCTGAATATGGCTTGAATTTGAAGACACCAACTTCATGCTGGGGTTGAAATTAGCTCAACAGCTCCCAGTAAGTGTTTGAGTTTTCACTGAGTTTTCATAATACAATTTCATCACAACTTTGAAAAGAATTTGGAGAGCTCCATGCTATTGCCTTGTCTTTGTGCTCAAGCATAACGCATATTTCCTGAAGAATTTCTTTCTACAAAAAATATCACCTCAAAGGCATCAAGCATGTTTTGAAAGCCCTTGAGTAGATGTTCAGTTTCCTTGATTAGTTATTTGCCAACTCATAACGGGCAAAGATGCGTGGGAACAATAAAATAAATTACTCAGGCTTTTCCTAAGATTTCCCTCTCAACAGATTTTCAGCATTAGGTCTTGAAATATTTCAGTCTCAGTGGAGGAAAGAATAAGAGTTTCTGCTGCACAATAATAATCATAGCCTGTAACAAAGTCAGGAGAGGAAAAAAGAACAAGGATTCTAACAAACCTGTATTGTGACAAACATAGTATGCCAACAGATAAGAATTCCAATAGCTGGTCTCATTGTCTTGATATATTAATTGACACAAACAAACAAACAAACAAACAAACAAAATAAAACCACCTGTGTAACCCAAGTTTGAGGGGAAAAAAAAAAAGTAAAAATCCTGATTCTTATTGATTCTAGGCAATCAGTTCAAGACTCCTCTTGCTGCTTGCCAGGAGTTACCTTTCTAAATGTAATTAACAGAACACATACTACATCCAGTTCTGAGACATTATTCAAGAACATCCTGAAAGATAAGAGCTCATGCAGATAAGAGCCAACAATTACTCAACATTTTAACTCATCAAAAACAAAATGTTGAGATATCACTTTAATACACTTTACAGGGCTTTCACAAAGTCAAAGCACTGAGAACTAAAGGACAATTTGAGAAAGGCACAACAGTGGGAAGCTGCAGACAGTTTCACATTAGAAGAAGGGTAGATTTTTTTATTACTGCAACAGTACTGTGAAACAAGTGAAACAAGATAATGATGAAAGCCATGTACCTGTTCAGCTCTTCAGGACTGTAGGTCTTCCTAGAAAAATATATTTCTGCAAATAGGAGTTATTGGGTTAGAAACACAAGTAACTAGGTAAAATTCTATGGCCTATGTTACATAGGAAGTCAGATGAAGTGATTGAATAATGCTTTCTGAATTTCACATCTACATGTCTACCAAAAATATCCTTTTGAATATGTAATTTATGCAATAGGGGCCCCTGTGACTTCTTTTAACTGAATATGTTCCACAATGAAATAGTTCCACTTACCTCCATTTCATCTAGCTGAGTGAAAGTGGAATGTGACTCCCTCCTAATTTACTTAGAGGATAGCTTTGCCTCTTGTGTTGCAGGTAGACAGTGTTTCAGATAATGTGAAGGGGTTTTATATATCTGATATATCTGTCACCAAATGCTTTTTAAATACATTATAAGTTATTTTAAAATAAGTAATAAATTATAAATTTGCTGCATTTTGATGTATCAGCATTTCAAGCAGTTTAACAATTGAAGTCTTCAGCATAAAATTCCTGAAGCAAATTTGTATATACCTTTTATGACATGGTTCTAAAAAATATCTAGGCTTGACAAGTTGAACATTGTCACTGGATGAATTGGTCCAGACTACAGCCTGAGTGCAGAACTCCTCCATTTTCCTTATCCTCTAATGGTAGAAATTTTTAGAGTAACTAACTATATATTTGGCTTTAAATGTTTATAGTTTTTCATTTATTTTCTATTATGATTTTTTTATAATTTATTTCCTCTGCTGTTATCTTATTTTCCTTTCTCAGAACCACTTCTGTTAATTTTTTAGTATTTATTTTCTTTTCCTTTGGTCTCACAGTCTCTGTTGTCTTTTACCCTGGAAACATGCCCTAATCTTGCGATATTTTAAAATAAATGGAAATGTTGAGATCCTGTCAGTCCTCTGTATACTCAATAAAAATTTCTAGAACTTGGTTTAAAAGAAACTTAGATGGAAGATTCTAGGTGAAGTCCCTCTCCTAGTGAAACTGATTATAGAGTTTTTTTCACTTCTTTTAGGGAGCACTATTTTGCCTTTATTCTCATAACAGGCATCTTCATGTCAGCGATGGTTCTTTATAAGAAAATTGTGAACAATGCATCTGCTTTTGCCTCTTCAATTGCTAGAAGAAAAGAATCTTGATCTAAGCACAGATTACCTAAGGGGCATCTCCATTTAAATAACAGTACCATACACAAGTAGATTCATCTTCCCTTTAAAGTACTATTGAATATTTTATACTTAGTATATATAGTTTTTTATTGGTCATATTGCCTATTAGACTGTTTTCAAACAAAATGTTCACTCTATGCTCTACTTCATTATTTCCATGCACAGTTCTCCTTATCCTGATTAGTAGCTGTTCAGCCTGGTTCTCATCAGTGCTTTTCTGTAGTAGAAGAGGCGACAAAAGCTGATGAACCTCCATCCTAAGCGACTGCATTGTCTTCCCAGCCTGGTGCCTTGTGTTCTCAAAAGAAATAAAGCACAAATTGAATATCAACTGGATTATGCATTCTATTTTCTTACAAGTTCAGACCACTTATGCTGAAGTTGTGGTCACAGAAATAATTAAGTATTCCATCTCTCATAACAAAATATTCACTCTTGAAAGTACAGGTATAATAGCATAATAGCATAGTTAATAAACCATCTTTAAGAACAAGATTTTCAGTTGTCAATAACTAACCCTTTCACATACTACTTCCTGCATCAAGGTCTCTTGCCAGGGTAATGAGATGCTCCATCATGAAGTTATACATAATTCTGTCAAAATAATCTTAGAAAGTATATAATTTTGAATCACTGTTAGAAGTGGAGACATGAGCAAGTTTAAATGTGTTCTTCTAAACAGGGAATGTAATATAGAATTAAATGTAAATGACTACATTAATGCAACATTATGATTGAGGTATGACACAAACAAATGTCATTAAATTCCAAGTATGGTTCCCACAGCAACTGTAATTCTGCTGCTTTGCACTTTTCGTACATATTATATTGTATTTCTATGCCCTACACTGCGCAGTATTAACTTCACTGTATTTTCATATATTCGCACAGTGACTAAATAATGGTTGTACTGGGAACACAAACTGAGTTTCCTATTTTTGTTAATATAAAATCTCTACAATAATGTTCCAATTTTTTTACTATGTTTAATTCTGCTGTTTTTGCTGGTTTGTTTTTTTCTTTATTTTTTACGAAGCTATATATATGTATATATCAATGTATATGGCCTTGGTAGGAGTCACTGCTTTTGCAGATATATATATATATATTTGAGATACAATCGGAGCAATGAATACATTGAAATAAATTTATTTCATTAGATTTTAGTCAACTTGAGTTTTTTCACACTTTTGACCTTTTCCAATGTCACAGCTTGAGCCTTGGTTTCAAACCAAGAAGACAGAGGTCTTAACAGGAAAAAAAGAGTCATCTGCTAGGTCTCTATTTCCACCATGTTAACCCACATATAAGGAAAGATCAGCAGGAACTCAGTGGGCTACCTACTGAGGCCATGACTCCAATTTAAATTTGACAGGTTCATTAAGGTGCAAATTTTGGACTAAGTGCCTAATTAACATTCACATATTCAAATGAACAACAGCTTAAAAGAACAAGAAACGTCTTTCATTAGTCAGCTTCTTTATTTTTGCCAACGTGCTTTAAAATACGTCTCCACACATACGTTAACCCAAGAGAGAGACTAATCATAGTGTATGTTCAACTTGTTACTTGTGAGTCACATTAGAGCTCACATGCTAGTGCTTTAAGACTAAACAGGAAAACAAATCAGCAGTTTTAAACAGGGGTTCTTTCAGAAGCCACATGTTAAAATATAGACTTCTACCGTTTTAAGAAAGAAGCAATTAAAATAACTTTTGGAATTCTAGGAAAGACATGTGTGCAGAGTTCTTTAAAAGCGGTGAGGGTAAAAGGGCTTATTGTTATTTCTATTTTTTCAAATCTTTAAAATTTTCAGAAAATACTGCAATTCATACAACGTAATGGATTTTTTTAATTCTTTTTTTTTTTCCTACTATAAATATTTTAGGTCGCTAGATTTGCAATTATTTCTACAACTACTTTGAAATTGGATGTACCTCATAAAAATTAATGGAAGTTTTCTGAAATTTGTAAATAATAGTTGTCAGTAGTTTTGTCATGTATATGCTTATTATGTCTTGATATAAAAGTAGACGTAGGAAATTCTTTCAAACACCTACTCATGAGTAATATAGTTCTGTATTATTTCATTTTGCTGAATTCCTGGGAGGCAAGCTCATGCTAATGACGGTTTATAAGTAGAGGAGCACACACTGGACAATATTTGTCCTGAAGTGCTCCCCTAAAATCTTCTGAAATGCTTCTTCCTATTTTTCCGTTTCAAGGCTTACCTATGAAGAAAGTGAGGGAGAAAAAATAAAAGGTGTTTCAAAAACTGTACTAAACTAGGAATTACACTAGTCTGACTAGATAATCTACCTCACTGTAAGGTGTAAGTAACGAATACATAGTAAGGTACAAGTAAACCAAATCATAGGATTTTGGAGATTGTAGCAAGTTGCAGTTTTGAAAACAAATTACTGAGATATTATGAATGTCACTTTGGTTTATCCAATTTGAGATTCTGAGCATTGTTTTAATAATTCCACTCTGAATAGCTTTTCAAGTCCTATAAAATTGCCTACGCTTTCTTTCAAATTGTTGCCCATGGCAAACCCTGAATATTTCTCAAAGAAATGAATGAGATATTATGTATGATTTAAATAAATAATTAGATTCAGTTGAAAGCACACCTAACTTCCAGCACTAAGAATAGTGATAGATTCTTCTAAACTGATAGAATTATACTGTATGTTCTAACATCTTTGATTAAATACAGCAAGTGAGCTAAGCCACTATAAAATTTGCATTTGTGTTCTCCCTATATGTTTTCATTTCTGTTCCAACACTGATCTCAGTCTGCTATTATGCTCTGCCTCAAAGGGGTTTTTTTGGTTTCTTTAATGAAGAGACACTGTTCTTCTGTAATTTACATATATTTGTTCTTGATCTTTTTCCTTTATTATCTCTGTATTTATATGCTGAAGTCCAACTGAAGTTAGCAAAAGGATTACCTACTCATAACATGCAGGGTATTGGATGGGTCTAGCAACATGCCTAGAATTTCAACCTCCTGTGCTTTGTGCAATAATGGGAGGGAAAAATAATCTGTGTGGAAAAGGGGAAAATTATTTAGGACTTCCCAAAATATAGGTGAAATAGTAGCTTGGCACTTTTTTTTTTATTCAGTAGAAAAATAATAACAATGAAATCCTCAATTCTTACTTCACTTGAGTGCCATTGGAATCAAAGTTTATATGACCAAAGAAAAAGCTCTGGTTACACACAGAAACTGCTGTGGATTAAAGTTAAATCCTGTAAATCACACAGAAATGTGCATGTGGTGGTACACATTCTAACAACACAATTTTCATACACACCTTGAGAGACCAAGATGAAAACAGACTGAAATTAATCCTTGCAAAATAAATATGAAACAAAACTATGGTGTAACATTTGGATTTGCATCCATGTCAAATCAAAGAAGCAACAATTCAAAGCCATATATCTGTAGGCACTGTACCATTTTAAAATATTGCTTGAAGAAAAAACAAAGTACAAATTAAAAAATAAGCAAAGTATATAATAAAACTTAATAAAATACAAATTCAAAAAGTTAAAGTATGTGTTCAAAGAGATACAGCATTTTAAAATCATTTACTTCATGTAAATCAGATATTGGTGTCAATGAACATTTAAAAATGAATGAGCTGTTCAGGAGATTCAAACACAAATGCACCTTGTGCGCTATAAAAGGTTTCAATTTTGCTATTTTCTAAACACAGAAAAATGTATCCCCCCATTCAGAATATTGAATGTCTTATGAAAAGTGAAAGGTCATTTGTAACTGTCCAAAGGATTGATGGAGTTGAGATACCTCCTTGACCTTCACCCTGCACTCATAAAGAACAGTCTCAGATGACAGAGCATCAGGCAAGTTTTCAGAAAATGTCTTTTCTTATTTTTTATTGCATAGCAGGCTTGTTACCTGATATTTTTCATAATTGTATGTCAAGATTTAATTATTTCATGTCTTCCCTCATTATAAGCAAACTGTCATCTAATACCATTCAGCTATATTTGTGATTTGAACTAATTCAAGAATTTCTGTCTACTTTTTGCCATTGTTTTCCACATCAGTTTGTACAATAATTGCTTTGGAGGCCTACATAAACAATGTCAAGGTCAAACCTTACAAATACAAAAATTCTTTTCCAATTACTTATTGTCAGTTAAGGATGCACATTATGAAAACTGGTTCAGAGGAGTTTCTTTTTTTTTCTTTGTATTATTATCTTCACATAATCCAAGTGGGAATGAAAGCTCAAGTTAAGATGTTAAAACAACAAACTTCAACAAGACTTGTGAAAACATGAAGCATATCAGATTTTAATCACTCTACTACATTTTCCATCTTGCAGTATATTAGGGAAAATGCATATAAAATATACTATTAACCCTGCACTGGAAGTAAAATAAAATTTACTCAAAGGTAAATCCTTTTTTTGTTGTTGTTGTTGTATTCTTTCATCCTACCAACAGGGAGTGTCAAGGACATACAGCTTAATGGTCCACTTGCCAAGAAACAAGAAGGCAAAGAATTAATTTATCAAGCTTCAGTATAAAGTGTCAGTCTCCCTACTTCCCTGCAGAAAGCATGAGAGTGCTAGGCAGCAAAAGAGTGAAATGAGAAAAAAGGTGCAAGAGGGAAAAAAAGTGTATTTGGTGAAGATGATGGGGATACATTGGGATAAAAGAGATAACGATATAATTAAAAAAAAAAACAATCTGAGAGTGACTATTGTTCCTTCGCTAATTATTTTCTCATTCATAGAGGTATTAACAGGAATATAGTACATTGTCTGAAAGAAAAAAAGAAAATTATTAATACTGTTTTGGAGAATCCAAGCACTTTTCACTGAAAAGTCAGAGATTTAACTTTTATTTGGCATGTTACTTCTACAGGAACATAAATGAAAACTGCTTTACTATCACCTGGCTATAGAAATACTTTGGATTCACAGGATAGGAAACAAAAACCATGATAATCAGTTGTTATTAACCAGTTTTTCAAATGCTAAATCCTTCACATTTTCCCATCTAATAATGTTTTCTTGATGCTGTCATAAAGAGGCTTGTGCACCTGTCCTGTAAAGGCGCTTGTATTCAGAAAATGCCCCATACTTTGTGTAATGTATATATTTAACTTTCTTGTACATACACTACAACACCATAACCTAGTTTCATGAAAAGCAATTTTAGCATCTGGGTTTTTTCATTAATTCATTCATTTTGTTGTATTTTAAACAAATTACTATCCAATTTTTAGACCATTCTTCCATATTGCGAGAAACCCAGATTTAGTTCCTTCTCTTCCCTCAAGAAACTCAAACCAGCTTTTCTAATCTCTCATCCCTGACTAACAACCAGTAAACTCTTGTGAGGACAGAATGGTGAAGCTCATCTGATTTGTGAGAGGTAGATTCTGAACAGTTACCTCATTCCAGCAAAACTCACTCAAATCTTTGCTATAATTCTCAACATAGTTAAAAAGAAAAACAAAACAAAAAAACCCCCACAAAAACAAACAAACAAAAACACATGCAAGGCAAAAAAGAGGTATAAGTTTATTTCAGGAACACACAGAACTATGAACTGATCAGGATGTATTCTGCTTAACTTTTCCATAATAGCTCAGCTGACAGATCACTAAAAAGGAACAGGAAAAAGAAGCCACTGAAGTATTTCAGTTGGTGAAAGAAGCAGCATCTAGAATCCCCAAATTAATGAAGAAACAGAAATCACTATAACAATTGGGGGGCAGGGAGGGCAGAGGAATAAAAATCTAAACCAGCAGCAATTTCTACAAGAGCATCCATTATGCTTACATAGGCAGGAAAAGCAGCAAGTATTAATACATATGGTCTAGGAAAACTGTTTGGATCCACAATGTCCAAGAGTCTAAACCAAGAGCCTCTGGTATTGCTGTACATTTTCCCCAAACGCTCTGTTGTTGACTGAAAAGATCTGCATGTTTTTTTCTTTAGCTTTTTTTTTTTTTTTTAACACAGACATACTTTGTACTTCCAGGATCTTAGCTGGCTTTTAGTCAAGTCCAACATGACTTGCTGTATGGAAAATCAAATTAAAAAACATTTGAAGAATAAAGTATTTTGGTTTACTATGTCTTTTTGGTCAGATGAGTGGAAGTAACTCAAGGTGACAGAATATTTTTTTTTCCTCAGTCATGTATGGAAATTATGATTTTTTATTATCTATGGACAAATGCTTTGACTTAAAGAACAGCTGATTTTTTTTTTATTATCTTTTGTCATCGACTATGAAATCACAGTTAATAAGTTTCACAGATTGCAATAATACCCTTGAGAAACTGTATGCTATCTGTCAAACATGTAATTTTAAGGTCTAATAATATGCAATCTGTTTACATAGGTTATTGAAGTGCAGTTCTTTCCCAGCATAGATATTTATTAAAAAAGATAGAAGCGTAGCATCTCAAAGCTAATATAATTTAATATATTTATTTAAATACAAATATAAATGGTAGAAGATATATTTATACAACATATGCAGCAAAATATGCTTCTGTAATGTAAGAAAATTTTTTGCAGAGACTGCCACTACTGCAAGATTTTAAGGACATATGACATTATCAGAACTGATCTAAAACTTGTGAAAGTCAAAAGAGGCCTTGGAGAGTTCTGTGCAGTATCTATTGGAAAAATATTTATTTGGATAACATGTGTGGATAAGTGTATATGCAGAGTAATCATAATATAATTTAATAATAATTTCTTTTGGCTTATGAACTCAAATTCTTCACATTTTTAATTTTTATTTTTAGATATGTCATGGGTATCTGGAGCTGAGAAGATGTACCTTTACAGCAGAACTTATAATGTCTGAATCCTTCCATTCCATGAATGATTATAACAGGATTTAATGTGAGATAATAACTCTTCTATTTCATACTATAATACTAGGAAATATAAAATTAAATTGAGGCTTATACACTACTATGCCTTTTAAAACATTATAAACAGCATCACAGTAACATGATAAACAATTAACATTTTTAACTTTATCTGCTGTTTCCTGTACTTTTTTAAAAATTAAATTATTTATTTTTAATACCTTCAGTGTAGTCTTAACTGTTACAGAAACAGTTTTCCTTTAATTTTATTTGTCCTTCTACTACTCATGAAAAGAGTTCAACTGGTTTCCCAGAAGAGTAGCTAAAGCTGATTTTTGTTATCAAAAAGATGGGGCAGTATGGCACAAGGATGAGAATGTGGTATATTCCTGTGAAACAAAGAAAATGGTGGAGAGGAAGGGGAGAGAGCTCTGGTGACTCAGTTAGTGGTATTGACAGGTAAAAGAAAGAAATGGAGGCAGTAATCTGCTGCTTCTGCATCCACTGTCCATTAGGCACTGTCCTCATTCCTGTACAACCTCGTTAACCCTTAACAGCATTTACGGCTTACCTGAATTTACAGCGTGCTGACCTGTACCCCAGGCCAGTTTGCTATGTAAATTTCCATTGCTCTAAGCATAAGGGTAATGCTTTGCCTAGTCTTACAGAAGCTTGAAAGTCATTATAGAAAATGCTATGTGATTGCTCATTAAAAAAAAATATGTAAGTTTAACATGTTTTTATCACCAGCATCAGGTAAGGATAGTAAGGAAATGTCCAAAATGTTTACCTCATGATCACTCATAATCCTTTTGGCTAGTAGAGGCAAAATAAATAATATATACCTAACTGAACTATTTTCAAGAGAACAATTTCTTCTGCAATACTACCATTAATGATCTTGGTTTTCCCTGAAAGAGATAAAAGTACATATGAGTTTCTGAACTACACCTGCTGGCATTTTATCTTCCAGTGCAGATAATACACTTTATTTTACTGGTTAAGAATACATTTACATCATTTTTACACTGCAGTATCACATGAATTTCACTGTTGTTAAATTTAGTTTTCAAAGTGTCTTGAAAAGCACACCATAGCTTTATGGATGTCTTATAAGGAACCTTGATGTAATACGTACTTATTACCTCATTTGCAGACTTTTCATACTTAACATACTAAACATAAAAGTAATTGTTGCTGTAATCCATTAACAGACATGCTAGACTATTTTTTTGCTTCAATGCTGGCCATTACATATTTATGTCACTCATATAAGACAAACTGTAACAGTAAGCAGTATCCACCAATTCTGTGTTACTGTGTTGGAAAACAATCACAACAAAAGTACATTAATCCTGTGCTGGAAGAATCACCTCTAGGTACAGGAAGGTAGCTCAGTTTCTTTGACCATTTATCTCTCTGAAGTGATCAGCAAGGATGCCAATTAGAAACACTGTTTGTCAGCGTAGCTTAACTTGTGATGTTTACACCTTCCAGACTGAAAAAATTTCTCTTTCCTTACAATTGGTCATTTGTATCTACATCAGGATCAATGTTTGGATAGGTATTCAGTTCATCTGACTCGGAATCTTGCCTTAAGGATCATCCTGCGCTGAATACTTCATAAATGCGTGAATAAACATTTAAAGACATCATGCAATGTTTCCATTAAATTTCAATGGAATATTAAATTATTAGCTCATGCCATGAATTCTAACATTATGTATTTCATTCATATACAGTATAACAATGTAAGAGGAAGGAAAATGTGTAGATCCAAGCACATTTTGCAATATGTATCATACACATCTTCCTATGTAAATAGTATCTTCCCAGATCAGTGTAAATCTACATCCTCAGTTTCAACCTCTGTGTTCAAGTAGACCATCACTACAAGAAAATTTTCAAAAACCCATCAGAAAAACAAGTTTAAATCATCCACTAAGATATGGTACATTACAATATAGTGCCTTATGCACAGTACAGAGCATCAATCAAATTGCAGAATGCCACAAATGAACTTTAACTGAATACAAGTTTACAATAGATGATTGCTTCTTATGGAAATTCAGTAAGATTTCATAAACCTATAATACAATGGGAATTTGTTACTATTAAATGTTTAAACATTTAATACCATTATAAAGCCTATAGTGTTTACATATTTACACAATTATAAGTATTTAGTCAAACAGACAGTACAAACTTTTATCAACAGTACTTATGGCCTAAGCATTACCATAGAAAACTAATGGCATTTTAGTTGATCTATTTAGTACAGCTTAGTCCACATTTTCCTGTATCTGTTAAGATCAGAATTTTATGTGGGCTTGTATATCTATTTTCAATTTAAATTTCCTTTACTGATGACAAATACTCTTTGTGAGCTTATTCATATGATTTCATTTAATTATTGCTACTATATTAAGATGATTGTCATCTAACTTGCAATGCCTTCAATTTATATATTTAATGTACATGACGCTTTAAAACCTTTAAAAGCACGATCTCTTTCACAGTGACTACATCTCCAACAATTTCTCTGATATTATAGTCTCTTGCAATGTTTCCTGTTAGTCATTGCATATTACCTACAGACATCTCTCCAACCCAGCAGGATTACCTAAATCCAGAATGTCAAGACTCTATAGGTCTATAGAAAGAGGACTACAAAAAGACTAAAATTAAGGTGAGTACCCAAGTTTTTTAAACCCGTCTACAGCTTATGAAAAAAGGATACAGAAAAAATATCAAAAGCCTTGCTAGGAAAAAAAGCCTTTGCTAAGAAAAGTTAGCCCAATGTCTGCAAAAGATGATCTGAACAAGCCAAGAAAATAATTAGTTCAGGAAGTACTAGAAGTTATAAGTTTAACTTCCCATAGATCTGTGCCCTATGGCAGATAAACCTCGGTGTCTAACATGTTATAGTCTCCCTCTTTTTCTTCCTAAAGTGCCTATTTGCAAGAAACCTGTAGGAATGTAGCACTGAGACCTTAATTTTGATTATTCCATCAAATTCCTGGAAAACTGATGGGAATAACTGATCAGTTAGCATCCAGTGGTTTCAAGTCAGTAATATTTAATTAGAAAAACAGTTTATGCTACATGCAAAGCTACATACTACCTATATTGTACCATACATTTAAATTTTTCTCTGACAAATTCTTAAAATAAAAGTATTCTTTAAAGCCTAAACCTGTGTCCATTAATGACGGAACTTTACTCTGAGGGCTTCCCGCACGACTCTGCCTTCAGTTTAAAAATATTTAACCTTTTTCATATTTCTAAAGCTGTTTAGAAGTATGGAGAAGTTAGAACATTTATTCAAAAACCAAATGAAAGTAAAATTCAAATCCTATATACATAACTAACGGCTATATATAAAACCGTCTTTATGGGAAATATTTTCCCTTGAATGAATAGTTTTTGTAACCTGTCTTTTTCTTAATCAGGTACATGACTCTCTGTAAACTTTCTTTGCTTTCAAAGGCAAACATAACTAATAATTTCTGTAAAGGTCTTGAATCCTTCCAACATCTGGTTTTGGTTTACTATAAAAACTGCGTCTCTGATCTCATGTGTTGAACTACTGTATGTTTGCCACTGTCTATTTCCTGTGAAAAAATACACTGAACAATAATAGCTTTTGTTCCTAACCTTCCAGTCACTACAGCAGCTGAACAAATAATTTTTGTGCTTTCATTTGAAATAATTTATTCCATGTATATGTTTGTGTAGGGTCATTTGGGTTATTGGATGTTTCATCATTTAAAAATCAAATATTAGAAATTTAAATTACTGAAAACTACATCTAATAGTTTCCTTATGCTTTTAGTAATTCTTTTGACAAAACTTCCTTCCAAAATATCTTTAAGTCTATATGTAGCTTTGTGTGAAAGGAAAGAACTAGGGGAAAAATGTTATAAAAAACTTAAACATCACAAATAATCCTACTCAGTAATAAATCACAGGTTTCAACTTTTAGTTCTGCTTAGATATTGATCATTTAGGTATGTTATCTACATTATGATTAGCATATAAAAAGATCAAATTGCAAAATTCAAATACTGAATTCTTCCTCAAATCATAGAGAACATATATTTATATCTGCGCACGTACATATACACACAGCTACACACACACACACACACACACACACACAACACATACACACACTTCAGTAACTACTTTCCTACTCAGTCCTTCAGATTGCAGGAAGAAATTTCGATCTTATAGCTGCTCAAGCTTGCAAATGACCTTGCCTTCCTCATTATTTTCTGCCCCATCTCTGCACGTGCCTTTCATTTGCATTGTGCAGATTCCTCCCTTCCTCTTCTTTTAAACATACACTTTTACAGTCATGATGCATTCTGCGTATATGCACTATTTCATGATCCACCTTTCTTCCAGGCTTCTAAAATTTTATCAAGTCATGGATTCTTATAGTTCAGTTTTACAAGTCATTCATTTGCTGCACATTATTAAAACACTCAACACTGTCTGGTTCTGCTATGTCTTTGTCCTTTTTTCATTAAAACTTTTTATTGAATCCAGTGCAAACTTTGTGTTGCACCCAAATTGTTAAAACTAGGTAAGTTCCCAGTTTAATACCAGTTTAAATTCTAGGTTTTTTCATCAATTTCAATATCAGTTTTTGATAGTTCCATTCCACCTTAAATCTAAATAAAAATTTTTAAAACCTCAATTTCAAATTTTTATCTCTAGGTCTTTCTTATGTACATTGCAATTTAAATAGTCTTATTTTTAAATTCCTATCTTCTTATATTTTATTTGTATTTAACACATGGGAGTTACATTCTTGTCATTTACTGTTTTTTATAGAACTGACACTCTACATTTTAACTTCATTAAGAAAAAAGTAGATAAATATTTGAAATTTATATAATAAAAATAATAATATATGTTTTATTTGGAAGGTAAACATCATATTCCTATTTATTTATTTACCAGTTGATTTGGATTTCTCATGTCTTTAGCCTATTGGCATACAGTCTATTCAGAATTTTACACTTTTGTAGCTCATGTTCAAAATGAAAAATATAGAATTTTTTTTAAACTAGCTAAAAGATGCTATTTTTTTACAAAACTTCATTATTACAGTTTCTATTTTTGCTATTACTGTGATAGAGGTTAATTTTAAATTAACACAAAGGAGTAGCATTGCAAGTAGCTGAAGTGATCCTAGTATCCCAAGATTCCATGTTCTTAAACATGTTATTGAATCAGAGAAACCCTTTAGTTTAATGTTAATTGATAATCCTAACAAAATTTATAATTAAAGGTAGAAGCAGTAGGAAAAGTAATCCAGGTAGTTTCAAGATGGAGTTTGCTTAGTTCCTAAGGTGTATTTTAAGATATGCCTGCAACATTGAGAAGTGATGCAATAACCTCAGATATGACTTCCAAGGTAATTTCCTAAAGTAAGGAAAACATAAACCAATAATTGAAAAATACCACTACTTGTCTTTTTTGCCTTGACGGAAAAATTTCTCAATACAGAAGATAGTAATTTTCCAAACTGTGTAGATAAATTTCAGCATTTTTAGCTGAACTACTCACTCTTGCCTGGCAAATTGACTGTGTGCTAACTTTGCAAAGGACAACTTGAAAATACATTCATTAGTCAGTTGAGACAACAAAGATCATGGCTTATGATATCATGAATTAAAAATAGCACTTTTCACCTCAAAGTCACTACATTATTTGCTGGAGTCTACATATTTTTAGCATCTCACATGCTCTATTCAGAATGTACTCACAACTCAGCCTTTAAGCATTTTATAGTTGTCTTCCTTTCCCCAAAAATTGTGTTTTAATAATACAAGCTTTAAACTTATTATCTTTTATTTCTTCACTGATAACAAAAAAGCATATACTTCACTGAAAACAAAAACATATATTGGTATTACTTCAGTCAACACGAAATCTATACAAACAGTATGTTTAGGTTCTAGAGCAGAATACAAACTGCACATAATTTAGATTGTAAATACATAACACATTTTACTCATATACTTAAAATTTAGTATTTGTCTTATAAACAGTATGATGATATATAGATGAATTTATTCAGTTTATACAACCATAAAAATAGCTAAGATCTGTTTTCCTGAGATGACATATGGTGGTGGGCTAACCTCATAGAACAGCTGAACTCCTACCCAGCTGCATATTCATTCTCCCTCTGAACATGACAGGGGAGAAAATAGAGAAACAAAAAGAACTAAGAAATATTTTGAAGATGAAGACAGGAAGATCACTTGCCAGCTACTGTCTTAGACAAAACAGACTCAGCTTAAGGGAAAGTATTTAATAGCCAATTACAATATATTTTCAAAATGAGAGAGAAAAAGACAAACAGAAAAAGCACCTTTCTGCCCTCAGGCTCAATTTGTTCCTTCATTGCCAACTCCAGCATGTACTCCAACAAGCAACACAGTGGGGTTGGGAGGCAGAGGGTTATGGTCCGTACATAATGGCTTTTCTCTACTGCTCATTCCTCTTCATGCTTTTGCCTCACTCTCCACAGGCTGCAGTCCTTCAGGAGAAAATCTGCTGCAGTGTGGACTGCCCACAGGCCACAGTTCCTTCAGGGTGTATCCATTTGCTTCAGCATGGGGTCCTCCACAAGTTGCAGTGGATATCTGCTCCAGCACCTGGAGCACTCCTCTCTACTTTCGTTTTCCTTCCTTCCTTGCCCCCTTCCTCATCCCTTTTGCCGTTCTTCCTCCCTCCCTTCTTCCTCTTCCTTCTTCCCTCTTTCCTACAATTTCTCAATTCCCCTCTCCCATCCCCCCCTGCTCCACCAACAGTGCAGTGGTTTTGCTCTTTCTTAAATATGTTTTACCAGGCACTCTACCAGCTTGACTGATGGGCTTAGCTATGTCCTGTGTTAGATGACAGTTGTTGAATTTAAACTTTAGTAATTATCAGTATTGGGCAACTTTTACTCAAGGAAATTTTGAGATTTTTTGATGACTCTTCTAAATAATTAATTTCAAATATCAATTAATAATTATTATGAATCAATCTCAGAATTCTGAGGAAGTTTCCAGGGACTAGTTAAAAAAAAAAAAAAAAGGGAAACAGTTTTCCAATAGTTTAAAAAGGAAATAGGATAAATAGGCTGTCTCTGTCAGTTAGCCTCATACTGATCCAAAGCAAAATGATGTATAAACCAGCAGAACTAGTGAAAATGTTAAAGAAGCATCACTAATGACAAGCTATGAAAAGTAGTTGAAAAAATAGCTCATCATACATTTTATAACTTGTTAAAAACGTCTTCAATAATAAAAATGTATTGATTAAGCAATTTAATATCTATATAAATAATTATTAATATAAAAGGGGTTTTGGTTTGTTTAAAACAAAGAAACAACATTCTATGTCATTATTTTTGAAGACATTCTGTGGACATCTCGTCTCAGTACTAGTCAATAGTACAGAATAAGCTAAAAAATTATTGTTCGCAAAGTTCAGAAAAGGCAGTAAAATAGTGGAATTGTAAACACAGTGGTATGATTAGCATGGCTGATTTAGTAGTGTGAGTACATTTGAAAAAGGTACATTTTTGTAACAGCCAGGCAGACAGAAGACTGAGAATAATCTCAAGAACAATATGAGATACTAGAGAAATTGCTTTTGTTTTCTAGTTAGATAGTTTTGTTCTGAAATGTAGGACAATTGCAAGTGATGAACAACTCTACTAGAAAAGTCAAGGTGATATAATGTATGAAATAGCTTAAAACATAAAAATTAAAATTATTTAGAATAGAAAATAATGTTTTAGCAAACACAAATTGAATTTCAAAGCATGATTAGTAGCTCTGGTCCCATAGAAAGGAGTAAGCCACATGCTTATCTTCTGAGGCACATGCTTATAAGAGAATCTTCACCAGAGAAACTTAACTTTTATTTTCAAAGTAGAACTATGGGATTAATTTATATATTATTTGATTGTCCTGGAAGACTTTGTGACTGAAATAATGGAAAGGAACAAGGTGAAAGTACAAGTCAGATTTATAGAAAATTCTTTGCAGGTGATTTAAAACACAGCCCAATATGCAATGTGCGTTTGCAGCCCAGAAAGCCAATCATATTCTGGGCTCCATCAGAAGTGTGGCCAGCAGGTCGAGGGAGGTGGTTTTCCACCTTTGCCCTCATAAGACTCTGGCTGGGGTACTGCTTCAAGCTCTAGGGCTCCCAAAATATGATGGACATGGACCTGTTGGAGTGAGTGTACAGGGAGACCAGGAAGATGATCAGAGTGCCGGGGCACCTCTCCTATTGTCTTAGCTTGAAAGAGAAAACTAAGATATCTGGGGGCCAAGAGAGCAAAAGACTCCCTCCGATTAAGCACACCAA
>JAWWEU010000081.1:122943694-122953959 GCA_035583155.1 Acropternis orthonyx | reverse complement strand
GGGTTTCAATAAGTTATTGTTGGTTTGTCTTTTATATTTATACATATATATGTTGTAAATTTGTGTAAATATATGTACATATACCAGTTTCAGTTTTAAGGGGTTTTTCCCCCTCACTTTTTTTTAGCTGAAACTCTGTTGCACTGGGAGGTGGTTGGCATTTTGCCAAGATTCAAACCAAAACAGTAACAACTAACCAACCTTGCCTCCTTTGCAGTGTGATGCAGAATAGGCTTGGGATATCTCAAAGAAACAGGAAGATGTGTTTCTCCTTTTAGTACTATTTAACTGATAAAACACTTTGCTCTCTGTAAATAGTATCCCTACTGTGTTCTGTGCCTGAATGTGTAGACTGATTGGTATGATGGAATGAGAATATATAGAGAATTCTGAAAAGCCTTTCAACATATTGCCTCATGCCTGTCTTTGAGTAGGCATATACACCTCTGAATAAAATACTGAGTTGCACAGTGACTCCAGTTAAAGCCAAAAGCTGAAGTACTTTCCAAGGGAAAAAAAAGTTAGATGGGGGCAGATAAATTTAACTAATTGAACATGTCTATTTTGAAAGAGGTGTTCATCTCAGTTTAAATGTAGTTGATATAAATCATGGTTAAATGCTATCCACTATTGTAAGCACACTTTACTGTTACAATCTGTTCAGCTTTCATAGTTCTACAAAGTTGGCAAGCTGGTGCATCCTTTGCTGTATGATATCTTGAGTACTTTGACAGCTCTAGTCAGTTTCCACAGTAAATTACCTGTCTTTTTAAAGATTTATGTTTAAAGAATTCCTGTAATAAAAAGTGTTAAGGACCAGAGCCAAATTCACAATTTAATGAAATCATGGAATAATTTAGGTTGGAAGGGACATATGACCCTGTGCTTAAAGAAGTTCTAACTAGAGCAGGTTGCACAGGGCTGTGTCAAGTCTCAGACACTGCTGAGGACAGAGATTCCACAAACTCTCAGGGCAACTAGTTTCAGTGCTTGAGAAACTTCATGGTAAAACCAGTTTTCCCCTGTATGTAGTTGTCACTTCTTGTGTTCCAACTTGCATCCATTGCCTCACATCCTACCACTGCACACTTCTGGTAAGTCTGGCTTCATCCATTCAGCTAGTTGCAGACAGAAACAAGGACTCCCTTGAGAATTCTCTTTTTAAGGTAAAACAAACCTCATTTCCTCAACCTTTCCTCATCCATCATGTCTTCCAGCTGCTTGGTGTTACAGCCCACCCCTGGAAACAAGGGTAACCCAGGTACTTGTTAACAGACCCCTTGGGGCGTGTTAGAGCGGAATGGCACTGAATGATCCGTGTTTGTAAAGATAGATAGATATAGATATATGTATATGTGTAGGGTTTATTTTAGAACAATTTACTTGCAATGGAAAGCAGGTATGTAGCCATTTTGATTATTATCCATAGTAAGATAGCAATTTAAAAGCATAGAAATAGCACTTCAAATGTATAAGGGAAAAGAAAGAGAAAGAAATTATAAGAATAGAAAGGTATATAGTCACCACCCATGAGTCCAGAAACAAGACTTGGCTGTGGAAATTTCAGTGACTGTTGCTTGAATGCGATGGTCACAGTTGTGTCAAAGTGATGGTCGCAGTTTTAATCCATTGAGGGGTGGGAGAAACCCACAAAACACAAAGTCGTATGGGTTAATACTATGCTCAGGCTCAGTGGGAACGCCCAGGCACCTTCCCTCGGTGAGGAGCTTTACACTGGATAATGTAATACTTTGGATCATGGGACATTTTGGGTACCTTTGATGGTTTATGACACCTTCTAAGACATTACAACTGCCAATTATGGCCTATTAGAAAGGATAAATACATGTGAATGTCAGGGTCCTTCCTGATGGGTAGTTTTCACAGCTGTGCCACTTGTGTAAGGACTTTGGCAGGATAAAAAGCACTATCCCAACTCATGATTTACCTCTTATCAGCCTCTTCCCTTATCTTGTTCAACATCCAACCTGTAGCCTTTGGTGGTGGGTGTGCACCCCCTCAGCACCCAGGCAGTTACTCTGAGCTTTGTCAGCAAAGCACCCTGCTGATTGTTTGAGTCATTAACCAGCAACAGTCCAGTCTCATGCACTTGGCTGTCTTGCTCACCCTCTACTTGATTCACTTCAGTATGTTAATGTCTTTTTTGAAATGGGGAATCCAAAGCCAGGCATAGAACTTCAAATGCAGTCTCAGAAGTGCCAAAAAAGGGTGGAAGGATCACACCCCTGAAGCCACTGACTACATCCTTAATAATAATGCTCAGGATGTAGTTGACTTTCTTGCTGCTGAATAACATTCACCTTGATGTTCATCAGCTTTTCAAAGCTCTTTTTTCTGTCAGTTGGCCTGTCACCAGCCTCTGCTGTTGCATGATGTGACTCCTCCCCTGGCATAGGACTTCTCATAGGACTTGCCACTTGCTTGTGTTGAACTTCATGAGGTTCCTGTTAACACATTTCTCCAACCTGACCAGATCCTTCTGTACAGCAGCCCTCCAGTGTATCAACCACTTCTCCAAATTTGATACCATGAGCAAACTTGCTGAGAATGTGTTGTGTCCCACTATCCAGACCATTAATGCAGACACTGGACAGTCCCAGTCCCAGTTCCTGAAGGATGCCACTTGCTACTGACTCCCAGATTAACTTTGCACACTTATCACAGAACTTTGAGCTTGGCAGTCCAATCAATTTTCCATCTACCTAATTTTCCATTTATCCAGCACGTATGTCAACAGTTTAGTGATATGGGGACTTTGTCAAAGTATGTGAAAGGCCTTGTTAAAATCTAAGCATATACCATCCACTGTTCTTCCCTTTATTCACAACAGCAACACTCATCTCATCATGTGCAGGTTAAATCTATGCTGGCTGCTCCCAAATACCTTTTTGTCCTTTATGCCTCTGAAAATGGCTTCCAAGAGGATTTATTCCATCACTTTTGCTGTCACTGAGGTGAAGCAGACCACCTCATAGTTGCCTGGATCTTCCTCTTCCCATTCTTCATGACAAGTCTGACTCTTTTTTTTCCACACCGCCCCCCCCCCCCCCACCCCCCTCCCTGTCATTGATAACAACCTCTAAAATTCATGACCTTTTGAAGAGGTTGGACAACAGCCTTGCAATGATATCAGGAAGCTACATCAGCACCTTCAGATGCATCCCATCTGTTCAAAAAGATTTGTGTATGCCTAATTGGCTAATCCTGTCTTTGGGTAATAGAGATGGTATTTCACCCTCTTTTCTCTCTTGAAAAGGGAAAAAGATAAAGTAGACATCCAAGTATTATTAAAAAACAGCCCAGCACACACTCAGATATGTTAATTACAAATTTTCCATCTCTTTGCCTGGTTAGGCCCAAATGCCACCGAAACAAATCTGATAACTTCTATGAGAAAACTGTGGTGTTTTAAAGGCCTTTGAAAATTGATATAAAGCAGCTATTCGGACTTCAGTGTACAAATTCTGTGAAACTCAGGGGCAATGAAGTTATTTGTTAGTGAAGGTATACAACTCAAAAAAGATAGAGACCTTGGTAAAAAGACTTGAAGAATCTAGCAAACTTGCATATGCTGATAATCCTCACTGTGATCAACAACCATCACCTGCTCAGATAAATAAGAAATACTCCTGAGTGGAATTAAGGAATAAAGGAAAGCCAAATAAACTTAGATGTCAAGTTTGTGCTGGAAAGTGTGACTGTAGAAAAAGAAGAATGAGTTCTGGAAAATTAAAATGTGCACAGTCAATAGACCACAGTAACAGATTACCTTTTAAGCAAAATACATTTTGCAAACACTACTTTTCTTGTTGATAGCCTTGTATATTTTCATTATTCTTTGTCTAATTTGTACTTTAAACTTCCTAGGTCATCTTTCTTAGTTCAGCTCCTAATTTATGATCATTTTCAGGTTTTGTTCATATTCTACTTTTGCACAGCAAAATGTTATCTTTATATGACACTTTAGTTTAGAAATAAGAAAAAATTGATTTTGACTAAATACACCATAATTTCTCTCCACAACATGTCAGCATTCACCTTAGAGATGCAACTTTGAACTTTTCTTTTACGAAGAAAAGTAAAGCTCAGTAGAGGAAAGTGATCTTAATTACAGTAAGAAAGTCATATAAAAGGAACAAACCATACCTGAAAAACACAGAGTAAGATTATAAATCAACCTCATGTAAAATAACATAAACCACAATATTAAGTATTTATAATAAATATTAATCTATTAACTCCTTTTTGTCTGAATTTTAGGATGGGTTATTTAGGAATTTTATGGATTTTTTTTTTTTTTTCATTTTGATATAAGCAATCAGAAGGAGCCAAGCGAAGGTATGTGTTAGCATTCCAAATTTTTAGTATGAACATGAAAAAAATCTGGTTTTAGGAGTGTCTCTCATCTTTATAAGACAGAAATAAAATAGTTAATAAATTTTGGGGAAGTATGAAAATTATTTTAGGACATTTGCAGTTTATCAGGTACTGTTGGGATTCTGAAAATGAGTGTAAATAAAGAAAGATTTACTTAAAATACTGGAGCTTTATAAATCCACACATATTTTATACACATACACAGAATAAATTTTAGAATCTGCATCCAATTATGGGCAAAATTACATTTGCTCACAATCATGATACAAATAAGAGTTCTCAGGAAAAAAACTTACATATATATTCTGTATTATATGTTTTCACTATATTTTCCATGCAATGGTCCAGTATTTATTTCACTAAACCAATTAGTATTGGGATTCAAACAAACTCAAAAGAATTACTGTGTTTAAATAAAAAAAAATAATAATTAAAAAAAAAACAGCAAAACTCAGAAGAACCCTTTGGTGAGCACATATCTAAACTGAAGCACTCTTGTGGCAAAACCTTTGGTTTTTTATTTCTTGTAGGCAGAACTGTAGTCCTTACTCTACAGTATACACTGTAGTGAGGCAGATGCAAAGATATGCCCACATCACATAACTACGAGTGATGAATTTGATATAATCCTGTTTGCCCTTCCTTTCATTGCTTTTTCTTCTGAACCATCACAGATAATCTTTTATTCTGTCTTTAATTTTCTGATGACACTCCATAACTAGGTTTATGAATCTTTGATTCATGCAATCCTTCATCTTTCTAATGTGGCTTGGGAAACCACCATTTTTTACAGGAATCATAAGCTAACAAATCATGCCCAGCAGTCATATAGATCTTTAATTATTGTGTGATTAACACTGAAAATTAGTTGGCTGTAATAAAATCTTTTTGGCAAATATAATCCCTGAATCCTTTTAAAATACAACAAATCAATAATGTTTAGCATTTCATCAATGCTGAAACATCTGGGCAAGTGTCATCCACCCTCATGTTGGTATGTTGTGTATTACAACATTTAATCAAATGGAAAGCTCAAAAGCTGTTTAACTAAATGAGGAAGTAAACACCTGGAAAAATAAGAAAGAGATAATAGTGTCCATTATTTTTTTGGCAATGCACACATTAAGGTTTTCAGCACACTGAGAAGTGTGTCAGTATCAAAATAGTTTACACCCTGAATGACTAAAATACTATTCCTAAATTATGTGTTTTAATCTTAGGGAAATGCTTTTAATCATCATTTTAATATGCCTTTTAGTTTAGACTTCTCCCATAAGTACGGACATGCGTGTTAGATGTCTAAGCTTCACACTCATTGGAGACCTAGGCAGTAAACTGAACTGAAATGTTCTGAACTTCTACCTATTCAGTTAACAAAAGTGTCTGTTAAGAATGAGGAAAAAAATCAGTCTAAATGTCATTAAACATTTTGTCTCTTCATGGAGGCACAAGCACATTCCTCATACATTGATAACTGCAGATAGACTCCCAAATTTAAAAGTGAATTTAGAGATGAATCCCACCAGCATGAATTTAAAAGATTCTAAAAGCATTTAAATTATTTATATCTTTCAGCCTCCAAAGCCTTTTTCCTTCAGTTATTTATTCAGTCTGCTTACCTCCTTCAAAACTCTTCTGCATTCACTGTTAGCCTTCAGTGTCCATTTTAAATAACAAACAGATTCTAAATGTTTGTCTAAAAATAGTTTCTGTTTTCATAGTTGTGATTAAATGTGCAGCAAAGATGTTTTGCAAGTCCCTTAAGCATTCCTTGTATAATAACAAGGATGTAATTTGCATCAACTTTAGCAAAGCTTTCAACACTGCCTCCCACATTATCTGAGTTATGGAATGGATAGATGTACAACTAGGTGTATAAAAGCTGTCTGAATTTTTGGGTTAATAGGGTAGTGGTTAGTGGGTCGTCCTCTAACTGGAGGCCAGTAAACAGCAAAGTACCACAGGATTCTGTACTGGGACTTCCCCTCTTTAATATCTTGGTCAACACCACAGAGAAAGCAACACAGTGCAATCCCATCAGGTTTCTAGATGACACCAAACTGGGAAGTCAAGTCAATAGAGTTGAGAGCACAGCTGCTATTCAGTGCTGAAGGAATAGACAGACAGGAAACTGACAATATTCTACAAGGACAAAGGCCAAGTCCTACATCTAGGAAGGAAAAACTCCCTGCACTGATTGAGGCTGGGAATAGGCTGTCCAAGGAGCACCTCAGCTGCAAATGACCTGTGTCTTTTGGTAAACTGAACATAAGCCAGCACTACTCAGGCAGGAAAAAAAAGGCCAACAGCATTTTCAGCTGTATTAGCAGGTACACAGGCAGAAGACTGGGGGACATGATTATACCCCTTTAGTCAGCACACATGAGATCCATGTCTTGTTCTGAGTTCCCTAACTGAAAAACATAAAGATCAACTGAAATGGGTTTATCTCTATCAGGGGCCTGGAGTTCTTGCCCTGTGATGATAAGCTGACAAACCCAGGCTTTTTACACCTGGAGAAGAGATGGCTTTGGATATACCTCACAGCAGCCTTCCAATAACTAGGAGGAGGTTATTAAGATGGAGTCAGAATTTTTGCAATAATGGATGGTGAGAGGAAGAAAGATGGTAGACAATACTTGGAACTAGGCAGTTTTAGAATGGAGAGTCCACATCAGGAGATAAAGTGCTGGAAGTGGTTATGTTAGGCTGAGAAAAGCTCTACACAACTCACTGAAGTCATAGCTGAGTTGTTGAGCAGTAGGTTAGACCAAAGACCTTCGGAGATCCCTTCCAAGTTGAATTTTCCTATAGTCCTATCATTTGATGATTCTATATAATTAAATTTAGTAAAGACACTGTCTTCTTTTGGTTGTCAGATACACTAGCAGAAGGAGTATTCACATTTGTCAGCACATATTGCAGCTCTTTTCTGTGCATAAGATAACAAAAACAAACATAGCACCATGTGGTTTCCCTTAGAAAGTACTGACTTTTTAATAGAGCAAAACAAGGATGACTTGTACAGTACAGCTTCCTGACACTTTTGCAAGGATTCCCTGTACAGGAGACTGTTCTCAGGTACCAGCTGTTTATAAATGTAAAACACAGTTACTTGAGTGTCTGTTTAAATTAAGCCCATATGCTGAGATATCAGCTCCCTGATGTCCAGAAAATATGGCTACCTAGTGACATTCCCAACACTGACTGACATTCCACATGTAATATAATTAAATTTAGATGACTAGCTTTAAATAAAGATGGTTCATGGACTGCAACCAAGTCAAAGATGTTACAGTATTACTTAATATGCTCTGTGATATGAGGACCCCAAAATAGCTCACATTACCTGGACTCTCTTGATATACAGAAACTCCTGTCCTGGAAATAGGTGATAAGTACAATAAATATAATTTTGTTTATACTAGAAACCAACATCTACATCATAAATTTTCCTGATAACTGTTTATCTGTCAGTCATACAAGATTTTTGGTAGCCAGGAAGAAAACTGACAAAGAGATATGGGAATGCTGACTTCATCTTATGAAAGCCTGCCTCCATAAAAAAGTTATCCTCTGCATGCACAGCTTTTCAGGGAATACATACATGAGGAAAAAATCCAAGAAACTCAATAAAAACTACCAAGTCAATTTTTCCCTTCCACAACTCCCTTAGATGTTTAGCCAGGAAATCCTATTTTACTACCAAATGAGGCCATAATTACACCTTTTACCAGAAAACCGAGATTGCAATGAAGAGTCTAGAAGAACTACCGTGTCTGATAATCTGCTGTAATCATACGCTACAGGCAAAAAGTCCTCTGGTGCAAACAGCTACAGATGCCACTATGTGGAAAGATTCATATTCTCAACAAAGGAAGAGAATCTGATGGCCTGTATGACATGGCATAGCATTTAAAAAAAAAAACAAACAAACTTGTCAAGCAAGCCTCACTTACTTTCCATGATATGTTTATTTCAGAGTCATTATGGCTTTACAAGAAGCAATATGAAATATTTTTCTTGAGATGAGGATACCCTACAATTAGACTGCACATAATGCACAACTACTGTGATTCAGGCTATTGCGAATTCTCTTCTGACTCACATAAGATGCTCAAAATTCCAGAGTATAAGTGCTGCAGATTTGGCATTTTCAAAGTAGTCTTATGAAAAGCTAGATATGCAGTGCAGCAGGACTTTTTTTTTCTTATTTAATTTTCCCCAAAAGAAATATTGATCTTTTCAGTATCTGTCACTGTCATAAAAGTAATATAATGTATTCATTAATAGAAATTTTGTTAGAAAAAATTTAAAACAACTGCTACATGTATACATTGTTATACATGCTATATGTAGCCTACCCAAGGGCAACTTGCTTATCCTACCTCACCTAGATAAAGCTTAAAATACAAAGATGTGATGGAAACAGTTAAATAATGAATAGTAGTGATATATTTATGTACTTTTCTCCTTATTTTTACTTACCTAACTAAAGCATAATGGGAAATTGAAAATAGAATCAGTCAAGTTGCATTGAGGAGAGAGAAATAGCCTGAGAAGATATACTTGCAATGGTATTAATTTTTATGACAAAGGGAAGATCCACCTACTCAACAGCAGACACCTACTCAACTGCACAGCCTCTGACACCACCGACTTCTGTTTGACTTAAGTCTGTACAGATTTTTGACAGTTGTCTCCCTAGCACCATCTGGTGTCTGCCAACTAGTAACTTGTGAGAATGCACCAAACACAAAATTAATTCAGCTCATGGCCTCACGGGACAGAAAAATTTACAGCAGGCATCTTCACAAAGGCTCAGACGAATATTAGGCAGGTCAGAATGAGCATACATTATGTTTATGATTTTCACCAACTTGAGTTGGTGAAACATTGAACAGACACATATTTTCCCATGTCTCATGTATTCCCTGTGTTGGAATATGAAGGATGATGGAAGCATGGATCTTCCCATTCACTGGATTTTTACCTATGAAACATTTCCTTCTTCCATCCAAATTTTACTTAGAAGATATGCTAACTACATTTTAGCTAAATGGTGCTTTATTTCTCTTCAGCTTACATGGTGTATGAAAAAAAAAAATCACATAAAACCGCTTTTCAAATAAAACTACATTGGAAACATATTCAGTATAGCCTTAAGAACTGGAATACTAATTCTTTTTTTTTTTTTTTTTTTTTTTACAGTGCATAGTTGTCGACAGCAATATCAGGGCACAGCTGTGCAGAAAATGATTCAACCTCCATATGCTGCCACTGTGTATACTATACCGTAATTCATAAATATGAAGAGTGAAAGTATCATTATTCAATGTCCCTGAAGAAAATGAGAACCTATGTTTTTTAGCATTCATCCTTTTTACAGAATGGATTAATTTAATTTTAATATTTGCATTATTTTGTCTTAAGGAAAGAAAAAGCAACCTTGAAATGGTGAAATAATCAAATACTGAATCAATATGTAATAAACTGTTCTGGTATCACTTTCAATTTGTTTTAGCACAATTAAAATAACATATTTTCTAAATAGTTTTAGAGACGTGCACCTGTTACATCTTACTATTATTACCGAATATATCACTATTTGATAGTTTCATCAAAAAATCCTAGAGGGTAGTCTATCGAATTAAGTTAAATAAAATATGGCCACTGTCTTAATTAGTCTGTAAGATTAAAATCAAATGGATCTGGGATAAGAACTGAAGTCTAAACATGCCTTATATATCATGTGTACAACAGGGCACATAGAAGTCAAGAGGTCATTATTTTTTCTGAAAATTACATATTCTCATGCAAAATTTGATAGTCTTTATTGATGGACAATGTCATAAAGCCATCACTGT
>JAWWEU010000081.1:122926194-122938694 GCA_035583155.1 Acropternis orthonyx | reverse complement strand
AACTGCTACTAATTGAGAAAGCAACTCAAATGAATATGATTGTACTTGGAGACAACCAAAGCAAAGATGAGCATGAGACATTAGAGATATATACACTTGGTCCTAAGAAGAATGGGGACTATTTTGCTGGAGTGGTTAGACAACATATAAAACTGACTCTGTCAGGAACTAGGAAAGGTGTCATCACTAAATTCAGTCTATAAGTCTCCATTTTTTATGAGAGTAGAGATTGAGTTTTTGAATGTTCACTGAGAAAGGTGTGTTAACAGAATCTCTGCTTTCCTCAGAGCCTGATAATTGTATCTGAAAAGAGACAACTTGGAAAAAAACTAATCATGAAAAGACCATGGAGAGACTGTTAAATGATCCCATCAGAAAACAACACAGAAGTAATAATGCTGAGGTGCTCTAAGTAAAATATATGCCCCTGGAAATGTGAAATTGCAGACTGGACTTTCTGGAAGAGCTCCAGAAAGTTGCTGTCCTTAACTTGACTATTAGATATAAAAGCTCATTTTGAAGTTCAGATCCGGTCAGCTCCTCTTTCTAAAATGAAACAAATACACAAAGAAACTAACAAACAGAAAACCTAACCAACAGAGCAAGTGCAGCACTTGAAGAAGTCTTGTATCTTACAGGAACCCAGATTCCACATTATATACCCTTCTGTTCAGCAAGAGCAAGGAATTAACATATCCTTTATACATTCTCTAAAAAGGCAACAGTTGTACAAACTTGCATGATAAGGCACATTTCCACCCATACTCTAGTTACACAGGCAGTGCGTAAGATTCTGTTACTGAAGGGATCCACACTAAGTATGTATATATATATATATATATATATATGTATGTATGTATGTATATGTATGTGTGTGTGTGTGTGTGTGTGTGTGTGTGTATGTAAATATATATATATAGATGTGTTTTCCACTAATTGATTTCCATCCTGATCAGTCAGAGATTGAAACGTGACAAGACATTTGATGTGAATTGTGTTTGTGTGAGTGCTGCTGTTTTCTGTCTTCATTATCTGTGTGATCAGTCACTTCTACATATATGTGCACTGTGTGTACCTGTCACTGTGTCCCTATTGCAAATATGTACTAGGTCTTTTTGCTACCTAGGTCTGGAGACACCTACTACAGCTGCTTCTCCTCTATTGAGTGAATTAGTGTATCCAAATTTTTCTTTGCCTACATAAAACTCCCAAACCAATAAAACTCAATAGGTCTACAAAACACATAAACTCATCAGTCAGAATAAACAAGAGATTATTAACAGTGGAAGTATATCTGAATAGAGATAATTAAAATCTCCATAAATTACAGTTATCACTTTTCTTAAAAGTATAACAACAGTCCAAAACAACACACAATGAGAGAAATGAACTGTGATCTGCTGTATAATTTTGTAAGAAAAAAAAAACGAAGACTGTGGGATGCCAAAAATAAGGCAGTTTCCATTCTTCTCTCTTTCATCTTTTTTCAAGGATTCTGAAAATAATTATAAAAAGTAAAAGAAATCTAATCTTACTATATAAAATTCCATAAAAAGTTCTTGCAGGATCTTGGTAACAAGGGATTACAACTGCCACTGATGCAATTTTGTGACAATTCTGCCAAAGAACTTTAATACTTCATTAAGTAGTGTAAAAGAAGAAATATGCAAGAAACAGGAAAACTTTAGAAATATAGCCTCCTCCTCATCTTAGCTACTAAGTTAGCTGACTGAAATTGAGCCAAACCTCCATCACTCTGTTCTTCCTTCTAAAGCAAACTGCCCAGAAGAGTAAATTGAAAAGTCCAGCAATAGACATAATATTAAAGAGATATGGGAATTTCTGGTATCATTCTTCATACACATCCTTTTTTTATTTTTGCAATATGTAATAACCATGACATTTATGATGAAAGGTTTTAAATGCATATAGGAGTAGGATTTAAAAAAAAAAAAAAAAAAAAAAAAGAGAGAAGAAAATCTACCTAAGAGCTAGGCATTATAGCTGCAATCTGCTTCTCAATCAGGAGATAGAAAAGCAAAAGTATTTATACTCATGTCTTGACCTTGAAAGGCAATCTGTCAGGCCCATCACATGGAGCAAGTGCAGTTGGTAACATGCTTTGCCTAATTCCATCAACAATCAAAACTATTTGCTTTGTTTTCTATTCATGGAAGGATAAAGGTATGCCATTTTGTCCTCATAGGAAGATGAAACACTGCTGAGAAATGTATATGAGTATAGATTTGTGACTACATTTGTAATAACACTGTCACCTCGAGTTTGGCAATATCTCAGCTCCATTGTAGGGACAGGGTCTTTTTCTCCCCACAAATATATAGGGAACATTTGTCCTGTGTACAGACACACTATCTTTGCTTCCCCATTTATTACGTGAGTACATAAAAGGAATAAAACCAAAAACAACTCAGGACAAAATCAAAGCTCCCTATTCTAAGACATGAAAAGTCTAATGTGAGTGACTATATCACAAGATACTAATTCCTTTACCAGGAAACTCATATTTCATAGCCAAATGACAAAGTTCTGCAACATTAGAAGAAAATCATGAATCCATTTTTAAGATGGAGAAAATAGTAATTCACAATTACTCACCACTTAGACTCCTGTAGTGTTACACACAATAATGTATCTTAAACTATGACACCTATAGGATATTACATGTACATTTCATACAGCAATCACATGTACAGAATAATTGAGAGGAGACGTCTGAGAGGGGACCTCATCAATGTCTGTATCTGCAGGGAAGGTGTCAAGGGGATAGATCCAGACTCTTCTCATTGGTGCCAAGCAATAGGACAAGGGGCAACGGGCAGAAACTGTTGCACAGACAGTTCCACCTGAATATGAGGAAGAACTTCTTTACTGTTCATGTGCCCAAGCACTGGAGCAGATTACCCAGGGAGGTTGTGGAGTCTCCCTCACTGGAGATGTTCAAGAACCATCTGACTGCAATCTTGTCTTTTGGGCTCTGGGATGACCCTGCTTGAGCAAGGAGGTTGGATGAGATGACCCTCTGTGATCCCTTCCAGCCTTATCTGTTCTGTGATTCTTGCATGACATTTTGAAAGGACTGTTTTCTAGAACTCTCCTTGGCTCCCACTACTCAGACCACACAAAAAAAGTGACCAGAGAAAAGAACACCACTTAGCATGTGGAAAGATAATGAAACAAGTAGATGTTTTAATTTTTATGAAATAAAACAAAATTGCAAACTTGCAGTGAAGCCTCTATGCCTTAACCAAATGCACCATAGGTAGCAGTAATGCATTATATTACTCATTTTTTAGTCAATCTGCCACTAGCTTATCAGGATATGGTCATGAAGATCTTAGGGATGAGATTGTCAGACTGTAAACAGTATGGTCCACAATTCCAGTGACACATCACTTGTTTATTGCTTACAACAACGGTATTACCAACTCCTTTCACAGAAGGAAAAGAACATATACCAATTGTATTTCAGAAAATAGTCTCAACCTGACAGATTTAACTGCATTTTTTATTTTATGTACTCTGGCATAAATAAATGGTTCAAAATACACTGTAATAAAAGTCTGGTAGCTTTGCAGATCTTTAAAAAAAAAAAAAAGTTTGACTTTAAATAGAGAGAAACATGCCATTCTCACATACTGCCACCTTTTCTATGATTCAAAAGTAAGCAAAGTCTACAGACAAGTCTATTAGTTTTACTCAGCATAAACATGAGCTACACAGTGGCATCTCTTTCTTTATAATAGTTCTAGGTGTTACGTCATAAAAGTCATTTTTACAGTGAACTAGTCAGGAAAAAAGTGGTGCTTTTACTTAGAGTTTTTTTCCCACCATGTATAAATATACTCAAATGTAATTAAGGCATATTCCACTGTCAAAAAAAAAAAAAATCAAAATTTATTTAGGCTTCACATACAGTACCCTTTTCAAAATAATTTTCATGTTACCTCTGAAAGTTTGGTTTTGAGATCTTTTGTCGCTCCTACCTTGTGGCTGAGCTGTATTAAAGCTTTGGTGCAGCATCCTTTCAACTTCTCTGAAACTGGATTTAAGAGTGGCAAAGTTATCTCACCAGTGAGCTTCTTCAGCTGTAGGCACATTATAATTGTCCACTGAAGGCTGCCTGTGCTGATGAGCAATTACCTTTTGGTTTTCCCGTTGTGTATTTAAACCAACAGAAAGACAGAGTTAAGAACAAGCAATGTTCTAAACATGCTACAAAGTTTTAACCTTTCTGTCATCATATATCATTCCTTACTACTAGACACACATTTACTTCTATGGAGATATCTTACTGTTTCATTAACTTATACTTTATATACATGAGGGAAATCTATCTGTAGTGAGCTTTTTAATAAACCTTTATAAGCATTTCTTGATATATTAGAAAAGTCTAAGTTACTCAGACTTGTTATCTCACCATTTTATAGTATTCTACTAGTAATCTAGTAAAATTTTATAGTATTCTGTAGTAATCTACTTATAGAATGTCAAAAAAGTGTTATTAAAATATATTTGTCTATCCTCATGGTTTCATTTTCCATGACTGAAAGGCAGACTTTCTAGACTATGTTTTCTCAGCAGGAAACAATTGTGGGTTTTCTTTGAGAATATTTTCATTTTAGGATTTGCAGTTTCTGTGTTTTCGTATTTGCTTTTTCGAATCCCCTTACTGCTGTGTGAAAAAAGAAACTGTTCTATGTGACAATCTCCAGTCTGCAAAGGTCACTTATTATGAAGCTTACTGTATACGCCTAATTTTATATTGCATAATAAATCTCCAGCTACCCCTATATGTGACAACTCTGAAGATTCAATCAGAGGTTGGATGCATCAATGTTTAATGTATCTCTTAATAAAAAATTAGCACAGGCCTTCAATGAAAATAAGTGTTCTCGGTTTATGTGGTCTCTTCACAGGACTACTAAAACAATTTTTGTTACAGTGTTTATATTCATATATAATAACAAGATTAACTATTAGCAACATAGGCACTGAAACAAGGAAAATGTCCTGAGTCAAACATTGGCAAGCTACAAAGTACAACAAAATTCACTACAAAAAAGAAAGAAATATCTATCTGCATAAAAAAATCACTTACTCTAATATAGTTCAGAAAAAAAGTCATATTTCATTTATCTTATTGTAAAAAATATATGATCAGCATGTTTTAGATGACAGTGACCAAAAAAGGACAATTATATACCTAAAATGTTGTATTTGACAAATTACAAAACCTTTACTGAATATACTGTTGTGTTTTATTTTTGTGTAATCGATTCTGCTGTAAGAGTCTCCCATTTAATAGTCAACATTCTAGTTTCAAAATAAATTGAATCAAGGTGGTGGAAAAGTTATTTTGGACTTCCTAAAATCTTGATTTTTCTGTAGATCAGTACACTATTCAACATATTTTTCTCAAGACTATGTTTAAAGTCAAACATTTTTAAAGTACTCAATTTTGATTGAAAATATTTTTCCTTTCATTTAGATGTAAACATCCTAACTGAATCTACTGTTCAGAGTGTTCACAAATGAACTTTCTTCTTTCGTACTTAAATACCAGATAATATTTTGATGAAAAGCAATGACTTACATTCAGCTATTTAACACAGTAAAATTTCTCATGGTCTCACTTGTGCTGCAGTGAATTTACTGCAAATTCCACCAGTCTGACAGATTTAATCTGTCCATCTGTTGAAAAACAGGTCATATTTGCAGTACCAAATATTTCAAGAATTGCCAAGGATATTAAAAGTGACAAATAATGCAAAGAGCACAAAGTGCATTCTGGTTGTAAAATAAAATTTCAGAGATGAATACCCCACCCAGTCCTCACACTTGGTATGTAAATGTCTTCAGACAGTGTTGATTAAATTCACTAAATTAAAAAAATCCATAAGCTATTCTAAAGTCTGACTTTGTCATATCAAGCCACTATAATTTCTTGATCTTTTTTGAACTGCAGTAATTATGGGGATGTTAATTTCAGGAAAGGCCCTATGTCTGTGTAGGAACTCTAACAATCTTTCTGGGGCAGAATATGCACTGCAGCTTGGTTATAGGTACAACTGTATTTGTCTCAGGAGTCTATTCTTGGAAGATGCTGACATCCTGAACAACCCAGCATAGCATCTAAACTCTGCTTAGCTACTAGCATCAAAAAAAATTGATGTGCAATCTTAAGCATTAAGCCGTATTTTTCATAATCAAGCTGTGTGTATCTAACACACACTTGAGAGACTAGTTTCTGCATCCAAGTTTAAGAAATGCTGATGCTTTTCAAATTAAAATCTTCTGAAAACAAGTTCTACCAAACATTACATTATAGCTATCATCTTCAAACACACTTCTGAAAATCTTCAAACAGTATTCTATTTTGTGGATTAAAAGGTACATTTCTCAACTCTATTCACATTGTTCAACTTAAATAAGAATGTAGTTCTTCAATATAATTTTCCCATGAAGAGAGCTTATTCTCAAGGGAGTTGTCTAACAAAGTCTGATTTTACAGTTTTATTGTTTTATTTCTAATCATTTAGGATGCTAAAAAACACAACTGAGCAAAAAGGAGTTTGTGAACACTGTGACCTCTTCTAAAAAGGAATGAAGAGTCTAATAAATGGCTCGTCAGTTAGCAACATTTTGCAACAGGCTTTTATGGAAAGCTTATAATTACTTGTTCTAAATAGACATTCAAAAACTGTAAAATCTCAAACACAAATATTGACTTCTGAAGTCAGTAGAAGTTCAAAGAAAGTGGCAGTATGTCTTGCTAAAAAGTTCAAAGGCATACGTAGTTTTAAACTTAGCTGAAGCATAAATATTGGTTTACCTAAATTTACAATGTGAAAGAAAAGAAATAATAATTAAAAATATCAGAACACTTAAATAAAGCAAGTTGTTTATTGATGTCTGCATGTTGTCCCTGTTACTTGAACTCAAGGTCTCCAAATGCAGTAAGAGCAACTAAAAGAGAACAGCTACATTTGGTCAAATGGTTCTATGATTCTAATACAACTCATTAAATACCAGCAAAATACTTTGTCTTCTCCAGATATGGTATTACCTTTCTGGTTAAAAATAAAAACAAAAAACCTAAAACCCAACAACAAACAAACAAACCCCCAAGCCAAATCAAACCAAAAGCCACAAAAACACTCAAAACCAAAACAAACCCCCACCCAATAGTCATATGAATTGCTGCTTTCATAAGCAGACAAAGGAATAAGGCCTAACTTAATAAAAAGTTCTATCATTCATTACTTACTTTATCTCTTTGACTCCACTGAGTTGGAAAGACTACAGAAAGGTTCAGTCTGTCATGACCCCATGTTTTCTTTTCTCTCTATGTTACACACTTGCTCCTACCAAGTACCAAGATTATCTTTAAAGTTCCTTCCAATCCCAACTATTCTATGTTTCTATGATATTGGTGGATGTTACATCGAGGCAATAAGCTTAATGTTCTCTGGTGGTATCAGGAGCAGCCAGTTCAGTGTGCTCCATTAGCTTGCAAAGGCTTCTTTCTCTACCTTTATCATTGCCCTTCTAAGCTTCACCAAGTCCCCGTGTTTAATTTGATTAGCTTTCAGTCCTACAATCTAGCCCCTCCCTTTCAAAAGAAGTGGTATTCTGAGTTTCCACTATGTAGCTGCAGGTTTTCATGAAAAAAAAATTTAATCGTTGAGATTTGTATTTCAGTTTTAAATTTGAATCTAATAGAGGGCAGATTGGAAGTGTGGTTAATATGGCTAAATTTTGTAGAATAAAATATTAGTAATTTTCCTTTTCTGCTTCTTCTTTTAGTACTTTACTTTCTTCCTTATCTCTCATTAATTAACTCATTTCTCCCACTACCAGTAAATCTAAGGACACTTATTTTCTATCTAGGCAAGAAATTCCTTTCACCCCATATTATTTATGTCTACTACCATCAGCCTTTGTCCTGTTGTTTGTATTTTCCATGTCTTCTCTCATTCCCAGCAGTACATACACGCTACAAACTTGATTGACCTTTGTCTCATTGAACACAAATCTCGAATTGCTGTCTGAATTCTTTTATGCAGCCCTACCCAAGTTTTTGTCAAAATTGAAAACACACTGAAACTAGTCAGTGTCTACTTGTCTTTTTAGGAGCAGTATTTGATCCCATCATTCTTAATTTGTTGCTGTTCCTGCAGAGCTAGGAAAAGGGTTCTGTTTTTCTTCTTCCATTTTTCCCTAGTGAAAATAGATCACGGCTTGTAACTACATAGTGCTGGTGATACAAAAAGTGAACCACCCTTATCAAGCCCTTTATTCTCAAATTGCTAAATGCCTAAAATACTTCTGTAGAAATATATTTCAAAACACATTATTCAGGAAAATGAATTCTAAACCAAAGAGGAATGTTTTACACGCTAAAAAGATTTTGGGTTTTTTGTGGTGATCTTGCTATTCTGAGTGACCAATATAATTAGATCTTGACAACAGTAAATTTCATCAGGAGGGGTGAAAAAGAATGGTCTGCAAAGATTTAAGAATCTTAAGATCTTGGTCTCTGGCATGATTCTGCATCTGTGCAATAGGTTTCCCTTGGACAAACAGATAAGCTGCCACAGATGTTCACCTACTTTAGCTATCTGTTTGGTTTTTTATAAACTCTACAGAAAAAAATTATAAACTTCTCAATCACATTTAAAACAAATATTGTGTTAAAAATACAGTCAAGCAGTATTCTGAAAACTTTTAAAATATCTCATCTTTATTCCATTTTGTAAAATTTTTGAACAGTGGGATCCAATGTGATCCAAACTCAAGTCATATGCAGGTTGCTTTACATTTAATATGAAGAAACAAGCATGACAAACAGTTAGTAAGATTTATTTTTTTAAAAGATTTGGCTGGTTAAAATAATGTGAAAAGATTGTTGTTTTGTGCTCATGCACCATGTTGTCTGACAATAAACATTAAAAATTTTTGTTACAGTTATTGTTTTCACAGTTACTCCAATTTTCTTTTGAAAATTATATCCAAGTAACTCCAAACAAAAAGATAATGCAATTTCTATAATACTGGCTTATCTTAGTGAAAATATAAAAAAATTAAAGAATTAAAATAAATACATGCTGTCATTCATTACTCAATTTAATTCATTTAGTTTGTCTAGCACTACCTAGAACCATGAAAAAGCCTAGTTCAGGAGGGACTCTGACAAATCATCTGATCAATTTTCAGTCAAAAACAGATCCCTAGATTTTGCTATTGAGGGTCTCATTAAGCCTTATCTTTAATGTTTTTAATGAGAAGTATTCCATTATTTTTCTGGGCAACCTATTGTGAGTCTTAATTGTTCCAAAGGTGAAGAATCTTTTTCTTGTATCAGTTGGCAATTCCCTGAAAGTCATCTGTGCTCTTTGGTTCTTTTTCTGTCACCATTCATCCTTAGGAGGAGAGAACCTCCATCTTTTCTATACTTAACACTTGAGACATTGGAAAACTGATTACATTCACAGAATCACAGAGTCATTGAATCAGGTTGGAAAAGACCCCTGAGATCATCGAGTCCAATCTATGACCGAACCACCATGTCAACTAGACCATGGCACTAACTGCCACATCCAGGCTTTCCTTAAACACTTCCAGAGAAGGTGATTCCAACACCTCCCTGGACAGTCCATTCCAACACCTAATTATCCTTTCTGTGATGAAATTCCTTATAATGTCCAGCCTAAACTTCCCCTGGAGCAGTTTGAGACTATATCCTCTCATCCTGCCACTAGTTATCCGAGAGAAGAGGCCAACGCCCAAGGTTGCACCAAGCCTTCTCTTCTGCAGGCTGAAAATAACCCTGGATATTTCAAACTTTCCTTATATACCAAGTTCTCCAACATCATAATTATCCTAGCAGCCCCGCCTTTGAGTCCTTTCCAATTTTAAAATTTTTCTCTGGAACTGAAGGGAAACAACACTGAATAGAATTTTACAGGTGTCATCTAACAAACAGAAAATTCAATGAAATAATAAAATGTGTCGATCTTGGCCAAAATCCTGCTCATGCAGTCCAGGACATATTTTCTTTTTTTGCTGCAAGGGCACACTACTGGGTCACATTACGTTTCCTCTTCACTGGGATTGCCACGTGATTCTTCCTGGTCCAAGCTAAAAGATGCTGAAGACTCTCTCTCTCCTGGTATATCTACCCTGCCAGTTTAGTGTCATCTGCAAAACTAATGAGGGTGAATTCAATACATTTGATATATTCAATACCTTTTTCAATGTATTTTTTAAATTTTATTAATTTTTTTGCACTTACTAAGTGCAAATGTAAGAAGGTCAATTTTGAGTTAAAGAAGTACCAATAAATGCCTTAAATAAATAAATAGATATGAGCATATATAAAAAAATACTATTCTGAGCTCCCCCTTTTGTCCCCTCTATATACTAAAATTGTATTCCTCTCCAAGATATTCACATTTTCAGTACGATCTGAGAAAGGCGATTAATATGATCTCAGCATACACTTCCTCAAACTACTTCCAGTTACTTAAGAAGGATTACAGTCTCTCGTGATGAAAGTCACTTTCAAGGTTCTTCTGTTGCATTTCTACAATTTCTTTTCCAAAAGGACTTACATGCTATGATGACTTCTGAAAACAGCTCGCAACTCTTGTTGACTTCTCTCCCAAGACTTCCTTCCCATCCATTACATGTAAAGCCCTGTTGTTCCCTTAGGTTGTGATTGCTTAGTTTTATCTTTGAGTTCCCTCTATCACTTGCATTGCTATGATGTTGTTATGCTTCTCTTTTCTGCCAAATTGACTACTGCCAATTCAGGATTCTGAGAAGGGGAGTGTCAGTATACTGCATGAGAACTGATTTTAGAAAATAATTTCAACAAAAGAGAATTCAGACAGACCAGAATGGTGTAGCATGGAATGCATGGTATGCCATGACATGGCATGATAAGGATAGTCTGTCACTCAACACGCATTGTGCTAAAATATCTTTAAAATAAACTTTATTTTATTATACCTTTTCTTATTTTATCTTGAAAACTTCTTATTTCTGCCCTGCCCTACCCCCTTCAATTTTTGGTAGTCCTTAACACCAATCTGATTTTTTTTGTGATTGATAACAATTACAGAATAGTAGTGCAAGACAACTTTTTAGCAGGTTTTTTATTCATGGAAAAATACAGTTTGAATATATGTACACTGATTCATAAACTGAATTGAAATATAGCGATTGGTTTCAGCAACAACTCTGAGAAGGTTCTGAAATCTGATAACTATTTATTTTCTTATAATTTTTCAGTTCAGAGGGAGGGAGAATACTTTTTCTTTTTTTCATTTGATATTGGTAAAAGTACTTGCCTGTGAAGCAAGACTCATGGATGTAAACCTTCACATGTTTCAGAGGGGGAAATAGAACACTAGTGTGGTGGTAGATAGGAAATGAATGTATCTTTCTTTTCCTCTGTCCCATATTATAACAATTAATTTCAGAAGCTGTCTGTGCAGTGTATAAGCCCTAATCATTCCGTCCTAGTTGCTGCCCACTCTTATCTTCCACCTATCTGATGTCTGTACAGCCATTCTCAATTAAGGTATGTTAGGTGTGACCCAAGTAAATTGATGAATACTAGTCAAAATCCTGGAAATAGTTCTGTCTGGGAAAGACTCAAAATTCATCTACTTACATGCACAGACCTTGGGCCTTTTTGCAGTATATTAGTTTTGTTGTAGTTATACTTGTTATGGGTTTAAGGTTGGAGAATTTTCTCTTTTCCTCACCCACCTGGACTGGGAGTGAAGCCTGGAGCGGAGGGGAGGGGGGAGCTTCTGGGGGAGGGAGGAAGGAGGGAAATGTTTTTTTACTTTTGGTTTTGGATCGGTTCCACACACACATGCGGTTTGGTCGGCGCTGTGTTCGAAGTCAAGGTCTGCAGTCCCTGGAGGTGCCCCGCTGTATCGGAGCGGCTCTCTGCAATTTTTTTTTTCCTGTGGATCCGGAGGCATCGAGACAAGCCAGTCGGTCCTCTCCTTCTTGCTGCCTTGTTACCATTGAGATGCCCCGTCCTGGGAGCCGAGCCCCGTCCCTGGCCTGCTGTTGCAGTCGGGCATTTTCCCTCCCCCTCCCGGTGCCCGGACGCCAGCAGCTGCCCCTGGCCCATCACTGCTGACCACCTGTGCCCTACTGCCAGAGCGGGCACGGCCCCCCGCACGCACCAGCCCAGTCCGTCGGAGCCGTTGCCGACCAGGCGGGGCCCCGTCTGCCTCCACTCCTTGCCAGCCGTTCCACCTGCCACCACCCGGCACTCCTGCTCCTTCATCCACCTGTGCTCGAGAGAGCAGCGTGGTTACACCACAGCGCAGCAGTGCCACTCACTGTCCGTGGACTAGCATTACAGAACATTCAAGCCAGGTTTTTATTTTCGTGTTCCTTTGTTCTGTTGTTTCATTGTTTCCCAGTTTGTGTGTGTGTGTGTGTATATATAG
>JAWWEU010000081.1:122914642-122926094 GCA_035583155.1 Acropternis orthonyx | reverse complement strand
TGAGTCTTGGTGTGATTAATTGGGTGGAGTCCTCTGTTCTATTGGCCCCCAGATATCTTAGTTTTCTCTTTCAAACTAAGACAATACTGCATGGCATTTTTTTGTAGGATGATATTTTGTCAGTAAATTATACAATCTGACAAACTATATAAACATTTTGTATCTGATTCTTCTGAATACTTATAAAAAGGAATCAAAAAAGATGTAATGTGGCCTTTGCGCCTGTATGTACAGCTTTTATGTAGCAACATATAAAATATCAATACTGACCTTAAAAGTTGATATATCTGTAAGTAAATTATCCTGATCTGTACAGCAACATACCATTACATTGGAAAACATACATTATGGGAATCTTATATCTAAATAATTGAAATAATTATTTTTCTCTCCCATAATTTTTCACTGTTATGAAAAGTTGTGGAGAGGAAACCTGTATGATGATGAAATTATGACTAAATTATCAGAGTATAATATTTAGTTCAGTTATAATTATGAAAAATTAAATGACATGAACATCTCTAGGCAGATATTGTCCACTCAACAACAGAAAACACGATGATTTGCAGCAAGAAAAATCTGCCAAAATGCTAAGTGTAGTAGTGACTTTTTGAAGGCTGCCAGTATTACTGAGACTGGCAGAGTGGCAGGTTGGAACTGCATATTCAGTTCCATCAATTACTGTTCCAGGATAGGGCATTTCAAAGGATGCATTTATTGGAGCTGTTCATTGGTTCTGCTCTTCTAAGATGTCAAGATTTATTTCCAGGTAACTTTCACTACAACAGGGCTTAGTACTGCTCAGAATAATGCACTGTGAGCATACTTGTGAAGAGGTTGCACTTGAGAGAGAAGGATACTTTTCAGTTATTATAGATTTTCATTTGTGTTGTCTATTTATAAATTTACTACATATATTTCTCTCCACTTTTCAAAAGCTATGTCTTAGACACTTCTGAATCAGTAAGAAAAAAAAAAAAAAAAGCTGTGTGCAATTCATTAACTTTTACTGTTCTGTATAGTTTGAAAGATTAAGCAGAACCACTGGGTACTCCTAACTCAATGTGCTTGCAGTGCAAACTCACTGGGTGTGAATATATGGTTGGACAAGCATTCAAAGGATGCTACTCATGTAAAATCATAAGATAGCATTCAACCATTGGTCAGTAGGAAAACCCCATCAGTGAAATGCAAACTGAGAATTCCAATGACGGTGTGAAATTTTGCTAAGCTCTTCACAAAATAGATGTATTTCAGTTTTTCTCATTTGATTTCCTGTTGGAGAGCTCTAGGAGAACATTTGCAGCATACCTGAAGGCAAACCTTCCAGGCAAACTGTTCACTTATCTGGGAAGAAATCATACAGATCCATTAGGACTAAGGTCCAACTAACCTGCATTACCTCATTTAAGATAAATGCTTGAAAAATACATTAAATAAAAAACAATACTGTAAAGAAAACAGGCATAGAGATATAGCAAGTTTGTTGGGTAGAAATTCATAAACTGATGCCTTAGGCATCTAGGAGATGAAGCAACTGTTCCAAAGGGAGATTAGGGAAAAGATCATAAAGCCTTGGGTGTGTTATTAGTAATTCCGTTGTAGTCAAACTCTGGGCTGAAGAGTATCTACCTAAAGCTACAGAGAAAGGTTTTCAGAGAGAAATGCAGTGACAAAAGGGTAATATACATGGCAACACATCTGTCTGTGGAAAGAAAGTAAGATATAAGGACAAACAACTGAAGAAAAGAGTATTAAAGGGCACAAAAAATTTGCTTTGACATATTTTTGCTTTCTCATATTTCCTTATCTCTTACCTAACTGACAGAAACATTCCGGAACAGACAACAGATGTAACAAGCTGTAACCCTCAAAGCTGAGTTTCTTTAATGTGCCTCTTTGAGAAACCTGCAGTCCAAGAACTACAACCTAGGCAGCAGGGTGATACAGCACTGAGAGCTTTGTTGAATGAGGAAATAATATGTTTGTCATTCAGTATGAATGCCAATACCTACCAGTGCCTGTGATGCTTAAAAATCCTTGAAGGACAACTACAGAATTCTGATGATTTTACCTTATATGTCAAAACTATGCTAGAAAAGTGCAGCAGTCCTCCATTTATGACAAGCATGTAAATATCTAGGCAAAAATAATTGTGTATCATTCTCTGAAAAGTATATGCTACATGTTGTCCTATACAGATCAAAACTTCCTAATCATTTAAGATGACCTGTGGCCAGACCTATTCTCACTTTATGAAAAGAGTACCACAAGTTCCATTTCATCTTCTCTCAGCCTAAATTATGGCAGTTATTAGAGGAAGTACTATTTTTTTTTTGGTTTTTTTGTTTTTGTTTTTGGGTTTTTTTGGGTTTTTTTTTTTTGTTTTTTTGTGCAAAGGCAGTGATGAGAAGTCAATCAGGATTAAGAGTGACTGCATCCATGCCAGTAAATTAAATGTGCTGGAAACTAGTCTTTGTCACTGAGGTCAATGATCATGGATCAGTCAGCATCCATGGTTTTAAACATGTGGACTGACTATTGGAAATGAGCCTACACCTATACAAAATTCTGAACCATTCTGAGTACTGTTTGGGGGAGCACAGGTAGCATGAGAATCCCTACAAGCAGCACACTCTACTACTGTTTTGTTTATAAATAAAGGTGCAGCCTCTTATACTGGACCAATTTAAAAAAAAAAAATCACCAAAGAAGGCATGATTCCTGACCTAATTAATCTGTAATGCAATCATAAGTTAGTCGTAAGTGAACATGATAAATAGGAAGAAGAGAGAACTGAACACTGTAATTAAAATATAACAACATGAATATGCAAGCTTTAAAGCTTGATTGTTACACACTGTACAAAGGTCTGGATTTTTGTCAGGGAGACAAGAAGGAGAGGAAAGAGTAATTCATCAGCTTTCTTCCACTGATGCAAAATTTAGCAGTCATTGGCTGGTCAATTTATTTAAAAATCACCGTAAGTTGGACTAAGAGGAACAAGTATAAGAAAAATATGAATTCAAGAAGAATACAGTGTGCTTCATGATTGTAATGGAAAAGAATAAAAAGACAGCCAATGAAGGAGCAAAGAAGTTTCACTCTGACATCACTGAAAAAAAACGAATGAGGAATTTGAAATATGTGACATAGAATGTGACATAGCAAATGACAAGTGTCAGAAATGAGAAAAACCAATGGAGGTTAATAAAAAAATTCATTTCATAAGACATAAGATGAGAAGAATAAAAAGTGTCATGGTCAAAATAATGGAAAAAGTAAATGGTCTTATTTCTTTAGTTGGAAATGTGTGCTCTGTGAGACTGTGGTAGCTAATGAGAAAACAAAAGAGTAATTGCAGAGATTTCTCAGGCAACTGGGAAAAGAAGTTAAGAAAGTAAACTGTATAACTTAAGGTTGTGAGTGAATGGCTAAGAATTCGTGATGCCACAGAAAACAATCAAGGTGGGTGAGAGGAATAACCTACTTGAAATCAATGAAAACAGAAAAGAGAGAGAAAAATTGCACAGCAGAAAAATGTAATTTCTAACCATCCTATGTATGAAGAATCCACAGAGTAAGACCTGCTAATGAAAGAGATCTAAATGGTAGATATGAGGCTTAAAAAATTATTCAGATAATTAGAAATGGCAATGACAACTAGGATAGAGAAAAAAAGGCAAAGGCCTGGGCAAAAGTTGACAGGGGGAGGATAAAGACAGAGAGAGGAGAGAGATGGGCTAAGAGGGGAAGATCTTAAGTACAAAAAGCTAATATAAATTAACTAGTGGAGAATGGAGATAAAACACTGAGAGACAAACAGATGTTAGGCGAGTGGTGGAACTCATAAGCCATTTACCAATAAATGAACCAGTAAACAAGTCAACGTAACAGTTATGGAAATTTTCATACAGGAAAGTGTGGCAATAGACCCTCAATATTTGGAATGGAAAAAGTATTGTCAGAAAATGACTTGTGAAGAAGATGAAAAAGCTAACCCAAATGCCTTAAAAACAGGGGCTTTTACTATTGTATAATGTATGCTACAAAATGGATTCCTTGTTCTTTTTCTGCAAAGTCACTGTTCTTCTTCCCAAAATCCCCTTAAAGACCCTTATCTGCTTGCTTAGGAATGCAGCCTCTGTCCTTGTAAAAACTCTATGTAGCCTTCTTATTGGTTCCTAATTACCCCTTTCCATTGGCTGTTAACCCTTCATTTCTATTGATGGTATTCCAAATCCTTTTTGGCCTTTTATTGGAGGAATTTGGATCCCTCCAGAGTCTATATATACCTATCTATGCGTAATAAAGCTCTCTCTCTTGCCCCTCCCTTGTGTTCTCTGCGTGACTCTTTGTGGGGTCCCGTGGGGCCTCGTGGTCGGGGGGAGTGAGGGAGCGTTCCCACCAGCCCTTAGAGGAAAGTACCGAGTTGCACATATTAGTACGTGTCAATAAGGACGACAAAACAGAAACATGGCTTGGTTGGTCAATGATGGTCAAAGCAGCTGGACAGCAACTGAGCACCAGGTGCTGGTGCTGCCACTGCAGTATAACTGCAGTGAAGTCAAGGACCTACGTCAATTTACCATGGTGCGTTTTGTGTTCCAGGTATGACCAGTGCATACCAAAGGCTTGTGGACCACATGTGAAGGAAGAGTAAGTGTTGCATATTTTAATAAGGTGATAGCTGAATTACAAAAGGCAGATTTAACCATAAAATTTTAGATGAATGCTATGGCATTCTCAAATCAAATAATAATTGCCTTTTAAAAAGTTGAAAATTAATCTTAAAGAACTCATAGTTGCAGGCTAAACTTTATGTACATACAAGGTTTAAATTTTTTACAAGCTTAAAGAGTTACACCAACAAAGACAACAACCTAGTCCCATGGATAAGACTATACAGATCTTTTCACTCAGTGTACCATTTGTTAAAAAAATGCAGATTTTACATTACCTTCAGTAACAGACATGTACCTTAATCAACTGGTTTCACCAGAGCAAGTACATTACCCTCAAAAATTTATACTTACAAATGAGTTAAAGAAAACTTTGTTCAGGCACTCCAACATGACTATTCAGGGTCTTTTTCATTAAGTACACATGATGGTTTATTTTTCTAGGTATATTGATAAACAACCTTATCTGTAGGATGTTTTATTATTTTCTTTATGTTTTAAATACATCTTCTTTAAAATAGAAACTTTACAGAAGAATCATCAGTCTGATGCAACAGTTCTACTCCTACTACATCGTAGTACTTAAACTTATTACTTTTCTCCACGATTTGTAGTAGTATTATGCATTAACAGCTATATTTTTTTCTACCTTTGGTTTCTAACTGTGTGATTTTTTGAAAGCATGTCTAGAGTGGAACTTGATTTGTAACTAAGTTCTAAATGATTCCATCATTCTGCATAATAAAAATTCCTACATTAGACAAATTCATATTTTACTTTGAAAAAAAATTGTAAATATATTACTGATTTAATACATTTAGTAAATCACTATTTGGTGTTGTATGGACCTTAACTAAAATCACAGTCAACGTACTTTTACTTGAAATAAAATATCTATCTCTCTTTATAATAAAATGGTCAGATTTTTGTGGAGATTTTCCTTGCATTTCTCTAAAATTTTCTTTTAAACAAATAATCTGATTATATTACTTCTAAAATTATGACTAAAATTTGGAAATTACTAATCTTTTGAAGATGATTAATCAATAGTTATAATAAGTCATAACACCAGTTTCAAAGACAAATATTTTATAGGTGTTAATCAACCATGAGTATAGATGAATAAACACTTTTCACTTGATCGTTTTTTAAATCATTCAAGTATACAAACTGAACACTTCCAAATAACTTCTTAATCTAAAAGCCTGCTACAAAACATAAAAGTAAACTCCTTTTCTAAGTAGTCTCAGTCAATAATAGAACTAATTGAAAACATATAAATTTAGTACAGTGCAGCATGTAGTCTCTATCTAGCTCTGCCTATACATCAATAGGTCATTCTCAGTTAATTAAGTGAAGGCATAATCAGTTTAATTTATGTAGTTCAGGGCAGTTAATGATATCTTAGTACAGTACCTGAACATTTGGCCTGTCCATATAACTAGCTGGATATATCCAGTTAATTCTGTAACTCTTCAACTTCAGCTCTCTATTTTTTTATCTTAGATTTCATTTTATACAGCTTAGTCTGGAGCCACTAAGTCTAATTTCTTGAGGATAGCAATGAAATAAAACCAGAACAAATTAACAGGTTAACAAAGCAATGTGATGGGATTGTAGTCTGTGATAGTATTTTACACAAAAAAAATACCATAAAAGAAGGTGACAGTTCCAAATTTAGTACTTGTATCATTTAAGTATGTAATATTTTTAAAGAGTATAATAACAGTACACAAAGGAATAATAATAGACAGAGATAGGACTGAAAAAGATATTATTTTCCCCATAAATTGTATAGTTTTAAAATGGCCATAAAAAGAAGAATTTTAAAGAATACACAACATACAGTGTGGTACCTCAATAAGATCATCCTTTTTCTGTTGCAGAGAAAGCATTTTCTCCTGCTGTCTCTGTAGCTCATCTTCTCCTTTCTGAAGCTGCAAGTTTACACACAAAGACAAACCACAATGTCAACCAATTGGACCTCACTTAAGGAACCAAAGAGATCGATTTGTAAAGCAAAGGATGAACAGGACCCCATTTCTGAAGTACGTTGCTCAAACTGCTCTTTCATTAAAAGATGCTCTCTCTTATTGATTTTGGCTTAAATAATGAGAAAGCTTATCCAAAAATCTTTAGCATTTGGGCTCAAGTTAAGGAAATCAATAGAGTCATTTCCCATTTGAACTGCATATGTGAGTTTTATGTACGAGAGACAAGACAAAGACCAAATCGGATAAATCGATAATATTGTCAATAGAACATGAGGCTGACAAATGGTATTTTTAAGCAATTAAAGAGAGCTGTAAACATACAGAAGCTAATCAATTACAGTGTTCTGCTATTAACAGTTTTTAATTTATACAAACATTGTTAGCAATCCCAGGGAATGAAGATAATACATGATTCTTGCTACTGTTTAGGGATTATGGTAATAAAGCTTTTCTTGTCTCAATATGTAAATCTTCAGATGGTCATTGGAAGAAAGGGAAATATTTAATTAACCATTGAATTCCTATAGTATTATGTCTACACATGTAACAAACATAATGGACACAGACTCTATTTTTTCACCCAATCCGGAGTACAAGGATAACTGAAGTATGCAAATATCCAGTTGCACAAAGCAGAGAATCACAGAACTGTTGATTACAAGGGATGTCTATAGGTCACCTAATTGAACATGTCACTCAAAGTAGAACCACAGTCAGTACTAGATTGAGTCAACTTTGGCTCTATCTAGAAATGTTTAAAAAAAACCCCATGGATGGAGATTTCATCCCTCAACTTCATAAAGTGTTCCTGTCCTGCATGACCCTCCTGGTCACTTTTTCTAATGTCGGTGATAAAGTTAAAACTTTTTAGCATTTTGCCTTTTGCCATTTAATATACCAAGTGCTAGTACTAAGGAGAGTTAGCACCATCATCCTTGTAGTGTACCTGCAAATTGCACTGACTGCTATTAAGGATCTCTTTAGCCTTTCTCTCACCAGGTTAAGCAATCTGTAATCAAAGATCATGTGCTTCAGGTCTCTAACCACGTTATACTCTCTTGTTAGCCCTCTTTTGGATTCCTTCTAGTTTTTCAACATCTTTCTTGAACTGTAAGGCAGACATAAACAAATTACTCCAGTCAGACTCCTCAGTGCGAAGTACAAAGGAACAATCATTTCCTTTGATATATTTCCACATTCCTTCCAATGTAGCCCAGTTTGCCTTATTTGTGATGGCAGCATTCCATTCATATTCAACTTGCAAGTAATTTCTGCTTTCACCAGAGCTGCTACTACATCAATTAGTTCCCAGGCTGTACTGATGCACTGGGTTGTTTTGCCTGAAGTGCAGGACTTTTGCACTTCTTCTAAACTTATTTAGTTTCTGTTGGTTCAGCCCGTGTTTCTCAGTGTTTTTCTGTCCAGTGTCACTTAACATGCCCTTCCCAATTTTGCCTTGTGCAAATTTGCTAAGGGTCCATGTCTATCTCATCATCCTGAAATATTTTCATCATTGAACTGAATAAGAAAGATAGCAGTATTGACTGGTTGCCACCTGGAAGATGAGCCATTAATTACTCTCTTTGGAGTGCAAATGCCTGCTCATTTTTCAATCCATCTACCAACCCATTCATCCAACACATTCATCTCGGTTTATAAATAAAAATACAATTGAAAAGGATGTTAAAAGTCTTGCTTAAGTTGAGTTATATTATATGGGCCCATGTAACAAATCCTTCCAATACAGAAGGCAATCAGATTAGTCAATTGAGATGCTCATTCTGACTGTTCAGGTGCAACAAGTGCATTTTCATAACTCCACATGAACAACCCTGTCTCATAACATAATTCTCAAAATGCAAGGGCATGTATTATGCTTGAAGATAACAGCCAAAAAATATTTTTATCAGTAATAAGAGAATTACTTAAGAAAAATAAATACTCTTGAAAGGACAACATATAAAAAAAAAAAAAAAAAAAAAGGTGGCACTTTGCTACTTGTAGACAGTCTTCTTTTCCTCTTCTCACACACGTAGGACTCTTCAATTGCTTATGCTCAGCATCCATATATATGTAAAGTAACAGAATTCCTACTCCTGTTCATCTAAAGAAATATACATCTAGAAACAACAAAGAGCTTTGAAAGAGAAAAGCAAACTTGTACTTTTTGACTTGGTATCTCAAAGATTATCCTTATCCTTTCTCTTTCTTCTGTTAATAATCTAAATGTACATTCACACTTCAAATAACTTCAAGAAAATGCTTTGTCAACAATCTAGCAGAGCAGTGTTGGGGCACTTAGAGCAATCAGCAAATGTAGAACCATATTTGCCATCCACAATCCAAAATAATACTGCATTCAGTGGTGGTATGACAGAAAATGAAGAGAAAATTTCCCAACAATGCCAATCTGACTTCTGTGGATTATGCCCTGATTCTATTAGGGGAATTCATTTCAGCAGTTTCATAGCAAAATAATTTAGGCCCTTATCCTTTTGAACATCCATTGAGTAGAAATGGCTAAATTGATAAAATTTGTAAAATTGTAAACTTGTACAGTGAACAGCACAGGAAATATCCTGATGTCTCTAGACCTTTGAATATCAATAATGTTCCTGACTTTGAACTTATGGAAGATAAATACTTATTTCAGAGGTCTCAGGCTTAGGAATGAAAACTGTAAGTTTAATTTAACTGTTACAGACAAAAAGAGATAAATTTTGGCTACATTAGAAGAGAGATTCTCTCTCTGAAAAACAAGGTCATCCTTCATATAGTTGAATTTGTTCACCTTTTTGCACCAGTAATGAAAAGAACAAAGCAATTTCTATAGGTTTGGGAAGAAACAAACAAGTAGCTAATATTTTAAAAGGAGAATCATTAAAATATATTGTTCTAATTTTAAGTCCCACCAGATCATAGGGTTCCTAAAGGTAAACAATTTAAAAATATTCCTCAAAAAATATCTGGACTGCAGGATGAAACAAAAAGCAGAGGCTATTAGTTTAGGCAGATGACTCAAAATTGTGGGAACCTAAAGGGAAAAGCAAAGACAGCAGAGCACACAAAGCTGTGAACAGATCTGCAAGAAATTTGTTTCTATTTTTGGTAGCATAGAAGACACTGTTCTCATCTATCCTGTGCAGATGCACCTTTTAATTGTAATTGTTGGCCAATAGCTCAATTGAGCAACTACATTTGGCAGAATGGAACTTTTCTACAGGCAAAGAACCTCTAATGACTATTGACTCTCCAGTCACTTCGACAAACTCTATGATCTGTAAAGACATATGACTTGACTCTGAACATTCAACTTCACACCTAGAGGCTTGGCCTTCCACGGAGGTGTAAGTGTGTAGAGTATTAAGCTGTTAATCTCCTTATTCACCACTTGTTTGGATAAGCATTGAGGGACACCTTTATAAATCAGTGTTTGTGGGTAATTATTGTTAATGTATTTTTGAAAACTAACTGTGAAAAAAAAAATACTAAAGTGAAAGACCTGAAATTGTAATGATCCCTGCTGAAAATGACTGAATATGTGAAAAAAAGATATTTTGGAGACCAAGAGCAATAAAACAGTTTTCAATATTTCATAGGTTTTTATTTTCTGTTTTCTTTATCCTTTCACTCTTCTCTTTACTGTTTTTATATTCTAAATGTTTTCTTCTATATAAGTTTTTAGTCTCGATGGATAGAATTTTGGTTAGTTTTAAAATCTTGACCATAAACTGGAAGATAGAAAGTTTTAGTTCTCTTATATTCAAAATAGTTTGCTAAATTAATTGTCCTCTGAAACCAAAATCTGGCTACTGAAGAAGACTCTTGTGAGGTGTATATGTTTAAATATTCCAAAGGTTAGAAACAGAAATCATCAGTGGCCTCCACCATGATTAGAAGTCAAGTATGTAATGCAGTTCTTTCTTATAAAAACCAGAAAGATTTCTACATGGCATCTGAACATACCTTCAATGGGTAATATAAAAATCGAGGCAGTTTTCTAGCCTTTACTTATGGAATGGAAATTTAACACTGACACCTACAGCTAGAACAGAAAAAACAATTGCAAATGAAAAAATTAAGTTGAGTTACTCCTGAATTTTCTTGCCCAAAGAGCAGAGCAGACCCTTTGTCATCCTGCAAATGAAAAGACCACAGTCTTACCTGAGGATGAAAATATTTTATTGATTTAATTTCAAGGTAGCTTATATAAATATATTTATATATACTTATATTTATATATATTTATATATATACATACATATATGACACATATTGATCTAGCTTAAGATAACTGTATTTCATGCCGGTCTCTGTAAGTTGGAAAAGTATCAAGCACTGAACTGATATCATGTGCAATCTACAAGGAAATAGCATAGGCTGGGGTATGTCAAGTTACTGAAGGCACATGACCATTTTCTATATGACAGTGAACAAAACAGGTAGCAAAACAAATGCAGAAAAGAAGCATAGAAAATACTATGTCCATTATATTCTGGGATTCCTCTAAAATCAAACAAACAAAAACCACTGAAATTACTTAACAACTTTCCAAATCTTTTCCCATTAGAACCTAAAAATGCAATGGATGATACTGATTTTTTTTTCTAACAGAATGTTGTTGTTTTGGTTTGACTCTTGGCAAAATGCCAACCACCTCCCAATGAGACAGAGTTTCAGTTAAGAGAAGTGATGAAAAAAAAAAAACCTTAAAACTGAAACTGGTATATATACATATATTTACAGAAATTTACAGCATATATATGTATAGATATA
>JAWWEU010000081.1:122885438-122900583 GCA_035583155.1 Acropternis orthonyx | reverse complement strand
GGTGTGCCCCGGCAAGCTGCTGCAAATGATCCATTGTTAGCAGTTCATGAGGGGGCCAGGTGGAACCCTTTTCTGTGAGGCATGCAGTCCTTTTCCTGGTTCCACGGTTGAAAAAGAGAGAGACAGAGGTGATGTCTCTGAGGTGCAGGGTTGGTAGATGAAAGAAAAATTCCAAGATTTTAAATCCATAACACCCAGTTATCCCTCTGTGTATTCGCCTGTTTCCACTTTGAGGATTAGGGGACAGCTAAAGGGAAGACACATATTTCAGTGAACTGCTCCATTTCTCTTGGACCGCTCTCCTATAATTAAAGCTTTACACATTATTTAATCTCCCTTCAAATAATTTTATCAAATCATTCTCTAATATTTTTCTGGAATTCCCTTCACCAACTGTTCTGAAATTATCCACTGTTTATTTGTACATGAATATGTTGGCACCACAGAAACAGAATATGCAGGATGTAACAGAGAAAATATTTGTGAAAAGGCTAAAATTTCAGAATCAGAGAGTATGCTGCACTGGAAGGGACTCACTAAGTTCAGTAAGTCCAACTCCTGGCCCTGCACAGGACCATCCCCAAGAATCACACCATGTGCCAGAGAGTACAAACACTTCTTGAACTCTTTCTGGCTTGATGCTGTGACCACTTCTCTGGGGATCCTCTTCCAGTGCCCAGCCACCCTCAGGGTAAAGAATTTTTTTCTAATATTCAACCTAAACTTCCCCAGGCTGAATGACCAAGTACTCTCAGCTGCTTCTCACACGGTTTCACCTCAAGGCCCTTCACCATCTTCATTACCCTCCTTTGGATGCTCTCTAATAGCTTAATATCTTTTCTATATTGCAGTGCCCAAAACTGCCCACAATATGCAAGGTGAGGCTTCCCTAGTGCAGAGCTGAGTGGGACAATCCCCTTCCTCAACCACTGGAGATGCTTTGCCTGATTCCCCCCAGGACACGGTTGGACCTCCTGGCTACCAGGGCACTGCTGACTCAGATTCAACTTGCTATCAACCACGACCCCCATGTCCCTTTCCCTGTCACTGCTTTCCAGCATCTGATTTCCCAGTCTGTACATACATCAGGGGTTGTCCCATCCCAAGTGCAGAATCCGGCACTTTCTCTTGTTGAACTTCATATGGTTGGTGATTGCCCACTCCTCTAATTTGTTGAGGTCTCTCTGCAGGGTGTCCTTGATTTTAAGGGACTCAATAGCTCCTCCCAGTTTTGTGTCATCTGCAAACTTGCTCAGTAGCCCTTCCAGTCCTGTATCCAAGTCATTTATGAAGATGTTGAAGAGCACAGGGCTGAGGATGGAGACCTGTGGAACCCCACTAGTGACAGGTCACCACTCTGATGTCACCCCATTTACTATTTAGCCTCTGTTCTGACCTGTGAGCCAATTGCTCACCCACCACATGATGTGTTTATTCAGGTCTGCTGGACATTTTGTGCAGAAGGATCCTGTGAGAAACTGTATCCAAAGTTTTACTGAGGTCCAAGAAGATTACATCAACGGCCTTCCCTTAAACAATTAGGTGGGTTACCTTGTCATAAAAGGAAATCAGGTTTGACTTCTCATGAAGCTGTGCCAGCTGTGACCAATGACTGCGTTGTCTTTCAGGTGTTTTTCATATCTCCTAGAATAAACTTTACCAGGCACTGAAGAGAGACTGACAGACCTGTAGTTTCCAGGGTCCTCCTTCTTGCCCTTCTTGAAAACTGGGACAACACTCACCAGCTTCCAGTCAGCTGGCACCTCTCTGGATTCCCAAGACTGCACAAAAATCATTGAGAGAGGTTTTGTGATGACATCTACCAGCTCTTTGAGGATTCTTGGATGAATCCTATCAGACCCCATAGATTTGTAGGGATTGAGTGGGAGCAACAGATCCCACACAGTTTCAGGATTGACTGGGAGTTGGTCTTTCTTGCAGCCATGATCCTGCAGCTCAGAGCACCGAGACTCCTTTGATCTGTCATCCATGTTGAAGACAAAGGCAAAGAAAACGTTAAACACCTCTGCCTTGGCTCTGGTCCTGTTTGTGAGATGACCATCCTCATCCTGGAACAGGCCTGTGATATTTCTATGCTGCCAATTGCCATTAATGTATTTGAAAAAAGCTTTTTATTGCCCCCCACGTTTCTGTCCAGCTTCAATTCCAGTTGAGCTTTGGCCATAGGAATTTTCTTCCTATAGTGACAAGCAGAATCTCTGTATTCTTCCCATGTCACCTGACCTTGCTTCCACTGGGCATACACTTTCCTTTTTTGCCTTTTTTCCATGAAAAGATCACTGCTCAGCCAAGCCAGCCTCCTGCCTTGCATGCTTGACTTCCAACATTTGGGAATTGCCTGGCAAGTTGAAGTCGCCCATAAGGACAAGGGTAGTTGACTTGGAAGTGTCCCTTAGTTCCTCACAGAATTACTCATTGGCATCATTGTCCTGGCCAAGAGGTCTGTAACAGACTCCCACAATGGCATCCACATTATTTGTTTACCCCTTGATTCTTACCTGGAGTCTCCAAACTGTGCCATAGCCCACTGTGAGCTCCATGCATTCTAACCCTTCTATTACATACAGTGTCACCCCTCCACCTCTTCTGCCCTGCCTATCCCTCTTGAAGAGCCTGTAAGCATCCAACAGGGCACTCCAGTCAAAATGCTATATGCACCAATATTGTGCCATATATGTTCAGAAAGAAGTTAGCAGACAATATTGGAGGAGGAAACAATATCATTAACACCACAAGGCACTTGAAAGCTATAAAAATTGACAGAGAAATTCTGGGTCTTAAATCACATTTATATACCTCTTCTATTCTTAAGATTCCTTCTCCTTGTGTATGTTATCAGAATTCAAAGTTTCTGGTATTTGTTCACTTGAGACTGCTTAACATTAGCTATGGTATGAGGTTGTATGTTAAAAAAAAAGAACCCTTCCATTTTCTTTAAAAAACACATTCAGTTCATTTGTATATTATCTCCCTTACTCTGCAGTCTCTGCTAGACATACCAATTTGTGAGGCACTTTTTAGATACAGATTCTGTCGCAAGGCTTAGAGTTTCCTGAAAAAAATTGAGAGATTCCTTGACTTTGAATTTATCCTACCTCAGAAAACATAAGTAGTGTTATAGTCAGTAGAGTCTCATTAGTCCCAGAAATCACAATAGCTGAGTTCTCAGTCAACTGAGTCTTCACTTTGAGAAAGATCTATTATGTGCTGTAAGTGCCAATGATACAGGCTGCTCTCCTTGTGAATTGAAGGGTTAAAGAATGCAACATTTGGACTGCAGGCTGTTGTATCTTCAAGAGGTGTCCTCCTGTAATTACTTGTTTTATAGAACACTTGATAATTGGAGAATTAGTTGGCACTGCAAGGAAAAAAGGTCTGAGGGGGAAAAAAGTTAGCACTATGAGATTGGATGGTATGGTAATGAGGCTGCACCCTGGAGTTCTCCTTTTAGAGGCACTGCTAGGTCCTATGGGAACCTTGCTCTGTAAGGGTTTATTGAGAATTGGCACCTCTTCTTCATAGCCAGAGCTATGAAAGACGATTGCAGAGAACAAATCATGTCTGCTAGTCCAGCCATTGTGTACACCTGATGCTTCTGGAAAAGAAGTTGAACAGGTGTGTTGTAATAGACTCAGAACTTAAAGGCCCTTCTGGTGTCATATCATATGAAGACCTCCTGCTGTTTGAGACCATAACTAACATAAAAGTATTTGCCTTCTCAATATGTTTTCTTTGCTGTAAAAGAGAGATTCCTGCAGTGCTCATAAGGATAGGAGAATGGTAAAGATAGCAGACATGTAAGGTATTTTACTTTCTCTAACAATTTTGTATGGGAGTGAAGAATATGTCATATGTCATTTCCCAATGTATTTTCTTTCTGCTCTTGAATGTAAGGCACACAGCTCTGAAAACGGGGAAATTGAAATTATTTTAGGATTATTTTATCTGTTTACAGAACTTGCCAACAATTCTAAGCAGAGAAAAGGAAAGGATAAATGCATCTCATTAACAACTTCTTGGAATTGGCAGAGGGAGATATATCATTACCTGTTTTCCATGATATATAATAACTTTCCAGTTTTTAAATGTCAAGATCAAAAGAAAAAAATACAACTGCAGGCTATTTGACTTTTATTTTTACTTCCTTCCTATTACTAATAAAAATAAATAATTCAGTTCTTTCAAAGAACAGCAATATAACTACAGCAGAAAGCTAAGACACAAGATCCCTGGAAAGATTCTGTCTTCAATTAATTACACTTCTATAAAAAGCACACTGTAAAAGCCTAAGGTGAAGTTAGCTATGTCATGTGTAAAATCATAATATAAAAATAGTTAGAAATTGTTGATTGTAGCAATTCTTAAAATACAATCTTCCAAAAAGGTTTCATCTTCATACATTGACTACAATACACCCAAATCCAAAGTGTTAAACAACACTAGCTAAAAGGAGGAAGAACTTTTCTTGATCTACTTAAAATGAAAATTAAGTGTCACAGGCTCTCAAGTGAAGTAGAACCACTGCATAGACTTATCAAAAGATCAATGTTGGTTCAGATTCTGATCCTTTGATCTAAACATATCTTGAGATTAATTTCAATTGCAAAGGCAAAAAGGTTTAACTACATATTAAGGTTAATTTCTTCATTTAATCATTTGCATATTTAATCTTGCTTGTTATTAACTGTGAGAACTGTTTATTCAATTTGCTTCTCATTCTGCTTGGCCTTGCAGAGAAAACTAACTATGCAAAAAAGACATAAAAGAAAAACAAAACCAACAAGGAGCATAAAATTTGCCAAATGACATGCTATCAAGTGCTTCTTCTATCTAAACAAAATCTTAATGCACTTTAATCTTCATTATCATGATTCTTCTCTACAAATATAGTAGTAGATGTAAGAAGCATGTATGAAGTACTTTGACCACTTCTAAGCATCAATGGAGTATTTAAATTCAGTCTGTCTCTTTGAATGACAACTTGCTTCTCTTTAGTACTCAGTTACTTCCTCTGAAATTAAACAATTATAAGCCAGGAGCTATATAAGCTATAAATTATTCATCCAAATGAACATTAATCAATTATAAAGAGATATAGGAATAAAAAGAAGGGGGAAAAAAGACAGCTATATCCTTTTAATATTAAATGTACTCTAGTCAAAATGTCTTTAAACAGATATAATTTGTGTAATGGCAATGCAAGAAATGCTATACTATGACTATTTATGATAAAATACATATATGTCAAACAGAGTAATGAATCCGAGACCAGTTACCAATAGTCAGACAGCAAGAAAAACATTACAATTTGGTTCTCTGTGTGAATAGAAAAGAGTAGTGAAATTCCCCTAAATTATTTGGTTTATCAATATTTAAGAATCTTATTTCTTGTATGTAAACATTAAAATACAGCCTAAACTTTTGCAAGTTTTTTCAAATATATTCAGTGTTCAAAAAAATACATCATATTTCTTTACACTTTTTAGAAAAAAGCAAGACAATGGGAAGAGTCAAATTTTGGCTTAGCTATGACATGCAAAGAGATATGTGAGAAGGACAGACCTATTCTTATTTCTTGATCTAAGTTAGATTTATTCCAGATGTGGACATTTGTAGCCAGAAGGAGACCAGAGCTTTCTTTTGCAAAACTTTTTCTTTGTGAATAATGCATGCAGTCATTTATAGGAGCTTCAGAAAATATGCATATCAGTTTGGGTTTTTTTCTGGAATTGAAGCACCAGAATGATACCACAATATAGCAGATGTAACAACAAGGTCAAAGCAGGCAGGAAGAAATACCTTCAGTGCAAGAATATCTACAACCTTATTATGGATCCAGATAAGCCTTATTCTTTAACTTTCTGTCTCATTCTCCATACTCTATTTGTGCTATTTATGTAAATTTTAAACTCCTACATATAAAACTGTCACCTACTTAATACTAGTACAAAGTAAAACCTTCAGTCTTACAGGACTCACAAAAAAGTTAAGTAAAGCATTACTTGCAGCTCTCCAACAGAAAAAGAATTTTTAATAGGATCAGATCTTATCCTGTGAATGTATAGCTGTGTTCCATGTTAAGAAATTTTCACTAAAATACAGGGATTCCAGTTCTCTGCATAGATTCCACTTTTAACCACAGTCTGGCATCAACCTCTGCCAAAGACAACTTTTTATTTTCTTAATTTTTCAAAATGTTGAGTCTGAAAGTATGTAAACTTAGCTTTTTCTTATTTTCGCCCTACACCAGATTACCCAATCCTATTCAACATAATGAACATTCCATTTATAATGAAAAAATGTCATTGTAAATTCATATTTATATTTATGTGGAATAGCTGCAGCAAAGCTACAATATGTAAAAGGTAAGCAGGCCAACTCCTGACAGTTTGTTTCATTAATCATTCTTATTCAGGTCTACATTATCCCATTTTACCTATGTTGTTTCATAGATTAATTTAACTGATCTTGACTCTTCGAACCAGAGACTGACAAAGCCCCTGGAAATTCTCAAGTGAAGACTAAACTCCATTCTGGGAGCATCTGGAAAAAAACTGTATATTTCCAGGAGTTGTTTCAGCTGATGTAGGGATTGCTATAGATATAGTAGGAGGGAAATGACATCTGTCTACAGTGAGCTCAGGAAATGATGTTCCCCAATACAAGAGGGGTATGGACATACTGGACTAAGTCCAGCAAAGAGTCACAGGGAGAAATAAGGGACTGAAACATCGTTCCTATGAGGAGAGATTGAGGGCACTGGCTACCTGGAAACTACCCAGTCCCTGACATCAGAAAGGAGATGGCTCAGTGGGTTCCAATCAATACATATAAATATCTGATGGAGGGGAATAAAGAGAATTAAGAAAATGGAGCTAGCCTCTTCTCAGTTGTGCCCATTGACAGGACAGCTCAAATACTTTGTAATCTGAAGGTATTAAAATTTCACAAATCCTGCAGATTAGCAACAGGATTTAAATTCACAGTTTACTATCATGTTCCTTGCAGTATGAACACTTACTTTGAATATTAAGAAAAATATATAGCTGGCATCAAAATAATAATAAATATTCTTGCAATTTATAATAAAATTCATAGTTGTCTAGTATGGGAAATATTATTCAAAATTAATAACCTTCCAACTAGAGCATAATAAAATTATTGATATTGAATAACAAAAATTTTGTTCAGATCAACTAAATATACAGAACAGAAGTAACCAAAATCAATATAACTCTGTTTCAGTACTCTTAAGCCAAACCAAATTTTTACTATTACAAAGTTTTTTGAGCTTTAGAATCACAAAATTGTAGAATATGCTGAATTAGAAGAGACCCATCAGGACACGCCAAGAATTACCCCATGATTGTTTCTACTTGTTTTTACTCTTCCGTGTTTAAAAAAAAAAAAAATCTAAAAGAATTCCAGATGACAATAAAAGATGGATATGTCATGCACTCACATCCATGAAACCATATCAACCTCACCCACAAAGTAAAGGATTTTTCCATACTGCAGTATTGTTGGTGTCTCAGCATGAAACAATTTAGCTGTACTTGTGCTTGAGGAAAAATGTGAAATAAACAATTATCAGTGATGGTATTTGTTGTGTCTCCCCCCCATCGTCATGCCCAACAGAACCTCTTAGCGGCAGTTTTATTTTTATACTCCCACTAATCAGAACAGAAAAAAATTCCTCAAAGCCAAGAGGTCTTGTTAATCAAAATAAGTATAAAGGCAACTTGTTCACTTTTTCCATAGTCCAAAAGCTTCCAAAGGAAATTAGCATCTAGAAATAAGCATAAAAATATCCAGAAACCAACACAACATTAAATACACTTTTTCGAAGGCAGTATGTAGGAGAAATAAAAAGCAAAAAAAAAGTGAAAGACTGGAAAGATAAGGATAAGTAAATGAAAACTATATGTAAACAATGTTTCCATGATTTGTATTTCTTCTCTCTGTTACTTTCCCACTAGAATTCCTTAGATATAAATGAACTGTATATGAATAGGAAAGTATATGTGCATACATGGCAAAGTAGGATAGAAGAAATTTCCAGTGGAATCTGTGTGGAAACCAGGATTCAGATAGTGATATCTACTAACTCTAAATACTGGCTACCCAAATTTCTCAGTTCTCCTGATATAAGATTCCATGGAACATACTCTTTTTTCCACCTTTCAGACAGACTTAGAACAGTCTGTATAAATTGCCCAAAAATATAAAGTTTTTAAGACGCCACATAATTTCTGTAGCTGTGAAGTGATAACACATATGCACACACAAATATATTTAAAGAATATGTGTATATAGTTTCTATCAAGAAAGTGACGTGACTTACATTCTGACATGCATTTTCTTTACAAGGGAAAACAGTATATGATAGAAGTCTGATTAAAGGAAAAAAGACATTAACCATTAACTTCTACACTGTGAAAAGCAAAAGAACCTACCAAAAAGAATTAAAAAAAATTGGTCCAACAAGCGCCTGTTTAGAAAAGATGGAGCACATGGATTGCCTATTAAATAAAAACTGCAATATTGACAGTAAGAGAATGAGAAAAAGAAGTAATAGTAATGTAATAGTGTTGACTAGAAACATTAGCTTTGTAGGTAAAGTCGTGACAAAAAAATTCTATGTTTATGAGATTTGGATACAGGAAATGTATAACGAAGAGCTCAGGAAGAGAGCTACCTGTATAACAGAGAACTATTTGCAGGAAGGAATAGGGAGGAGTCAAATACATCAAGAGTACAAATCAAGAATAACCTAACAGTAAAAGAGTCTTCTTTGGTAAGTCCTGAAAGAGGAACGTTAACCTTAATCTGAATTGCATTTTGTTAATTTAACTTGTCAATCTTGTAAAGTCTTGGCAGATTTTGTGCTTTATGTTACACCAGTAGGTCAGGAAGGCACCACATTAAATATACATGGAGACTACAGATAGAAAAGAACTGAAGCTCAGCTGCTACAGTCCAAAATAAGAGAAGAAAAGGAATTCAATGGACAAGACCTCATAATGACATTGACTAACATGCCATTTGGCTCAGGGTGAGTTGATTTTTTACTGCTTTTCTTCCATGAGTATTTCTTTAAAGGGCAGAAAAGTCTGGAATAGTGGATTTTCACTTACAACAATAATTAAATTAAACCTAATCAAACCATTTTATTATTTTCTGCTGAAGGCCAATATATTTAGCATCTTCTTCCATGCATAATAAATTACATTAGCTCTAGGCATTTTCAGAATGTTGATTTGCTAAAGATGTTCATGTATATTCAGTGACATTCTTTGTAATATCCAGGTAAATATAACCAGTTGAGTATTTTTTGTTTTGAAAGGAAATAAACCATTAAGTCCATTTGGTTTATTTAAAAGGTAAAAATTATAAGTCTACCTAGCGAGATGTCTTATACCCGTGAGACTTTGCTAAGGTCGTTCCTACTTGTAACAGTCACATTGTCCCTTGCCACAGTTGTAACATCAAAGGCTCAACACCAGCCTTCATGTTTTCATTTGATTTCTTCATAAATCAGAATCTCCTCACAAAAGAAAACAAAACCAACAACAACACCAAAACCAAAACCAAACAAACAAAAAACCCAACTAGTAGCTGGCAGCAAGGTTCCATGTCTAAACTTTGAAAAAAAATACTGACCAATAACTGCAGGTTTAAAATGTAACCATATTGCATGCATTTCAATCTACTGGAAGGTTATATTCAATTGCAAATATTGCAGTTTTTAAATGCCTTGCATAAAACATATTAGTCATAAAAATAGATATTACTAGAATAATATCATTATATGTTGGAAATATTTTGAATATACACAAAGTAGATTAAGTACAAATGTTTCTACTGACCACATACAAAACCAAGTATAAACTACCTTCAGTACAATGCTCTTCCATGAAGAAACCAATATATTTGTATAAACAATTGCCAAGTAATACAAATAAGTTTTAAATCCCGTTTCACTCAGCATATTAAAAACATTTTTTATTTTTATAACAACAAAGCACACAAACAATTGAAACTCCTCCTCAGTTTCTTCTAATCCCCTCTCTTGTGTCTGAGTTTTGACAATCTCATCTACTTCTAGAATTAACTAGTATACTAATAAACTAAAGGTACTTCCCTCAGGAAAGTTTTTCATCAGTTTAGTGTGCTATTCAGACCTGTTACAAGTTCAAGTAATTTAGGTTCCAAAATTATTTAGGAGCTATTGAAAATCTTATTTCTGGCATTCCTTCATGAGTGTTTTATCATGTCTAGTATCACTGTCAACATTTTCAGCATTTTCAACAGAAACTGGATGCTTTTTAATTTATATGATGTGACCTATAGCAATGTTTTCTACAGTATTAGTCATGTCAATGGAACAGTATGGAAGAAGGGAATAAGAACTGAGATTCTGTAAATTTGGAAGAGTAAACTACTGATAACTTACAGTGAAACTGAGGTACAATTTTTCTGAAGAGGCAGGTCTATTTTTGTACTGTTGTATAAATTAATGTGACAAAAAATGCATTCTATTTGATGTTTTGAAATATTTATACTTTCATGCTGGATTGTAACTCAGCCCAAATTGAGTACAGCACTATTTTTGGATTTAGAATCTATAGGCATGGTATGGTATTACTTGACAACTTAAACCAATCCACAGCCCCAACACACTTAATAGGGGTCTTAATGGGAATGTAAAAAGATTAGCTAAATCGTTATGTAGCAACATGATCATAATAGAGATTTCTCATCAACTTCTCATTTATGTTATATTAACATCTGAAAAAGCTATTTAAACATTAAAATTAATAAATCATAAAACAATATAAATACTTCATATAAAATAGTTTTTTTTGAATCACAACTACTCACAATAGCTTTGAATATCCCCATTCAAATTGCTACCATGAATATTGTATAAAATGAGAATAAACTAAAAGTAAAATTAGAATACTCCTTTATAAATTACTATATGTCAAGCTAACAAATGGTAGACTTGTCATATTGAACAACTAAATGTCTAAATGATCATTTAGCACTCATAGTGTAGGGAAAAAACACTAGCTTTGTTGGCTATAAAGCAGTTGCTCGATTTTTCATACTGTCATTCTGCTCTATTAGCAAAGCCTAACACAATTAGGTATGAATATGCAGTAATAACATGCAAATTGTTCCCTCTCAATTGCCCCAAGGCAGCAGTCTCAGCCTTTCAAAGCTTGATTTCTTCTACATCATTACAGGCTTGGCATAATTCATCAGAATAAAAAAATACCTCAGCCTTATTGCATGTGGCCAGCTAGTAAAATCATCAGTAGTTGTTAACCATTCTCCCTCAATAGGTTTGTTAGCAACGCTGTCCCCATCTCCCTGCCACTCCTGCACTTGTACATGTTTCCCTTGGGTAATGTTAGACACTACATTTGAGCCTGCCAGAACAATTAACCCTACTGTTAATTAGAATGAAATGTCAGGCGCACAGATGGTACAAGCTGGCACCCTGCCATCCCTCCAACTGCTGCTGAAAGCAGCTACCCCACTGCTGACAGCTGTTCAGCTATGTCCCAAACCAGCAGATGTCAAAACTTTCCAGCTGAGGAAAGCTAAAAAAAAAAAAGCAGTGATGGGTGTTTCTAGTCCCAGCAGTAATGATCACTGTTTTACTGTTATTGTAGCTATTACCTGTTGTCATACTGTACCCATCAAGCGGAGGCATCAAGCAGCAAGATGCAAATTAAAAACAATACCAAAAGTGAATATATGTAAAACTGCTTTCCAAGCTAATTCTGTGCAACTGTAAAAAGAAGAATGGAAGAAAAACATATCTATATTATTTCTTTAGAATCCATATTTTATCAATTCCGGGTTTATTTTAAACAAAGTAATATGATGATACATTGTTTAAAAGTGTTACTCTGGATATTTGTACACTGGAGCACTAAAGCCTTTCTTGTACAAAATGTTAAAATCTTAGTAGCATGAGCGATTTTCATACTTTGTTTATGGCAATTTGATTGAATTTTTCTACCATTATGAGACACCAAGCAACCAAAATACAGTCCCAAATGTCAGAAAGTATCCTAATCCTCTCCCTATCTAGGCACCCAATACTTTGAATAACCAACTTAACCTGAAATACGTGAATGAAGAAATCCAGAGCCTTTTCTGGTATGAATCAGGATTCTAATTCTACTAACTATGATTTGTTTGCTTAAATTCCTCTTTGATCTTAGAAAATATGCTTTGGTTTTCAGGGTTTTTTAAATTTGAAAAATATAGTGCAGATATGTTTCTGTGATGTGAAAAATTCTCTATTATGTTCTTCATAGCTGCATAAAGATGGAATAAATAGTTTTTTCAGAATTCCTTTAAAAGATTCTGTCATGTAACTTTTGGAAATCAAAATAAAAATCAAGTGCTTTCAAGAAATATTTAAAAGAGAGTGTACTTTGTTCTTATGTACTGTCTTAGTCTAACTGTTCAGCAAGAAGATTATATTCTTACATAACAAAGACTATTGTGGGGATCTGAATACAAAAGAAAAGTATCACATACTTTTCAAACAGAAATAGAATATATTTGCGGTTTATTTTATTAATAAGATTATAGTAATATCTGTAAAATTAGGTCTATAAAATAAAATGTTTGCACAAATAACTTTGGTTCTCCTAGAAATTTCTTGGAAAGAATATTTTGCAAAGAAGACACAATAAGGTTAGAACAAATTAAATATAGGTGCAAGATTCATAAATAACAAAGATCTCTTAAGCCTAGTGAGATGTGTCCTTTTTTTTTTCTCTGAAAACATTTTTCATATACTCCTATATACCTTCACTCTCAAATATATTTTTTTAATCCTTCTCATCTATCCATATGAGAGGTATACAGTAATGTGTGGAATTTATATTTAGCGTAGGCCTCTCCTTTAGTGTGATATTATTACATATTTGACTTAGACTTGTTTGGATTCATACAACCTGTCAGTTTGTGTGCTGTTAATAAGAAATTAATTGCTTGCATATTTTAATATTAATTTGTCTCTGGTTTAGATTAGGTGCTTTTTTTCTATATGGAGGCAGTCAAAATACTAATTTTACGAGGGAGTATCTTAAGAAATAAACATTACTAATACTTACATCATCAGATTCCTAAAGGTTCATTGCTCTTCTGGAGTGCATTAAAAAGAAATGTTTTTGCTAGAAATATTAAGTGGAAAGAATATTATAGTATTTGGTGGAAAAAAAACCCAAATTATCAGAATTCAATTTTCTAACTGCAGCAAAATCACAGCTTGCTAGAGGATACTTACCCATATTCTGCACTGATGAAAACCTATATATGCTGCAGTTTCAGAGGATCTGAGGCAACTGCATGTTGCAGTAGGCAGAGTTTGATATGAACACTTACAGCAGAATCTTACCAGATATGAGACCTGTCAGGGATAAACTATTCAAAGTAATTCACAAAATACAAAAGACACAGTTGTCTTCAATGGCCATAGTAACATTTAAATCTGTGGATACCTATCAGCACAAAGCACCTCAGTCTTGCCAAAGAACGCAACATGATACAAGACTCCTGATTCACTTCTCTTTCTTAGGTCAGGGAGCTTTACTGACTCCTTGTCTGTGCTTGATATAGTGAGGAAGGATAATGGAGGCTTGAAGTATTATTTTGAGGGGTTATTGTATCTTTCGAGAATATAAGAAGAGACATTAGGATAGGCATTCTTGTTTGTACTTTGTCTGGATGTGAGAATTTAATAGGACTACTTGTTGATGTGGCATATGTGGTGCTTGCTCTGGTCACAGAGGTCCATACGGTATTTGTTAAACTAGAACAAATCTCCATGTGCAGGTGGCATATATATGTGTGTATAATATATATATATTCACATATATAGTCCTGTATTACTTCTGATGCAGGCAGCATGTCTACTAGGCAAGAGTAGCCAGGCATACTGCAAATAAAAAAAGGTCCAGAATGTAGTCTGGCAGCTTCCCAACACAGATTTTGCTAGTAAAGGAGCAATGACTCTCACATGACCTCAGTTTTGGCCTGCGCTCAGTTACTGAGCTGCCTGCAAGCCTGGGCTCTCTGCAGGGTTGATATCCCACCACAACCCTGCAGTAGTGCAAGACCAAGCTGAAAGTCTGTGAGGTCCTGGGCAGTGTTCTCTGGGCAAGTGGTGCTCAGTACAGCCCACAGCAGCAGCCACAACACCTACTGACAAATACATAGTGGTCAACTGCTAAAAATTATGTAAGGCCATGTGACAGGCTTCATACAGAGCTATGAATGATGTATATGGCCACCTGTGCATTTAAGGCTGACTTTGAGGACACAACCAGTAAAAAGAGAGGCAGTAGCAGGTCTGCAGAACACTGCAGATCTCTATACTGGACAATTTTTTGTGGATCCATCTCAAATTAATAGCTAACTGATTGGGAGGAGTCTGGTACTGTCATATTCCACAGAAACAAGCACCACAGTTTTTGTGAGATTGTGGCAAAGTATGTGCAACGGACTTCAGCAGAAGACTTTGAAGGGGATAAGGGATGCCAACTACAGTTAGTCCAGAAATGCAGGACTTAATACCTCATCAGGTAGGGTTTTCATTACCATAAATTCCCCCTCTACATGTAGTAAAGTCACCTGATTCATAACTCCAAAACTCAGAGGAAGCTGAGGAAAAAGGCTGTGAACTAAAGGCATACAGGAGCAGTAGCTCCTTAAGGGCATAACTTCTTCTTCAAACTGCATTTGCCTGGAACCATCTGGGTATGATATTCTCACAGTGTTCCTCTGCAAACATTTGCTGAGGTGCAGGGCACTCTGCACCAATTGGTCCTAAACTGTTACCTGAGCAAAACATGAGTTGGCCATGGGCATAAAAACTTCTTATCACTTGCGGTCTTCATTTCATCAGTACCAGCAAATAGTATTTTATATGCTACAAGGAAGGTGTCTGCTTTGTCAGAACTGAATTAATGACTAATAAGAGCACTAACTAGCTCCAGACTCCAGATTAGATGAGGACTTGTCTTAGTTTGAAAAAGAAAACTAAGATATCTGGGGGCTAATAGAACAGAGGACTCCACACGATTAATCACAC
>JAWWEU010000081.1:122853324-122885401 GCA_035583155.1 Acropternis orthonyx | reverse complement strand
CCCTCCCCCGGAAGCTCCCCCCTCCGCTCCGGGCTTCACTCCCAGTCCAGACGGGTGAGGGAAAGAGAAAATTCTGCTATCTTAAACCCATAACAGGACTACAAAAAAAATCTGAGGAATTTCAGAAGCTCTATACAAAGCTGGCATAACAGTACACTAGATTAAATTTGTTCTTATTTGAAATCCAGTGTTACAGAATTAAATGAATGTTTTGAAGTACTTCTAAGACTTTCTTTTATAGTAAATTAATCCTTGAGGAGTATAATTCAGATAACACACTAAGCAACCAGTAGTGATTTCTTACTGCTTCATATACAAGGATGACACAGACACATGATGTTGATTATAGTGTCAGGTTGCATCTCTCTTTTTAACAAGTGTATGTTCCCAAATACACTACTTTTTACAACCCCTGGACAGGAAACACTAGAAACCCTTTTCAGTTTTTTTAGGTAAGCTCAACAAAGACCTAGTCATGGGATCAAAAGGCTCTTTCTAAAATTCAGGATCTATCTGCAAGTTATCAGGCCCATAGTCATGGTTGGTGTGGCATGAGAGCTCTCAGATATGATTGAGAGTTATTCGTCAGCACAGAAACTCATGTGCTAAGATGTTTGTTGATCAATAATTTTCCACCTAGCTCCCCTGAGCAAGGATACAGCTCTTACCCCTTCTTCCAATCCTTTTTATCTTTATCATGAAATCCCTCATTCCCCCAGTAAGGGAGGTATTCCGCAAAAACAAAGAATAGCAGGCATATAAAATAAAAAGTAAAGCTGAAATTATTATAACTAGATAAAAATCCTCACAGAAGGTTCAAGATTTAACTCAGTGAAATATTACTTCACAGGTGAAGAGAAATCGTGCTAAATGAAAAAAGGAATTTAAACAAAAGTGATTTTTTAAAAATTATTTTCAGAAACTTTTCTTCTTTATATCACAGGAAAAAAAAGTAAAACCAAAGAAAATAACATCAAAGACAGTAGCTTCTTTTCTACAGAATTACTTTAAGGAAAATTCCAAGTTCAAATTTAGAATTAAACCTTGCAAGAGCAAGAGTAATAATTCAGTAGCAAACATATGTCTTCGCTAACAGACAGTCTAGTAAAACTAAAGTCAAGGGTTAAATTTCTGTTTCCTTCTATTGGGCCAAGATTCAACTAAAATGTACATAAGATTTCTTTTTATTCTCTGTTTCTCTCATACAAGAAGAAAGACATGGTGGAGCGCTTACTGTACTAATGGAGAGAGCCACCCCATTTTAAACTAGTTGCTTATTCAACTTTGGTAAATGAAGGACAAAAAATTGATTTGAAAAACACAGCAGAAGTGTCTTCCCCCTCTCTTGCTGCTAAGAAAGGTACTTGAACTCGTGCCATCTCACTAACAACTGTCAGATGTTTCAAACCCACACAGCTTCTCAGGGCATTCAGTACTTTTATATGAATCAAGGACACTGGTTATGTGCTTTGGATCAGAGGGCTGATAATATGCATAGTGAATGCATCTCAGACATAAAGGATCTCATTTATGTTCTCAGGGTGTCCTGCTTCAAGCACAAAACAAAGTATGGTCTCTGGGATTCAAGCTCTGTATACTCTCCTAAATCTAGTCTGTTGTTGCAATGTATGTTCTCAGTATCTGAGAACCATACATAGTTCCTACCATAATGAAGTTTCTGATCAATACATGCTCACCCAGATTTAGATTACTATACATATTTTCAAGCTCCTGCTCAGATGTCGTCCAAAGACTAAAATTTTAAAATGCCATGAACAGTTAAGCATTTTCTAGTAATAATTACTGATTTTACTGAACCTGACAATTAGTAATTATCTAGTGAAAAATACTCAGAAGCTTTAAGTGTCTCAAATAAACCACTAAAAGGAACCATAAAAAGGTAAACTATTTTAACAGATTTTATCCTCACTGTACAGTACATGAGTGCATATTCTGGACACGAGTTCTTTTCTGTCTACAAGCTCAAGAAAAAAATGAAATTTCAATGGCTACTATCAATTTAAGTCTACATTAATGCTGTAGATTTCCTTCAAGTACTTGTTTAAATTAGAGTTGACACCTATTTCAAATCATGCCTTTCTGAAATCCTTATTAATAAGTCACCAGTATTTTAAAATATTCATCATCAAAATTAGGTCAGATGATTAAGGGATTATTCCTACAAAGCCTGAAATTTAGAGTGTCTGAACACCCACATTTGCAGAGACTTAAGGGGAAGAGGTATTTCCTCAAAAGCCACATGATCTTATGGATTCAGTTTAGGCTTGGGAGCCAGAAGATTCTGAGCTCTGTTTCCTCATATTTACTTATTTACATTGAAAGTTTGTTGTACTCATCAATATGATTCAGTTAGAAATTTAGGTGTATATAATTTATTCTGCTTTACTGATTGTGGCACTCACAACTTCATAATGCAGAATATCCTCAAGGTGTGAGAAACAACATACTGAATTCTCCTCTGCTGTTCTGTATTCTCTTCAACATCACAGTATGCATGGATGGAAGGGAGTGGTGGGAGGAATGGACAGGGACCACACAAAATCTGAATGTCTATGTCCCACTAGATAATCAAAGCAAAAAAACCCTAGGAAACCAAGACCATAAAACAAAAGCAAACACCACAAAAACAAACAAACAAAACACCACTAACAACAACAAAAAAAGAGAGCACATAGCCTTTGGGCTTTCTTAGTGACAAAATAAACATAATTACTACAAAATAAATAGTGGAAGACTGGCAAAATACTGCTCTGATCTGTTCAATGCTTATCATTAATGGAGTTATTACATTTTGAAAATATCATATGCTTGACAGAGAATCTAGGAGGGATCTAAGCAGATTTTTTGAAAGCATGCATATTCAAAAAATATATTAACATACATTTAAAACTTTAAAATGCAAACATTTTTCTCTGAGCAGTACTTTTTTCACAAATAAGAATGTGGCATACTTCTCCCATCACCTCACATTTTTTTCTACTCTCTTCTTTGAGCCAAAAGGATTTCCACTAATTTTTTGCTTTGATGCTACAAGATCCTGAATTCTGTGATAATATTCCCCTTCCCTTTCAACTAGCCATTTCCTTCTTCTCCAAAAGGTCATTACAGGATTGCAGGATGTGTTCCTGTCTCCCTTAGGGCTTATAAACACAGTTCCTCATAAACATAAAAGTGAATGGATACTATGGTTGAATAACACATTGCAATAACAGTATATTACTGAATTTGAAGGTATGACCTACTTGGTATATTTACAGATTAATACAAAATTAAAATTTTGCTTTACAAAATATAAAATGTGCAAAATGTGTTAACATACAAAAACACATAAGCACACAGAGATCAATAAATAGCATGTACATACGAACACATACATAGAATGTTATATTTATAAATATAGATCAATGTACTTTACAATATTTAAGCTGAATAATTTCTGAAGAATGATCTAATCAACCAGAAAGGTTTAAAGGTGCCACGTAACTACACATGTAAGTATGCCCTTACTGCTGATCTTACAATGCACTTAGTATCTTGTACTTCACTAATGCTGTTTCTACCACTACAAGCAATTTATTCCACCTCACGTTCATCAAGTGCTCATAAATCAGCATTAGGCCACTTTTTTACTGAGTTGCTGATTTCTAGCCAGCAGACAGCAGCATTTGGATTCAAAGCCTAATATTGGCACACATATTGATTTTAATTAGTCTAATTAGTTCATTACACTAAAAATCAAACAGACCATTTATTACATTCTCAACTAATGACATACGATCAAGGATTTAATATGATAATGAGCAAGATCAATTATCACTCATAAAGGAAGTCATTAACAAGTGTAAACACTGCCTAACTGAATACCATTACAAATTATGAAGTCATAGCTAGGTCATTTGCATAAGCACACTAATTTTATTTCATTATATTCCTTCCAAATACCTTTCATAAAGCTCCTTTTTTTCATGAAACTTGATTCATAGCTATAAACTCAATTCTTACTGCCAGTAATGCAACTGTTCACTACACAGTCCTTAAACTCAATGCTTTTAAATCCAGGTTCAAGCAAACCAGTGTCTATGGACTCTCTCAGAAAATATTACAGAATATTACAGGAAGGAAACAAGGATTCCAGGTTCCAGGAGTATTTCTTTACTGGTGAAAATTCAAGAACTATTTTCTTTGTGGTCTGGGATATTTCACATGTAAAATTGAGCTAGTGATAGAAGTCAGCCCTGTCGCAGTTGTTTAGCAGTATAAAGAGGAGGAAGCAGCGTCCATCAGAGTATTTTCACTGTACAGTAGAAACTGCAGATTTCAATCTTTTAAAACACAATTTACAATTTGAGCTATAAGTAGCTAAATATTCTACTACCATTACATTCTCAGTACTTAGTTACAACCTTAATTCTATTTGAATTTTTCCAAGGTCCCTGTCACCATCATTATCTATTCTGTATCATACAATAGCATCCAAGTTGTCAGTCAAAATCATAGCAATTACACTTTCTATTAGAGTAGCATCATATCTATGTGGTTCACAACAATCAAGAATGTAAAGGATCAATCTGCCAAAATTATTTTTCTCCTGTTCTGGTGCACAATGCTTATTTCAGAATACTTTTCATATGCTCTTCTTTATACTGGAATACATTTAGTGAACACATGATTAGAGCTGCATAACACATTTATGTATCATATGTCACTCAGTATTTACAAAATGCAGAGGGAAATTTTTCATTTTTTTGTATTTTTCATAAGGGACTGGAAGAAGTCTCCATTTTCATGAAGGTCTTTAAAGATTTCTAAGCATAGAAGCTGTAAGTAACACACATAGTCCAGTTAGCAGATGTTTAAATCTGATGGATACAGAAGAGAATTTACTACTAAGATTAGAACTTTACTCAAGAAGAAAAATCTTTTCAGTATAAAACTGAATTCCTGATTCTGAAATTTGCTTGTTCTAGAAGCAGCACATACTAATATATTTAACAGCATCAAATCTCTATCAGTGATAAGTGACTTCTACAGCTACTGTGTTCACCAAAAACTGAAAGCTGTTATCTTCAGATTCTTTGATTAAATGCCTTACAAGATTTCAACCTTTGATGGCATCATCAAAAAATATTCAGCACTTCACAGAAATAAAGTCATTAATATAGAATTAATTCTTCCCCTAAAGTATAACACAAAGAAAAAAAAAAAAAAAAAAGTAGGTGCATATTCATTCTATTAAGCTTCAAACAAAATAAAAACTCAATAATAATTCTTACATTAGTGCATCCTGGTAACTAATAATTTAGGAATTATGTGAAACACAAAGGAGTCAAACTAGCTATACAGCTTTGGGACCATAAAGATTGGAACAGTTCTTCAAGACATCAAGAGGCCAAAGCTGCACCTCCCACTATCTTGCTCCATGAAGTTTGACACTGGTGGAAGACAAATGATTTGTAGCTGAGTCATTAAGTGTTTCATGACTTCAGGTTTTATGTGCTTATATGTGTTAGCACTTTACATTTTGTAAAATATGCTTAGTACTTAACTAGATATGTTCAGGATTCTACTGTTTAAATAACTATGTCATTGATCTTCTTCAATATATAATTTTTAATGCCAGTTTTGTTTCAAGATGTAGTACACCCATTATCTTTTCACTTTCATTTTTTTCCCTCTCTTATGTCTTCTACCCTTTTTCTTTTCCGCTTCTTTACTCTGAACTATGATATTTTTTCCCTCCAACTTTCCCTAACTTCCTTACATATCTCTGTGTCTTAGCCTTCTCTCCTCTCCCCAAATCAGAGTCTGTGCTGGCATCAAATACAAATGGAAATGAGAACAAGTTTAAGTACATGGTTAAATCTGCACAAGAAAACAAAATGGATTTAGCCAAAAAATGCTGAAAGTATTACTATTAATATTGCACACAGAATTTATAGGAATGATTCAGAGCCATGATGCATAACCCTTTTGAAAAAAACCAACCAAACACACAAAAAACCCCAAACAAACAAACAAACAAAAAACCCAATTAGGTATCACCAGTATCAATATAAAGGGCATCTCAGTGCTGTGGACACTGTGAAGCTGTACAATCTGGTTCTATCTTATCCAGAGAACAAATAGCACTATGTATGTCTGATTTAACAACAAAACAAAGGAGGTAAATAAAAAAGAAATAAATTGTACTTATGCAAAGAAAATAGAAAGAAATTCTAACAGATTAAACTTAAACACATGAAAAAGCTACTCAGGAGGAAAAAAAACCAAAAACCCCAGAGATCTTAGCAATCTGTCTTAACTAGCTGGATCAAATCTTCTAATGCTAATTTTTAATTTTGAGGGAAAAAAAGGCCATAAGGCCTCAAGCAACCCGGTCTAGTGGGAGGTGTCTCTGCCCATGGCAGGGGGATTGGGACGAGATGACCTTTAAGGTCCTTGCAAACCCTTAACATTCTATGATTCTGTGAAAACAACAGGAGCAAGAGCTCTGTCACTGAGTTTGTATGATCAACTGACCACCTTGATATAATAACAGCACTCAAAGTCATTGCACAGAAGCAGAATGAGGCCTCTGCATTGGCATCTGTTGTAGAAGACATTGAGGAGTTGACTGTATTAGAACCCTTTTTGGGCAGAAGGGGCTGCAACAGAGGGTCTGTCTGAAATTGAACTGCAAAAGAGGTTACAGCACAAACAGACAGAACCACCAGGACCTGGTAGTGTTCTTGCATACTTGAATGCAGCTCAGGGATTAACTGTTTGAATCATTAATGGCAGTATGTAACTTTTTTGTTTTCCTTTGGTACAGGAATGCAGGAAAACAAAAGTAATTACTATGTTCATAAAAGGTACCTGGGAAATTTCAGCAACCACAGACCTCTAAGCCAGATGTCATATTGGACACATTAACAGAGGCCACAATCAAGATCAGAATTAGTGGACTTCTGGATAGATATGAATTACTTGAGTCTTTTTCCTCTCATTCCCAAAGAACCTGTTATGATCCCTTCCAGAACAGAAGGTTATCAGACTCCACCCACTGATTAAGGAGTTGTTACTTATAGCATTCATTTGTCCACATTCATGTATTTTGATCCTACTGCTTTCCCTAATATCTAATCTTATGAAATGCAAACGAAGGGTAAACAAGGTAGAGAACAGCTTCCAGACAGTCAGAGAGAAACTCAAAGTCCACTTTGAAAGGAGGCAGCTCAGAAGAGATGTGACAAAGACCTATAAATTACAAAGTAGTGTGAAGAAGGAGAGCAAGGAATATTTTATGTATTATCATAACTAAAGAACTAGAAAACTTCAAAGGAAATAATAAAAATTATTCAAAACAAGGAGCTACTATTCTTTGCACCATAAGGATAGAAGTGTGATAATAATTACCAGTGCACACAGGTTGATAGTTTTAAAAAAAAAACTCATTAAAAAAAAACAGAGAATAAAAGTTTAAAGGCTGCAAACAACAGGAATATTACTTGCAACTAAGATTAACATTGCTAGGAGCTTGGAGGATATTAATCAAAAATGAAGCACAATATGCATCCTTTATTATAAGACTTGTAGTCCTTTAGTGCTGGCCACTCTTAGAGAGTTTGCATGTAAACCAGTGCAACAATTCAAATGCCTACACACTAATATCTACAAAGTTTACAGAGCAAAGACTTTTGGCTTTTCAACACAGGCCACAGAGAGTTAAACATTGTTTTACATATACAGGTTAGCATGTCCTTAAAATATAAGGCTGTCAGTATGCTAGTCTTATTAAGATTTCAGTACTTTTCCAAACCAGTATTCTAAATTGATTCCCAAATTGAAAATATATGCAGTTGTTTTAATTCTCATCTCATATATAAATTTTAGAGATTTTATTTCTAAGAATTTTATCAATACTACTAGTCTAAGAGAGTTAACAAACCATGGATAAATTGGAAAAATTGTGGGCATTTTAGATAAGTCCTCTGACCAAAAGCTATTGCTAAAAAATCATTATACACACATAAATAAGAGAAGCATTAAGAACAGCAAAAAAGCATCTCTAACATAGAATAATAAGGGTACCTGGCACAACAAGAGCCTGAAATACACTTTCAGTGTATTTTGTCTGATAATTTAGTTTTGGAGGGACATTCCCAGGTCATCTGGCTTAAAACTGGGACATTGGGGTAAGTCTTATGCTTAAAATTGAGCTAACTTCAAAGTTAGATGAGGTTTCTGTAATTGTCAGACATTCCACTAGAATGCAGAAAACTTACTCTCAAGTTGTAACGTGACAAATATTAGTATAAACTACAGGAGAAAGCTCTGAGGGTTCTTTTTCTTTCTCACCGGGATCTTACCACTGGAAAGAGATGAACAATCTAGAGGAAAGAAAAAAAGTCTGTGCCAGAAAAGGATATTGAAGAGCACTCAAAGTCTTTTAGCATTTGGCAAAGAAATTGGGGCAGGGAATTTTATGTAGATATTTTTGAGGTTTACCATTGATCTATAGCACTTTTATGCCTTTTATTGATGTGGATGACACTCCTCTGCAAGGCTGGCATGTTCCTTGCTTTAACTGTTATATGGTCCCTGGACAGTTAAGACTGTAAACCAGAAGTGCCCAGAAGGTTGGAGTGCAAGGGTCAATGTACTTAAGTTAGTACATTCAACATAGGTCTGAGACACTACAGGAATTGGCACACAAGCCACGTACTACAAGATAAAAGCATCAAACTCTGTGTTTTGGCAGAATGTTCTTCAGAGGCCGTACTTAGAGGCAGCATCCACATATTACTTCAGAGAACATACAGTATGGATATTAAAACTGATAGAGGAATTTGATGATCACTTGCAGCAAAGTGTTCAATCAGGTCCTTAACAAACCTTTAACAAACCCTTTTTGTTATTTTTTTCTTATTATCTTCTTTATTGCAGAAAATAACTGCATAGGATATAACTTACTAGTGAATTGTATTTCTAGTAAGATGTGGAAATTGCAAATAGTGTTTAGTGACTGATACTACAAAGCATATTAAATGCTAACATTCTATCTTTAAATTTATAGTTAAATACACAAGTTTCATTCGTGGTATCCTGACATCTCCTGTCTTAAAACAGTTTTTCTTCAAAGGGTTGTCAAAATAGGCAGCTAAAGTCCGTCAGATCATTTGCTGTTTCAGCAAATTGCTTAGAAGCTCCAAATGCTTGGGAGATTTTACTCCACTGATTACAAGGGAAACAAAGTAAGCATTGCAACTTTGAAAGGAATACCTTAGATAGTCTGATAGTTGCTTTCAACAAAGGAGAATAGGTCTATGACTCATAATGGATGGCCAAAGGCAATGTTTTTTGATTCCACTGACCTTTCAGCACTCTAAGGACAGAAAGTATAAATCTTATGATTAAGTCATGGGCTGCTAGACTAGACACTAAAAGACTGCTTTGTAAAGGAAAAAAAATAGAGCAAATTAGTAATATAATATGGACTTTCACAAAATAGTTATAATTTTAATGAGCTCTTCTGTGAAGTTTAAATATTTGTAATAGGAAATGAAGACTGTTTTTAACTCTCTTACAGTCCAATTGCTCTAGTAGGTACTCAGTGACAAAATCACAAGCTATAGACTAAGTGGTAAAAAAAGATGCTTCTATTCTAAAACATTTGCCATATATTTTACTAAATATGTGATTGATTACTTCTATATTCTGCACCATACTTATATACTTATATTCTCCAGGTCCATCTGCAGCATCATTACTCAATAACACATATTTTGTTCAGAGCCTAATTCAAAACATGTATGAAAGAAGCCCTTTTTTTGAATAAGTTTTTAATATCACATCTTTTCAAATGAAACAAAAATGTGAGTTAAGTTTCTTATAATGGATTTGACGTTCCTGGTGTGTTATATTTCTTTCAGTGCTTCATCCAACAGATCTTCAACTGTAGTCTGATTACTGGCATAGCTTTAACTGGAAGAGTGATGCAACCTGGAAGAGCTTGTCCTGATGCAGTGGACAAAGTGAAGGTCAGTTGGGGAAAGAACTGCAAAAGTTGTTAAAAAGAATAAGTAATTGAACCTAAGTTTCCCCATGTTTTAAGTATATTAATATATGAAGAATCATCTTTATTTTCTAGTTAATTTTTTATATGTTTAAACAACATAATCATAGCTGACTTTACAGCAACAGAGCAGTCCCAAACAACTAAATCCTAAATTTAGCCCATACCAAATTGTGAAAGCTCATTTTTTAAGCTCTTCACTCTTAGTTTTACATTTTTCCACATGCTTTATAAAAATTCTACCATCAAAGGTCTCATCTGTCATTATCAGTACTTCCCCACCACCCTGGCTGCCAAGAGTTGTAAGGTAATAAAAAGCAAAAGTGCTAAGAGGACTGAGAAAGACCACAGGTAGAAAAGAAACCCAAGAGAAAAGAAAACCACAAACTTGTATGATTGCATTTAAGACCAAAACTCTTGAAGGCTTTTTTCTCAACACAGCACTGGAAGCTGCAGGAGAGGTAATCACAGATTCCACTCTCACAGGCTCAAAGCCTGTAGCAAGAAACAGTATTGCTGAAAGGTGTAAAGAGACAGTACCTGTTTTTCAACATGTCAGTGGTTTCAACAATAACAAATCAAAGACTAGTGCCCTCTTCTACAATGAAAACACTGAGATAACGTATCAAAAGATGTTCAGAAATAAAAACAAAAAAAATATTTTGGGTTTAACAAATATGAGACAAGAAGTATGAGTAAGAAATACCTCAAAAAGAAGCTGTTTTGAATCATATCAGTGTACCACGGCATGAATTGTTTTGATGTCAGCCAGCTTTTCTGAACAGCTTCACTAGTAAGCCAACAGTTTGTCTAATCCAGGCTGAGCTACAGATCATAACTGTCATATAATTTTCAGTCAGATAATCTAAGAACCACCTGCTTTTTCTATAGCACTTGAAAGACAGGGAAAAAAGGCAGCGACACACTCAGTATTCTAGTTCCTTCTACATACATTCACAAGTAATATCAATCCTGCACTGCAATATAGGATTACAATACTACAAATGTATGCTGAAAAAAAAAACAAACACACAAGCAAACCCTAGTTATAGAATCACAGAGCAGTTTGTGTGGGAAGGGACCTTAAAGAACATCTAGTTCCAACTCTTCTGCCATGGGCAGGACCACCTTCTACTAGATCAGGTTGCTCAGAGCCCCATCCAAGAAGGCCTTGGATGCTTCCAGGGATGGAGCACCCACAGCTTCTCTGCGCAACCTGTTTCTGTGCCTCACAGGAAAGAATTTCTTCCTAATATCTAATATAAACCTATCCTCCATTATCCCTCATCCTATCACTACACTTCTCTGACCAGTTGTCCCATTCCATCTTTCCTGTAAGCCTCTTTTAGGTACTAGAAGGCTGTTTTGATGTCTCCTCAGACCATTTTCTTCTCTAGTCTAAAAAATACGAACTCTCTCAGCCTGTTATAGGGGCAGTGTTGCAGCTCCCACATCACCTTCATGGTCCTCCTCTGGAACTGCCCAAGAAGGTTCATGTCTTTCTTATGCTTGCAACCCCAGAGCTGAACACCATCCTTCAGGTGAGGTCTTGTAGAGACGGACAAAACGACAAAATGTACAAGAAAGTCATGCATAAAAATCCATTTATTTTTAGCACAGCTACCTTTTATGTCTTTTCTAAGTGTACATGCACGAACACCATTGGTGCTTATTACATATAAACAGTCATTCATTGGCCACAGTTATAACCTTTTGTCTCTGTACAAATTCACCCATCTTGTTATCCCATATCTTGTAGTTTTCTGAGTTCTCTCAGCACCTGCAAGTTGTTTACAATTCTCTAGCTCAGGGATGTATCTTCACAGGCACACAATTTCGCCAAGGTCAAATTCTTCTTGCTCTGCCAAGGGATCTGCAGACCCATCGCAGTTCCCCACAAGGTCTCACAATCTAACCTAACCTTGGACCTTCAGGGTATCAATATGGGAACACTACAGTAATCACAGATAATTTCTGAATTTCAAAGAGTCTTATTCAGAAGTTTTTATCACCTATGTATATATTAGATGAAAACCTATAGCGTCTAGTTCCTTCTCCACACAGGATTCAGGCAGCAAAATGATGCCTTCTGACAAAAAAGGGGGCAAGCTGTTGAAAATACCTGTACAGAACAACTGAAAAAAAAATCTAGTTTACTGAAAGGTAAATAACCAAGTAACCTTACTGGCTTGTTTTTTTGGGTTTTTTTAAGTACCTGCACAAGACTGAAAATAGACCTCCTACATAAACACAATACAAAGAGTTCTACGAGGTCATGTTTTGCTACTTAGAGAGAAATAAGACTGGTAAAAACACACAGTTGTATACCAATCAAAATGAAAACATATGGCCATTTTGACATCAGAGACTATGAATTCTTTTTTAGCATATCCAAATGTAGTATGGTGAATGTCAAGTCAAAATGATGCATTTACCTTAATAGAGGTTCTGCCATATTGAAAGGAGGAAAAAAAAAAAAGTTTAATTTTCAGCAAGCTAGGGGTTTCCTGACAAGAAAAGAAATAAAAGTCAATGCTTCAAAAAACTGTTCAGTAAAAGTTAAAACACACAAAATAAAACATCTTGATCTGGAGATGGTTCCACAGATATGCTTGAGGGTGGAGTTGCTAGTCAGAAGGACCTGGACAGGCTAGAGGAATGGCCAAACACAAATTGTAGGGCAAAGGTTGTCCTTCAGCTGGGAAAGAAGAACCCCTTGTGCAATTATAGGCTGGGAGTGGAGTGCGTGGGAAGTAGCTCTTATGAAAAAGACCTATTTTAGCAAACAGTGAGCTGAAATAAGCCTGCAGTGTATCCTGGAAGCAGAGCACCATTCTAGACCATATGGGGCACAGCCAGTAGATCAGAGAAGTGATTATTGCCCTTCAGCACTTTATCCTGGTACTTGCTAGCATGCACGTAAAGTAGCACATCCTATCTCCTCCACTACAAGAAAGCCATTGATAAACTGAACTATGCTCAGTAGAGGGTCACCAAGATGGTCAGGGAACAGACCACATACCCTGTGACACACAAAGAACATTTAAGTTGCAACAAGAAAGGTTGTCACCCTATGGTCCAGTTGAACACTGGAACAAGTTGCCCAGACAGGTTATGCAGAGGTTTGCAAGGCCAGACTGCATAAAGTTTGACTTACAGCCTATGCTGCCTTGAGAAGAGAGTTGGCCTCTTGAAGTCCCTTCTAACCTGAACCATTATGTGGTTCTATGATAATCTCTAAGTTTGAAACTGATCTGCACAGTCAATCTCAAGATCTAAAGACTTAAGTCATAACAAGCATCAGAAGAGCATTTCTATGTAAATATTATTGCCATTCATTCACATAAGTGGGAAGAACCCTTTTCAGCAGAATTTTTACTGAAAACCACTTTGCACTATGTTTTTGGATTGTCTGCTGACTTCAACAATGCTTGAAATGGACTAATGCATAATCCATCAAATAATATCACAAATGTGCAAGCCATCATAGCGCCCCAGAGACTAGTTAGACTTTTGTAAGCATTCAGCTGTGTACTTTAGACATTTTGATTAAGATGCTAAAAAGATAGAAAAAGAAAAGTGCTCCAAGTCTTTCAATCACAAGGATGTTAAAAAATATCTGTCAGTGTTGGAGACTTGCCTTTGATGACAATATTTCATCATCATGTTGTGTATTAATACTTCACGGAACAGAATACTCAGAGGGGAAATATTTATTCACTGCATCTGCCTTTTTGTAAAATACGGACATTTCCTTAAAAGATTGGGTTTTTTCATGTGATTTTTTTAATGACAGAAAGACAAAGCTGTGTCTTTGAAAATATCCAGCCAAATGAGCATAACAGACTTCTTTTCTTATTCTTCTGTGGTTTTAGTTTATCTGGGTTTGGGGTTTTTTTGTTTTAGTTTGGTTTTTTTGTTGTTGTTGTTGTTGTTTATTTTTTGAAAACATCTTTTAAATAAACTGTGATTTCAATTTACTGGAGGAAATTGTACCTTCTGGAAAAAGAGCAAATAGTTGTACTTTTCAAAGTATGTGCCTGGTCTTTGGTTACATTCAGACCATTAGTTGAAACCCACGCTGAACAGGCATTCTGGGAAATGTAAATCCTGACAGAAACAAAAATTATATATATGAATAAAGTGTCTAAATTATCTTTATTAACCTTAGCCTGTACTTCAATCTTCTACCTTCACAGCAATTACCAGAATTAATTTGCCTTAATAACTCAAAGTACCCTTTAGTTCCCTGACATATTCCTTTGTCTCCAACAAGTTAGAAAGAAAAGTTTGATTAGAACCTGTCAAAACATTACTTAATAAAACAGTACAGCAAGGTATGTTTTACTGAGCTGGTTTTCGCTGGGGTAGAGTTAATTTTCTTTATAATATCTAATATGGGCTATGTTTTGGATGTGCTGGAAAGTGTTGATGATTCAGGTATTCCTTAGCTATTGCTGCATAGTGCTTGTACAACATCAAGGTCTTTTCTGCTTCTCACTCCACTTCATGAGCAAGCAGCTGGGAGTGCACAAGGAGTTGGGAAGAGACCCAGACAGGGAAGTTGACCCCAGGTGACCAGAGGGATATTTGATACCAGCAAATAAAGATGGGGGGAAAGAAGAAATGGAGGAAGTGCTCAGAGTTATGGTGCATATTTTCCCAAGGCACTACTCACTACATGTGATGGAGCCCTGCTTTCCTGGAGTTGGCTGAACACCTGCCTGCTCATGGGAAGTGGTGAATGAATTCTTTGCTTATCTTTGCTTGTGTGTGTGACTTTTGCTTTACCTATTAAAATGTCTATCTCAGCCCTTGAATTTTTTCTCTTTTACTTTTCCAATTCTCTTCCCATCCCATGGAGGGCAGGGTGGGGGAAAGTGGAGGAGCAGCTCTGCTGTGCTTAGCTGCTCGTTGGAGTTAAACCATGACATTTACAAAATGGCACCAATTATAAATTAGCTCTGAATCTGTACAATATAAATGAATTTGTAGACCTAGGCTGACATGAAGGTACATCAAATTAGACATCTTAATGTATGTATGTATGGCTAGACTTTGCGAATGAAGATCTTGGGAAGGGTTCTCCCCACAGGGATATGCCCTTCCAGCCTGCGCAGTGGATTTTTTAGGGGAGGCACAGCGTGCGCGGAACTGGCCCCACCATTTAAGTCCTAAGGTTCATTTGCCATGGGCGAGCGAGCTCGGACAGTGACAGTGAAATCCTCGGGACTGTCTACAGTACCCGGTACTAACCAGGGCTGACCCTGCTGAGCATCCGAGATCTGACGGGATCCGATGGCAGGGAAGCATTTAACTGCCTGGGGGAGGGTCCTTACTGAGACTTGAACTCAGGCCCTTGGGATTCAGAGTACAGAGTGCTCTCCTTTACACCATGGGACTGCCCCGACATCTTAATACCAGAGATATAATTACACATTAACGAACATAAACTTGTGGCAGAGCAAAACTCTCAAGAGCAGAAAGAAGATTGGAGGAAGGGAAAAAAAAAAAAGATTCTATTCACTCTTTTGCCAAACAGAAGTTTAAATACATTAAGGAATCTAGCAGAATGGAAAGTCAGGCTGTTGTAGCAGTGGAACAATAGAGGCCTCACAACACATTTAATTTGACCTGATGCATTTCTTACATCCAGACAACCATTTGTCCTTGTTAACCTGCTCATGCACTTCTTCCCGAAAAAAGTAGGCAGCCACTGTGAGCAGCAGCCAAGAAGCACTACCACATGCCTCTAAGTATGCAACTCACTCAAGGTTTCTTTATCTCTAGTATGTCTTTGTCTTTCAGATGTGAAATCAGAACATTTTGTTGACTTACAGCTTTCTTAACCTGTTAAGGTAGTTTTCCTGGGTTATCAGAATCACGTCAACTGAACAAGAGTGAGAAACATGCAATTCATATTTTACTATAGTAGGTTGCTACTCTTGGAATGATTGGTTTTATTTTTAATTAACTTCTGGAGGGTGGTGTGGTTTTTTGTTTTGGTTTGGTTTTGGTTTTATTTTATTTTTATTTTTTTATTTAATTGGGGCTTTTCAAGATCCTAATGAACACTCTGGTACTTATTTAGTTTTAGGCTTTTACACCATAGCTGCAATCACTTCAGTGAAAAATAGCTGTCTAAAACTGATTACAAAATTACAGAGAAGCTACCTTTAAACATATTTATTAGGAAAACAATCCCAAAAAACAAAAGCACGAAAAGCACCCCTGACAATTACCAAGCTTAGTCTCGACCTGTACTGACACCCAAAAAGATTAACATCTATTTCTCCATCTTAAGCAACATACTTCATTGCCTTGAATTCTTTTTCAGACACTTATTCATATTATTTTTTTCTCTTGCCCAAAACCTGTGCTGGAAAATCTTGCAAGTGCCTGAAATACTATTCCAATTCTTCTTTTCTCCGTCTCAAGTGCACAACCTGTCATTACAGTGAAAACTACTTGCTTTTCCACATGCTGTGTAAAGATTTAAAGTGATTTAGACTTCCATATATATTGTATGAGACTTAAGAGTCCTAAGAATTTGACATTCATATTGGTGCTACATAGAAAGAGGATCCTAAGTAAGGATTCTGTTTCTCTCAGTGATATTTATATTAAATGTCAGTGCAAAAGGGAAAAGAACATGAAAATATTTGGGGGAAAACATACCTGAGAAAATGTTTTCTGTAACCAAAAAACCCAACACCCAGAACAGAACATGGGGAGTTCAAGGGACACATGAATCACAAGATAAAATTCTTACATTCTTATCATTTGGTTTATTTTTCCCTTGACAATAACTGTTAATAAACCATGTTTATAAGCCGTATATTTTTGTATAAAATCATTCTTCAGTAACAGATATATTCAAGTTAGAGTTTCAGAATAGCTTTATTTGAAAGAAAACATTAAATTATAAAAATTCTGCATGTTTATGATATATTCCAGGCAAGCAATTCAAAGTACTTTAAAATACTACTTGAAGACAGAATCTGAATGTAAAGTTTAAAAGTCACAATTTACTTCTTAAATATTTACACTGATATTTTCAGTGAAATTATTTAAATATCTCCCCAATATGTGCTTATTTTAAATTCATTTATTCTTCTTAAAATCATTACAAATAAGCATATATTATCACCTAGAGGAAAATACATACAGCAGTACTGTAAAGTTTAGTACTTTAAAAAATACCCACTAAATCAATCTAGATTTTCCTTATTCTTTTAACATTTAAGCATGTGCAAGTCTGATATTTTGAAACTACAGGGAAAAAATCAAGCTATTGATAAAAACAAGTGAAATTGACGTTATACTTGGAAATTAGTCCTCCCCCACCCTGAAACAGAGTTGATTCTATTAAAACTGATAAATGAAATGGAAATTAAAATTTTAATGAGGTGCTTTGTTAATCCATTTGTTCACATCTAATTTGAACTTGGTTAAATTGCTACTTATTATGAATACTATAGATACGATTCCTTCTAAATCTCAAGGGCAAACAAAATGTTAGAGGACTGCTTGTCCCAAGATAGGTCCACAGTATATTATCCAAGCTTCTGAAATTAAGCACTGGAGCTATTTCCTGTGATACATTTCATTTATGAAAATTAATGACATTTTAAAGCAGTTAGTTAAGTCTTTTGACATGGTAATTGTCCATTTCAGAACAATAGAAGAAATATAACCAAAAGGAGACTGCCTACCTGCCATTGATCATTTCCAAGACTGGAGGGCTTATTTGTACCTATTGCAACTCCCAAGGACTTTATCAAGCAATATAATTTCTCTTTGTAGGACTTGGGGTGAGTTTACCTTATTTATTTCTACTTGATACATGTACAGGAATTTGGTACAGACACGTATCAATGATTTTTTCTGCTTGATTCTAATAAGCAGTAAAAAAAACATAACCTCACCGAGAAGACAGCCCTCAAACTACAATATAGAAAACACAGGTCTGGATGGGATTTTTACATAAAACAAAATTCAGAGCAACTGCAATAATGAATAATGTACAACTTTCTAATAATTCCATAAAAATCAGTATATTGAAAAGAAAATGTATAGGATTACAAAGAAATGTCACCATCAGATTTGCAGAGATAAGTCCCAAAATGGGTCCTTTGCCTTATTTATTATAATACCTTCTTCATTTAATTGTTACAGATGATTTTTCAAATAGTTATGTATGTTTATTTTAGCCCACAACCCTAAACTCATTTAAAACAAGTAGCACTTTGGAATCTTTCATTCAACATTGCAGCTTTGCGTCTGTCTTAGCATGTTAATAATTGAACGCTTAAAACATTTCAGAATTTTAGTAAAATTTGTCTGAGTTCAAGTCACAGAGCTTGGACGTTTTGCTTTATATGTGATAAACTATCTTTTCTCATTGAATTGCATTTTCATTTTACTAACATAATTAGCTACACTTCTAAGAATTTCATCATATAGTACAATGTATCTATAATATGATTCATTAAATTGCTATCTTATAAAGTAGCTATGTTTCTTGACATTAGAGCCCATTTTTAAGGCTTTTCCAAAGTTTCATTTGTGTTTTTTTTATTTTTACCAGAAGCGTTTATGTCCCACTAAGTTCATGCACCATCTAAGTAGTTTGTTCTGCTGGCCATATAATATTTAACCCAAAAATGATTTTTCTTTTTTTTGGCACTTTCACTCATATATCTTATCAGAAAAGAAAACTTCAGGAATCACCTACTTCTTTACATCAAAATAATTTACCAAATTATTAAAAACAAAATTTAACAAAGAGCATTCCTTAGTGAACCTAATAATGATGTACTTACAGTCTGATAGTTGACCTTTCAGCATTATATGTTGTCTTTCTTTACTAATCATTTAGCAACTTTATATTCTTTTCTGTTCTCTCCACTTCATATTTTCATATCTGTATCATCTAAACCTTATTCAGAATTCTAAATCTTCTTACATATGTCTGTTGTGACACAATCTAGGAAAAGGAAAATATATTGAGGAAGAATCCTTTCTGCTGAAATCTAGAAGCAAGGTTTGGCACATATTGCCCTCATTCTCCTAACTCTTCTAAGCAATGGAGTTGATTTTTTTCTCTTCCTAGTATGTTTTTACTTAATTCCCAATCAAAAATAACCTGAATAAAATACATTAGTAATAAAGTTTAAAACTGCAAGAAAATAAACTTTTTGATAATCAGCAAAACCCAGTTAAATAAATGTTCAATTTTGGGGCACTTAGATAAGAAAGAAAAATCCATGGAAAAAACAGTAGCTATTTAATATTACTGATACTACTTTATGTGAACCTGTTTCATTCTGTACTGATATGAACTTGGAGCATTTACAAATTCATTTATCCTATCTCAGTGGAGGAGGGTGCAATAAACAGCTGCAGGGTAATAAAATCTCTAAAAGCACAACATATATTTTGTAAGGGAGCATCTGTTTACACTTTGGTTGCAGTGTTAGTCTGTCCATTCCTCCAGTACCCTCTTCTTCTATAAAAGTTGTTCCCTGTGACTTCAAAAAAATGTGAGTGCACATCTATTATGACAGTAAATCTGGAAACTTCTATGGAAGGAGAATTCCCTCAAATTGATCTAATTAATTTTTTCTTTATTCCAGTTTTCTTGCAACCAAATCCTAATCCACAGATTGAAGGGATAAAAGATATAAAAGAAAGAAAGAACAGAACATGGGAGTGCACTGTCCTATTTCCCAAGCCCCTTCATTTGTGACATAAAAAACCCCAAACATTTCTCGAAATATTTATATGTTGAATAAGTGCCTTAGTCTAATTTTGTTTACCTTTGATTTAGACAACTGAATTCCCTATATCAGATTAAGAGATGTTACACAGATTAACAGATTACTCACAGAACCTGTTGACAAAAAAAACCGCTTCTCTATCATACTGCCCTGAATATAAGAAAATGCATATTCTTTTCCAGAAAGCATTTTTAAAAAATCCAGTTGAAATCTGACTTGCAGTAAATTCATACAGGATCAGGAAGAGCCAGGGGTTAAGCAGGCAGTAGCCAAATGTTGAGTCCCATGCTCAGAGGACTTTGAACTAAGCAACTGCTCACCTGCACATGCAAAATGGCTTGTCTGGAAAGTAGATCATCACATAAGGAAAAAGGCTGGTGGGGCTCAGGGGCATGCATAGACTTGGGAGTTTTATCTGTGAAGAGTAATTTTTTGTAATTGCTGAAGTGTTTATTTGTTGGGGGAGTGGGGGTTAACTTTGAGGATTCCACTATACCTGAGTCAGCTTCAGACAATAAAATGTGTATGCTTTAACACTGCACTAACAACTAAGAAGTATAAGTAAAAGTTTCAAAGTGAAAGCTGTGCTGTTTAGTATTGAGGCTGAGAAACCAGACATTCTTTGCAAATTTTATACCCAAACAGAACAAGTTCAGGATTACCATTAAATTATAGGCAGACTGCTAGAGAAAGTCAAATACCCTCAGTGGAGCAAATCAGTGGGACCGAGGAGAAGAAGCCTCCAAGAACAGTCAGTCACGGGCAGAAAAATTTTCTGTCTAATATAGCTGAGTATATTGAAGAGTAATAATATTCTTCTAGAACATAATTTAAGTGGCAAGTTGTTGACATAGTACCTTCCCCTAGGTTTGAGTCCCACTCCCTGCACACAAACATGCACACAACAGTCAATCTCCAAATGCACAATTCACTGAGTCCAGACACCATTTGATTTATAAATTTCAACTGTATTCCATGTGCACAGTAAATATCTAATCCCTTTCCAAAACTGAGGGGTAAACAACAAAGAAACAGGTAAGAGCAGACTGCCTTCCTCCAAGTAATTAATTCAGCCCACAGCTAGTTTTTTGTTAGCATCTTTCTTGACAAAATAGCAAACTTCAGCAGTTGATGCAAGGTAGATGAATAACACGGTCACAGCAGCTAACCCCTTCCATCACTCCTCCAAGCAGCCATTCCCACTGTGCTTCACAGAAGATAATAACTGAACGCAAACTACAGAGCAATGTAACTGTGTGGGCATGTTGGATGCAAATGAATTTTGAAGGTGAAACATCTTAACACAGGTGGAACATTTGCCTTTCCTTGTTTTTGACCTTTTTGTGCACCTTGGACCAAGAATCACCTATTGCATTTATAAATGTGTATTAGCTTTAGAACAGAAGCTTGATCCACAAATACAAGTATAATAACCCACACAAATAGTGTATTGTTATTGCTGAGATCTCCCTTGCTGCTGATCTGGGGGTGGGTGGATTACTTTAATATTACTGAAGAAATAAGCTCATTAGCACTATCATTTCTCAGTCCTATGCTATATATTTTTTCCTATCACTTCAATCAAGTTCTCTTGAAAGGATAACACCTTTCCCAGATGGTAAGGAAGTGCTGGTGCACTTTAATCTGGCTGCATTTATATTGGAAATCCCTACAAACAATGTGAAAGTGTTTTAACTAAGAAAGAACAATTACAGTTCGCCATAGGTCAAAAGGCCACACATTAATAGGTGTTCAATATTACTATTTACTTAATCCTTTTCAAATCCAGTAAACATAATTGAAGAAAATTATAAATATTTATGTTTTCAACAGAGAAAGGTCAAATTATTTTTTTCTGCTTTTCATCTCTCAATATTAATGCATACTTGCAAGGAATACATTTTATGGAAAAAAGAAACAGACAAAAAAACTCAGAAGAAATTGAAACTTGCAAAGAAATTACTCTACAGATTCCTTCACCAAACCATATTAAAATAACTATTTTAACTTTTACAGCAACCACCAGACATCAACAACTGCAGTAACAGTAACCAAAATATGTCAAAACATTGTACATTAATCACTTTCTAAGCATGTGCTTATGTAGCCTAAGTCATAGTTATTAAAAGTTCTGGCAGTCCTTGTAAAGGCAAGAAATTCTAATTTCATTTTCATATTCATCTGCTTAAAATTAGATTAAATTCCATCCTTGGTAAAAGACACCAAGATTTACAAACAGCAGCCATGAATGATGTGAACAGCAAAGTTATGAAAAAGATGTGTTGAGAAAATTCTCTCCAGTGAAAAAAAATTTGGCAGTTAGGCACAAAAGCTGACAATTCAATGGAAATACATCCAAAATCTCTCTTTTTAGCCCGTTTTCTGTTCTTACTAACAGAATTATTTAACAGGAGATCAAAACCTAAATTATGTAAGTGATACCACCATAAAGCCAAGAATTTTGCTAGATACAGGTTATGAGGATGGAGTTGAGGGACCAGGCTCAGTATGTATCAGCCTCCAGGGAGTGATGGCAAGGTGCAACTAAGTGACTTGTGGAAGCCAGGTTATTTCACAAACATTCATGTAGAACATTAACACTTTCCCATTAGACTGAAAAGGTTGAAAATAAATTTGGGAGGAGTATAGACACATACTTCAGGGTTTTCTTCTCAACCAAGGGACGCTCAATTAAGAAAAGGTACAAGGATAATATCCAAAGAATGCTTCATGTATTAGGTAAAGATGGGAAGCGTACAAGTATGTGGGGCAGTACTTTGCTGAGTAACAATGATTAGGTCTTCTACCTACAGATTTTAAGTGTCAGATACAAAGAACAGAGACTCTGTTTTTCATAGAAAAGGGTTATCTGTTTTAGTCAACACAGGAATCCCTCTAAGAACCCCCAACAAACACAGCATCTGAAAGTCTTGTATTTGCTGATGTACATAGTCAGGAATATTAACATCATTGCCCCCAAACTTCAGATTATGTTACAGAAAGCCAACACATACAAGTTTCTCAAATCTCACCATATTGGAGAGGCAGCAGAAACACACATAACTTATATCCAGTGCTTTCATCCCATATCTAAACCGGGCACAGAGGAGTTGTGAGGACATGGTTGAATGCAACCTGCAGCAAAATATTAAGCTAAGTGAATAATAATACGAATTCTTGAGGCACATTTTTGCAATTAGTAGCTAGTTGGGTATTTTTCTCAAAAACAAAAAGGATAAACTCTGTAGGAGGGGACACACTAAGAATATATACATGGCAGATTGAACCAATTAAAGATGTGATGCCTTAAAAAACCTCACAATCCTCAAGTTCTAGAAGCTGTTCCAGAAAGTCCTTGTGCTGCAGCAGCCCTCATGTGCCCACATGAACAATATTGATTTCCATTTTCTTGGACTTTTAACCATATAAGCAAGTTGCTCTGTATTACTGTGTAGAAGTAAAAGACAGCAAGCAATGCTTTAAGCTATGAAATTACACCCTGAAATTATTTTCCTTCCTGTTACAGAAAATGGTCCTGCTGTTTACAGCAGGCCTGTGTCCTGCAGATGAAAAAAAGAAATCACACATGTGACAAAAACATTTTGCACTGGATATCAGTATTCTACTCTTACCTGACTGTGTTAAATTGGAAAGAGATGGAAGTCACTCAGTCCTTAAATAAAGCACAAGACCATCATCATGAAGAATCGTGGCTCATGCAAGACCACAAATCAGGTCCATCATGACAAGGAACATCGATACAGAATTGCACTTAAGTGTAATTAAGGATTATAAGTATGATTAAGGTTAATAATTCTGCCCCATTAAATAAGAACTGACAGGCAAGTCTTTGCACCAGGAAAATTGCTGGCATTTGAAGATGGAAGCTTTCAGTTCACTTGGAGGAACACAGTGGATATGAGAAGTTAATGAGTCCAAACAGGAAAAGATAAAATTGCAAAGCAAAACTGCAACAGCGCAAAGGAGGATTGCCAGCCATGACTGTTGCCTCTTAGAAGTCACTTTTATAGTTTGTAGTATAGGAAAGTAATGCATCATACTTGTTCACAGAAACTTGGTGACAAGTCAACTCACACCTCTACAATTTCTGCTTTAGAATTTAAAGGGTGGCTGTTTATTTGGGATTTTTATTGTGATGTTTCTTGTTTTGGTTTTGGTTTTTATTATCTTTCAAACAAGATTCACATGACCTGGACTTTTCTTTTTTTTTCTCCATATTCCGATGTGCATTTCTGGCACATATAATGGATCAGAAAGCAAGTCTGCTTCAGATAACACATTATGACTTCCAGTTTGTGGGTGGGTTTGAGATCAGACAGCTAGGTAAAATCAAGTCACTCATGTCCACAACAGAAATTTAACATGAAGGCTTGCTCCAGAACTGTTTATATATTTAGGAATAACTGAATATATGTGGTCAACAAGACAAACCAGGATGATGATTTTTGGAAGACAAAGTAGATAAGTAAGTATCACTGGAGCACCTGTAGTTTGCATTCAAACATGCATGGTGCCTGAACATATTTGTGAAAGAAGAATAATGGCCAATTACTACCAGTTGCCATTTAAGTACGAATTTTACAGGGTAGTGGAAGGAGGACACAGACATACAAAATTCTTGCCTGGGTCACTGCATCACTGTCGGTGTCAGGATGCAAGAGAAATTCCAATTACAGCCAAACGTACCTGGAGCACTGAAATGCAGCATGGACTTGGAAGAGAAGTGACATACTAAATATTGACCAAATCACTGAAAATTAGGCCATGACCAGTAATCAATTTAATACTAATCATCTCCCTCTCCAGTGGCACATAACTGAAGTACTGTGCTTGCCAATATCAAACAGAAAGGTAAGCCCTTTTTACTTAGTGAGGACCCTCAAATTTGCCTTCTGTGCTACAACACCTCTTTTTCAAGTAACATTAGGTGTTATAATGGAATTATGGCCTGGAAAATGTCTACTCTAGGGAAGAGGTAGAAAAGATCCTTTCTCCAAGATCTTGCAGCAAACCTACTCTCATTTCTGCAGGTCTAAGAGATAGAAAGAAATTGAACCCACATAGACAATCCGTTGGAAAGATGTTGTACTTGTCCTGAAAAGGTGACAGAAGTATGAGAACAGCTACTGCTTTGATGGATATATTTGTTCATGCAGTAAGAACATTTCAGGTTATTCACATTTCAAGAGAGGCCTTGCTTGTTTTTACAGAATCAACAAGGTTGGAAAAGACCTCTGAGATCATTGAGTCCAACCTTTGACCTAACACTACCTCATCTACTAAATGATGCCAACTCCCAGAGCAACCCATTCCAACACCCAATCACTCCCTCTGTAAAGAACTTCTTCCTAATATCTAACCTAAGCCTCTCCTGGCACACTTAAGACTGTGCCCTCTTGTCCTATTACTGGTTGCCTGGGAGAAGAGACCAACCCCCACCTGGCTACAACCTCCTTTCAGGTAGTTGTAGAGAGTGATAACATCTCCCCTGAGCCTCCTCTTCTCCAGGCTGAATGACCCCAGCTCCTTCACCACTCCTCACATGGTTTGTGCTCCAATCCCTTCACCAGCTTCATTGCCCTTCTTTGGACATGCTCCAGCACCTTAATATCTTTCCTAAATTAAGGGACCCAGAACTGGACACAGTACTTGAGGTGCAGCCTCACCCATACCGAGTACAGGGGAAGAATCTTGGTCTTCCCTGGTCCTGCTGGCCACACTATTCCTAATACAGACCAGGATGACATTGCCCTTCTTGGCCACCTGGGCACATGCTGGCTCATGTTCAGTTCCCTGTCAATCAGTACCCCCAGGTCCCTTTCTTCCTGGCTGCTCCTCAGCTACTCTGTCCCCAGCCTGTAGCGCTCCATGGGGTTTGTTGTGGCCAAAGTGCAGGATCTGGAACTTGGTCTTATTAAACATCCTTCCACTGGATTTAGACCATCTCTCCAGCCTGTTCAGGTCCCTCTGCAGAGCCCTCCTGCCTGCCAGCAGATTGACACTCCTCCCCAGCTTGGTATCATCTGTAAATTTGTTAATTGTACACTCAATCCCCTCATCCAGATCACCAATAAAGATATTAGATAGGAATGGACTCAACACGGATCCCTGGGGGACACCACTAGTGACCAGCCGACAACTGGATGCAGCTCTATTCACCACCACTCTCTGGATCCAGCCATCCAGCCAGTTCCTAACCCAGCAGAGAGTGCCCCTGTCCAAGCCATGGGCTGCCAGCTTTTCCAGGAGGGTGCTATGGGAGATGCTGTCAAAGGCTTTGCTGATGTCCAGATAAACTACATCCAGAGTGTTATGGGCTTTTTTTCATATAGGTTGTGTGAGCTGGTGGCCTTATATTCATCAGAGATGCTAAACAGAACTACTGTGATAGCAAATGCATGAGCTGTGCTGGAAGGGAGTCCAACAGAGCTGACAAAGAGTTTTCTAGATCAGTTGATGGAGCAGATAGAAAGTGCTGCCTGCTGTCAGGATGCTGGAGCCCTGCTAGGCACCTTGTTTTAACATGTATGAACAACCTCCTTCCAAACTGACTATAGTCTCCAGCAGTGGAATAGAAGTTATATGTCAGTAATTTCTAATTTGAACACATTAACAGAGTGGCAATGAAAGAAAACACATTCTTTATTTTATTTCTAAGAAAAGGTTTAGTAAATCTCAATTTGGCCTGACCACCACTCCCTAATGATACTTCACACTGAAACATCTTATAGCTTTTAATGTTACAGAACTGTCAACAGTATCTCAAAAGCCACACAGAAACTGGTCAAACTGCTGACGGAGACTCATGAATTAATCACCTGCAATAATAAACACATGTGGAAATTGATGTCTGTACAAAGTTTGAAGACAAAACACATTTACTCTCTCTTAAGAGTTACCATGCTTGTCACTGGCATCACAAAAATAAAATGTGGGAAAAGAGCTAATTATCAGGAAACACTCTGATTCCCAAATTAGTGCCACTAAATCAGTTTATAAGTGTCTGCAGTAGTGGTAACCTACATCTGATGTTGTAACTGTAAAGTTTATACCTGGAGTTGTTCAGCAGTAAGCCATTTATGCATGCAGGAGTTCCTTTCATATTGCTTACATATTCTAACAGAGAAATATCACTAATGTACATACGTGACCTTCTCCTTCTTCCCTCAGTTGCAATGTCACAGTGCATTCTTGAAATAACACAGAAACCCTAATTAGGTCCATACCAATGCACCCAAAATATTTCCTAAAATTCCACCTGTCCATCAGAAAATCATAAAAGTTGACTATGAAGATGTGTTCACATGTACTGATAAGCAAGTGTAAATAAATGTACTGAGAAGAACAATGGAAGTTACTAGAGAGTCAGCAACATTGACATGTAAAGAAAAACATTTGAAAATTAAAAATACACGATTGCGGTACAGAGGATTAAGTGGCATCACAGATAACCACTGTTGTACTAATTATTACACATAATCTTTATATGACTGATTTTTAGAATTATTAAAGAATTAATTTGAAATTAATATTACAAGGAGTAATAATAACAATAATAATAATACAGAGAAAACTGTGTCTGAGTATCATGAAAAACTACTTGGCAATGAGACTGGCAAGGCAGCACAAAAGCATCCCAGGAGAAGCAGTGGAATCTCCTTCATTTATGATATTTAAAACCAAACTGGACAAAATACTGCAAAATGTTCTGTAGGGAATAGTCCTGAATTTGTAAGGAGACAGACGACGACCTAACAGGTCTTCTTCCATCTGTAATGTCCATTACTCTGCAATTGTCTCGTCCTCAATCCACACATTAAACAATCCTCACATAGCTACAGTGCCAAATGGTTTTCCTTTACTATCATTTAAGACCAGTAGAGCAAATGTTACTTAGGAATGAAAATGTTCATAGCTAGATCAACAACAAAGAAAAAATATAATTCTGAGACCCAACCATGTAATTCCTCTCATGCCAGCAGTTCTCAAGCTGTGCTAGTGTGCACCATACATAAAAAGGTACCATTAGTGGATTACAAACAGCTTCAAAATTATATGCAGCCCACCTCAATGCCTCTGCTTTTTAGTATGACTTGTATTTGTGAAATCAGCATGTTAAATCCTGTTGCAAACTACGTGCATCTCAGAAACTGATATAAAATAATTCTGTAAAATCTCGACCCAATTTTCTCAAGCTGTACCTTGATGACAGTTTCTTTCAGCTACTATAATAATCTGAGCACTATCTACCTCTGTCTAATCCTCATCACCCAACCTGATTCTAGGCTGTTTACAAGTCTTATTTACATACTGTAGGAAGCAGCAGGAAGAGGGAGTGCATTCATTGTTACAGTCTTTCCCCTGAAGTTCTTTTCTATAGCTCCATAATCCATAGAATTACTTAAATTGGGAAAAATCAGAAAAAGCATTCTTTGATCAGGGGCAGCTATTGTGTTTTCATAATGGAGAAACAGCATCAAGTTTCACATTTACAGATGAATGTGTTTCTGAGCATGAGTTTGGTAAAGTGTAGAGACTCAAACATTTCTATCCCCACACACAGCTTTACAGCTGTGAGATAACCACAAAGCTGGTCAAGGTATCAGCAAGTCACACCTTGCTCATCACCTGTGAGATTCTTAAATTTGTCCTTCTATTTACCTAAGGTGGTACTTTAAATGTTTGTGCTTAAGGGCTTTGTTAGTCCCATGATAGCTCTGTTTCATTGTTCTTCATAAGGAATATGCCATATTTAGAAAAGAAATTTAGTTGTTTTGAACTACATTTTATTTAATAGCCATTCAAATATATAGATTTAATTGATTGGGTTTGATTTCCTAAATATAAAAGCTTTACTTTGAAAAGTTGTCAAAATATTTAATTAAGTACTACACAATCCAGTAATAACTTTATTGTGTCTTTGTACAATACATAAAAATTAAAAATATTTGATGTTTTTTACTTTTTATAGCAACATTAACATGCTTTTTACATTATTTTCCACTTTTTTTCCTTTTATATTCACAGAGGGAGTATTAACCCATTAGCATCTTAGATATTTTCCTGCCGTGGTACATGAAAGTTTGTACATGGCACAGGTACTTCCAACTTGTTTACATAATGCAATTTACCAATGGATTTATATTATTAGAATTTTGTCCATGGCTATATTTATTCCATAGTAAAAATATACATAGAAAGATATGCAATAGTTTTAAATTTAGGATATAATACTTCCCTGTATACTCACAGTCTGTACTGTATCCGCTCTAAATTCCACATTTTTAAAACAGGGATATTTCCATGAAATCAAAAAACACAGAATGGTTTGGGTTGGAATGGACCCTAAAGATTATCAAATTACAACTGTGGCCATACAGTCCTACCCTGATATGCATACTATGCAAGTCGTCATACAAATGATTATGAAAGTTCAACTGCAGCACCAGTATGCTGTCTTGGTGTTAAATTATGCTAAAACCATCCTGGTTTACCAGACTTTGACTACAGATCCTGCTTTTTGAAGCAGGATTTGACAGATCATCTAGTCTGCACGCTTGTAAATCTGTGACTACCAGCCCATCACTTTATAAGAGCCCAGTCCAACTTCCATATGGCAGATCCTTCCACATACTTCTTTGAAGTGTGGAGCTCCTCCCGTGAAGCAGGAACATCTTTTCATGGTTACTCCCCAGGCATTAAGAGAGAAAGAGCAATCTGCCTGCTATCTCCTATGGTGAGTTATATCAATCTCTACTTAATGATTGTTTCTTTTGCTAGTTTTGATACAATTGCTTTAATATAATTGGTGTCTTACAGTGCACTGTATTACTTTGTTATATAATGCCATATTAGTAGATTTTTTAGCTTTTACACTGTGTAGTAATTAGTCCTGGTTAAGATCTTTCATCTGTTCACCTGTTTGTTAATTTGCCATAATAAATAATTCCTTTTATAGAAATATATCAGTTTTGCCATCATTAAAACCTGTGGCACAAAGTGATTTAATCACATCTCTATAATTCCTTAAATCTAAACGATTGACGCAGTCTGAGGCTAAGATTGGATTCAGCCACACCTAAACCCTTCTCTGAGAAACACTTCAGAAAACAAGGGAGTCCTTTCTGCAACTTGGGACTCAACAGCAAGACTTTTTAATAACTTTGCCTAAGCCTTCCACTCTCCCGTGACAACAATTTCCCTGCCATGGGCAAGGACACCTTCCACTAGACCAGGTTGCTCAGAGCTCCATCCAACTGGGGTTTGACCACTTCCAGAGACAGGGCATCCACAGCTTCTCTGGGCAACCTGCTCCAGTACCTTGTCACCCTCACAGGAGAGAACTTCTTCCTAATATCTAATCTAAACCTGCCCTCTTCTCTCATCTCAACACACTGTTTTCACTGCTATTAGAAATTAATGTTAAATACTTTCCTCATACTGTGCTAAGCAAAAAAAAAAAAAAAAAATTATATTTTCTAAACAGCATTGCACATCTAAATACACAGCTAAAATATTCAATTTAATTACATACATATTATTTGTATGTAAGATAAATCAATAAAAATATTTCCTACTTCTACTTGCAAGCTTAATACCATTTTAAAAACTGTATCAAAAATATGAGATGTGTGACAAGTGAAAAAATCGTGAACAAAATCTAAAGTTCATACTAAAAAACTGACAAAAGAGGTACACAATGAGGTTATGTTTAGTACAATATTTGACACAGAAAGAGAAAGACTAGACTTCCTAAAATAAACGTTGTGACTGTCTTAAAAGAAAAGTTATTACAATCTGAGAGGGGAAAAAAAAAAAGGTTTACTCATCTAAACTGATGTAAAAGTACCAAATAAACTAAAAATGAATAAAAATCCAAAATTAACTGATTTATCTTTTCTATTTACCATCTGTGAAGGGTAAAAGAAAGCAAAATAACAGTGATGTTATCTTATTTTTTTAACAGCACTTATTCCAAATTACTACCTATTACTAATTACGTGCTCCAGGAATCATTCTGCAAGAAGCACCATGTAATATGGCAATCATGGCTTACAAAAGATGAGCAAAACAAACAAAAAAATTAATTATTCACAATACAAAGAAACATGTAGCAGAAAGTCTGTGTCTTTGCATGCATGGGATGAAGAACATCTTGAAAATTATCTGGTTTTTAGCATCTCAGGAAGAACAACAAATACTGCATGTTAAAGACAGAAAGTATCATAAGTACACTAGCCATATTTTTTTTCATAATAAAGAATAAAAATATCATGTTTATAGTACCTTTTCACTCTTGATTTTCCTTCATAGAAAGTACAACAATCTCAGTTCATATCCCATTGATACATTCTGATTTCCAGTATAAATCACAGAACTAATACATACATAGAAGTAGATGAATATATATGTTGCTTATATGTGTATAAATTAACTCGCAAATTTAAAATGCATTTAAACTTTAAATTAAAATTTGAAATTTAAGTATTCAAGCTATTTGTTTTTTTAAATGGAGGAACTTATAAGAATGTTTTACTTTTTGATTTTTTTTTTACATTTTTTATATTTTGAGTTTTTCCAGACTTTGGTGTTGAAATGGACAAACTGTTTGCTTATGTGGTGCATTATCTTTCTAAATTCATCACCCCACCTGGATAGCTAGCAAAGCCATCTCCTATAAATTCTAGAATATGGTCTTGGGGTAGAAATATTAAACATGCCCAAGACTGATACACTACTTGTCAGTTCAATTAGAATTTACAACACTAGAGATAAAGAAAACTCTAACAAATGATATGGCACTTGGAGAACATAACTTCTAGTAGTTCATAAGTCAGATAAAATTTGTTTAAGATGGAGAACAATTTGCTTGTTTATAATATTTCAGGTGGGTTTGGTTTTTTTTTTTTTCATTTCTTGTGTTTTTAGCTCTTCATTTTGAAAGTATCATTGGAGGAAACTGCAATTAAATGTGGAGGTAAGCATTGGTACCTTCATGCAAGTGCAATTCAAGACATTTGTTCTTTTTTCTTTTCTTTTAAGAAGGCCTTTCTAAAAAGACCCATTATCCCATATTCACATTTTGCTTTTGTTATTGTTTACATCTCTCTGTAGCCACTTCGGCTACACCAAAAGCCCATCAATACCCCTTTGGATCTTTGAAGTATCCTCTTTTGAGGTAGTCCATGCCAAGGATACA
>JAWWEU010000081.1:122811973-122847761 GCA_035583155.1 Acropternis orthonyx | reverse complement strand
CCTAAGAGCAAAACTGCTGTGGATATCTTGGCCAGGAGCAGTGAGGCCTAATCTTTCTGAGCTGCAGGAGCAAGGTGTTCTCAGCACGGCCAAAGGGAGAAGAGAGAAGAGCATACTGGGAGCTGCTCTTCGATTTATAGACGAGCTGACGTCAGATGGGATGAAATATCTCATTGGTCACTTAAGTCAGCTGCTACCTGTCCCTAACCACATGACCCACAGAATTGGGGCCTAGCTAAAAATAAAACCTTAATCTGGGTTTTTGGGGTTTATCAAACCCATCACAGGAATGTAAGACACCTGGGATCAAGTATGACACCATGAAAAGTTTGCTTTCACATCCTTGTTCTCATGAATGTTTAACTCCGCAAGACACACTCCTACACTTTCTCAGATTTCACTGTAAAATGACAGAAACTTATCTTTGATGATAATTATGGCATCTTCCTTCATCACTCAGTTTTTAATTGTTTTTTCCTAACAATTTTGACACTACTTCCCATTCTGCTTTTACTATTGGCAAGATGATCCTTGTAAGACTATGCTACACTCTTAACTTTTACTAGTGGGAAAAAAAAGAAGTATTTTACCAATAGAATATTTTAACAAACTAATTAGTATGAACTTGAAAGCTATTAACTTATTGAAAAAGCTATTAGCATATTTTCATTATGCTATCTTGCAAATTAAATATCTATGAGACTCCAGAATCAGGTCTTTATTCTGAAAGAAAATGTCTCTGCTAAGGAGATTAATTTTTTTTTTAATTAGAAATATAATGTAACTTGACAAATGTGTCTATGTATGTCCCTCACATATATTTGTAAGTGGTGTTCACTGCACAGCAAATGTTTAAAAACATCAGACTTTGACATATTCTAAAACTTAGTATTTCAGCTCCCCCAGTGACAAATCCTTGCTTTTTGGCTGGCATATTTCTATGCTCATTACGGATCATGCTTCTTTTTTTTTTTTTTAAACCAGGCAAAGAATTACACATACAGACATCAAGAAAAATATTGCATTCACTTCAAAAATTAAGTACAAAGGGAATGCTTTGTCCTTATTAAAAGTGGAGAAATGTTTTGCTTAAAACAGAAACCTCATCACAATTCAACACAAAGGTTTAAAACAGGGCATATGGGATGAACTAACTCAATACTGTGCTTTCATGAATCTTGCAGAAATTCTCCCACTTTTGGATGAGTTGTAAATCTCTTCAAATTATGCTTCGCATATGCTCAGCATAAAGTTCATTCCAAAAGCAACAATCTCTTAAAAAAAAATGTATCTCTACTGAGTATTCTCCAAACTGGAGATGAAGGAGCTAATCCAGCCCTTTGTAGTTGCCTCTGTTCCCGTCTGTTACAATGCCAAAGACAAGAATAGACAGCAAGGGAACATTTCCTTCTGTGCCTTTTGTTCCTTCACTAATTGAGCACTGAGAGTTCACAGATGAGAGAAGCATAAAAGAGGCAAGACAGACCAAAGACAATTAGGTAGATTAGACAGACAACTGCTACTAGAACAGTTATACAAAAGGTCAGAGGGAAAAAAAACACAGCAGAAGGGGGAGAAACTAAGATGAGACAGTTTTAGACCTGTATTTGCTGGTGAAGGACAATGAGCAAAGTCAGGACACAAAGTAAGGTGAGGATATGGGTTAAGCAAGATGAGGAAAGATGTCAGGGAAAGAAAAGCTATGTTAAACAAATGTTGTCAGCTAAGTGGGGTTAGAGTACAATTCTGTACCAATATGACATCCTGCTCAGAAAATGGAACTCAATCTGAGTTTGGAAACTCTACAGCTTTCAGTGGTGGGCAAAGCATGTGCTTTAACAGCCTCTAGAAGCTGGCCCTTGTTCAGATGATTATCATTAGTGCTCTCTCAAATTATGTACCAGATGTTTGTATTATCACAATGACCTATGTGAAGATCAATATAATTCCACATCATGGATTTTTTTTTAGTTGGCTTCACTTTAAAACTTAGCAGTTTATATTGATAAAACTACAATTTTTCTGAGTGATCATTTTCTAACTGGATAATATTATTTCCCACATTACTTTTATCCCTTCCTTCATATCATAAATCACTGCTAGAGAAGCACTGGTATTCTATCTAAAACTGACATAGAGTTGAGGTGGCACCACCATAACAGGGTAAATATTGTTTAAAGATGTTTTTAGTGCTTTGCAGGAAATATCACCATCACTGCCCCACGCCAATAAATAATGTTGTTGTTGGATAAAACATATACTGAATTTGGCCTTCCATAGGAAAATAAAATCTTGCTGAATAAGCGTGAGATACCAAGATCCCACTGATCATACGTAAAGAGGTGAAATAATTAATCTAGTAAGTTCTCTTACCAAATACAAAGTCATTTAAGAAAAATAGCCTTCATGGTAAGGCAATTAAAAAAAAATATTGTACAAGCAGTCTTTGTATTTATCATATTTTTGTCATGTAGATAATCAGAAAGATAAGAGGGAGATGAATATGGCCCCATTTCTTTCCATTCATTTTTTTCTCTGTTTTTCATTGTTGGGAGGTTCATAAAAGAGTATACTTCTTCCTCAGTTGCATGCAATACTAAAATGAAATTTACAGAAGGGTTTAGGCTTTAATGTTGATCTTTTTATTATCATCAAATATAATATAGTCACAACTGTACTGTTCCTGCTCTTGTAAAAACCAACATAAAATAGGAGACACTTCCTACAGTGCTGTAAAGATCTAAAGGGACAAAGGATGCCAAGAATTTAAACTGGAAATTTTAAAATAAGAAGGATACTTACCAAAGGATGGTCTCCCCAAAATGAATGAGACACCCAAATAAGAAAAATTGTGTATCTTCCTTATCTGGATCTATTGTTCTGAAGAAGAATCTTAGGTCTCATTTCAGAGAAATGATGACTTCCAGCACAGAAAGCATATTTGTTGCATTTATAGGTACCATTTGACAGTTATTTTTCAGATTAAAACTGCATTTTACAGCGATGAAAAGAACTGCAAAGCTGAAAAGAGGGATTCTAAAACAGAAAGGGTACTCTTCAGTTTAAGAAATATTTCTATCACTCTTCAAGGAGATTTATTTCATCCACCATATAGCATGTGTCAAGAGTTATGCTGATGCTTCACTGGGAGCTAAGAACCCCGATAGTTTTTACATTACCATGCACCACAATAGCAATCCTTGACATTGGTTATAAGTGTCAAACAGAGCCTTCATTAATTGTCATCATCTTTAAGACATAAAAGAAACCCTCTCTTCTTGAATGTTACTACACAAAAAGTGTACATGTTATCTATATACAGCAAGTGCAAAAATGTTTTTTATTGCAATAATAACCACTTAGAATATATGGGATAGAAAGTGTACTATTGTTAAACTGTCAGTCAAAACCCTCGTTATGCAAGGATAGAACATCACATCCATCTATAACAGCCTTTTCTGTCAGTCAAATGTGTTGTTCTATACAAATCTAGCATCAATTTGATTTTTAAATTGATAGAGGCTCTAAAACATTATTCTGATGTGATACCAATGTGATCTAAGTTGCTGTTGATATCAGAATACAACACAGGTTTCCTCTCAAATCCAGTTCTGCTTCTGCTTTTAGACATCTGCATAATGTAGGTGATTTTCCATATATAAGTACATGAACAGTCAATTTAAATTTTTTCATTATGTTCCAAAAAAATTTCTGTTGATAATCTCTAATTTGAAACAAACCACAATTTGCAATTTCTGCATAAGGCTGATGAAATTATTATTAATATGGACCCTAAAAACCCCAATAAATATTCCTGTTTATCCATCACATACCTTCATTCAGGATCAGATCAGTCCCTTTATCTCAGCTATAAGTAACTGCAGTTTATGAAAATTGACCTAAAGACCACTGAATTCCTCCAGCATTTTTCTGTGACATTACCCACAGAATGAACTGAATGGGATGCGCTGCTCACTCATAAAAGGGCACAGAGTTGGACTCTGTTTCTTGTTCCACTGAAAAATTAAACACAGATAAAAAGCCCAGTTGAAATTCAAATTTTATTGTAAAAAAATACAAAATAATAAATGAAGACAAGATCTGGCCCTTTTTAACCTATTCCCATGCACACCCTGACATCTGCCATTTTTGTACTTACTTACTAATTTTTGTATCTGGGTTCAACACAAGCTTGAGAAAGCATATCAAATCAGTCTCTCCATAGACAACTAACAAATTTAATCATCCCTTTTCTTCCATCTTTGAAGTGTGCAAGCACGGGTGAAAAAAAAAGTACAGGTTACCAAAAAGCAATGAATGTTAGGTTTTTATGTCATATTTTCTTCATTTTTTGTTTTTAATTTCATATAGGAATCTTTATTCTAGAATGATTTATTAACATCCTTACAATTATTTGGGCATATGCAATGTACCAGACCTTTTCCATGGGCATAATCAGTGACTCTCAATATACTTGACATTCACAACAACTTTATGGAATACTACCTAATGACATAGTTCTAAAATCCTGGAGGGCTCTGGGGGCACATTCAAACAAATTACAATTGAGATGATATCACTAATCTCTTTTCTGCTTGGGACAAGTTCAAACAAATTGCTACTGAGATAGTATCAGAAATCTGTTTTCCACTTGCACAGGTGCCAATGCCTAAACCATCCCTGTTTTCAGAATACTAAAGCTTACAGCTGCTAGTGAAGGCACAGGACTATAAAACAGAGAGGCTTACATGTAAGTCCTTGCTCTAGTTTACCAGCCCAGCTACCTTTTTACAGAACCAAGGTAAAACAGCTGGCTACAGTAACTCTCAGTATAGCAGACTTAGAACTACATTCTGTACAGAACTACTCAAAAGTACTTTTCAAAATCAAACTAAAAAAACTCCAAATACCTTAAATCTGTTCTTAACTTCCCAGTAAACCACCTCATATTTCCATGATTCATTTAAAATTTAATACAAAAAATCTCTCATAAGGTCTGGCTATTTCATTCATGTCAGAACTATGAACACAAAAGCAGTTTCTAAGGCAATCAAAAGTTTACGCACAAATATTAAACATGTAATTAATGCAATTAATATTTATTGCAGTATTTACTTACATAGTATGTCAAGAGAGGCTAAAAAATTAGGTAGTTTGCATACTGGTGTTGTGTACTGTCTTTCCGTTCTGTAAAAACTGTCATTTACTTACCATAGCGTTCTGTATATATTCAGCTGTTTAGTCTTACTGTCACGACATTTTACAAAATTTCATGAGCCCAGTCATGTTATGCAAACTTCTTCTGTTCATGTGCTTTTTAATTCAAGATAAGGTTAAAAACTACTCAATCTTAATTACCATTTGAAATATCTGAACTGGTATTTGAAAGCTGGTCTACAATGAAAAAGTCTCAACAAGGTAACAACACAATTTACAGAATCATGGAATGCTTGAGGTTGGAAGAGAGCTCTCTAGAGGTTGTCTTGTCCAACCTCTCACTCCAAGCAGGTTGTTAAGAGCTGCCTCCAGCTGAGTTTTAACCGTCTCCAGGGATAGAGACTCCATACCCCATCTGGGCATCTTACTCCAGTATTCAATCACCCTTAAAATATGAGAGATAGAATAAATTACTCACTCTCAGTCAGCCATTATACTGTCAAAAATAATATAAGCATAGTTATTCTGGAAAAGGAAAAAAATCACACCTAAATCCTTCCAACGATGTTGCTTATTCTGCATAGAAAACTGGTCTATAGATAATAGCAAAACATAGATTTTTTTTTTTTTTTCCAGCAGAAGCTTTCTTCATGAGAGTACAAGTGCTTGCCACTGTAAAAATACATAGGACACAACTTCTGTCTCTGGGAACTTAGAATATGCCATCAAGCAAAATTTAGGGCAAAGAACCTGAAGTACATAGAAACACAGCTAAAAACTTGGAAATGTTTCCAGTTTGCCAGGGTTACAAAATATAACTGTTCCTTCTTTTTTATGGATAACATACACACAGAAACTGAAATGAGCTAAGGTTTGTTTTAATTTTCAACTTTCTTTAACAATATCCTATATAGCCTAAATTATAACACTAATAAGATTAACTATTTCTTTTTTAAAGAGTACTGGAAAACTAATCACAAATTACTAAAAAAACCAGGGAAATTATTGCCTGAAATTTAGATGAGGGAGAAAATTGATCAAACTATACAATATATTTTATACATTGGAGTCAAATGTAAGAAAGTATATTTATAAAACAATTCACAAGATTTTTCCAGGTATTTTAAATTACAGAGCTAAAGACATTACCATCTCAGTCTCAGTGGAAATTTGCTACTTTCTATTAGAAACTAAGAATCACATAAGGATAAAAACAAAATAATTATATTAACAAAAAAAGCCACCAAAGAAACCCTCCAAGATCTGTTACTTTACAAATAGCAAAACTAAACTGTAAGACTGAGTTTATGTAATACCTTGATCTGACAAAAGAAAAAAAAAATTAACAAACCAACTTTACATGTGACCGTTACCACGTAAGCCCTTCTTTTCCTCCAGAATGTAGAGATTCATTCTTTTCCCAAATTTATATTTTCAAAGAAGACTACATCATGGTTGATTTTCAAATGCAAGGAGACAATCAGGGAATACACACAAATTTTCACAGTGACTATCAAATTCTGATTATTTTGATGGGTAAAAATAGCAAATGTGTATACAATATGTCAACTTGCTTACTGTACAATCTCTTCCACCAAAAAGCATATAAAAATTTTTCATTATCAATGCATTGTCTTTCACATCATAAACTATAGAACAGAATCAGTTCTCTTGACAGATCGGCATCATCACCAGAGCTTCTGCTTGGGTGTATTAGGTAGGTACTATGATTTTTTCCCCTCCTGTGCTGTCATAATTATGCCAGCAGAATACAGTTGGATATACCAATCTTAAAATTTCAAAGCATAGAACAGATATTAATCTATGTCTGCAGCACTAAGAAGCAAGCAGATATTTTACATACCTGGAAATCAAACAAAGGTGAAGTGCTTTGTCTAAAGGCACTTGGAAGAAATAAGTAACAAAGCCATAATTAAAATTCAACATCAAGCTTCATGTTAATCCTCTAGACCTAACTGCCTTTTTTCAAAGTGCATGATTTAGAACATCAAAATAAGAATCAATTCAGTCTTTTTTCTCTATACATCCTTTAATGATAAAACACCACATTCAGCTTCTTCCTCTGTACTCACACGAACAATCATCTTTCTTAGAAATCAAACTCATGAAATCATTTTGGATTACAAAGAACAATTATAAAGGATGTCAAGTCACATGTAAAATTTAAATTCCACATTTGATTTGGCCTGTACCTCTGTGTACTGAGGGACTCACAGGAAAACACACATACCTGCTGCGTATGCTAGCACTCCAACTTATACTACACCAATTTAATTAGTTTGCTTTCAATGCAAAGGTGCAGCACCTCAGCAATTATGAGATCGTTAATACAACAGAGCATAACACCACCTTTAGAGATCTTGTCTAACCTCTAGGCACACATATAACTCCCATTAAGACTAATGGGAGTCACATGTGTGTATCCAAGAGAGAAGAGACCCATTAAAACTGATACAACATATCCATTAATCTTTAGGTCACTCTTAAGGTCAAACATTATAAAAATGTTTATGAACAGTACTTACTAGGTATTCACAGTGGCTACTTTGGTTTTGGTACAGACCTGTGAGCAGTTAAGGCCATGGAAAATGTCTGCATTAAAAGCATCACCACGTTTCAAGTAGTGGCACAGAAATTTGAGAGTGCTTTTCTGTAGTCAGAGGGGACATTTTTCTATCATATCCTGAAAGAATTAGAAAGATAGAAGTGACAGGGAAGGTTAGACACAAATGAAAACCTTGGACAAAGGTATGTTCTAGCTTTTCATTTTTCTTCCATCCCCCACTCTTTCTTCATATTTCAGTCCCTTAGTTGTGGTTTTCTGCTTCAGGAAGAATATTAATAGCAGTGACTAAATTCCTAATCTGTGCAGCCTGCTACAAAGACACTACAAATAACATTTTGATTATTGAATCACCAGCAAAGCACAACTATTCAAGTATTGCTTGTAGGAAGGAAGGGGTGTTTAAAGTTTTTCAAAGAGAAAGGTAACCTTAATGTGCTCTCCATTTCATTCAGCACAGCTGAAAACTCCCTTTTTCACCACTGCAGTAGTTTAAGCAATCATGCTCTTTTGCAGTTTAGAAAAAAATAAGCCTATCCAGTCTGTGAAACCAATCTGTTTGGCAATGAATTTACTGTCTTCATCCACACTGAGTCCTGGAGGAGGGAGAGAGATTTCTCAGCAGCATGAGGGCCAGATGATCTCCATATGAACAGAGCAGAAGGAACAGCAGGAGGAAATGTGTCAGATGAATACAGAAATGCAGAAATGAAGACAAACTTCAGATATGAAGTACCCATATTTATTTACTGTTTCGCTCAGGAACTGGAGTAAATGAGGAAAGATGGCTTCATGAAGACTTATTCATGAACTACTCTGCAACTCATCTTTGAGAACTCGTGTCAAAATTTTTACCCTGCATATGAGATTTGTCCAGCACACTCCTACTACACTTCCTGTTATCGGGTCCGTAAGTATTCCAAACAGTGACAACTTAGCATTGCAAGCTTTTTTCAGAGACCTCATGTGACAAAGACAGCTGCACCTGCAGTGTCCGGTCAAAACAGAGGCCAGCTTTCACCTAGAAAGCATTGGCCCCCAGAGACAGCACTACCAAGAAACAGCACATTGCTTCATTCTTGAGCTGTAGCTCTACTGCCTTTCTCAGTTATGCCCACCTGACACAGGGTCTCACTTCATAAGATTTCATAACCTCTCCACAGTGTCCTGCATAACAAAGTGTTTTTCTTTGTTTCTGATCCAAATATACAATGATAAATAAAGGATGATAAATTAAGTCCATGGTTCAATTAATTACTCTTCTGCAGAAATAAATCATTATGTGGTTTTGCTTTAAAATCAAGGGGTTTTATTTTAAAAACAAGGCAAAAATTACCCCAAATACCTTGGTGTATATAGTAGATTGTTGAAACATTTAGGGATGACTGTTTTTCCTTTATTAGTGGTCATAAGGATTCCACTACAACGTCTTTCTCTGAAATAAAAGAGCCTTCCTAGCTCAAAAGATAGTTACCTAATTTTGCTTTAAAAGCACTTTTCATGCAAAAAGACCTAATCCCCATTTTGTGAAATCAGCCACGTGAATTAGTCTTATTCACTTCAAACAGTTCTTCTAAGAAAAGGAATTACTCGCTGTCAACAAAGTTAGGCATCTGTTTTGCTTTATCATTGTAAAAAATTACATGTAAATACAGAACAAAACTGTTCTTTCAAGATCATGATATTCACAAAGACCTGTACTTTGTTCAGTGGCATCTCAAGTGTGCTATCTAACTTCTTGTGTGTGTGTTAGAAAAAAACAGTACAGAATCCATCAGTACGTGCCTGTGGACTGCCCCCGTAGCCTCCTCAGTGCAGACCTCAGCACGGCATCTGAAGAACTGTGACCCTTACCGTCATCCGTGAATTTGCCTTCGTTAATATGTCAAAACTAAATAGTTACGGTTTGGAAATAGATAAATCACTATTTGTGTATCTTTTAATCGCTATGTTTCATAAACAGTGTGAAGTCCTATCAACTTGTTCATACAGAGTTCCGTTTCGAGAGTTGTAATAGCCAACTTTACAATGCAGCTTTGTCCACCTAACTTGTGCAATGCGTCCAGGTTGAGTCACCTAACACACTTTGAGCCGGGGAGGGCAAACCCGGCTGGCACTGGCGGTGTGACCAACCGAGCAACCCCGCACCCTGTTACTACTGGGCGACGCCCGCCGGCACCGCTTCTGGGGCGCTGCCCCGTTTCCCACGCTCTGCTCGGTTTCTGCTCTCACAGCCCTCCGAATCCTGCCGGTAAATGCTCCGCAGGCCCCTCGCCGCCCACGGGTTGCATCCCACGCTGCCCTCGACTCCCAGACGCTCAGCCTCGCCTCCCCCGCACAACCCTCGAGCACCACCCCACCCCGCGCCGTCCCGACGCTCCTGCAGATGGAACAGCGCCTCTACTCCCACCCGGCCAGGCCGCGCCCGCCGCCCGTCCACTCCGCTGGCGCCTGCGTGGCCCCGCCCCCGCAGCTCCCATTGGCTGCTCCGTGCCAGGTTGAGCCGCTGATTTGCTGCTCGGTCTGTCAGTCATGCGGCGCCCCGCCCCGCCCCGGCCGTTCCCGGGCGCCGTCCCGGCCTCGCCCGAGCGCTTGGTGTGGGTGGTGTGGCCGCCCGGAGCGGCCTCTGTCCCCGGCCCGGGGGGACATCGCCTGGCTAAGCCCTGCGGGTCCCAGCGTATCCCGGGGTGCTGAGCCTAGCGGCGGCGCAGGTCAGTGGGGGCGCGGGGCGGGACGAGCCGCAGGGGCCGCGGCCTTCAGTGGGGCCCAGTCAGGCCCCTCCCGCGGCCCGGCGGGCCGGGGCAGCCTCGCTGGGTCTGTCCCCGGCGCCCTTTTCCTGAGTTGCGTCGGGCCTCCCGCACTCCCCGTTGCCCTCCGTGGCCCGAGTCCCTCGGGCTCCCGGCCCGTGCCGCAGCGCGCAGAGGGACGGCGGGGGTCCCAACTAGGCCCGGGCCTGCGGTAAGAGAGGACGAAGCCTGGTGATGAGGTCCGTGGAGAAAAAAGCCCTGATATCCTGTCGGAGTAGTGTTTTCCTCTGAATTGTTAGTCTGTTGCTAGTTGAGAGAGTGAAGCATTTATAATCTCCAAGGGTCTTCCCTTGCTGTAGGTGACAAGGTTTCCTATAGGAAACCTGCTAAAGGAGAGGGTGGCATCTTTCCACTTTCTGTTAATCCAGTTTTGTGTAGCCTGTAAGCAACAAACCATTGATTTTCCAGAAAATGAATGTGGATTTATTCTGAATGGGCAACGCGTTTTGACAGAAATGAATTCTGCTTATGACGTTGCCCATACTGGGAAACCACAGCACTGTATACTTTCTGTGTGATCTTTCATCTCTGAGTGGGAGGGAGGTGTTCACCAAGGGCAAAGATAAGTACGGCCAGTTTGTAGTAAAATATTTCCAAAATATTTCGCCATTTGATTTTACTGGAATTTTGTGAATTCTTGTCAAACCTTTTTTGAGCTGTTATTGACATATGGTTCAGCAATAGTTGCTGATAAAGTTTTCTCTCTAAGACTAATAATATTTTTATTCTTTATGAAGATACGTTTTATCAGTGCTTTCTTCTACAGGTTCTTTTTCATCTTTCTACCTCAGTTTCTGCTCAGCAGCAGCTTGTTTTTCAGTTCCTGGATGTCCATTATCACTAGTTTATCTAATGAAGTGAGTAATAGGAAAACAGCTGAAAATGTCATTGCTGGTACCTTAATTAGAGTGGCAAATAAACTGTTAAGGGGAGTAAAAATTCATGTCTGATTTTGATTTTTTGTGTTTGTTCCTGCTGCATGAAGTCATGAATTTCAATTACTTTCTGTGGAGCTAAATTCATACCTGTAAGATATATAAATTAACTCATTAAAAGGGCTTCTTTTAATTCTTAGTTTTTGGTAGAAATTGATCAGTAGGGCACATAATCAAGAGTACTGGAGGAATTTGACTCTTGTATTTTAAGTCTTTTGGAATTTACTACAGGAATAGATGATCATGTTGGTATTGGAACATCTACTTTGGCTGCTAGTGCTCTAGGGTTCATTGCTACTAAGACTACTTTTTTGGAGTTAAAAAGTTGTATTTTTCATAAATCCTTTCTTTGGAGAGAGTAGTTCAAACCCTTGTATCTGTAGTGATGTATGTGGGGAAAAGCCAGTGGTATATGTGAGAGATTATACCATGAGTAAGCTAGTTAAGTTTTCTTTTAAAAAAGTGTTTCCTGTATTTTGCTATCCTGTACATTGCAATAATTTATTTTTTTTAAATACTTTGTCTTCTTCTGGGTAAATCAGACAGTATTTTTATTGCTAACAGTTGTCAGAAGTTTGTGTCTGCCTATGCAAACATAAACTTCAGAAAGTGGCATTTTTTTGATTTTTAAAAGTCTTAAAATTTTAATAGTTTATGTGTTTCATCCCCCTTTACTTGACACTGGTGAGGCCATGCCTCGAGCACTGCGTTCGGTTCTGAGCCCCTCATTTCAAAAAGGACATTGAGGTGCTGGAGTGTGTCCGGCAAAGGGCAGCAGGTCTCCTGAAAGATCTAAAAAGCATGTCTTATGAGGAATGGCTGAAGGAGCTGGGTTTGTTTAGTCTTGAGAAGAGGAGGCTCGGGAGGGACCGCATTGCTCTCTACAACTGCCTGAAAGGAGGTTGTAGTGAGGTGGGGGCCCGTCCCTTCTATTGTGCCTGCAGTGGGAGGACAGGAGGAAATGGCCTCAGGCTGAGACAGGGGAAATTCAGATTAGGTATTAGAAAAAAATTTGTGCACTGTTATGGTGGTCAGGCACTGGAATAGGTTGTCCAGGGAGATTTATGGAGTCACCATCCCTGCAAGTATTTTAAGAGGTGTCGGGAGCTGATGCTGGGTGATGCAGTTTAGTGGTTTAGGGACAGAGACAGTGCTGGGTTAATGGTTGGGCTTGATGATCTTAAAGGTCTTTTCCAATCTTGATGAATCTATGATTTACACTTTTAATTAGCATGATGCTTATAGTGTGCTCCATATCATTAAGTTATTGATAGAGTTTGTGGATTGGAAAGTGGATTAGATTTAAAGCTCTTCTCTGAAGGTTTTGCAAGCTTGCCTACCAGTCTGGGTTGTATTGAGGGAGGCTGAAAGAGGTGGGCTGTTCGGGCCTTTTTGTAAGTGAATGTATATCAATATTTTTAAAATCCCAGTGTTAGGCGTATATATTTGCAGTTTTTAAAGTAAGAATTGAGTATGTTTATCATTAAGTACAAAGCATTGTGAAATTGCATTAATCTGGGGCTAAGGCAACTGAAATAGCTCCTTGCTTTGTGTTCTGCCTCTAAGTTCTTTTAACTTGTAGGCCTGCCTTGTTTCAAACTTGTGGTTTTTTATTTGTTGAGATCATCCTTTTCAGCAAATGAAGAAAATCTGTTCCCATTAAAATGTTGGTATAATTAAGTAAATAATTAAAATTAGGCATCTCTTCTATTTGTGTTAGAAATGTTGAAAACTGTAAAGCGCTAGTGGCAAACATATATCCGAATCGACTTATGCTTAAGTGAGGTACCCTTAGAACTCTTAGATTAGCAGTACAAACATAAAATTTCATCTTCTGAATTTATTTTTAGACAAATTTAATATCTTAGGTAACAGGCCTTCAGATGCATTATGAATGTACCTGTGTATTAAAAGGCTACCAGTTAGCTGGAATAGTATGCCTCGGTTCATGTTGGTAGATTTTTAAGGATTAGGCTAGATACATGGAATGTCTGTTTTGTGCAAGGAGGATGTTTAGTTTTGGGAGGGAATTTATTTGTTTGACAGGTCTGAGTGTTTTTCTTCTAATAGATTCTATTATTCCCCCACACCAAGACTGTAGGCATAATTTCATTAGAAAATGTAGTGACGCAAAGAAACGTTTTCATACTTAGGGTGATCCAGGACATATAGGAAGTAAATGTTCCTGTAACGGACAACATTAAATTCAGCTAAGGCTTTCAAACAAGTATTAATAGTATACAAAGACTTGATTGTACCCTTCATAGAATAGAGTGGGAAAGGTAATTTCTATACTCAGTTAGTTTTTGACACTGTTACTAATCCAAGAACCTTCATTTGGCATCAAATGTGGTTTAAATCAGGAAAGAGATTTTTATCTTCTCTTCTGTTTAATGTCTATTATAGTCTTTTAAAGTGACAGTCCTGAAAATTGCTACAGAATGCTACCCAGAGAATATTTGGGAAGGAAACAGGTTTATGGCTATATATTATCAATACCAAAAATATATTATAAAATAAATTGCTTTAATACATAAATAGTCAAGGTCTAGGGAGTGATGTCTGAATTCAGTATTGACATATATCTGGATATAGTAATGAAGCACATGGTCTTTTAGGAAAAAAAACAAAACCAAGCATTTATGTGTTCAAAATGTGAGAAAGTGGGAATGTAATTTTTTTTTTTTTTTAACATATGGAAGTAGTTTCAAACCATGAGATTCAGAAAAAGTAGGGAGAAAGAAGAGATGGACAGCTGTCTGAACAAAAACTAACAGTAAATTAAACAGTAGACAAAATCAGTCAACAATTTGAGATTATAATTCAAGTACCTTATTACCCATGTGTTTTATTTCTATTATAGTTAAAATAGCCTACTCTTAAAGAAATTTAAGAAATCCCACAGCACTGTTGCACTTGCACTTGCAATTTCTACAGGGATGAGGAAGATATAAAAAAGCCAGTAAGTTGTGTCCAGCTAACACTAAAACTGGTAGGTTGTAGATATAAATGGAATTTCATAAAATCAGTTTGCAAGCATAGTGTGCTCTAATAATAAAGAGAATATATTAAGAAAAAACAAATATGAATAAGATTTTTAATTAGAAGATATCACTGTATTTAATAAGAAATGTTCTTCATATATTACCAATAAATTTGTTCTGGATTAACAACAGTCTTAACTGAAGAATAAGATGTATTGTATTACATTTTTTTTATATCTGACTTCTAAAACTTTTTAGGAATGTCATGATTTTTGTGCAGAGAGACTTTTAAGACTCTCTAGGTAGTACTTTTCCAATAAAGAAGTTCACTGTATTTTTACCAGTTTAGCAATGTTTCCTTTCAACTGTATGGTCCCTGACAGAAACCAGTGTAATCTGTTTCTTATTCATCCGATTACTGATACTAGTATTTGCTTTCTTTTAGAAAAGTATTAGAAGTATTAGAAAGCAAGATCATGTCCCTGGATTTCAGGAGAGCAGGTGCTAGCCTCTTCAGGGATCTACTTAAAAAGAGTCCCACAGGGTCAGACCCTGGAGGGATGAGGCAAATTTGGTTTGTATTCAAGGGTCATCTCCTCAGAGCTCAAGAGAGGTCCGTCGCAACAGGTATGAAGTCAGGCTAAAATGCCAGCAGCCCTGCATTGATGAACCAGGAGCTCATCACAAAACTCAGACATAAAATGTAAATATGCAGAACCAGGGACAGGTAACCTGGGAGGAATATAGAGACAGTGTCTAAGCATGCGGGAATGTGATTAGCAAAGTCAGAGTGCCTGGAGTTGAAGCTGGTGAGGGATGGCAAAGACAGCAAGAAGCGCTTCTGTAAATACATCAGTAGCAGAAGGAGGACTAGAAAATGGGGGCTCTGGTGACACACAGGAAAAGGCTGAGGTACTGAAAACGTTCTTTGCTTCAGTCTCTACTAGCAAAGACCTTCAGGACTAGCAGAATGAAAGGAAAAGTCTGGAGCAGGGAAGATGTACACTTGATGGAAGAGGTTTAGGTCAGAGAATACATGAGTAAACTAGACATAGATAAGGTTCTAGGCACTGATGGAATGTACCCATGAGTGCTGAGGGAGCTGGCTGATACCACTGTGATCAAATCAATATTTGATTTGATCAGATATCTCTGTGATCAAATCAATGTTTGATTGATCATGGAGACTGGGAGAAATGCCTGTAGACTGGAGGAAAGTCAAATGTTGCTCCTGTCTTCAAAAGGGCAAGGAGTACTCGGGAAACTACAGTTTGATCAGCTTCACCTTGATTCCCCAGAAGGATGGAAGGTGATAGAGCAACTAATCCTGGAAACCGGTTCAAGACACATTAAAGAAAAGAGGGTGATCAGGAGCAGTCAGCATAGCTTTACCCAGGGAAAGCCATTCTTGACCAACCTGATAATTTTCTACAATGAAAGGACTGGCTTCACAGACAAGGGGAGGGATACTTGTTTCCATAAGGCTTTCAGCAGTGTCTCCTGTGATATCCTCATAGAGAAGCTGCTAAAATATGGGCTGAGTGAGCAAACAGTGAGATCAACATAAAACTTGCAGAGCAGATGGACAGAGGGGAGTGGTGATCAATAGTGTGAAGTCTGGTTGGAGCCTAGTAACTGGTGTTGGACCCCAGTAGGCTCAATACTGAGTTCAATCCTGTTTAATATCTTCATGAGAATTAATATCTAATGGGCAAAAAGTGTACCCTCAGCAAGTTTGCTGGTGACACAAAAGTGTGAGGAATGGCTGATATGCCAGAGGACTGTGCTGCCGTCCAGAGGGATCTAAAAAGGCTAAAAAAAAGGGCTGACAGGAATCTCATTCAGCTCAGGAAGGGAAAGTATGAAGTTCTGCACCTGGGGAAGATTACCTCTATACCCTGGTGTTTGTTGGGTGACAACCATCTAAGAAAGCAGCCTTGGAGAAAAGTCCCTGGGTGTCCTGGTGGACACCAAGTTCAGAATGAGCCAGCAGTGTACCCTTGTGACATAGAAGGCTGAGGGTACCCTAGGCTACATAAGAAGGAGTGTTGCCAGCAGATCAAGAGAGGTCATTGTGAATCCTGTTACTCTCCTCAGCAGTGGTGAGGCCGCATCTGGAGTACTCTATCTAGTTCTATGCTTCCCAGTATAGGTGAGGCCTGGATATACTGAGGAGTCCAGCAAAGGGCCACAAGGTTGATTAAGGAACTGGGATGGGGCTTCTGTAAGGAAAGGTTGAGAGTGCTGGAACTGTGAAGCCTGGGGAAGCAAAAGCTTGGTGGGATCTTCTTGATCTGTGTAAGTACCTGAAAAGAGGGTGCAAAGACAACAGAGCCAGGTGCACAGTGGTGCACAGTGACATGACCAGAGGCAGTGGGGACATGCCAAAATGCAGGAAGCTCTGCCTAATGGTGAGGAAGCAGTTTTTCACTAGGAGGATGACCAGCCACTGGCACAAGTTGCCCACTGAAGTTGTGGAATCCCCCTCCTTGAAGATACTCAAAAGCTGACTGGACATGATCCTGTGCAAGTGGCTCCACACAGCCCTGTTTGAGCAGGCACGGATTGGACTTCACAAGTTTACAGTAAACACACTGATTCCTTCCTACTTGCCCCTGTTATCACATATATGAGAAAATTAAAAAGGAGAGGGTAACAGTCAACTCCGATGTCATCTCTTTTCATTTTTCTTTTTGTTTTCTTCTTACCTTGCAGTAAATACACAAACAGTGTTTGGGCAAGCCACTATCAACAGACATAGTTCCAGAAATTTTGAGAGGAAAACTTCTCTGTACCACTTTAGAGTGACTGCAAATAAAAGACTCCGTCTCTTGCCAGCAAGATTCAAGAGAGGCGTGTTTTTCTTTAAATCACAAATATTTTAAAGTCTGTATTGATCCTTCACATCATAAATTAGCTTAACTCTCTACAAATAGATTAGCCTTATACATTTGTTTAGTATATACAGAACTGAAAAACTTACAAAATACAAAATGTGAAAAGGATGTATTTGTACTTGTATGCAATGTGCAGAGTTAGAAAATTATAACTTTGTCAATTAAAATCAGTGTTTCATTGGAATACCCTGATGTAAACTTCTCCCTAGCAAGGTCTGGTTTCCAAATGTTAACTTTCCAGGAAAAACATCTGAATTAATGCAGTTTTTCAGAGCATGCAGAGAATGAATTTAAATTTTCAAACTAAATGATAGTAAGTTGTTTATGACTTAAAATGGAAACAGGCTCACTCGCTGTATTGCTGCAGTTAATGATGACAGACCCTACAACTTGTTACTTTCTTGGGCTGCAGCAGAAGGTTACTTCACTATTGTGTTTTCAAGCAAGCTGCTTGTGCTCTTTTGGGTTTTTTATTGGGATTTTGCATTTGTTTTTGGGGAATGGAGAGGGAGCAAAGGTAGGATTGGTTTCTTTTTCCTTTTGGCGCCTAATAGAATGTATACTTTTTCACATAGACCAGTGAAGGGAGGAAAAGAAAGGGTGTGACTCTCCTTTTAACGAACGAATCTGGTCTCAACGCCCACTGTTCCACAGAACTCCCTATGAACTTAAAAGCAGCAAATAAAAAATAATTTAAAAAGGCCAGTGTGTTGTGCTAAAAAGATGCAGGCTCATTAGTCAGATTGTGCTGTATGTGGACAGGGAAGGTAGCAGGCTCTCTGTCCTGTAGCTTTCTGGAAGAGCTGAATGGTTCCTGCAGCCATGCAGCTGACCTACATCTGCAAGTATTGTCAGTTCACATCTAAACTTTACAAAAATCTTAAGGAGAAGGAAAATAGAAAGGATACTGTCTGTTTGTAACATGCCTCTCTCAGAGATGGTGGTAAGTTTTTTTGGTTGGGAGGTGGAATACAAGAAATTCAGAAGTCTGACGTTATTTCAGACTGTTTTCAAAAGGAAACTAAATTCAGATTTTTCAGATTAAGAAAAGGTAAAAATTAAGAAATAAACTTAGACAAAAAAGAGGATGAATACACAATATGGGAAGAGAGACAAATTATGACTGGTACACCTCTTGATTCAGGGTTAATTCAGACTGGGTCTGGGCACTTCCTCATTTCTCTGCATGGGTGACCTGTGGAGATTTTTGGCCTTTAGGAAGAGTTTGAACTGAACACTGCTAACGTTCATTGTGTTTGTGTCAGTAGCTGCCTGGGAACAATGTCCCTTAAAAATGTCATGTTTGCCGCTCCTTATCTTTACTGTCTTAGTTTTCACAGAGTCACAGAATATTCTGAGTGGGAAGGAACCCACAAGGATCATGAAGTCCAGCTCTTAAGTCAGTGGCCTGTACAGGAACTGAACCCGTGACTTTGGTGTTATTAGTACCATGCTTTAACCAACTGAGCTAATCTATTGTCAATGGAGTTACAAAATAAAGGAGTTAATCAAAATCTAAATTCTAATGAAATTTAAAAATATATGCTGTAACAGCATACAGCTCAGGCTGCATAGTAAGGAAATTATTATCCCTCTTTTAAGCTGTTACTTGTAATACATGTGTGCAACCATGCCAGTGGATTCTAAAATGCTAATGAAGTTATAGGATTGAGGAGAGTGTGGTGAAAGCATATCAGTCTTCACTTGTGTCCTTAAAGTTGCCGCAATTAGTAAGTAATAAAACTGTCAAGGTTTGGGGACTCTGAATACATCTAATTTCCCCAGCACCTCTGTTAGTGACTATGTATGCCAAACATTTCAACGTACAATCATATGAAAAAGGTAAGAGTGGGGAGGAATTGCATAGTGGTATTTATTTAAACAGAGTAGCCTCTCACCTGCAACTGCACGAATCCTCCAGTGGAGTTGTATAAATAATTCTTTTTTTTTCTTTTCATTTTTGAAGGACAGCAAAAAGTTTCACTGTTTGTATTTACAGTGTTGTGCTGTTATGCTTGTGCATAACAGGTGGGCTTGAAGATCACAAGAATATTTTCAGTCAAATGATAGGCTTAATTTTCTGTCCTGCTGTTGACTGATGGTATGATGCTCAGATTAAAGGCCACTGGTTTCATGATCACCTGTTTTTCCTGACCCTGCCTCTTCTTATTGGTACTGCATGTATCTTACCTGATTCTGTGGTGATCCATTTGTGTACTAAATTTGCAGCAAAATAAATTAAACAGGTGGGGGGTTCGCCAGTTTAACATGAAAGAACAGTTCAGCAGGGAGTCAAATGAGTGCTGGCACTAGTCAGTAAGAAAAGGATACAATACAAAGTAGGAAAATGGGTGACAGTGACTGTAGCTGTGAGAAATTACATCACTTTATGGTTCTATAGAACACAAGCCTTAAAAATGAGGCATAAATGTCAGGTAAAGTACTGTTCTTTATCCTTACGCCACTTGAGAGATCTTGATTGTAATTAGATCCAATTATTCATGTTATGCCTTATAATAAAAAGCCTGAAACTTAAAACTTACAGTGAACAGGGTTGTCTTTTTATTGATGCAGTGCTGTATTAGCTCTAGCATATCATAAATATATACAGTCTGTAACAACATTGTTTTTACTTATAGTCCTCCTTTTGATACAGATGGGGACAGGAGTTAATTATTACTTAGCTATGCATTTAGGACAGATTTTACTATTCTCATCTAGTAAGTATTTCTAGTAAGAGGTTAAAGGACCTTATGTTCCTGCAGTGCAGTATTTGGATTAGCATTGTTACACTTACATATCACTGAATATTCATGACTCTGCACTTGGTACGCATGTGTATGTAAAAAGGAAGAAAGTTGGAATAAAATCTGGGCAGTGATTTTGACAAGTGGTAAACATACGGTGTTTAATGCAAAATTTCAGCACTCTGTCATCTGTGATAAATTGTATCACAGGATTTAGAGCAGGTGTTGCTTCTGAATCCCTTCTAGGTATCTTCTCAGTTTTCATCCTAGCATCTTCATACCTGTCTGGTGATCCATTCACAGAGACCAGACAGGTAGGAGCAGAACAGAAACACAGCTGTGAAATGGGAATTTGTTAGATGACTTCTGTTTGTTTATTTTTTATGTAGTTTTGAATAGAAGAAAGGTAAGGAGGGGCATGGAAAAGATTCATAGGATTGTGATTGACACTACTTGACAAATAAGGCAACGTGACATACAGTGCCCTTAAAACAGTCAAATGCAGATGTTATGTATGTCATGAGATATAAGACCAACTTTTCAGGTAAGTAACAGTAACCAGCGAAGGAGGAGTTATGGCTATAACTGCCCACAGTGTGCTGACATCTGTGCATTTGTGTTCTAGTTTTGGATCCTTTTGAAATAAAGCTGCATAACTCTGCCACCAGCTGATGTTTCATCTGCTTTACACAAAGGGTGGCATGTATACTAAGCTATACATCCTTTTCAATTTTATACATGCAATTCAATATTATCTTGTTATCCATCTTTTTACCAGATCCTTTAATGTTATAACCAAAATGTCTTCAAATGCAAGGGTCTCCCTGTCATGTGTTGATGATCATATCAGGACCTGAAACCTACATTTGTAGTAGCACAAGGGATTCTCATTTTTCCCATGCTCCGGTACCTCTTGATTTAGTCAGAAATGTTGCTCCGTCCTTTCAAGGGGCTGTTCCTTCCCAGTTAACTGTCACAGTTGCCACTCTGTTAAACTACTTCAATCTCTCTTCACCGTTTTGATTCATCAACAGTAAAGGTAAGGCACTTCTCCAGATAATTCCCAATACCTAGTTCCGAAGAAAAAACAGTCAATATTGTGTATTTGGTATATATTTTGCTCAGCATCTTGATGATCAAGGAATTTTTTTAATCATGTTTTTTGGAAAGTCTCAGGTTATGATGTAGCTTTGGTTTTTTAAGCTTTTGGGGTTTTATCACTGATTTAATTAAAAGGAACAATGGGATTTTGTTTAGTATCTCAGAAAATGGAAATTTATAAGTGGAATTGTCATGTCCCTATAGAGATGAATTTGTAATTTGATGTACTAAAGAGACGAGTGACCAAAGACAGGAAATAAAATGGGGGAAGAAGAGAAATAGAATATGGGATTGAGTCATGGGACATTAATTTGTTACATGCGTATTTTCCTATTTGTTCCAGTAAATGAAAGTTAGGGCCAATCCAAAAAGTTGGTAGGATGATGCTATCTCTGGCTTCTATGCTATAAGAAATACAAGAGTACTTAGGGCTTTTGTAACCTTGAACTTAGCATCACAAGTTTTGAAAGGTAGTATGTTAAATATTAGTTACGTGGTAATTACTCTGTCAAATCTGGTTGTTTGCATCTGATAATCTGTCTTTTATGAGTGCTAACTGATGACAAATTTTTCTGAAGTCAGTAGACACTCTTAGTGTTCAGAGTATCTTTAATGTGACCGATAACAGTCTTGGTTGCTAGCATTTCTTGTAGGAATGTATTACAGTGTTGTGGGATTTTCTGTTTCCATCAAATGCTAACAGAAATGACTGATATGCAGCTTCTAATAGTGCAGCACTTTGCTGCTGCTCTTCATACTCTTCTATCAATTCTGGCACTTCTGAGCTGCTTTTGATTTTTTAACTTGAAGCCCTAATATTTTGACTTTGGCAGGTAGTTTATGAAAGGTAAATCAATGAGCTATCGTTATGTTTTCTTGCTGTCTCCAGGCATTCAGCAGTGGCTAATCTCTTGTATCTCATTTTATGACATCTAAGTTTTCTGAATTAAATTTGGAAAAGCAATCTGTGATTTGAATGTATCTTTTTCTTTGGACATTAAATATAACTGTAGCATTTAGGATTCTGGAACTTGCTAGTAGTTGCTCACTTAGCCTCCATAATGAAAATCTTAATTTTACCAGTCATTTAGGGTTTTCCTTGACTTTGTCTATTTTGAGAAGTAGTCCCTTCTTCCCAGGAGTGTAAGAAATAAATAATAGTTTCTGTGATTACAATGTGCTACTGGCTTTTCTGTTAGTATTAGTAGTTATTCTAAATGGTTAAAGGATCGATTTATGTTCTTTAGAAAATGATAGGTATTTGGCTGAAGTATATAGAAATCCAGGCAGTAAAACAAAATCAATCTTTTGTAAGGTTATTTGAGGTAATGATACAGTGATGAGTTAATTTTACAGTGATTAAGAGACAGCACAGTTGGGGCTCCCAATTAGACTTTGATCTGAGGATATTTCTCTCTACATTTGATGAGCAAGAAGGAGATGAGAATTAATGGTAAGACATGAGGCTTTGAGCAGCTGGGGTCCATGTTCTGTATTATGACAATTGATGTTAAGGAAGATTTTAAAGTTAGCTGAAGGCATATAATTTGATTTCCCAACTTCGAAATTTATTGATTTTAAATTGACATCTGTAAAATATCCTCTGCTATTGAAAGTACCTGAAAAGAACAGTCAAATGGTATACGTTTTCGCACACACACCCCCCAACAAAAAAACAAAAATGCAAAACAAAACAAACAAACAAACAAAAAAAAAAAACCAAAAAAAAAATTAAAAAACACAGCACCCTACATTAGAAAAGCATCTCAGCATTCTTGTGGTGCGTGGAAAGGTTGTTTTTATTTGCTATCTGTTGATACCCTAACTTTATGAATATAAAAGAAGGGATAGTAGACCAAGGGGATGGCTTGCTCTTGCAGTTTCTCACACACCCAGTATGGCAACACTGAATGCACAATGTCAAATGCATTATATCTCCTGAAGAAAAAGGTAACTGTATGTTAGTTTTATCTCCAGAGAGGGTGTGATTCCTAGCATGCCGACTTTACATACTCTTTCCCCATGCCTGGGCCATAGATCTCAATGCTTGGACTTGACAGAATCTAGTCTGTTGAAAAGGCTAAAAAAGTATTATCTTTGATGTATGTCCTGTTGTTTCTTTTTGTTGGGATAATTTATTATTATAAACTAAAATAGTAATAATGAATGTTAAAGAGGCTTTATATATCAGAAATTCTTCCATGGCCTGGAAATCAAAAGAGTTGTCCAGGCAAAAATAATACAATATGATTAATGATTAATATAAACAAATAGCACAGGAATGTAAGAATGAAATTTATGACTCTAAATAACAAAATGTTTCAATTTACAGAGCACAAGAAAAGAATCAGTGAAAGAGTCCAAAAGTCTGAGTAAGAGGAGGCACAAAGGGATAGGTCCATTACCTAGATCTGTTATTAAATAAGAAAGGAGAACAAGTAACAGACTTTCAAAGACTGGTTCTTTACTTCATACATTGTAAAAGAGATATATTGTGACCTGCTCCTTTCATAAAATTAATCTTATACAGGAAATAAGAGTGGAACCAAAGCACAGAAAGAAGAGCCTAAGGAATCTTAATATAGATGTGCTCAAGTGGCAAATCCTAATAAAATTCATCCTAGAATGATTGGGGAATTAGGCACCACTGATTTTATTTATTTATTTAATATCCCAGAGGGTGAAAATAGCCAGCAAAATGGGTTTGTGTGTGTCTGGTTTTGTGCCTGCTTATTCTTCTGTTAAGAGAATTATTGAAGCTGTCAGTTGTGATTCCAGATAAAGGTTTGGGAGTAAATAGTTTAGCAATTAATTTGTATCTAATAATGTGTAGAAGAGAGATTGTAAAACAGCAGTATGGTTTGATGAGACCTGTTTGTAAGAAAGCTCAGTCTGTTTCTCCTCTTAGAAAGGATCACAAGTTTAGTAAGTAAGAGGAAAACTTTAGATACAATACAGCTTGATTTTAATAAAGTCTTTTTCCCTTCATAGGCAAACTAGGGAAACACAATGTCAGTACTATCTCCATTAGATGCTGGTACTATGAGCATCAAGTTGAAAAGTTGCCTCTACCGAGTAATTATCTATAGTGCCCTGTCAAGATGAAAAGGCATTAATGAATTGGATGATAGAAGAGAATACATACTTAGAAAAGTTACTCATGATAGGAGCTAGAGAGGGGTTTAAAATGTCGTTGTTTTTCTTTTCCTTTGTTTTCAACATAAGATCTGAATTGAAAATGCTCTTGATGAGTTTGGAGATAATATCTAAAATCAACAAGATGAAAAGCAATTCAGGCAAGTATGAAGCACCACATTTAACAGGAAAAACTCATACATGAATCTAAAACAGGAAATAATTATTCAGAGAGAAAAGTGACAGAAAAAGACATGAAGATATAGTAGACTTCAAGGTAAATTCTAATATGCTGCTGGAGAAAAGTAAAGTTGTTTGTTTGTGGGATTTTTTGGTTTCTGTTTGGTTTGGTTTTTCTGGAGGATCATACCAGGGTGTTGTAGGAAAATCTAGTTTGGCAAATCTGTGTGTAATTGGCCCACTCACATGCCTTGTTGCTTTGTGCTCTTGAGAAGGTGCAACAAAATGGAAATTCTTCTTCACTCTTACTGTTTTCTGCTGTGGAATGAAAACCATCCTTATTTGTAATAAAGTTGTTTTAGATTGAACATGAGAAAAAGATTGCTTATTATTAGGATGATAAAACACTGGAACAGACTTCTTAGAAGACCTGTAGAATTAGCTTTTTTCATAGTTAAACACCTGTCAATATGTTCTTGAGCCTGTGTTTGTGCTGAGTTAGGATTTGGTAGTCTCTGCAGTCCATTCCATCTCTGCATAAGTACAGTGCTCTGAACACATGTTTTGGCTATACAGGAAAGATTGTCTAAAGGAGTTAAATTGTGAACTCAGTGAGTTTTTGCTTCCCAAATGTAGTTTTAAGTTAGAGCAGTAAGGAACAAAGTTATCTTTGTTATTTAATAAATATGGAATAGTCCTGTGCAAAACAATGACACCCAAGAGATTACTTGGATTTGTGTATTTCTGCAGGCAAAGTTGACTGACCTGTAAATTTAAATGTAGAATTTTTGTAGGCAGAATGCATTGACAAATATGCCTGATGGTAATACATCTCATACTGATAGTTCCAGAACAGGTCAATAATAATGGTTGTATTGATAGCAGCAATACAGGAGATGTTACTTGGTACTATAGCTAAAATCCATGTTATCACCTTAATTATAATTACATTAATATTGACAGGCTGTTGACAATACTCACATTACTATTGATAGATTTCTGTCAATAACATGTTTCCAAATAAAATATATTCATTCATAATTTGTACAATGCTCGATAACAGCACTAATATATACCCAAAGAAATTCCTCTTTCCCTAGTGATATACAATCATCATTTTTTTTGTTTTGCAATATACTGTACGACTGCTTATTTGTTTAGTTTAAAAAAAAAAAAAAAAGTCCAAACCAGATAAAATATAGGTTAAGAAAGGAACATAGTACTTTTTTGTTTGGGTTTTTTTTTTTCCTGGGAGGCAGTTCAATTTTTTTTCTATGCAGTATCTGTCACAGTATAAAATCAACAGAGAACCTTTCAATTAGTAGTTTTTACTGTTTTGTCTTAAAGAGTATTTATGTAATAAATTAATCCACATAGAATATATTATATTTGAGTGTTGATACTTGTCTCTTTCAGTACTGGGTCTATGATTCTGACTTCTTAGGTTTTAAACAACTTAAGAGAGTTAAAACAGTAAGGGTTTGACAAATAGAATTTAATGAAGAAACATGAAAGAAAAACATTCTTTATAGTCTCTGTAGCTCAACAGAATCTAGAAAATGCAAAAATTAACATAAAAAGACATACAAGTTAAATATCTTGACACTTAGCCTGTGTTTATGATCTAGTTTTAAACCAGAATAGTTCTCATTTATTTTTACTCCAGTACTACTGTCTGTGAAAACAATACAAACTGCAAAATATTAAAAAATTCTGAAAGGACTTCATATAGAAGAAGTAATTTTAAAAGGGAAATTTCCTACCATAGCAAAATAGAGATTAAAATTTAGGCCTCCTCTCTGAAAGAAGCACTTGCTCTTATTCAGATCATTAGGACATTTGCAGACATTTTAATAGAACAATTCAGATTTCAGACTGTTTCTTACCTATGGGAAGTAAGTATCTTCCCTGTAAGTGCAATAAGACCTTAAATCAGTTCAGAAGAAAGCACAATGTATAGAAGAACTATTCAGCCTTTATGTAACAGTAAGCACACTAAATGTGCTCACACATTAAAATCAAAGGTGTATGGATATAATCTTTAAGTAACTTGCAGGGTCCAGTTAACAGCCATGGCCTGTGGCAAACTTTCTGTGTTCTTAGCAACACAGAACTTCAGAACAATACCCAGCTGTATTGCTTGAATTGAGAACACTTACTTAATTCCTCAGAAAGTTTTTCTTACATAACAATATTAGAATCATAAATTAAAGGATTGCATCTTTATTGTTGTTTGGTATTCTTCATTTTCCATATAGTCTGTATAAAAGTGACTCGAAGTAGAATCAATCTAATAGCTGGTTATTCAGGAAGAGACATTAAACATGCCACAATTAAACAATATATATAGTGTTGATTCTGATTTTTTTAGGTGACTTGAATTTTGCAAAATTTCAAAGCTTAACAAACAGTGGTTGGGCTTGTTCGTTCAAAAGTCATTCCTGTTTTCTGTGTACAAAAATCCAACCCACTCTGATAGATTCACTGAAGTTATTTCCTTCAAATAAAGTTCTACAAAGGATCTATAAAGGATCATGACAAATTATGTATTATCACAAATCAATTAGATTCTACAATGAGGATCTACAATGGGAAGGTCAAGCTCCAAGTCCCAGAGAAGGTCTTTAGGACATCTAGTCTATCCTTCTGTGAAAATTTGGGATAAATTAATTGATAAAATGGGTATGTTGGGATATCATTTGGTCAAGCTTTAGGAATTTTCAGGGATGGATATTTCACAGTCTCCATAGACAAACTGTTCCAGCTTTCTTATGTCCAATTGGAATTTCTCATGTAGCAACTTGACACACAGTTGCCTCTTTCTTTCACTGCATCTCACAGAAAAGCTTGACAATCTTTCCTGCAGCCCTTAGGTAGTTCAAGATTACTCATAAATCACTTATTAGCTGCCTTATCTTAGTTGAACAATTCAAGCTCTTCTCATATATCAGGTCTTGGGGCTCCCTGATGGTATTAGTGACTGGACTCTTCAGTATGTTGCCATTTCTTTTGTAATACTGATAGAAAGGAGGCAAAACTGAAGGTATTATCCCAGGTGTAGACTCAGCAATGCCAAGTGGAGGTTAATAAGCACATCCTTCAGTCTGCTGGCTATACTCATGCTAATGCACTGCAAGGATGCACTGGTGACTTGAGTTCAGCTTTCTGCCTACCAGAATCCCCACATCCTTTTTTTCAAAGTAGGTATGCAGTTATAGAGGCTGCCAGCCTATAAGAGAATCCATTTGCTTTCTTGTGTATTTCATGATCCCTCATAATCCTGTGTATTTGACAGTTTTCTTGGACATCAGAACGTTCCTGATGACCCATACCCTACTTGCTCAGGTTTCTTTAAGTACTGTGGCTATAATGGGAGGGGGGGAAAAATCTCTACAGATTTAGTCTACCTTATTTATGAGAAATCTACAGCAGAAATTTCTCCTAGCACCTGGCATAATGGAACACAGCCTGAAAAGATAGTTGAACTGATGTTGGAGTGTCATCGTAGTAGATGGATCAAGGAGGCTGTTTGATAAGATGTCCCTTTCAAGTAACTTCAGGATTTTTAAAGGAGATTTTGTATTGGGAATCGTATGGAACACTGAAAGAAGTAGAGCAGAGTGAAATGAGTAGAAGAGAAAATGAAGAAGACATTAAAGTTGTTGGGGTTATGAGTGAATAATGCTATACCAGAGTAACAGGTTCAGAGCAAATGGTTGTCAGAGGCTGTGGTTCCTAAAGTGGTGGTGGGGTGAGATGAGGGGTCAGAGGATGGATAGTTGTTAGCATTGGAGTTCTTGAAGTGATGCAGCAAGATCCAGTAGGAGTTGAATTGATCTCTGATCATAACGTAGAAGAGGGAAGTTATTTGAATCATACTGGAAAATGTTTCTGCTACAAGAAAGATGAATGTGAGTGAGACAGGCTTGTGTGTACAGCCTTTGTGTGCCAGCTTTTTGGGCTCTGTGGGTTGATGCAATGAACCCCAAAGTTGTTTGCCCAGAGAAGGAGGCCTACTGCTATTTTCAGCTGTATTTTTACCTGCTATTGAGGATAGAGTTTGAAGAAGCTGAGTGGAGCCCTACCCATGTAGCAGTCTTAGTTAATTGGAAACTACTGTTACACACCATATGTTAAGTACAAAATCATATTTCCTGTTAGCTTTGCATATTTTCCTTGCAGTGACAGCATTATAAGTATGGAAGAGTAAGAAATAATGTTTTATACTTTTAAAACTTTTGGTGTGTGCTGTTTCAGCAAACAATCCTTCATTTGGAAGAATTTTGGGGTTTTTTTTTTTTTGTTTGTTTTGTTTTGTTTTGTTTTTTGTGTTCTTGGCATCATTAGCAACTATTCCTATACAGGATCCTATACAGCATCTTTTACTCAGTAATCTTGTGTGTGTTATAGCAGATTTTTCTCTTACAAATAGAGATTTGAAATACCACTGTCTGTTATGCAAAGAATCTGGCTTAGAAAGTGAAATATGCTGCATAGTACCTGAAATACATCACTTCTAAATCACTTTAGGGGGTTTTTTATGGAAAAAGGAACCAAAAATTGTTTACCCCACAATTTTGCATTGAGGTGTTAACTCTATTTTGCTTTTGCAATTTGTTGCATTTATTTTCTTAGTCACAGGATTCCAGATGCAATAATATTTAAAGGAAGCAATTTTTAAAAGGTAATTCTTAAGTTTGTTAGTATTTCTAAGACTTTACTTTCCGCTGCAGCTACTGAAGTGTTCACGTTGCTATATTTTTTTGTCCACTCCACTGTTTTTTAGTAGGTTTTTAGATAGTATGTTCATTCTCCCAATTTCTCCATAGAACACCATAAAATCTTCCAATTCTTCTCTCTGGTCTATTTTAAGGTCCAATTGAATATTACTTGCCCTGCAGTATTTTTGAAGCGTACACAGTGAAATACTAAATTGGTGGATTTATCTAAATATCTAGAAGATGTTGAACGATTTTCTATAACCAAATCCAAATATTGTTTTTGAGAAATAGTCAAATACAATTTCTTTTGAGATGAAATTTTATCCTGTTACTGTAAAGCTTCTTGAAAGGACTTGTAACATATGGATTAGCATAGCATTCTGAAGATATTTCTTGTTTACTGCTAGTATATTGAAATTTTGTTATCTTTAATAGAAGAGAAATAGGAAATGCTCCATTACATTAAAATCTATTTGTGTTTTATTCCTAGAAGGTCTTTTTCTGAAGAAATGGCCTCCAGCATTGGAAATGAAAAGAATGTGAATCCTGTGCTCAGAATAAGTCAGCTTGATGCCCTTGAACTAAACAAAGCCCTGGAACAACTTGTGTGGTCCCAGTTTACCAACTGTTTTCATGGATTTAAACCAGGGGTGTTGGTTCACTTTGAACCAGAAGTAAAAGCATTTTTATGTCTTATATTATGGAGATTCACTGTCTATTCCAAGAATGCAACTGTGGGACAGGCTATTCTGAATATTCAATACAAGAATAACTTATCTCAGACAGAGAAGTACCAACCTTTGAGCAAACACCAGAAGTTATGGTATCTTATTTTCACGGTTGGTGGAAGATGGTTGGAAGACAGATGTTACGATTTATTCAGCAATCGTCAACAACAATCCTTCTGCAAAATTAAGAGCTATATTAGCTTTGGAGCTGGACTTCTTAAACTTTGTGGACTTCTAAATTTTCTGATTTTTCTTCGGAAAGGAACATTTGCAACACTTACAGAACGCATTCTAGGAATTAGGTCAGTTTTTTGCAAGCCCCAAAGTGTTCGTCAGGTAGGATTTGAATACATGAACAGGGAGCTTTTATGGCATGGCTTTGCTGAATTTCTAATTTATCTACTGCCATTTATTAATGTACAGAAACTGAAACTTAAAATTACTTCTTGGTGTTTGCCTATTGGAGGTCTTTCCAATAGTGAAAATACATTAGCAGGCCACAGCAGGGAATGTTCACTATGTGGGGAATGGCCTACCATGCCTCATACCATAGGCTGTCCACATGTTTTTTGTTACTATTGTATTAAAAGCAACTACTTATTTGATATGTATTTTACATGTCCTAAATGTGGCTCAGAGGTACACACTCTGCAGCCACTGAAGTATAAAATTGAAATGACAGAATTGCATGCCTGATATGAGGTTGATTTAGTTTTATATGATGAAATATGTTGAGGAGATTAATGGAAGAATTCATAAACTACTGGAAACAAACAGCTTAAAGATGGTTTTGGAGATTTTGTAATGTGTCATAACATATTTTTACTGGTCTTAGGTTTTTTGTTGAGTAACAGTGCTGTAATGCCCCACTTGGCAGGTTTAGGGGAAGGTTAGTTGGATTTACTCTGGATGGTCAATGGAAGAAACAACAAAATTCTCATGAGGTGCAATATAACAACTTTTACTTGCAAACTATAGAACATTCCAATTAATTAAGGCACTTGGTGAACTTCAACTTAGCAATCTTTAACTTACCCAGACACAACAAGGCATCATCTGGAACTTTTTGGTCTGGCTTACAATATATTTTGAGAAGAAGGTAGGAGAAGAGAAAGAAAGGTAGATTGTCACCACCCTAGGATGCAGGGTGGTTTCAGCAGCTTTTAAATCCAGGGTGGGGGAGTGCACCACATGGCACACTGTCACGGGTGGGAGTGGAAGGCTTAGACAACATTTGTTAAAGAAGCCTTGCTGTTGAGTCACGAGGTGCAGAAAGTATCCAATCTTGGCCTTGGATTTTGTCAACTGTTTAAATTGAAGGAATTACAGAGGTGCGAATGAACCACTTCTGTCCCACAGGTTTTAATGATGGCAAAACAAGAATATTTATGTAAAATGAATTGTTTATTATTACAGATGATCAGACAACAGATCTTAGATCAGATCTTAGAATTATTTACTGCATGATATAAATGCTAGAACTACTACTAGTATAGTATAAGATAGGACAGCACACTATATTGAAGCAATTATTAAAGCAATTATATTAAAGCTAGCAAAAATAAATAATTATGAAGTAGCAATTTGACATGACTCGCCCATACACACTCTTGTGGGGAGATCTCTTTTGCTCAGCCTCAAGAAGTATCCTTGAGTGGCATCCCCAGCCCAAGGGAGGACTCTCCACACACACACCCCTGGAAAGGTTATGTTAGAAGAACCTGACTGACTGGAGTGTTGTAGTATAAAGTGATTGACTGCTAGTCACAACTCTACAGGCCAGCTACCAGCTTATCTGTCACATCCAATTTTGAAAAGCAAGATGTGTGTTTGAAGTTCGGTGAACCAGGCTGGTTTTAGCATAATTCAACACCGAAAACATTACCATGGCAGCACCGGTAACTCATCACAGACAGCTTGCACTGTATGTATGCATTCTCTCATTGGATTCTAGGCCTACTGGGATAGACCCTCCTGCCACACATGCACTGCCATCCTTTTATCTGTTCAGGTCTGCTAGGGCCCTCCCCTGTGAGTTGATGCTAATTTCAGCATCAGAGTCTCATGGCTGCATTTTACACAGCCAGAATGTTCCCTGTGGCCCCATGTGGTTGGCTGCCCCCATTGCTGTGTGGATGGATGGCTGAGTCCCTAAATGTACACATGCTGTGCAGCGCAGTGCAAGAAGGCTCAAGGGGGCAGGGGGAGCAGTGCATGGCCCACCTACCCAGAGCTCACCCTGTTCTCCCACTGCTTCCTGCCTGGTGGCTTTGACCCAGTCAGCCATTCCTCTGATCTCCTACAAGTGCCAGCTTACCTATGAAAGAAAGAAAAGGAGTTCACCAGCTCTTCTACTTTTTCTCAGACTACGTGATCTCAGTTTGGTACCCCTGTGTTAAATCATTTGTTTCTAGATCTAGAGTCTGATCAGCCTGCCACTTCTTAACTGCATGCTGTATGCTTCCCTCAGACAGAGACGGTGCCCAGTAAGCTTTTACCAATTTTGTGTGTTTTCTCAATCTTGTTACAAAACTTTGTGGCATTACCAGCTTAACTAGTAGGTGCATTTAGTTTGACAGTAGCCTTTTTTGTGCCTTAAAGAATAATTTTACATTTGTTTATTTTAAATTTGAATTCCCAGTGTGGTGTTCCACAAAAAAAAGGGAGATGTTAAGACAAATTGTCGTTTCAGTGGCTTTTGAGTTTTCATCATGTTCAGCCACCATAACAGGGTACAATACTAACTCAAAATTGTTTTCTTACCAATAAGTCATAAACTTTAAGTGATCCACCTGGTAGACAGGTAGATACCCCACAGTTAACATGTGCCTGCAGGAGATAGAACCACCCTCCTGTGCGATACGGTGCACCTTCTAGACCTTCATGAGATGACTGAACTAGTTTTCTCAGGCAGCTATGTCTGTGATCTTCAATGACATATATATGACCTTCCACTTCCCTACGAATTTGAGGGATGAAGTCCATCATCCATTGGACTATGTCAGCTGTCCAGGGTAAGGGGCATTCTTCTGAGTCAGGGACACTGGAGAAAACTGTTTACTCACAAGATAGTGTCTGTGGGAATTGACACTCTTCTTTGGTGTGGTCAGGGTGGGTTGCCAGATCTCATTAGCAGTTCACCTCCACACAGAAAGATCGAACATAGTTATGTGCATGTTAAAATATTAAAATTGGTAGTTTTTCTGCTTTTTCCTTTCACTATTAGGTTTCTTAATTGGCTTTACAATGGTTTTATTGTTCTGTTTAAACACTTTATCCATTTATTCTTCAGCCTGGTTTTATATGATTATTTGGGGGTTTTTTGCGGTCCTTTTTTAACAGGAAGTCTTACCCAGAAGAGTCTCATCAACACTAAAATACATTGCATACTCTTTTGACTCTTAAATTTTCAAAAACATATACAGTTAAATTGAGTTAAATAACTTTATGGTGGCTGTGTTCTTGATTGTCTATCATCAGTAGTCCCAAAAATAGTATGGTAACAGCCGATCCAATATCTTTGATCTACCTTTATGAAATTATTTATTAGACTCTTCATTCTACATTCTGATTAAAACAACGTATTTGTTTGAAGATCTTAAATTTTAGGTTTTGATCTTTAGAGTGGTGCACTTCGCTTTAATCTGATGCAATTAAATATAGTTAGCGGGTTTATAACTTTGGGCATCCTATAACTTCATTAATTCTGCTACTGTTCTGTGAGTCAACAGAGACTTCAGAGCAATTGCTTCCAGATACTGTGACACAATATTATTTGCTATCAAATGTGTATATTAGCAGCCTGCCATATTTCTGTTATTTGCTATTCCAATTAGAACCAGCACGTGCAAATCTGTCTTTATTAAAAGTATCAAAACTGGCAAGTCGGTTGAAGAGTATCCTGGAGTTGCTTCCTGATCTTAAAGAGATTTGGTATGAATTGGCCCTCCACATCACTTAATATCTTTTCCCATAGAAATGTATAAGCAACCCTGGCTTTGAGGTGGTCTAGTGTCTCCAGAAAGCATCATCAGCATGTCATCTGCTACCTGCCTTTAATTATCCTTATGAATTAAGATTTGTTTGCATCCAAAGTCCAGTGTTTGTGGCATAGAATTACGGCAGACCTTTATTTACTGTGGACTCCTCATTTATTCTGAAGTTGAAGTCACAGTGTAATATTTTGTCAAGAGCATGGATTCTCTATAGTGGCCTTTGTTAGGTGTCATGCCCATGTAGTAGTTAACTTTCCTATTTAGAAATGCTTCATTTTCCTTAATGCTTAAAGTTCATCCCACCTCTCTCTGTCCTGCTGTTTGATTTGCCTAAGCTGTATGAATTTCCAGAGGTTTTTTTTGTCTCTTGCAGTTTCATGCAGGTAAAATGCATACTGTTTTTCATCCCTGATACACTGTGAGTACAAAACCTGTTTCCAGCAGTTCGGTACCTCTGTTGTACTACTGTTTTTTCCTGGCTGTGCTATGTTGCATTTGACCTTACTGTTTTTCTTCTGGAATTAAACTTTTGATACTTATGTCTTATTATAGCAAAGTATTGGCCTACTAATGTAGCATCTCCTCATCACTGTGTTGGATTTGTAGCCCATAGAATTGACCGAGTTTGTAAATTCTGTGTCATATGGCATAGCCAAACAGATCGTAAAGTGGAGGTTTAGTTCCTTTATTTTCCATGCAAGTAAACAGGTACCAAGCATCTCACAGAATTAGAAGGTTTGGGAGGAGAGTGGTTCTTTTAGTCAGATACAGAATTATTTCTTTTAAATCTACCATGTGGTGAAACCTTTGCTGAGTTGTAGTCACAGCTGACATTGATGAGTCCAAGGTTCCAACTTACATATTGAAAACCTACTTTTACCAGGTTAGCTTTATTAGGACTTCAAAATTAATATTCAGCGTCTTCCTTATAGCACTTCAAAATTAAGTATATACCTTTTTTTAAAATTACAATTCTAGTTTTTTGTGTCTTATTATATATAAGCTATAGAAAATGCTTACTTGAAGATATTACAGGAAAAAATCAGATAATTTGTAGACTAATCAAAGGATAATTAGTTTTACATACTGCTACATCTGGTGATGCTTCCTGCAGTAGAGGGAATAAAATCTGTTTTGCAGTGTTAATCTCTAAACAAAAGGGGTTTAGTGTTCAGCTACGGTGAGAATGTACTTGTGAGTAGTCATACAAGCATCAGTTAAAGGGATAAATGCCTAGAATTTGAGGAAGCTAAAGGACCAGAACTTTTATTCAGACTTGGATAGGAGTTACAGCCTTGTATTGCTGGTTTTCTTTGTGCTCTGTTGTGCATGTTTGTGTGCTACATGAACATTTCATCAAAAATCAAGAAATGAAATTTTAACTGAAACAGATCAATTATATTATAAACATACTTGAAAACTTTTTACATGTTCATTTGAATGAGAATTACTAGTTGCCACAGGGTGTGATTCAGGAGGCATTCAGCTGAAAGGATCAGCAAATGCTGATTTCTTGCTTCCACAAACCAACACCACTCCATCTACTCTATATGCTTTAAGAGAGGCTTTATTTCAGTAATGTTATAAAAGACTTAAAAGCAGGTTTTTCTGTAAAAATATTCTGTTAAAGAAATGAGAAAGATAGTATCTGATTTCTGCATTACCTGTAAATATTCATTTTTCCATAAATGTGAGATGTAGTAATCAATACACCATTGAAAGTATGGAAAGATTCTTGTAATAAATGGAATGTGGATGCTGATGCAGAGAATGAAACTTTTACTGTGATATGAATATTGTTACAGGTGGATTTTGTA
>JAWWEU010000081.1:122776402-122802637 GCA_035583155.1 Acropternis orthonyx | reverse complement strand
AGAGTATCCTTCTCTTAGATGGATGGCCTTACAGGGCTAAGCGAGCTCCATCTGCCCGGGTTTGGAGTTAGAGTTGTTCTTCTCCTAGGATGGTTGCCAGGAGGCTAGCGAGTCCATCCTGCCCGTAGACACACTTTGTCTGACCCTTCAGTTGAGACCTGACTAGCATGGGAGACCCTACCAGAGGCACAAACCACCGTCAGCATAGCTCACAACCTCATAAGGGCACGCAAGCTTCTCCCCTGCGACAAGGGGGTGCCCGTGGAGAAGTGCCAAGAAAATAAATCTGTACTAATAGAACAGGAATCACAAAATGCTCTTGAAATAATAGTAGTTTGAAATAAAGTTATATTTCCATTTTTAGAAGCATAATATATTTCTTTGTTAGTTTTATTTGATAAATAATAAATACAGACATTTCTTTTTACCAAGCCATGACTTAGCTAATTCTGACTTAAATATGTGTAATTGTTACATGCATAGGTTTATTTCTACATACAGCACATATTATTTCTAATAAGGAAGGGTAACTGCATGCAATGACAAAACAGTCATGCCTAAAGCAATTGCAATTCAGGAAAAATAGTTCGTGATGTTAGCTGAAATGACAGCTACTTATACAGAGAAAGCACCACCTGAAATAGTGCTTCACTTAAAAGTAGATTAATCTTATTTTAACAGTTGGCTCAAATTTTAAAAATCTTATAAGAAGCACAGTTTCTGATAGTTTCTCCATTTTTCAGTAGAATAATATAATTAGGGTAAAAAAGTTTGGCTGATTTGTAATGGAGAACAGCAAGTGTGCCTTGTGTGTACAAAACAAAACAAAACAAAACAAAACAAACAAAAAAAAAAAGGTGGAGATAGAACTAATTTGGAAATGGTTTGTACTTCCAAAGTTTAGAGTGGCTTGCATAAAACGTTCCAAGCCTTTTTACTTTTTATTTGACAATTTTACTTCTGATCTGAGTAAAGCTTTCTGGGCAAACAGAAAAGGACTGACACAGATTCCTCTCTTGAACAGTGCCTTTCTTACCTACCAAACCCAAAACTGAATAAGAAAAAATTAATGTTTATTATTTTGTGAGAGAAATTACACTCTAAAAAAAATAGATTTGTTTGAACTCTGATAGTATCATTATTTAGTCATCTTTATATGGTATGATATTACTCTGGATTGCTTATTTCATTTATATTTCAATTTAATTTAACACCAGGTCTTGAGTCTGTATATTAATTAATGAATCCAAAATCACAACATGAGTAATCAGCCAATAAGAAGCAAAATTAATTAATTTCTATTGTATAAAGGAAAAAAAACCCAAAGTAATGCTTTGTATAAATTAGTGCACTCTTCTTCTTCCTGCACCTTAAGTCAGTTATTTGCTGAAATATGTAGCAGAGTTTGCTCTTCTCAGGAGTTTTGGAAAAGCAGTTACTGGATAAATTTCATAGTTATTATCTGGGGGTGGGGGGGTAGGGGGGGAAGCAGATATGTAGAAATTAGTAGTTTTCTAGGAACATTTAAGGGAGAACTTTTTTAAACTATATTCACAAAAAGAGTCTTAATAAATGAGATAAATGTGGTTAGTTCTTTAAAAGAAACAATCACTCTCTAAGAGCATGTTCAAAAAAGTATTTCAGCCCTTAAATCCAAGACAATGATCCACAACCCCTATGGAATAAGTAAGCACCTTTCTTTCTACCAGTTACTTTATTACTACAGTTTTAGTCTAGTACTATGCACTCCCAAAGTACAGATCTTTTGGGAGAGCAGAGCATGACAATGTCCACCTTGTGTCTAAGACAACTTGGGATTTCTAAATCAACCATTCTATTACCAATGTCTCCTGAAAAGCATGTTTGAGCAGTCATGTACCAAGATCTCCAAACATACATTGACAGCTGAGAGTCATGCACAAAACACAGAGAGAAGCAGTGAGAGGTGCACCTGCTTCTGTCCGTGTTTTTTAATCTAACAATGAGTAGAAGTGAGAGATTTGATTTCTGTCATTTACACCTCCTGGAAGTTCAACTCACACATGCCTATGAGGAGACAGCACCAGTTCTAAATTAGGCTGCAGAGGAGGCAGCAGGCAAATATGTAAGTGTTTATACCATCTAGATGTGTCCTTTTAATGATCTGTTTCCTTTCTGTGTAGGTTCATCACTGTGCTTTCCACTGGAAGCAAATTATCCCTTATTTTCAACAGAAAAGGCAATAAAGTGCTATGTTGGCAGAACTATTTTATTAATTAGTATCTCTTCTGACTACGTCTGCTGATTGCCAATTCTGTATCTTCTTGGAGTTCAGCACTTGAGAGATACTGAAGATCAACTTCCATAGATGTCGACGGTGACTGCCAACAGTAAGAGCTGATGGCATTTGATGCATTCTTCAGCACTGTGAGTTGCATTTCCTGCATGTCAGCTGAGCAGTGAGAGCGTCACCAAACTAAATGTGGCTTTTTCTGCTATTTCCCTCTTACTTTCAAACCTGTTGAGTTCAATTATCTTAAACAGCATTTAACTTTGCCCTGCAAACACTACATGAATTCCATGAATAAAACTAGGATGTGTAAGTTGATCTCTGTGAGACATGAAAGGACCAGCAGAAGGAGTAGCTGTGTGGGCTTACCCAACATATGGTGCCATCAATACAGTTTTATATGGACCATCACATGGAATTAGACAGTATACAGACTCAAGCCAGGTGTTGTTTAGACTTTTAATTTTGGTACTGTCATTTGTAAATACATATCTGTCTATTGGGGACAGGAGACAGAAAGAAAAGGAAGGAATGTAACAACAATTGCCAATTCAGATCACATGTTATTCTTAGTGACAAACTTACTTCACATTTTCCCTATTGACTGATTTAACATGGTGGGCTAGAAGTGCAAACACAATTTCCAAGGAGGTGTAGCACCTGCTCTTTCAATTTTATTTTTTGACAAAACTTACAAATTTTCATATTTATCCACAAATTTTGTTTGTTCCTGCCCTCTGTACCACCAGAACAGCAAAACCCATACTCACCAGATAGCTCATCAAAGTTGTTTCCAATTAAAACTGCAATAATTGTCAATTTATCCTTTTTGTTCAGGTGTGCCAAATCCTTTTACACAGGCTCATAATTCAAGGCAGTTGAGCAGGACTGGAAAATAGAGACTGGTATATTCAATCTCTATTTTTATGCAGTTGACAATCTTCTTGTTAAAATTTGAAAATTCCTCCTTCATGAAGCATTTTGTGCATGTAGCTGTTTTCCCTGTACCATGTTCGAATGCAAGTCCTAGATAAGCTTTTAGGGGTTGCACAGAAGTTCTGTAAGGATCTACTTTTGAAGTGGTAAAAACAATAGGAAAGGTTCAAACAGCACCAGAATTAAAATCAAGTCTTACGTTTAACTCTTTTTCTTGTTCTTATTATATGTCTGCTACAATGTTCTGAACATTTAATTTATGGGCATTTCATGTGTAAAACATATCAGGACATTTTCTATCCTCAATACTGTTTTTTACTCTTTTATTTCATAAACAACTAAACCAATGAAATAGTATTGAGTGAAAAGATATTTCAGAATTTATGAAAAGGGGAATAAAGTTTCATTCTCTTGCATATGTGTTTCATTTTGCTTTAAAAACATAACAGATATACATGCCCAGGATCTTCCCAACTCTCTCATTCTGTGCATGGACCATTTTCCAGGCTTTCCTAAAAACTGGATCTATCATAGTAAACATAGTCTACCTGTGAAGGAAAAATGTACTTTGAAGATTTCCTTGCTGCCCCCATAATCTACACCAGTGTCTTTCTCACCCTCCCACTTTTCTTCTCTTGAAAACCAAACAGTGACCCAGTTGGAGTGGAGCATTCAGGTTCTATAACATCACCAAAGCAAAATACAGTTTGAGCTTTCAAAGGGCTATGGAAAGTACCCTTGAATCTCAAAACGTAAGTCATAACCTATAGTTACAGGCTCACCTTTGTGTCTCAGCTGTATTGAGTGGATTGGCTGATACTATCAGATATCGGACATCTTTTTCTACACTGGAGAAGGAAAAATGTTTCAGTTCCTCCCTCCTCTACCAGAAACTCAAGCATCTAAACCCTAACCAGCATGACTGGTTTATTTACCAAACGCAGATAAATTCTCCAAGAATAGAAGTGGCATTATCTCCTGTTCTACCAATGTTTAGGAAAGAAAACCAATTAAACATTTGTTAAATTTCTAACTGAAGCTGCAAAGCAATAATGAAGACAGAGGAACTGTAATAATTGGTTCATGCCTTTTAACATTAAGTATAAATGCTTTACACTAAAAAAAAAAAAAATACAGAAGGACTTGAGCACCAAATTCCACCCTTTTAATGAAAATTTATATCCCATAATGTGCTATATATAACATGTCTAACAAGACAATTCAATTATAAGAGTAGTCCTGCTTGTTCTCTTTGGGTTTTTTTGGTTTTTTTTCCCAAGTCTAGCTAAATCCTCAATTTCTTTTTTTTTTTGTTTGGGTTTTTTTAGGTTGGAGAAATAAAAAACACACTCTAAAACTGAAATATTTTCAAAAGGTGTCAAACATTAAGATGTTGGAAAGTACTTCATAGCAGGGGTCCCAAAGCAAGACACACCGATCCTATGGTCACTTTTGAAAATCTTGGCAATCTAATTTTAAAATTTTAATCTAATTTCCTGAGCTTATTTATAGAACAGAAGCAAGCTAAACCCTTTGTTGAACTGCAGCCATCCTGTGAATTTATGTTATCAGTTATAAAAATGTACCCTACTCCAATTTCACAAGTCCTTAATTACTCATCTCCTCCCACAGAAACCGTTAGCAAGTGATACATGATATGTATTTCTTAAAACATAATATGAAATGCAAAGCAAAGTGTCAGGCTGTTCAGAAGCTATGCATATTTTGGTGACTCAGAACAATGCACAACAGTATAAGGAGATTAATAAAATTAAGAGTTCATTTTCATTCCCAGTTCCAATTGGTCTTATTTAAATGCTGGGCTGTCCTAAGGTTAAAAATAAGCTCTTCTAGTTTTAAGCTTTTAAATTGTAGCTTTAATCCTTTGTCTTGTTTAAATTTGATGGACTACATTCAATGTAGACAGGTTATAATTATTCCTTATTTATTTCTTTCTTTTGTTAAATGTTGCAAATTGCAAACCAAAGAGGTCAGCAAAATGCAATTTGATAACTTTCCACTGATTATTGAAATATATTTTCCAAATGACCACCAAAAAATGCTGTCTAAATCTTGTTTTCATCTTTCAACTCAGTATTTCCTCTCAGAAAATTAATCTGGTAGCAAGTCTTTTTTAAGGAGTTCATCAGATTGCGAGTCATATTGCATTTGTTGCAAGAAAACAAACATGTTGTGTATATTTAAGGAAGGGAGATATGTGATCTAGGTGATTATAGGCATAGTAATCTTACCTCCGGGAGATTTTAGAACAAATCTGGATGAAAGTATAATTAATTATATGACACAAAAGTGAAAAAAATTCTAGGTAGGTTCAGTGAAATCCAATCATGGGTTAATTGTACCTTTCTTGGCTAAATTAATAGGTTTTCTAGGGAAAGAAAATGTAGTAGCTAAAAAACATCTGGCCATCAGAGTTACTACAAAGTAACTCCTGTAGGAAGTTGTTTATTAAGTCAATGAAGCTAGACTAGTGTAAGAATTGAAATATGGGTAAGAAAAGAGTGCAGGTGATACTGTCTGTGGAAACTTTTAGTGTGAAAATAAAACAGTTATAGTGATACTGAATTAACATGGAAGATGTCCAGACTATCAGACAGAGGATAATGAACAACTGGACACTGAAGTGAAAGAGCTGGGATGACATACAACAGTAGTAAGTGTGAGGTTTAGGACAAATAACAAGACTTTGGTGCTTGCAGAATGGAAGTAATAGATGGAGAAGATAAAACTTTGTACTATTAATCAGTCACATAAAATATGTGAACAAACAATATGAAGAGGCTATCAAAATGACAAATATGAAGTTGTGGCAAGTATTTGCAGTAGAGAAAGGAAAGTGATATTTCTATTGCAGAAGACATTGGTGAGATCTCACCTCAAGTACTATTTAAAGTTTCTGCCATGTGTTACTAGAAAGATGTATGGAAATGAAAAGAAGCATAAAGAAGTGGACCTGAAATATCTGCCTACAGAAAAGAAAGAGTATGTTAAACTGTACGTATTATATATAGAATATCTTGCTTTCCTCAGCTCATGTGATGACCTTATAGTCTTTAACTGTTAGAGAAGTACTTTGAGCTGATACAGTCAACCTCTGACAAATGCATGTTATTTTAGAAAACCTTGACTAAGAAAAAGAATGTAGAATGTGTAGGCAAAAGAAGTGTTCTTCACAAAAGTGGTCTTTAGACTGGAAGGCTAATCTTTCTTTTCCCTGCAATCTTGCAAGTCTGTGAAAAAAGTTCATCCAAGGAATGATTCAGAATGCATAAAGTTAAGCTACTACTCCAAACTGGCTGAACTTGGAGTTGATATTTCTGTGTAGTGTTTTGTTTTTTTTTTTTCTTTTGCAGTATTCAGATACATGTATGTTTAATGTAAATGACTAGAAGATCTTTGAAGAACTAAAAATTACGGTTCTTGGTGGAAGTTTCTGGTATATTTTACTGTCTAGCTACTTGGGGAATGCAGGCACCAGAGACATAGACACAGCCAGCTTTTTTTTAGAAGATGAAGTGTGTCAAATTGTTTTATCAGCACACTCATTTATAGTAAACCCATGACCTGATTCACAGATGGACTGTATGAAATGTGAGCTGTTGGAACCTGGGGAATGGAATTTCTCCCAGAAGAAGAGGGAAGATGAGCTGGTCTACCACTATAACCTACGTCAAAGTGGAAAACGGGAAGCTGCATGTAGAAGTTAAGGGCTGTATACACTCAGATCAACCACATCAACTTATATTCCCACCTTCTAAAGAACAAGGGGTATATAGAAGTGAAACTCTACTAGCATTTTAAATTAGATAGAAAGTGACATAAATTTTGTTATAGACTTTTCTATGCAATTAATTGGATAAAATAGTATATTATTGCCCTGAAAATTTTTATTTCTTCAGCCAAACTGTCATTCTTTCTTCCACAGTTTTTTAGGAAATAATTGGTGTTGTAGCCTTCATCAGTAGAATTTCAGTTTAACAAAATCTACTGAGTGTTAACAGTTCCAGGAAAAAACTGAGATCACTAGCTTGAAGTGGTTTATTTTACAGCATGTTTTTATCAGTATATATATAAAAAACAAATAATCCTCAGGCCGAAACTTTTTTATACTCTGGAGCTTTTTCTCCCATGAATCCATGAGAGATTTGCCTTGATAGCTCCTATTAACACAAGTGGGAGTTGCAAGCCAATCCCCTATGCATTATTTGAAGAACTTATCTCAAAGCATTGCCCAAAGCAAATTTTTATGATAGCTTAGCACCCTTGGGAACAGGGATTTCTAATGGTAACAACTGAAAAAGACCCTAATCTATAGTTTAGTGATGGGAATAAGAGTACTGTGATACATTTTCAGTTATTATGCTGCTGAACTTGAACTCTAAATTGTTTCCTTCTTGAAGAAATATTGGAAGTAGTTTTATTGAAATAACTATTATAATGCTTTAAAGTTTCTAAAGTATTTTAATATTGTCGCAGATTTCAACCTTTTTCCGTTCTTCAAACAACACAATATTTAACAACATGCATTATTAACAGAACCTGTGTAAAATCCTTGAAAACCACCATGCAAAGCAACAAACACTCTTCTATGTATAACTTAAAAATAATGTTTTCTTAGTATCTATACATTTAATCTATTATTGGTAAATTTTGCTGTGATAACAAATCTAACTTGTTCTTTTGGTAATCATCTCTGTTTTAAAAACTTCCAAAAGGAAATAGGAAATAAGACTTAAGCTAAATGTCATGAGTGATGCTCTGCAAATTATCTTATCAATACTACAGTCCAACATTTAAAATCCAAGGCTGATAACAGCATATAAAATTAGAACTCTGATTACGTTTGGCATTTTTTAAAATCTTCTGCTATGATAAATGTTTGCTGTTTTGCAATTTTAGAATTTTTGCTAGGTTTGAAAACATACTAATGAAAACAAAACAAAGTTTCAAGAGTTAATGAAAAGAGTAGGTTTTTGATGGCCATGTTTTTTGATCTTATGGAGACAAGAAAATCTTTCTTAAAATACATAATGGTGAAGTATTTTGTTTTCCATAAGATGTAAGAATTTTTATTTATAAAGGCAGGTTTTGAAGAACCTTGAAAAAAATGGTCAAATTTTGATCTAGTCTAATTCTCTTTGATCCCGTGTACAATAACACCATTAGTAGCCTAAGTATTACACTTTCACTAAAATGCTTCCTTTCACTCAAAGTCAAGGAATCACAAAGTGGCTGAGGATGGAAGGAACCTCTGCAAGTCATCTGGTCCAACCCCTGTGCTGAAGCAGGACCTCCTAAAGCCAGTTTCCCAGGACTACATCCAAACTGCTTCTGAATATCACATCCCTTGACTTGCTGACAACGCTCCTGCTAATGCAGCCCAGCACACCACTTTCTTTGTTGCCATGGCATATTACAGCTCATGGAGGAGTCTCAGGTCCTTTTCTGCAAAGCTGCTTTCCAGATAGTTGACACCCAGCAGATGCCAAGTCATGGGGTTGTCACTCCCCAGGGCTTTGTGCTTCCCCTTCCAGAACTTCATGAGACTCCTGTCAGCCCATTTCTCCAGCCTGTCGAGGTCCCTCTGGATGGCTGCCCAACCCTCTGACACACCAACTGCTCCTCACTGTTTTGTGTCATCAGTAAACTTGCCCCATCATCCAAATCATTTCATGTTAATGACAGTGTTCTGAGTTATCTTCTTTCATTGTCTCCAAGCATCTTTCCCTCTTTCTTTCCATCTTTTACCAGCTCTTTTGTGCTCCCAACAACAGGAGCTATTGTTCTGAGCTCCAAACAATTCAGGCATGCTGGCTGGTATGAATATTCAGAAATGAAAGTGAACTCTAAACTGGGTAAGGAGCAACAGAAAATCTTAAGTGAGGGGAAAATTCAATCTAGGTCATACTGCAGTGGCAGAAAAAGGTTTAATGGAAAGCCTAAGTTAGCAGCCAGTTCATTAACTACTGTTGGCTCATATATTCACACATAACACTCCAAACTGCACTATTCTTGTTGATATTTCTACATAATGTGTAGAAAACAGAGGAGACATTTCATCATCAGGTATTGGGGGCTTAAGAACTAAACGTTTGGGTTAGAACTGTGCTTCTGTGTATTAATGAATTTTGTACACCAACTCAGATGGAAGCTAAGTTATAACTTCCTGTCTGAACTAGTCCTAGTACAACATAGGCTTAATATGAAGAAAATTATGAAATTGTGTACTCTCCTCATAAAAATATATTGGAATGAATCCAAGGCTTATCAAATTCGCTCCATTTGCTGTACAGTTACAGCAATGAGGAATTTGTATTGTTTGTCTGGAATCAAGTTTTAACTGGAAATCAGGAAAGATAAGATCATGCAAGTATAAATGAATTTGGTCCACTATTTTGAAATGTAAATTTTTTAAGAATTGAATGTCTAAAAATATATGGAATTATTAGACTACATGAACGTATTGTTCAAATTAAGTTCCACTTGTGGGAATATTGTTACAGCTGATACGCTGTTTTCTCCTAATCATTGTTTTTAAATGGATTTAACCTGTCTTACTTATCTGTGCAAGAAGGTTGTATTTTGAACAATGGTAAAACCCAAGTAGTTAGTTTGGTTTTGTTTCAATAAATTACTCCCTGACTTCTTTGTCAAACTATTAGCTCTTGATGTGTGAGCTCTATGTTCTCTAATATATGCATAATATGCCACTTCTTCATCCTAAACACAGATAGCTGCCTATCAAAATTCCCTTCTCTACTTTATATAGTATTAACTTGCAAAGCTTAATCTTTCTAACAAGGAACTAACAAATTTCAGGGCTTTTCTTAATGATAACCACACTTTTTTTTTTTTCTTTCCTTCTAACAGTCAGATGAATGATCCAAAATGTTTTGTCTGAATGAAGATGACCAGTCTCTTTATCTGTGAGTTCTTGCACCCATAAAAAATGTGCTACATACATTCTTTTTTTGCCGTTTTGTATTTGTCTGAAATGGATTATAGCAGATTCATTTTTCTTGGTATCCACATTAAAGCAGTATACTACATAAATAGAAAGATCACATTGACCCTGAATATATTTGGAACACTATTTCATATTATGGACATATTCAGATTTCATTTACACTGGCCTCCACCTAGGGAAACTGCTCACGAAGGGAATAAATTGAGAAAGAAACACAGATCACTGTAATGAAAATCAATGCTAATATATATCCCATACTTTCTGGGAATAGAAAACAAACAGGTTGCTGTCTGTTTTGAATAGCTGCATAAAAATGTTGTACACAAAATAATCTGTCATGAGGTTTCCGTATTTAGAATAAATATTTCTGAATTGTTTTAAACATAGTTCCATTATTTCTTGTACAAGTAGAATTCCAGCTTATTTATTAAAACCTGAGGGGCCATCACATGATAGGTTGTAATCAATAAAACTTGTGCCAACTGATGTTATTCTGTATGTCAAGTCATATTGCAACAGTTCTGTCTCTAAGATGTTACAAAGCACTAGCTTGTTTGTGGTGTTCTTTTCTACCTTCTTAGCAATGACTCAGGAATTGTTTCTCATAACTATATCAACAGGGAGAAAAAAACCCCAAACAAATCATATTCCATTCATTTCTAGCAAAAGACAATAACACACCTACAAAAGCAATAGAAAATTCTGCTCTAATGCACTGTTATTGCATTGCTTCAGATGTGTTACGCAAACTAAATAAATTACCTTCTGGTAAGAAACTTGCATGGTCACTCAGTCGCATCAGCATGTTGCCAAACTCGACTAATCTAAGCAAACGAACCAACCAAACAACCAATCAACCCACAAATTATATTTGACGTTGTCAGATCATCTGAAACACTGCAGCATTCATCCAGATTAACTTGGTGTATATATTTTAAGGAATAACCTAGATTTCACATATAAGACTTTTCTGCATTGAAGAAGCTAGAGAAGAGAGGGCTCTTTGGAAGGCAAAAGATACAAGAACAGAATCATGTGGGAAGTTTTATGGTAGAGGGAATGATGAGGCCAAGGTGAGTACTGTCCCTAATATGCACTACTACCAGTTCTATGACTCTTCAGGGATCAGCTGTTTAAAGCTGGTTTTGTTAATCTAATCTGTATTTACATATATCCAGAGATAGGAAAGGATTTCTGTTGCCATTTGGTTTTTGACAACTGGTCTGCTATTTAGTTCTCATACATTCCTTCATTAATGTCTTGGACGTTGCAGGAAAAGAAGACAAGACACCAGGAATGTGGTTTAAGTAGGCCGTGACTTCATAAATAACACATCTGGGAAGCATCTGGCAATGACTCGTCCAGTGCAGGTCATACTTCCTTTGTAATCCATACCGTGTGGTGGCAAACTGCCATCAGCCCTCCACCCTGCTAACATGGCCTTAGCATCACTCCTGAGATCCATGGCCCCCCCTTCCCCTGAGGAGGACTAAAAATAGAAAAAAAGGGCTGTGTCTCAACTCTCATGCAGCCCCAGCCTTCTTTGCAGTCCTCTGTTTCCTCCTCACTTCTATTTAGAGTTTATCGTAAATCAAATCTTTAGTCAATAATTACCTTCGCTGGAAATTTGCTGCAGTGAGGCAACAACTTTTCTACCCCAGCCCAATTCTCACATTTTCAATAATTGTTTCCATTAGAGCAGCTAGCATCATATTCCTTTTCAAGTCAGAAATTTGAATAGAACATAGAATTCTATTGAGAGCACCCTTCAGATGAAGAGTTACCTGATTTTTCTCCTCAGTTAATTTATAAATCAGCCAGGGTCCTCCTGTGATCACCTAAACTTTCTGGTGCGGTGTCCTGAAATCATGTCATTCTGCTGTAATATGATCTGGTTGTACTTATGACCTCTTGTCCTAATCTCAATTCTGCCATTACTGTTCCCTCTGTTTTATCATGATTTATCTTGATCAATCATACGGCCTCATCCCAAACGAATCAGAGTTATCTTCTGACCCCCTGCTATGCCTCTTCAGCTGGTCTAACTCTTACCTGAAAGGTAACTGATGAATGTCCAGAAAAACTGGATTCCTTATGCAAGCCAAATGTACACTATTAGCCAGACAAGTCTGACATATTCTGAAAAAATAGGCTGAACATGGATATTACTGAAACTGTCCCCTCCATACTCATGTGTCAACTCAGATATTATATCAGTCACAACCACAGACTTCTGTTTTCCTATGGCCATGTTTGCTTCAGACACTATAATATCCATTTGGAATGACGAAGAACCCAGTTTATGATGATAATGGCTGTAGAACGTGTTGTTTGAAATTGTTCTTTATTAATTAATTGCCTTCCATAGGAAGAAACAGTAGCATGGCATCATTTACCTCGATTCTTGTAACATCTGAATAATTTGATTGAAAAACTCTTACATTATTATAATACTGAAATTTATTTCATCATCTTTATTTTTAAGACAATATTCTCAGAAGCAGAGGAATTGTAAGATGCAAAGGCAGCTTTCCTCCATTTTTTCAAATGCCTGAATTGTAGATGTCTAAGTCAAGAATCTACCTGAATTGTATTTGGCCAATTCTTCAGAAATTCTGCAACTATCCCATCCTCAGACCTACTTAAATCTTATATAAGGTTTCTCTTAAGCGGATATACTCCTAAAATAATGATGATCAAAACTATTGCAAAACGAAATAATGACAGACTACCTTGTATTCCTAAAAAATAAAGATGAAAAATGGAAATTTGTAACATTTTAGGACAGATTTCTCCACTTTGGAAAAATTAATAAAATTATTCATGCTTATACACTTCTAGATGTTTTGCACATTGGCAAAATTTCAACCAGAATTCAAGCTTTGAGAATAAATAGGCTCCTAGCTGGCAATTCTCCCAATCTCTATCTCCTTCCCTCTTTGACTGATTTGAAAAACACTTATATAATTTTTCGGTATTCCTAAAAATCAAATTACTACCACTTATGTAAATGTGAAACTTTTCTTGCCCCATAATATATCAATGTATGTGAAATGGCTGTTATGGTTGACTATAGACTTACTCTCCCATTTATAGTTTGGAAAAAAAAAAATAAATCAGGACCTCTCCAAACCAAGTAGCCTGTTTTTCTTGTTTTGTCCTTAAGAAGAAAATTAATCTGTTCATTACTTAAAATACAGCTGATGGGAAAGTATCGATTTCAAAGTGACTTCCCAAAATAGTAAAGGTATTATATCTGTAGTTAATCTTTTTTAATACTGTAGTCATCTTTATGATCTTAACAATACTAACAGCTTTAGTGAGCATTTAATCTAGTCTCCAGCTGAACTAAATAAATGCAGCACTGAATGAGGAGGACAATTCACTATTTTTCATTTGTTGAGAGTATCCCAAACTCACTGGCGAAAACAACATGAAGACAGAAAAAATTTTCTCCTCTTATGAACTCTTACACTGAAGAGAAGTTCACTATGGTGGTTGCTTTCATAAAAACTTCAACTTTAGCCAGTCCACATATATTGATCCATATTCATACTGTAGTGCACTCTTATAATCAGTATATATCTTGGTTTGATCTGCTGAAACAACCTAGACTTTTCAATAAAAGGTGGATTTAGAGAGAAAACTACTTAATAACATTCTAGCTCATCAGTGCATGCTGCACAATGCGGAAAAAACCGCAGTGAGTTAGACTCCAGACCCCTGGGTAATGATGGGAGACATCACTTCAGAGACTCTCAAACTTAGTCCTGCAGATATGACTGACAGATGTTGCATATAATCCTTTGGAAACACAAAAGCAGATAGACACACGACAAGTATGCTCCTTGCCTTCTTACAGCAGCTTCTTCTTCTAGGACTAGTCAGGTACTGAGAGAGAGATCTTCTCTAGAAATATAGCTGCTTATGTATATATATACATAAGTAGAACGTTCTCAAGAAAAACCACTCTCTGTATGAACAGGAGCCAAGAAGCCAAATCTTCTGCTTCACCAGTCACCTTCTCCGGTCTTCTGTATGCTTGAGAAGAAGCTGAGGGTCCAAAGAGAAGGTGGGTTGAAGAGAGATGATATATAAAAATTGAAGTTTCTGTTGGCCCAGACTGCTTCCTGAGCCTCTGAAGATATGGAATGGATTCTCTATATGGTCAGTACAGAAGACATCTCTTACAATGCAAACTTTAAAAAAAAAATCTCTATAATTTTTATTTAGAAGCTTTTTCTTGTTCCTAGAGCTTTGTATAATCATATCATTCCCTAATTGCTACTGAGAATGTGCTTTGAGTTGCAAACTGATGAGAAGAGCAATAATTAAGAGGGTATACCAAGTACATCTGCCTTAAGCAAAAGTCATTTGCAATGCTGAATTAATGTATTCTTTGTCTATCAGTGATATTTGGTGCCACATTTGCTTCTGTTATTGTTTTGGGCATATTTATTTATTCTGACTTATTCTGTCTCCCCTGAGTGTGTTATTTCCCCAACCTCACTTTCTTTTTTTTCCTCAATAAATGCAAAAATAAATATGCCAGGAGAATGCCTCTCTGTGATACCCTACACAAAATCAAAAACATTTTTTTAATTGGTATATACCAGTAACTCATAAAACACAAACATATCTTTTGACAGAACCAACTCTTCTCTGAGATGTAAATTATTTTTTAATTAATTTTATTTAAGTAGCTTTATTTTCCTCCTAATTTTATCTATTTCAAGCTTCCTTTCCACTATTGTTGCAATAATCTTACTCATGATTCCAACAGATGCAACTATTACAAGATAAATTTTTTTTTTTGAGGACACTATTTCACGTATTACTTTGCCTAAATATGTATCCCAAAGATCTTTTCACTCACAGATTGGCAAAGGATAAATCTGCAACAGGATTTAGGTTGAACTGCAGGCTATTGCAACATTTTCAGTATCCTACAGTCACCCGATTTCCCAATGCAAGGCATGAGGTGAGTTGGGTTCTTAGCAGTTGACTCAAAGCAGCCAAAAGTGAGTGGAGAGCACTCCACTTTAAGCCAAGAATATACACAGATTGCCTACACCACGTCTCTCACAGGGACTTAACTGAGTGTGGATTTAGACTGCAATAAAGTGCTTCCTTCTATTCTGGAGTCACATCTGTAAACCCTTGCCTGAAAGAGGCACCTATACCAAGACAATAATTTCCTGAAAAATGAAATCTATAGGCAGTTTTTGGTTCCATTAAACCCAGCTGCCTAGTGGTTAAAGCATACCTGACTACTTTAACTACATGAAAGGATGTAGGTGATCTATGTTTAACTGTCTTTCAATGTCCCAGTCAGACCATACTCCTTCCTGTTGGGATAGCACACTAGCCGTGAGACTACAGTAGATTTTGGGTGAAAAAAATCTTAGTTGCTTTTAAAGCCTTTTTGTATAAACTACTTACATATTCACTTGGAGCAAGGAGTAGGAGCTGGATTTCCCTGGCGAGTGATTTAACCACCAGGCATTCTAACTCCCTCTCTGGCCTAATGAATATTTCATATTTTATTCTGTGGAACAACATATTATGCAATCATTCAATTAAGCACTGTCTCATAATGCATATGCACAAGGTGTTATTCATGAATAACACCACTGAAGCTGAGAGGGTTGTTTTGTAAAATAAAAAATGCTGTTCTTCATTATTAAGCACTACATCTTTATCGTTCTGCTGTTGAAAGCAGAGCTCACCTTTGGAAACAGTGTATCAACCAACCATTATTGAAAATATCACTAACTCCCAGTTAATTTCCTAACCAGAATGTAGAGGTTTGGAGAAGAAGGATTGTGGTCTTTCTCCATCACCTAAAACACCTTTACCTGTTTTAAGGATATAGTCAGCTTCAAGGAGCGAGAAGACAAGAACTATAGTCCAGATAGCAAAAATACTAATTATTTGGGCATAGAAACAGGTATCTTGTAAATGGAAGAGGCAGAAATTACAAAATACAGAAATGAGTGAGGAAAAGGGAACAAAGAAGAACTGAAATTTCAGGCCTGAGAGACCCAGGTCTTAAAAATACCCTTTTATTTTACTTTTCCCTGAACTGAATAAAGAGAATCAGGAAGTTGATGCCATTGCCTCATACTCAGGAAAAATGTCAAAGTAAAGGACAGAGGAGAGGAAGATCTCAAGAAGGTATCTTATCTGGTGAAACTGCTATTTTTAAGGAACTTAGCTTGCTCCACTTTCAAAGACCGCAGGTGAAGCCTGGGGAGGCCTATGAACAGGAGACTATTTGAACTTTGGGCTTAACAAGTGTCAGAAAGAGAAAATGCTGAGACTCTGAATGAAATCACCATATTAGAAAACTTCTACTTTTTTCTTAAAACACATTTAGTGTAATCTGCAAAGATTTAACTAGCTTTTTAACAGTATTCTGACATAGATTGAAATGTACTGGAGTCTGTCACAGATGTGTGTGCTAGAATGGCTATAAGGCAGCTGGAGGTATCTGCTGAACCTCATAAACACCCCCAGTGCTCATGGAGCGTCCTCTAGGCCACAGACCTTGCTGAACATAAATGTTATGTGGATGAGTAGTAAATTGTTGTGAGTCTGCCAAATGACAGTGGAGAAAAATGTCAGGTTTGAGTTGTGCTAAGAAGCCATACTAGAGTTTGATTTGTAGTTAAAGGAGGGACAAGGGGAGAGGAGACAGTGATGGGGACAGTAAGTGGGATCAATCTGTCCTTTAGCTCCTTAGGTAAGGTAACATAAGGTCATGCACAAATATCTGTTGCTAGTGACAGGGCTATTAAAGGACCTGATCCCCCATTACAGGAGCTCTTATGCTTCAGGAGGGGGATTTGTATGTACAGAAACCTATGTTTATGTGTTTTCTGTAACTCTTTTGTTTAGGAGGTAATTAAGTCTTTAAACTTTCAAATAAAGACATATGTTTATATGCAATTCTGACCTTGTTAGAAAATAGAAAAATTGTGGCAGTGACATCAGTCAGTTGCAATCATGAGTGTTTGTCATTCAGTACCACCATGAAGAGATGAGAAAACAGGGTAGACAAATGTTTATAAGCTCAGCTATAGTTGCACAAAGATACAAAAGTATCATTTTAAAGTCAGTTTTCTGTATATTTTAGTTGTATTGTATTATTAAATGCTGGCATGAAACCAAGATCCCTGCTTTTTACATTTTCATTCCCACACTACCTACTTTAAGTACCCTAATTTGTTTCCTCAAGTTTTAAAGTATTCTAACCTTTTGTTGTCCCCTTTCAAAAATAGTCTGCTATAAAAAGTTCATATTGATCCTCTGCATTAATCCTTGATGAGAACTCCTGTATTGAACCAGTTTGGCCAAATTTCCTTTCCAAATTAATTTACTCAAGGTCAAAACTACTACTGTTCAAGCCATTCTTTTCAAGCATCATGTATAAAACTAGACTTTCAGCTTGGACTGGAAGTGCTATTATTCCACGAGTTCCCAAGTCTCTACCTGCATTTCAGTTTTTACAGAAGTTACTCACTTGAGCAAGAGAGAACTAACTCTCCCGCAATTCTATAATGAGAACTAAAACCCCCATGATTTTATTACATCAGTCAGCATTTCCTCAAAGTTTCAGAGAACGCATTGTCTTTTGAGGCAGTATTGCAGCCTACAAATGACAAACATGAAAAATTGCTGATATTGTCAGTGATCATATTGAATCCATAAACACATTTCAGGTTGTATTCAAGAGCATCACAAATTTTTCTGTACACTTAAAAAGGAATGCTGTTTATGGGTTTCAATTAGAGTACTTCAGAAAGTGACCAAAATTGAAATATTCACACTGTGCCTTGAATAATTTAACGAATTTTTATAGCCATAACTGTAAGCACTTCATGCAGGTGAGATTTAGTGCTAAGTTTATCAAGCCAAAGGAAACCTTTTCCTCACTGCATTAATTAGGATCTTTCTCTCTAATCAGTCAGTAGTCAAGCCTCACATTATTCTGCACTGCATTTTTGGGAAGCATCACTATTTACTAAGTGATGCTTTCTAAAGGAGATGCTATTCACTTCTAATGTGCCAAGGCTGTGGACACCTGAGCAAGGCTCAAAAAAACCCACAAGGTAACTGAGTAACAAGTAGTTTGGCATTGAAATTATATTTAGGGACCGAATCTGAGGGTGTGATTTTATAATAATTAGCCTTTTAAGTTCATTTAGGGGCCTTAAAATTCACACAGACTGGTGCGGCCCCTGTTTCATAATTATCTTCATAATAGTATTCTGGCTGTAAGAATAAACAAACCCAGAGTCAAATGTTCAGAAAGAGTGAACATTATAATCTCCTTTCAGCACATGTATTTAAAAGCATCAATGTTCACCCTTTTTTCCTCCTAAAAATGAGTTAATTTCCAATTAATAATTTACTACTAGCCTTACTGTGTGTTTAATTGTAAATATTTTATACCATCCTTTTCATGGAAATTTTTTCTTGCGCTTATTTTAATGTGATTTTCTGCTATACAATGAGATGGACAAATCATTAGTTTTGGCTTTTCCTTTGTTCCCCTTTTCAGTAAAACTCTGGTTTTTACTGAAGTGCTGAATCACACTAGAACCAAAACCTTTTCTGCTGATTTTCAGGGGGGGGAAAAAATCCTAGCCAGTATTTTAAATAAATTTAATTTCCAAATATCTTAGAAATACTCTGACTGTTTAATCCTTCTTCCTTTGCTAGGATAGGAAAAAAACCCTCTTCTCTTTGTATCTCATGCTGTCACCACCACTACTTGAGGTTAACATATTGTCTGTCTACTTTTAATAGAAACATTCCTCATGTATTCTAACAAATCGCGTATATCTGAATTCTACACACAAAGCTGTAATTCCATCGAGAGCTTGTAGTGACATTGATAAATGATGTCACCAGAACCCTTTGCTTGAATTACAATCTTAATTATGTACACCTGGGTTCTTATTATTTCTTATATTATTTCTGTCGTAGCACTATCTTGTCCTATTCTTACTCTGATGCTAATTTGTTTTATCAGTAGCCGAGGCACTGCAGCTTAGCAAAGCCTGTCCACGGTGTTTAAATGACTATAAATTTCTTCCTTGTTATTGCTGTTTTAAAAACAGAATTCAGCTGTAAACAACAAAGTCGATGAAGATGATGCAGATTTTGTGCAGTTTTTTGGGGAATTGTTTTTGTTTTTCACAGAGTTTTGTTACTTAGGACTATGCAGCATTTCTGACTGCTTCTGTTTGCTTCATATCTCTTGATAAAAGAAGAGCAAAAATGTTTGGTTCCTCAGTTATTTTTGTGGGTGAGGAATTCCCATATGGCCAAAGGTGGGAAGCACTGTGTATGGTAAGCCTGAGAATGGGAAATACAAGTTTCTTCTAGCTCTCATTCTCTTGGTATTTTTTTTTATATTCACCTTGTGAACCTAACCAGGATTACTTTTGTCACAGAAAATATAAGAGTCTGCTTTGAGTGCATGTGTGGCCAATAGAATCCCTTTTAAAAATGATCAATCAGGCTGTGGCTTGCTTTGCTCTGGAAGCCCCTTGAAGAGACAAGCTTACAACAAAGTTGATTAAAAGCTCACAAATCCACTTTATCCTCCTAACATTTAAAAAATATGAAGAAAGCTTAGACTTCTAGGATGTATCTTGCATCTATTCATTGTATTTATTTAACTTGAAGAATGTAAGTCCTACTTTGTACAACACTCACCGTTACACACTTGCATAACATTCAGAGCTAAATGCTAGTACATTATTTTTGAACTTAGTTTTTAGTGAGGCAAATGTATTCATGAGTTGGGTCAGACCTGAAAAGGGAATTTGAGGATTTTGGTGCTTACAGTCATTTATTCCTCCCCTTTCCCTCCCTCCCCCCAGCTCCCACCCAAGCTTTCTCTTATTTCTATCCATCAACAAAGTCTGAATTGCATCCTCTAGAAAAATGTACATTTCTGCTTCCTTCATGGCCAGATTGTTTAGGACTGAGTATTAACACTTACCTTCCTACCCATCACTAGTGTTCACACATTCGTTTCTCTTTTTGCAACAGCAATCCTCAAAACCGTGAAACAATAGGAATCAAAATGCTCTGAATTTTGAACCATTCTTTCCTGGAATATCAGGAGAAAAACAGAAATAAAAAAAAAGCATGGATAGAAATCTGGGCAGCCCTATCATAAGTATAATTCTTGTACCAAAATAGTTTTAGACAAATATTTACTTGCTGTTTAGTTTAGTCAAGGTGACTAGTAAATTTATGGCAGTTATTTGCTTATACGTGAACAATCACATGTGCTCAACCCTACCCTACAGAAACAATTCCTTCTCGTCTCAACTCTCTGCCACTGAATATTTTTACTTATAATTTCTTTCCGCTTATTACATCAATCTTTAAAGTCTCAGTCCTTTCTCATGAGATGCATAGGTCCAATTGAGCCTTTAAACTTTTCCCACACTGTTGCTTAAGCATTAGGTCTTGTCTGATGGCACTTCCTGTCCCAGATGTGAATGACAAGTTCCTTCAGAAAACATTCAGCCCTTCATTCAGTTCCCTGAAGAGACTGTAATTTTTACTGCTCCACAGCCTCTAAAATGCTAATTAGGCTCTTGTCAACTATAGAGTTGTAATCCCGAACTTTGTATGTTTGTCAGTAAATCCAGCCTGTATCACTAACCATGACCTTCTGGAAACTGCACAAACCATCACAACAACGAATACTGAAAATTCTAGGAAGGTGGCTCAAAAGCCAGCACTGTTGGGTCACAGAAAATCTAAGCCTGCTTTTACTTTGCTAATTCTTTAAACACCTGGATCAGTTTTTCACACTTTGCAGGGATCTGCTTTTCAGGTCTTGGCATCTAAAGCTCACTTCAGCTTCAGTGAAGGTTTGAATTGCATGTTAGTTGTTTAAAATAGACCATAATGCACCAGTTTCCCACTCTGGTACACTTTACATTTTTGAGAGTTTATATCAGGTGGCTTTTTTTTTCCACAGCAGAGGATCCAAAGAGGTCTTTTTCACTCCTTAGTTGCTATATGTGTGCACACATGAAAATTTGTGTAGATGCTCTTAGTGAATGGCCTTTTTTTCTGTCATTCCAAAGTATGAGACATGCAAGTTATTGTCTAAAACTTGGAGTCCACTCTGAAAAAAAAAGTCAAATGAAAAACAAGATGAAGCACAGCTACTGTTATAAACTGCTGGAGAGATTTGAAAAATGTAAGCTCTTTCTGGTTTACTAGTTTTACTTTGGTCTTTCTGTGATCCTCAGTAAAAAAAGTGAAAACTGTGGGAATAAATATTGCTGGAAACTTAACATACATGGCCTACTAGGCAGAGCTTAATCCACAAAGGTTTCCTTAAAGAGCAGTGAGACAATAACCTAAGTTAAATAGTGGGAGTCCAGGCACTTAAAGATCCATTTAATCAGAATTTTTACAGGATCCCAGTGCTGACATACATTTCCACACCTGGTAAAAATTCATGTACAAAACTGACTCATACTAGAGAGAAGATGCAAGGGAACAGATTCCTGTGTTGAGGATCCAGTTCTGTAATTTTCCTATGAATTTTTGTTTGTGAAGATGAAAGAAGATCTGATGTAACTGGACAACCTGGTGGGACAACTTCCTTATCATTTTAAAATGAGTTCTGTCATTGGCGAACAATGCTTAAGAGTAGTTCATATAGAATAGGTATGGCCCAGAACAGAAACAAATGAAACCATCCTAGTACTGCTTATTTTACTTGTTTAAATGAAAGATAAATCTCAAACAGTTTTTTTATTTTCCTCAAAGACTATGAGTTAGGACCAGCAAACTATTCAGCTTGCTGTTTTAAGTCGGCACATGGACTTTTCTGACCTGCTTGCCTTCTCTGTTTATTGTGAGACACTCACTTACTGATTTTTCTTCTTTTCAGCCCAGTTGTAAACCTATTTATAACTGGGATCCAAATGAAGGTGTAGAACTGACCAATACTTCACTGTGCATTCCTAAGACCACTTTACTTGAAAAGAATTTTGTTTTTTTCCCCTGTATTTCTTCTTTTCCTGTCCTTTGTTTCCTTCCTCCAAAATACACTTTACCTGTCTCTTCCTGTTGCAATGAGTGCTTTCTTACACAATAGATTTATTTTTCCTCCAAAGTCAAATGGGATCCTAATTAGATAAGGGTCCCTTTAGTGGTCTAGTGCTACAAAACATTATTAATAACATCAACAGCTGAAAGAGAGCAGTGATCCTGTAATCAAGCACTTATGATCTGTTCTTGGACATGAGGTGTACATAAATGCACTTTGGGTTAGATTCCAAGGTCAGTTACTCAACTACAAATTACATTTAACTCCTCTGAATTTAAGAGTTTTAATTAGTCCATGCCCTTTTTAGGGGGGCTGGAACTAGATGGTCTTTAAGGTCCCTTCCAACCCAGGTCATTCTATGGTTCTAGGAATGCTGATACAGATGAATACTTGATCAGATTTTTCACATTTTGTCTCAAATAGTATGCTTCAAAACTTTCCCATGTTCACCACTGAGTCTTTTGGGGTCAGGGAATGCAATCTCAAAAGCTAATATTTTAATTTTTGTTTTAATAAGTCCTATACAATTATTAAAAAAAAAAAATTAAGGACAAAATTCTATATCAGTTAGTGTCTTGGAAGACAGATTTTCCAATCTTTCTTTGAGATTCTAAAATTAAACAATAGATACACAGAATACATGGGTCAGCGGCCCTTGCTCTGAACATATCTGGGATACCAGCTTGCTCAGTTATCAGTCAGAGCTGAGCCATGCTCAGTCATACTGGGTGGCTCCTGCCTCCACACTTCACAGTAGGAAGAAAATTATTTCAATCCTTCCTGGTGCACTCAAGATGAAGGAACGGGAAATGTCCTGAAAGCAAATTTCTCACAAAAAGGGAGAGGACAAGGATTTGGAAAGTCATTGAACTAATTTCTTCACTTCCCAGAAGTTCTGTGTGTGCCATTTTCTCCAATTACTGTGCAGAACAAACTTCTTTCCTCCACATTCCGCCTCCTCGTTATGATTTCCCTACCCTTGTGAGGCCCAAAACCAGAGACCCTATCATTAATCTTCTTTCCCAAAGTGTTTAGGTCCATGAGATCTGGCTTTAATTACCAGCCATGAGAAGAACTAATTACCCAGGCCTAACAAAGACAGGACAGCGGAAAGGGGGTGATATTGTGAGGATCTGACAGTGAGCATTTTGGCATGTTAGATATTCCCATTGCTACTTCTCTGTCACTTGAAAAAAAGATAAAAGGACAAGTATGCAGAAGTTACTCCAAGTTTATAAATTATTCCAAAGATACCTCTGTGGGAATGAAATTTTGCCTCATGGGAGTACTTGTAGAATGCAGAGCAAATAGATAGCACTTCAATAGTGAATACATAATCCTAATGAGTTGACCAGTGACTCAAAACTGAGCTATGCAAGCCTAAAATAAGCATTACCAATGTGGGAGTCTATAATTCTCAATCAAGGGACAAAATGTTTCACTGCTTTAAATGTAAAAAAAAAAAAAAAACAAACCCTACTTGTCCTTTTGTCAGCCGAAGTTGGATGGCCATGTCACTTCTGAAAAGTTCTCATTTTCTCTGGATTTGAGTTAGTTCATAATACATTTAATATCTCCAAAATACACCCTTTTGCTTTAATAATTTTCTTATTCAGTATGAAAGTCAGACTGGAATACTGACTTACAAATAAGCACTCTCTACTGAATGGAGCTACAGCTTATTGAAATTAAAGCACTTCAGTATTCCAGTCCATAGAACACGTTGTTTCTCTGACCCTTCTACGTCCCTAAATGAATTGACTGGGTGCTTTAAAGTATCGAGTATATCAGAGGAATAGCATTTAACGGGAAAGATGTGCATGGCAACTTTATGTTACTTAGTAACTGGGACAATAACACTAAAAATGATACATGAAATGGGAGCCGCTCTAGGAAAAATGCGTAATGTCTGAGCTTGCAGTGTAAAACATCTTGCAGAAAGCTTGAAAAGGCTGAAAAGCTTGTAACTTCTCTGGAGAATCTGGCATTCAGCTATTTGGTTTGGTGGTTGTTGGAGTTTTTTTGTCTGCTTGATCGATTTATTTTAGTGAGGTTTTTTTTCTGGCTGAGAACTGTGGCATAACACACCTGACACAGATGTGGCATGGTACGGACTTTCTGCCCAACAGGTCATCAGTTGTGCTTCATCTTTCCCTGTTCTCATGGCCTGGGTTGCTTCATCCTCTGCTGTGCTCCTAGCATGCTCAGCAGTTCCTCCTTAACTTAAGAATCTATATCAGGGATATTACGGATGCTTGGAAGCATTGACAGGTATCATCAGTCATCTCAAGCTGCTTTGTGATTTTAAGGTATCCAAAGTGGTCCAAAATGTAAGAGTTAGCTAGCTGGGCTTCCAAAAGCAATGTTCCTATGCTGATGTGCTGCTCTGCCTGTTTTAAGAGATGTTTCTTTTTACCTGGTTTTAATGTTGACTCCTGAAAAACAGTGGCTCTTTTATTGCCTGGAATGGTGTGCAGCGAGCCCTTTCCTCCTAAAGTCCATGTCTGCAGAAGCTGTCTTGCTGTGCCATCACATCCAAAGCATTGGATCGCCTTAACTCAGCTGCAAGGTGTTCTGTGCTACGTTACTAATTACTGCAAGGCTTTTAATGTTTATTTACTTCAGTAAGGTTTTGTTCCACTTACTATGATTCATGACTCAGTCTATGATGCAGAATGAATCATATTTAATTGTCCCAGCTATGGCAATTACATTATGAGAATTAGGAACATAGTCCCTATCTGGTGAATATTATTAACCTTGCCCTTCTTTGAGTTCTGACTTTTCTTTAATTGATTTCATTATAAGGCTTACTCTTTGGGGGATGTCGTTCAGGGTCAGTAGCATTTTTATATCATTTTATTGGCTTGGAAGGGGTAGGGGAGAGAGAACTGGTATGGCAAAGTATCCTGTAGGATTTATACATAGCATGAAAATAGTTGTGTCATCAAAGTTCTTAGTCTGAAACGGTTTCGGGTTTTGTTTTTTAAACACACTTAAGCTGCTCAGATTGCAAAGAGAAACTATTTTCAACTTTCTTGAATGCCTCCAATCATTACATCTTCTGGACAACAGACAAACTCTGTTGAAGAGCTGCTGTGTCAATGGTTTATGTTGTAGCTGACTTCTTGTGACTTTCATGCATGCACAAAAGTAAACAGAGACATTTTTGTTGACTTGCTGAGTGCTATGCAATCCTTCATCTATCTGAAGAGATCATCCATCTGAAGTCATGTACAATAAATGCACTAAGTAACACATTATCTAATGCTTTTCCAAGTCTTATCAATAATGAATGCTGGAAGTATTTGTATATTCAGGTTGCTGCTCAACCTTGTGTGACAATCAGAATCAAATTACTCTACCATGAATGGCCTGTAAGAGCCCTGGGGCAGTAAGTGATGCAGATTCTGCAATGGCAGAAAGGAATGCATGTTTCTGAGCTCAGTTCACTTTGGCTATAGACAAGCATTTATTTTCTGCATTGTATGAAGGAATAAAAGATGTTTCATGGCCTGTGTAATGCAGAAAGCAAACCTCTCTGGTCATAATTGTCTATGAAATCCAGACTAGGGATTCCCAGACTAAAAATCCCAGTTAATCTGCTTTCCCCTCCTCCTTTTCATGGGACCAATGGTCATTGGGAGTGGTGAGTTTCATACAGTCAATTAATTTCTCCACTTCCTGTGCCTGAAATTTAGTGAGGTGGGAAAGATCAACCCCTCCTGTCAGACCAACTAGAGCAATGCAAGGAATATGTGTATCATAAGGAGGGAGGGAGGGAAGGAAAGGAAGGAAAGGAAGGAAAGGAAGGAAAGGAAGGAAAGGAAGGAAAGGAAGGAAAGGAAGGAAGGGAAGGAAGGGAAGGAAGGGAAGGAAGGGACGGAAGGGAAGGAAGGGAGGAAGGAAGGGAGGAAGGAAGGGAGGAAGGAAGGGAGGAAG
>JAWWEU010000081.1:122773793-122776176 GCA_035583155.1 Acropternis orthonyx | reverse complement strand
AAGAAAGAAAGAAAGAAAGAAAGAAAGAAAGAAAGAAAGAAAGAAAGAAAGAAAGAAAGAAAGAAAGAAAGAAGGAAGGAAGGAAGGAAGGAAGGAAGGAAGGATTTCAAAAATCCCTTAAAGGAATAACGAAAAATTAAATGGTTTTTTAGAACATCATATAAGTCTCATAAATCAGTGACCAGAGAAATCAACTAAAAGATTTATGAAATATTTCTTATAGGCACAGTTTATAAACTATATTTTAAAAAGAAAGGTAGCAATACATGACAGAATGAGGAACAATTTAAAATAAATTTCAGGTGGGCTTTCTTCAACACTTAATTACTTTGTGTTCAACTTTCTAGTGTGTCTTCAAACTAAGCACTCCTAGAAGTTTTCCTTATTTGAATTGAAAACAATGATTTAAAGCAGTGAGCCCTAATGACTTACCATTGAATTAGCTCCTGCATATTTTATGATTGTTTAAATTGTTTAATGTCAACAAAATATTTCACCATATCCTTTTCACACCATCTGTTCCAAAATAATTGTCTCATTGAAGTGACGAGTTATTCCAATAAAAATCCTAAACAATTTTATCAGTTGATTTTTATGCAATATTAACAAGGTTGTCAAATACACAATGTGGGTAACTACTTGATAAATATGTGTAAGAAATAAAGTAGCAATTATAGCAATTAATAGCAACGGGGGAAAAAAAAACCAAAAGATCTATGTTCTGGCAAGAGATCAAAAGACTATATAGATAATTAATTTTAAATGTAGATAATATTTTTCACTGCAGAAGGTTCTAAACTGGTATAAGCAGTCTCACTGAAATGCATATAATATATGGTGCAGAGGTAAAAAAGAGCAGCTGTTCATTGCTCTGCAGCAGTGATGCACTATGTGGTTCCGGACAGGAAGTAACACCTTTTTTCTCTGGAAACAAGTGGGGAATTTGAGGGTAGAGAATATTTTTACTCACACTGATTTTGGACCAGGCCATCAGTTTAAGACCCTTGGTCTCATAAATGTGACATGAGATCTCAGAAATTCCCATAGGCAGCAAGGAAAAGTCTCTCTTTTTAAGACTAGTATATAAGTCACAGTTTCTGCAAATACTAGGTGCACCTAAGAACCTGTAGGATTTAGAAAAAAAGAGTCCCAGAAGGCCCCAATCCCACCCCCCTCCCAGTTCTCTGACTTTCTTTGGGAATAAGCTGTTCGACTAAAACAACAACCAGGACTACTGATGCTCAAGTCCTGAAAATATATTTGCTGTCAAAGAAGGGTTCACAGCACAAAGTGGCCCCATCATGTGGTGCGGGAGAACTAAACAACAAAACCTATCACTTCAGTCATAGTAAATAGCTTGTAAATGTGTCTATGAATATTAAACTCACTTCAAACAGCAGGCAGCAAGCAACCTACTGTTTGAAATAAGAATGTGTGCTTACAAATCATCCACTATTGAGGGACTTTCCCGGTCAAACTGCAAGCCAGCAGGCAATCTAGTTTTTACTTTAATGCTTCCTACAGTGTTGAACTGGCTTTCTTGCAAGACCCCATTCATTTCATCTCTCTCTGTTTTTGAAACACGCCCCTAAGACCTTTCCTGCCCATAAGGTGTTTGCAAAGTTACTGTGTCCATATATTGGTTTAGATCTAAGGTTGTCTGGGTTGTTGCCTTTTGGGTTTTTTGGTTTTGGTTGTTTCTTTGTTTGTTTGTTTGTTTGCTTTTTTCACATTTTGTGGGAGGTTTTATTTGAATAATTTCTTTGCTATGTTTTTTTGATATCACATCATTTACCAAACTTTTCATATAGGAATGATAAACAATAGCATCATGGTCCACTAAAACATGGCATCAATTCCTAACAGAATTCACAGCAACCTTGCTGAAGCCTGTTCTAATATTATTATTGACCTGAGGAAAAATATTTTAATTCTCACCTGACCAGCCAAATTGGGAGGACACATTTCTAAAAAATGCATCTTCCCATTGGGTACAACCTGAATGTAACTAATATGAAGGGGAACAGATGAGCTTTACCTGAGAATGTCTTTCTTTGTATGATTTATGGAAGTCCCATAGTGTTTTACCACAGTTATTCTAAAACAGCTGATTTATTTTAAGGTTCTTTAGAAAGCTTAAATATAAAAGGAAAATGAGATTCAACATTTTTGCAGAGTTCTCAATCTATACATGTATAAAACATAAACTCTTTAATGCAAGTATCCTACCACTATGCTATCTGCTTTATTGGGAAGTTCTGTTCTCATTTTCAGTGGTATCTTTTTATATCACTACACATTCTCCTTACCTTCCATGATTTTTAAAATTTATTTTAAAAGAACAAGCCAGCTCTACTCTGTACTAACACATCAGTGCTAATCT
>JAWWEU010000081.1:122746293-122766293 GCA_035583155.1 Acropternis orthonyx | reverse complement strand
GAGGAGGAGGAGGAGGAGGAGGAGGAGGTGGTGGAGGTGGTGGTGGCGGTGGTGGAGGTGGTGGTGGTGGAGTCTGCAGCAAAGGTTTGGAGGGGGCACTGCTGAGAGACAGGGCAGGAGACGAAGTAGCTGAAGTAGGAAACCCAAGCATGCCTGCACCAGGAGATGTTAAAGCTGAAAACAACAAAAATACAGCTGTCATCAATGCACAAGGCAAAATACGTCTTGTAACATTCAGCATTTTTCACCTGTTCTGGAATTACCTATGGCATGAACAAATCACATTTTAAAATGGCTTTTAGTACATTTCTGTGAGTCTTACAGCTTTAAATTCATAGGATACAATTTACAGCAAACCCAACAGCTTTCACTCACTTCATAATCCTGACTCTACTAACATTGGGGTCAAGCATGAACATCGCCTATAGGAAAGTCCCACAAAAGGCAGTGGAAGTCAACCCAGCTCTGTTGGTGGGATCAGATTTATACCTGTAGAAACAGCACTCTCCTTTTTTTTGTTCATTTTCTTCTGTAGGCTCAGTAGTAGATTATTAGAAAAGAAGCATTAAGCACAGTGAGAGTGCTTCCCTCTAATTGATACTTTGAGAGATCTCTACTTTGTTGTTCATTTTAACTAATTTTTATCATGCCTCTGGGATGATATAACCCACACATCCTTCACCTAAGGAACCTGGTAATTATGGTGCTCACTACAAGTAATTAGATCTCAAATAAAAAGGAATCTTTACCCAAATTGCTGGGGGAGGAACACAATAATGGTAAAGAAAGATGTTTAGATAAGTAAATATCAACAGGAAATGACCATTCAAAAAACTAACAGCAATCGGGTCAATGCTATTCATTACATGGACACCACACAGCTTACATTTTCATTTTTGAGAATCTGAACAGAGCTTTTCTTTACCACAGCAATCAGGCCAATGCAGTCTTTGCTGGGAAATAAGTGTAATAGCACTAAAGTACTTTGACACAGGAACGCTGCTGTTCTCAGTTTACTTGAAGCATGCAGGCATGACGTCCTCCACCTCATTAGAGACAGCAACCTGAGGATGGACTGGTTCTGTCTGGAGGGTGCATACATAGAAGAAGTATGCCTCATAACTTAATGGAAGAAATCTTCTCTCTGTTTGAAGTACCAGATATAGTGCAGTGGATGGTAACAGTCTATTAAAAAAGCAACTTCTGTGAGATGTATAGTTCGGTCAGAAAATGAAATGATGGCACAGGATAGAAAAGGCGACTGACTTTAAGAGGCTGAACATTGCACCCATTGTCATTTTCTCAGGCAAGTAAAGTTGCTAGAAGAAAGAGCACACAAAGTGTGTCATATGCACAGAACTGTAAGGTGAAATTTCATCAGGAAGAGTCTACTAGTGCACAGAGAAGAGGACAACAAATGCAGGTTCTGTAAGATGGGAGGAGGGGTAGAATGGGTATTAGCCACAAGGAATCACTAATGGAAGTGAACAAGAATAACGTTTAAATCATCAATATCCAGGTGCTTAGCATTACTTAAGAATAAAGCAATTAGGATTCAAAGGGAATAATTATCAGATTTAACAAAGAGGCCATTTAATGCTTGTCACTGTGTCATTACTCCTATTTAATGGTAGGGGAACACTAAGGAGTTAAAATGCATTGTGAGCATGAATTAGATAGTACAGTGAAACAAGTCATAGGAGTTATAATTAAAAAGTGGGTAATTGCCAGCATTACTGCACAGTAAGATTGAAGATACTATTACTTGCCCCTGTGCTTTCAACAGGAAGTAACAGGCAATTGTGTGTGGACTCTGCTGAAAATATATTAAATGATAAACAGTATAGATGGAAAATACATGAATGATGCAGTTAGTACAAACTGTTGCCCCAGCTTAGTCATGGTTATTTGGGCTTGCCACCTACGTAGGATTTTTCTGATTTCATTTTATTCTTAACCTCTTCAACCCTTGTACATCATGTTGTCTTCAGTTTATCCACACCAACGATGCCCAGAGCAGGCAAGATCTATTCCAATATCCAGGTATTTTTTGGAATTCAGTTGAAACACACAGAATTCAGTTACATATCCAGACAGGTTGCAATAGAACAGTGAAATCCATGTGTTTTATTGGAAGTTAAATGTGGAAATGAGGGTTTCCAAAACTAAATGAAGAAAATTTGATGAAATTAATGCTCTATTGTCAGATAGGGGAGATATAGAATAGAAAATTCACACAATGAACAAACATTCTAATCATGATAACTCTTTTAAGTTACTGTAAAAGAGGAGAGACTTCTCTTTCACTGGGAGGAATTGGAGGGCTAAAAATATAAAAATGAATCTGCTACCAGTGGGCCAAAAGCAAACAGAGAACAGAATTCAGTGCCCTAATAATACGGAAAGTAATTGCTGTTGAATCAAATTTCTCTCTTGATAAGATTTCAAAACCCACTAAGTACATATTACTCAGTGATGTGTGCATTCTTGGAAAAAGCTGTTGTGAATCTTCAAGGCAGCTCAGGCTTAAGTGATGTGCAAAGAACCTATGGTAATGATGATGACATTAAAAGGTTCATAGAACCAGCATTAATAGCTGGAAGCAAGATGAAGCACTAGCTTTCTGCAAGGGATCACAGGCAAAAACACAAAGCTAAGAAAAAAAGAGAATGTGAATTTTAAGAACATATGAAAACAGTAGGTGAACTCTTCTATCTACAGTCACCTAGAAAATAAGAAGGAGCTTGAAGAACAAAGACGAGCTGGAACTAAAATTCTGTATGAATTAGAATTCCACCAACTAACCGCTTATTAGATATTATGCTGAGCAAACACAGCAGTAATTTTGAGACCTTGCTCAGCATTTGATGCCCACAAGATGGTAAAATTACATTATCTAGAGAAATGTATCCCATAGGTGAGAGAATTGTGACATATAATCTCAGAACCACACAATAATTGTGGCATTAAAACTCACTGGTTTTAGAACAAAAAAGCTGAACTTAATGTATCCTTTCACTCAGAAATCAAGCTATCTTATTTTGCAAAATCTAATAGTATTTGTAAATAATAGTCCAGTTTAAGCATTAGATAAAGAAGATATAATGAACCGAAGTTTGAATAGTTTCATCTTTTGTGAATTAACACTATATTCAAGTATTCCATTTCAAACCTTTTGTAAAAGCAAATATTGCATTTTTAAAAAAGCATAGTATTTTGCAAAATTTACCTGGATTTCCATAAAAAATACTGGACACACGAACATGAAGGTGAAATCTCTCATAAACTTGTATTAACCAGTGAAACTAATCAGGATAATTTCTCTGTCTAGCATGAATAAAGGGAATCACAAAAGAGAATTTTAAATATGACATTTACAATTAAGTTTCACTAGTTCCCTGTCTTAGCAAACATGTTCTTTCAAACTGAGGATCTTACTAATGTTAACATTGTCCTTTAAACAAACACATAGGACAGAATGGATGGACTTTGCCACAGGAAATACAGTTACCAACCCTGTAAACCTCAGTGAAAACAGCTAAATATTTCAATATAAGGGATACCAATGAGGCTTCTTCCTAAGTATATTTGTGGGTTTGGGTCCTATAGAGAAGAAATGACACACTTGCAGTGGAATTCATGAGAAATACTATACAAGAAACTATAGGATAGTGAGTCATCAGGGAGTTAGCTTCAGCAATCCTTCATGCAAAGAATGACGCAGAGCAATTGTCCTGCTGGCTGAGAATATACACACTGCCAGAAGAACTGTAGCCAAAGAAAAGCTTGCTTGAAAGCCTACTTCCAAAAAGATACTTCTTAAATGATTCTCAGCATCAAACATGAATGTGCACTATCAGACATAGCAGGGTAGAGAAGAAAACAGAAATGGGTTAATTAGGTGCAGAAGATACTAGTGCTGAGCACATACTGGAGCACATCTAAGTATATTACTGTTTTCCTATGATGAATGACTAAAATAATCTCCTTTCCCCCCCCCCGCCCCCACTCACTATGACTGCTCCATTATGTATCGTTAAGGAATGGAGATTTATGTATGCAAGTATTTGCCAGGCTACAAAAGGGGGATGTAGGGGCTTTTTAGCATATGGCAGAAAAAGAAGTTAACAACTAGATTCTAGTAGCTAGTTTACACAGTCGGCTTTGCCCACAATGGGCTAATTAACCTTAAGAAGATGCAAGATGAAAGAGGGCAAAAATCCATCTCAATTGGCAGTGCACTGTGCATGCTGTGGTACTAATGATTTAAATTTATCTCAAAGAAGAGATATTTGGTGAAAATTAGAAAATCTGAAAATGGAATTATTATGGACTAGTTGGCCTGTAATAATTCCTCTTGTATTATTAGCAGGACAGTTTACAGACTCTGAGGCTACACTGATACTAGTGAATTGAAGGGTATTAGGGAATATTTCCCAGAAACTGAAACTAAACCTTCTCTGAAGTCAAACAGTAAGAATGGTCACTAACTGTTTTGGCCTGAGCCAAGCAGCCTTCTCCTAAACAACCCCTCAGCACAGTTAAGAAGGTATCATGGGTCCATGACCATCCCCCAGACTCACTTTGCCTGGGGACTTCCAGTTTTGAAGATAAAAAAATATATTCCCAAATAAATTTTTTTTAGCAGTATGGACAAAGCCTGAGTTTTTTGGAGCCCATTTTACTTGAAGGTCAACTTAAGCAAAGCTATTTGGTAGAGTTATATAGGGAAACCATATCTATAATTTTAATGAACAACAACCAGCCATTTTTGGCCTAGGACACTGTATGCCATTAAGAAGGAAATACAGCAACTTTATATTTCCTTTATATGCATTCTCTGTGCCAATAACTGTTTGACAAAAGCCAGAGGGCACTCAGCCAGAGACTATATTGTGGAAAGAAAGTCTTTCTGATCCAATGAAGAGAAAAACAAGATGCTTTGACCACCACTTAGGGAAACAATAACATGATCATCATCAATCAAAGCAGACCTGGGTAGCAGAGAAGACATTGCTACAGTCTTAGTATGTCTAATAACACTAGTGATTATGCCTCTACTTTACTTGCCAAAGTGTGCTTGTGTTGCTTTCTAAAGCAAGGTTTAGAGATCAGCAGCAAGTGGGATTACTGGATAAAATGAGGTGATGGGTCGTAACCAGCTTCCTAACTCTGCTGTCCATATATTTGATATGAATATTGCAAAGTTAGAAGATGAATGGGAAAGCTTCAATCTGCAAGGCTGCAGTCACAACGAACCCTGACTGCAAAATTGGAGCCAAATACAAGAAAGAAATTAGGTTCACTCTTTGAGGACTAAACAAATCATGCTGCAGAAAACTTGACTCCTTAACATTGGTGAAACCTATTGCAAGAGGAAGTGCTTTCCAATCTGAGCAAAACCCAGAGTCAAACAAGATTCAAAACAGTCAGCAAAACAAGAGTCACGTGTTCAGTTAAAAGTGCAAGCCCAAATCAAGTGGTACATGTCTTTGATGACTTTATAAACTCCTGGAATTTGGATTACAATGAAACTGACATTGCAATTCATCTTCAACAAACCCCTTTTTTTCATAGCAGGCAACTATTTAGAGATATAATCGAGGATCCTGGGCAGCATTTTATTTTAAATATTTATTCTGGAGTAAACAACAGGTTGGACTAGTCTACGAGGTGGACCAAATGCCTGATGTGAGAATCAATTTTGTGCTTCATCAGATGTTACTTTAAGTATTTGCATACAAAAAATGCACATACAAAATTCTAACTGAAGTCTTTACTAAAGGAGTATAATTTAAAACAAAAAAACATAACAATGCTAGAGCCCTCTTGCTTTTCTTACAAAAACGTAGTATGAGCTAAAAAACATTTTTGTCAATTAATTTCTTTTTTGAGAAAATATCATCCAGGCTACAGCAACAAGCGTGCGCTGAATACACCTTATAGCAGTACTTTTTAGCTAATCACACCAGTTTAACAAGCACGATATGAACATGTGATATGTGGTGTCTTAGAAGGGGATGATGACTAGGCAAGATGATCAAACTAATAAAATGAGAAAATCATCCCCTTATAGACTTACTGTTTGAACTTTGTGGAAATCCAGGTAAGGAGGATGGACCATTCATTCCAGGCAGAAGAACAGGAGGAAGGCCAGGGAGACCTGGATAAGCTGCTGGCAAACTGATACCATGAAGAGAACTGCTGTCCATCATGCCTGGCTGCTGTACTGTTAATCCTAGCACATCAGTAGCCTTCTTAATGCGATCCAATTCTTGCTGTGCCATCAGCTGTCTAACTGTTGTAGGAGCTAAATAATCTTTCTCCCGATCGAGCTGACTTCCCACAGTTTCTCTCACTTTTGTAATATGTTGTTTGGAAAAGATATGATCTCTTATGGACAAACGTGCAGAATATTTCACACCACACAGAGAACATTCTGGCTTTGTCCCATCAGGTCCAGTTTGATTTATCATGAATGGTTTCCCTATGTTAATTTTGAATTTCTTTTCTTTAGCCCGGGCATTCTGAAACCAGACCTGGACCACACGTTTGGGCAGCCCAATCTCATTGCCTAGCATTTCACATTCCTGCATTGTTGGAGTCCGGTAGTCACTAAAGCAAGCCTTGAGAACTTTAAGCTGAAGGTTACTCATTTGTGTTCGGAAACGTTTGTGGCCTGGACGATCACTGTTTTTGGATTTAAAGGGATTGCTAGCTCCAAATGGGTTAGGTGAACTTGGATCAGCTATGCTTGAAGTTTCACTGCGATCGGCATTATCATCAGGGTCATCAGTAATGTAGTAACTTTGGTCATGATCACCATCTTTTTCACTGAAGTGTATTGAAGGGCTTGTTAGGGAAAAGAGAAATTTATCATCAGTATTGTCATTGGTAGGTGTAGTTGCTGCTTTTGGTAGTGTGTCATTCAAAAGTGGTTTTGGTTCTTTGGGGGGTGATGCAGGTTTTGCATCCCCTGAACTGCCAGTTGTGCTTTCCATTTCATTGTTCCCCTCATCCCCTGTTGTTGCATCACTAATTGCTGTATTAATTGATGAGGTCTCATCAAAGTCAGTCTTGTTTTGATCATATCCAGAGTCAGCAGGAGGAGCATTCAAATTTTCTATATCCTCATTAGACTCCGCTTTAAAAGAAGAAGGACTTAAAAGGTTCTTCGGTGACATTTCTGCAGTTTTGCTAACAGGGGTTGATACAGTGGAGGCTAATTCATTTTCACTTGATAATTCAGTTTTTGCTAACGACAGTGATGGATAATCAAAAAATATGTACTTTTGCGGACTTTCTCCTCCATCTTCAGTTGATATCAAAGGACTTGGAGGCAAACTATAACCAGCCTGTTTCCCTTCATTCCAATGTCGAGAGCGAATGTGACTTTCCAATGCTGATTTTGCTTTAAATAGAGCTCGACAAAAAGGACATCTTTTATGGGACTGGGCTGGACCAACTGCACGGAATTGTCCCTTCCTTTCTCGGGCTCTTGTGTTCTGAAACCAGACTTGTACAACTCTCTTTTTTAGTCCCACTTCACGTGCAATGTGATCTAGCATCTTTCTGGTGGGGTTGGAATCCAGTAGGTACTTTTCATACAGTATTTCCAGCTGCTCTGGAGTAATTGTAGTTCTTAAACGCTTATCACGATGTTGATCTTCTCCACTGTTTCCTCCCTCCTTCTCACTACAGTTATTGTCTTCTTTATCATCTAGTTTTCGTTTCAGGGAACCGGAAACTGCAGCAGGATGTGTCGTATGTGATGAGCCAGTTTGTGGTGGTATCTGAGCAAGAGAACTATTAAGTAGCTGTCCAGTCATCAAAGGATTATTTGGGTCAAATATCATATAGGGCATATCCATTGGTCTTTCTAAAAACTGTGAGTGAATAAATTGGTTTTGGGCTGCTAGGAAATGCATGTGCTGGTGGTCTTGCCAAAGTTCTAGGGTTGGAAAGGCAACTGTACACTGATCGCATTGGTACTGTAATAACTGAGGAGGTAGACTGTTCTGCAGAGAAGTCATCGAAATTGGTAAAGGACTGGAAGGAACAGGTGTGGTTTGTGATGCAGAAGGAGGTCTCCCTACTATCTGTGATTGCTTTTGTTGCTGTGTTTGAGAAGCTGAGGGCTGAGGGTCAGAAGAGGTTACTGGAGTAGACTGTACTGATTTGGTGCTTTGGGAAGTTGTATCTGCTTGCTTAGAGGTTGTTTCATTTTGTTTTGGTTTTTCTGTGGACTCTGGTTTAGGAGAAGCCTTCTCAGGTTCTGGTTTGGGTGATGGAATCAAAGGAGTACTAGAACCAGAGCCAGAGCTTGCTGCGGTGACTGTCAGGCTTTTTGAAGAGTCATTTTGGCCCGAAACTGTACAGTTCTTATACATTGTTTGATCAGAGGCATCCATAGAGTCTTCAGTTTGGCTTTCATCTTGAGCATCATCATCTTCGTCTTTATAACACTGCTTTTTCTGGTGTGTAATCAAATCAAAGATCCTGGGAAAAACCACACTGCACTTTTTGCACTGATACTGCATGTTACTGGTTCGAATGTAACGCTCGTTTGTCAGTTCCCTTTTCTCATTGTCTTTAGTTTCAGCTTGATTTTCATAACTCTTGCGAGCTTTCTGTCGTGCATTTTGGAACCATACAACAATAACTCGGGTAGGTAGGTTAAGTACAGTTGAAAGTTGTTCAATTTCATCATCTTTTGGATAAGCATTTGTATCAAAGAAGTCTTGGAGGACACGAAGCTGGTAGTCAGTAAACCGAGTCCTGGATGATCTCTTGCTGAAAGATGCATCAGACTTGTAGGGCTCTACAGCTGAAGGCTGAGGATCTATTCTGATATCTTCCAACACTGTTATAGGAGGGTTGCTGAAGTTATATGGAGAATCTTTATTTCTCTGTCGTTCTTTAAACAGCGTATTACGAAACCAGTGCTTGATAACTTTCTGTGAAAGACCAGATTTCTCAGCCATTTCTTGGATCTGCTCTTCACTTGGAGAATTGTTAATATCAAAATAAGCCCGCAAGATTTTTAACTGGTCATCTGTGATTCTTGTACGTGGACGCTTGAACTGAGAGTGCCGCAGGAAATTGGGGTCTAGTCCCAGCTGCTGCTGACAAAGCTGGGTAAGATCTGCAGATAAAGTATCCATTGGTGGCAGCTGGAGGGCAAGCTGAGGAGGCAGTGCAGGATGTTGCACTGGCTGCATCATAATTGGAGGGAAAAGTGGGAGATCAAGTGAAACGGGAAGCTGGACTTGAGGTGGGGCTGATGGTGGTGGTGGTGGAGGAGGAGGTGGTGGTGGTGGAGGAGGCGGTGGTGGAGGTGTAGGTGGTGGAGCTTGCAAAGGTGTGGGAGTTGTGTTTTGAATTTTTCCGGCCCCAGCTGAAGAGGGCTGAGAAGGAGTTGGAGGAGGAGGAGGTGGTGGTGGTGGCGGAGGTGGTGGCGGAGGTGGTGGTGTTTCCGGAGAAGATGGAGAAATTGGATAAAGCTTGTCATACGCTTCCCTGTACTGTCGGGCAAATTTTTCTAATGCTCCATATGGAAAAAAATGTCCATGCACGTGTTCTTGATGACTCTTCAGAATAAGAATGTTGGAAAAGAGCTTACTGCAGGTTCCACATTCCAGTTTGTCTGTGTTCTCACCATCACCAGTCTTGCTTTTTTTCTGCACTTTTTGTCTGTTCTCATTGTATTGGATAACTAACTCAAACCCAAAATTCTCCAACAAAGCCTTGGCTGCATTCCCCCTTGCTCCAGAAGCTATTCTGGGTGGTGGGATGGCTGGTTCTGAGGATTTTGGCTTCTTCATATCTTTGTTTTCTTTTAGTCCTTCATTCTCATTAGTAAATTCTTGCTTTGGCTTCTCTTGTTTTTCAGAAACTTCTTCTGACTCCTTATATGATGGCATATCCTTTACCAGCTGGCAGTCTGTACTTACTAAGGTGTTTTGCTCTGCTTTCATCAGCTTGCTACTTTGCTGCTGCTGCTTTTGTGACTGAAGTTGGGGCTGGGTGGACTGATACTGTTGTGCTTGTTGCTGCAATATCTGTAGCTGGGTTTGGCCAACATGGTGCTGAGTTTGTATCTGCTGCTTCAAATCTTCTAGCAGTGATCCTGTCATACCAGCCATTCCAGGCATACCAAACGTGGCAGAACCAGGCAAACCCAGATCTGGGCTTAAGCTAAATTCTGTCCCAGGTATATAGAATGGGAAAAGGAACTGAGGCTGTTGAAACTGCAGCAGTGCTTCTGGTGTCATTGGAAAATGAGGCAAAAAAGCTGGATTTAGAAACTGTGGTTGAAAGAACGCAGCTTGTTGTTGCAGTTCATGCTGTAGTTGCATTTGAAGTTGTGCTGGTGACTGGGGTGGATGATGTGTAGGCTGAGCAGAAATTAATTCAGAAGCTTGCTTTTTATTTAATTCTTTGGCATCTAAATGTGTTTCTTTGCTGTTAACTGCTGGTAAGCTAATAGATTCTAGCATTCCTTGGCTGGGGCTATTAACATTCCCTGCTACACTATTTCCGCTACTTATATTACTGCTTGGTTCTAATTTTGCAGCCCTTGCCTTTGTCTGATGAAGCACAGATCTCATATGGATTTCCAATGTAGAACTTTGGCTATACGCAACATTACAAATGCTGCATTTGTAGGGTTTGTTGTCAGTGCTGCTGTTGGTTTCTTGAGGGACAGGACTTGATGCTTCCTGCAAAACCTTTTTGAGTTTATGTAGATGGGACACTGAGTTATAGTGGACCAAGAGAATGTTCTTTTGGGTGAAAGACTCTTTACACACTGTACACTTATATGGGCGAGATGGATCTAGAAATTTTTCCATAGTAAAATTTGGCCCTTTTCTAAAAGGTAAGGTCCGCTTTGGTTCTGAGCCCATATCATCTGGAATAGAGCTACTATCACTTCCTACAGGACTTGCTTTACCTTCCTGGTCCATCTCATAGTCTCTTTCTATTTCCTGTTCTAGTGCATGATCGTCTTGTGCCATACTTTCACCTTCTGCCCAGAGTTCACCATTGACAGGTAAAGATGCACACAGCTGCTGAAGTTCAGCTTCATTGAGTTCAGGGTGGCCTGCTTCCAAGTGTTTTTTTAAAGCCTGGAATGTACGGAAGCTACGTTGGCAAAGGCTACACATGGTAGCTGCCCGAATAGCATGATACTGGGAATGTATCTGAAGCTTCTGCATAGTCTTAAAAGCCAAGCTACAGTGGTTACAACGGTACTTATAGACATGGCGGTCAGAAACAGACAGCTGTTGCTTCTTCTGCTGTTCGTTTAGCTGATCCGTCATAGACTCAGTGGTCTTTACATCTTTACTGCTGCTCTTATTCCAATCTGGTGTTTCAGTAGGTTCCTTAGGTGTCTTCTGTTCCTCAGTCTTAATTTCCATGCCAGTTTTTGATTCATCAGTCCCAGGGGTACTCTTCTCATCCACAGGGCTTTCACCTAGTTAAAGAAAATGAAGTGTCTTTTACACAAGTAGAAGAGAAGAAAGAGCACATAGAATTCATTTTAATTTCTTTTTTCATCAGAAATCAAGAGAGGCACCTGATATGTCATGTGTTGGCTTAGCAAAATAAAACAACCTATTCTTGCCTCAGAAAATAAAGCAGACATGACTAACAGGGGGTTAAAAAGAAGTAATAAAACCCATACAAATTGATCAGACTGGCAGTGGCAGCTGGCTTAGGAGTGGCATAGGGCTTCTCTTTGTCAGAAGGTAGGAGTTTACTGGTACAATGGGAGCACCAAACAAGAAAAGCAAATGAAGAGTAGGAAAGAGAGAAGGAGTAAAAATGGGGAGAATACATAGAACAGATGATTAGAAAGGAGGAGAAAAGTGAGAAGAGAGGTAGGAGCATGCTGCGACAGGTAGCAAAGTTTGCCAGTGCAGAATATAGTAAGTGTCCAGGATCAGAAACCTACTACTGGAAATGCAGACAAAATCCCTTACTAAATGTTTCCCATTGGTGGTGAACTGGGTCTCATTTGCTGGTTGAACAATAAGGATCTTACCTTCAAAGTGACTAGGCACTGCTGTTTAATTTTACCTCCACCAAAAGCAGTCTGGCAATACACATGCATTCCAGTAGCTCTGCAGAAGCCAAATTCAGACTCCTTGTTACATTTATCTTTTTATCTCTGTGGCTATAAGCAAGCCAAAAAAAGATTCCCTTTACTAAGAAACAAGTAGTTTGTTTCTAAATTGCCCATGCCTAGCTTTTGTATGTCTGGGCTTTTTCTTGCATACCTGGATATTTGCCAGATCCCTCAGCTGTAATGGTTGCAGGTGTGTCACGTTCAGATTTCTCTGAAGCAGCTGCTGGCAATAGCATACTATTGGGCATCATGACATCTGGTACAGGAACCTTTGAAAACCAAGAATATGGTATTATTACAGAAAAAGTCACACTATTTAGTACAGTATGAAATGGAGTGAAATTATGAAACAGCAACAACAGTATGAAGTTATAATTCAAAAGATCCACCATATCTGGATGAAAGACTGTCAGTACTAAATCAAGATCTTGATTCAGTCCTTGATAATGCTTGCTGAAAGACCACAAATCCAGACCATCATGTCTCCCTTGCTGGAGAATCAACTCAAAGCAATCTACAATTAAGGTGATGCTGTAGAACTTCTTACAGTCAGTATTTCATTGGTCTCAATGTCACCACAAAGAAGGTTTTGCTGACTATGTCAGGGTCATCAGATTTGTCAGGGAATTCTCCTTGGACGTTGTTCAAAGATGGATATCATGTTTAGATATGGTCACCAGTCATTTCCTGACTGAGGGCATTACCACTTTGGTTCACCTGTATTGTTTTTTACACAAATGCTGGATCTTCAATTATCTTTGAAAGAAAATGATGCTTATATCAATACAGAAATAGCAACTTAATTCCATTTAAATTAGAATTTTCTCTTTCTTTACTTCAACTGGTTATGTATCTCTGTTGTGTTATGCTTCCAAATTATAGACTGAAATCTTTGAAGGATGCACTCTTAGTCTGGTAGCATTCAATTTAGCTAAGTTGACACGAATATTTGTTCAACATTTCATGTTTTCTTTTCACTTTGATCTGTAAAACAAATTTGTATCTGAAATATAGGACTGTCCTACAAAGACTTAGCAGGACTGGGTTGAGGCTTCTGCACTGCCAGATTCTGTCTAAAGGACCTTGGGTAAATCAGTTCAGACTGTGCTGCAGCTCCTCATCTTTAACAGAAAGATAGTACTCCCTTCATACAGAGGTAAAAAGCAGAGATTTTTGAGTTGTAAGTAAGTAATGGAAGCTACATTCATTGTGAGGCATGAATAAAAACTTCTTTTGTTCCTCTTTAACAGTTTATCAAATTATTTTAAATCTTCTTTAGGATACATAAGAATTTTTTATCTCTATCTATAGGTATAAATTGCCTATTGGAAAAAAATATTCTAGAAATCTAAAAAACCCCTCGGTTTAGTATCTTTGTAATTTAAACATGGCATTAATAGCATCCTCTCAGAGGACTACTGACTTTGAGTTTACTTGGGAGGGAAGGACTTTAAAAAAAACTTATGTATAGGATTATAAATATCCCAGAGAAGAAAAATTTGCTATAAATGGTATTTATTTTGTTATCAGAGGGTTCAGTTATGGACAGAGAATATTAGTGTTAGCATCTAGGACAATTTCAGTTATGCACATTATGTTCTGAATCTTTTTCTCTGGGAAACAGACTTTTTTTCCCTCTCACAGAAACGGTGGGACACCTTCCCAGCACCTGGTGAGGAAAGATTTCAAAGTTGTCCCATTATCAACATAGAGGGAATCATGGAGAACTTCAGAAAAAAGCTGATGATGCTCAATATGGAGGAGGAGGTTTTTCACAACTTTCCGGTTTCCTAAAAACGTCTGGGAAAGTTAATTTTCTACTACATTTTCCTTGCAGTGGGCCAAAATTACATTTTCAGAGCCATAATTAGTACAAAACCAAGGAAAAGAAAAACCAATCACCAAGTGTGTATTTACTCATCAGCTCTAAGGACCTTGAGTCAAGAGCCCTTTCAATTCTTTCTAATGTTTTTGCCACTTAATTTGGGAATGCGATGGTAGACCTACAACCACATCCGTATAAATGAAGGACTCATCTGTGGATACAGAAATAAATATGTGAATCACTGAGATTTCCAAGTGCATTTCCTTCTAAAAAGGCAGGATAACCAGAACCAGTCTGTCTTAGGAGATCCGTTTTCTAACTGAATTTATGCTGTAATAACACATATGTACTAGACCTGATTGTGTCTTTACTGACATTTTTTTAAATGGTTGTTTGAATTGCTATTTTACATTGAATTTCATGTAACATAATGTACAGGCAAGCTATACACAGGAATCCTCCTATCTTTGGGAACTACATTCTATGGAGAATTCTTACGATTTGACAAACAGAAGTTAAAAGACTTCTAAGACCTGGATATTCTTAGACCAAATTTACAGGTAGGCACTTAGAGACATGGACTGGTTTGGCTTTTCCAAGGTTAATGTCAATGAAGAATTACAGTTTTTCTTCATCTTTGAAATCCAACTTCAGTCATTTTCCCATGGGATATCAGCCACTGGATGATCTGACAAAGAGAACCTTAAGAGTCCTGACCCACTTCCCTGCTCAGGCTACCTGAGTAGTATGTCACAACAAATACATTGGCCAAAGGCCCAAGTACATTTCTGTAGCATGTGCATCAGCATTTAGAACACTTACTGTCATGAGCAGTTTCTCCACACAGTCAGGGGATACACTGTGCAGATGGGTCAAATGAAGCTGGAGATGCATTTTGTTGCTGAGGACATCTTGGCAGAGGGGGCAGCAGATAACAGGTTGCATTGAATGCTGTGACAGGACATGCATCTGGATACGATTTGGGTCCCTACTATTGTAGTTACAATAAGGACACTGATAGAACTGAAAAAAAATCAAATTAAGATGCAAGCTATTAGTCAGTGTGTTTTTTATAATTTGCTGATATTGCTATTTTAGCAGCATATCATCTCTGTTTCATTCTTGAGTTATTTGAAAGAGTTCTAGAATGCAATTAAATTGTTACATTTCCTTTTACCTGCTCATGACAAAATTTATTGTCCTCTGGAGGCTTTGATTTTTTAGCTGCACCATCCTCTTCTTTTGCCAGAAGAAGCTGTTGTGCCCCTACAACAGTGTTCACTTTTGGTTCCTTCTCTGGTGTGACTATTCCTGTTTTGAAAACATAATTTTTAAGAACACGTTTTAAAATATCCTGGTTTACAAAGCGGCTCTGACTTCAAAGGTCTGAATTGTCTTTGAGGGTCTTTTTTGTTTGTTTGTTTTTTAAACGCTGAGAAAAAAATGAAGTTGAATAAAACAACTCTGGTAAGCACAAAGGTGAAAATACACTTTTATCCTTGATGGAGACTCTATAAATACATTTAAAAATTGACTATTCCCTCCTGTTTAGATAACCTTAGGTTGCCTTTAAAGATTAATCAATAACGTTCTTTCCTTAGCAGCTCAGTATGAATCTTTGTATTACATTAAAACAAATCAGCTTTTGCTTAAAAAGCCTGTTTTCCAAAATAATTAATTTGCTGCTGTTTAATTACCCTTTCTCTTTTCTAAACTGTCTGAGCAATATGATTATTGTGCTGTTTTGATAACTCCTGGCTGGTTACAATTCTGAAGCCAAATATAGTGAGGCTTTAAAAGAAATACTGTGGAGAATTGGATTTCAGAGCTAACTTAATATTAATTATATACAAAGATCAGTCATTTGGGATTGCTTTAGATGTTTACACTGTGAATTTTTATAGTCTGGCATTTGTGATCAAAACCAGAATATAATTGTTTTCTATAGATAGTGGTACTATTAAGTATTAAATACTATATTTAATATTATGCCTAAGCTAGCTGTGTAATGCGGCCCAGTCTTGCACACATCAAAGAAAAGAGTGCAATTCTAATTTCCCAGTCCATCAGAAAATTCTTTCCAGCATCAATTTGCCAGATAATCTCTTCTGCTAGGCTGGATATTACAAGAGCATTGGGTAAGCATGTCACATACATCTCACGACAAACACAAAACCTCATTTACCAACCATTCCAATCTCATCATAGTGCGGCATCATCTGACCTTTTTTCTGCTGTTTATTATGAGTATTTCTAATTTTAACTTTCAATTTTCACCATCTTCCAGTCAATTTGCAACTAAATTATTTCCAGGGTGAGGACACTATCACTGGACACTGGGTGCAAATACATCTTGAAATGCAATGAAGCTAAACCATTGATTGCTATCAGACCCAACGTAAATATATAGTCCAGGGGTAATCTGATTGTATGCTGTGCATGAAGATTTATCTTGATTTTTTTCAATCCACATAAGGTTCATATAAATGAACAAATTGCACCTCATTGCACAATAACCTAGAATTAATTTAAAAATAAGGTCATGGACGTTTTGGCAACAAAGTAAACGTGAACAAAAGAACCCACCTGTATTTTTCTGTAGACAAAACCAAGAACTTTTTATTATTATTATTATTTTCATAGACTTTGTGCAGTATTTGATCTTACAAGGGCAACACTAATGAGAAGCAAAATAAGAGAACAGTTTTCAAGGTAAATACCAAAACCTCATGGTAGAATGATAACCAATTGAAAACTGAACCATACAGGGACACTTTCTGAAGGGCATTTAAAAAAAAAAAAATCACAAAACATATGACTTATACATTAATGGTGATTTGCTCACATACTGATTTTCATTCCTAAGTTGCTAATTATTTCTTATGGTGTAATTTAGACCAGAAATTTCTGCATGTTCTAGCTCAAATTAAAGCTTACTCCTGTCACAATGATTAATGATCAATTTGTCATCATTGGTTTATTATCTGAACAAGTTGGTCTTTGGAGCGCCCTGAATTTTTACACTCTCAGGAACAGATCCTGGAGGCCTCTTTTAGACCGCTCAGTCAGCGCTGGGCCAACAACCCAAAGCACTACCTATGCTTAAAGGTAAAGTCTAAAGGATGCCATCGCATAAGGTACTATTTTATTACTCACTTTGCTTTATTGTAATAGCGTCCTCCCTGGACTACCTGTATTTACGTATTATTTAAGTGTCTTAACTGCGAATTATGGGAAGTAAAAAAGTGACATACTATATTATCAGAGAAAGGCTGTTTCTCAGGTTTTAGAAGGATAGGTTCAAATTATTAACCTCTCTTCAGTTTCAAGTGTCAAAAATGTCTAACAGTTGACTACTGTTCCTTACCTTTATCATATGTCACTTTTAAAATGTCCCTTTTTAAAGACAAATGGGCCAGAATCTCATCTGGTGTAAACAGATGCTGTTATACCAGAAACTGAATTTAAAAAACAAAATGATACAATTTCAACTTCTCTTCCCCCCATCATGCTAGATTGTTCTCAGCAGGTTGTTACAGAAATTACAAACTAAATTCTACCACAAAATTTACTTGTGTGAAAATGCATTTAACTGTGTTGTGGCAGTGGTATTTAATTGCTAGTGAAATTTAGCTTGAAGTGCAGTCTGTGTGTGCCTGGGCACACACAAGGTTAATATTACACATCATCTTCCACCACAAGATGGAATAACTTAATTACTTCAAAGGGCCCATAATAATCATGAAACACATAGTTCTTGTTTCTATAAAAACAAGGGGGTTTTCTGGTTAAATTTTCTTTTGCGGTTAATATAATAAAACCATGGAGTTATAAAACACTGTGCTGGGGTCAATAAACGCATAACAAAGCACAGCTTTTTACTATGTTTACTATGATATTTATATAAACTGTTGAAGTTTACAGAGGCTTTGTTGTTTTTGTTGTCATTGTGGCTCTGGATTCATTCAACCCCAAGCACTGTTACTTATATGACTGAAGTTACATCTGGCCAATAGTAACGCAACTTAGTCTATAACTTATGGTGAGCTTTGAGAAAAAAGGAAAAAAAAAGGGCAGTTGATTTTGCCCTGTGGCATAGGGGAGTCACTTGCCTTTGCACATGGTGAAAACCAAAGCTCCCAAGCCATAGTGTACATGCCAAAATCAAAGGATTTAAGGATTGCTCCTTACTCAATGGTCCAGCTACTACAACTCAGTCCCTTGTCATGCTATATCAATACTCTGTTTTCTGTGTTGCATTCACTGTTTTAAGAAGCTTCTGTAGGGAGACTGAAAAAAGTTGTGGTCTTATAGAAAGAGTATCGAAGGAGGAGGGAGAAAGGAAAGAAAATACTATGGTCTTCAGCATTCTGTGTGGCACTGTGTTCATAACTAGATGTTTCACTGGCATGACATTCTTACTAGGCAGTTGTAGGAAAAGAATAAATTGAGTTGTTATTCATGTTTTAAATACCCACTTTTTATTCTTGAGATGTTATTTTTAGGGAGTTTTTTGCAATTGTGAAATGCAACTGCTTTTCTTTTTATAATATAAAACACACAGCTCATTTTAGATGAATAATGCAATTTCAATACAGTTAGTTCAAAAAAAAATTTTAATTATAAAAAAATGCCATGAAATAGACTAGTTAATGGTTGTCTGTCAGTAACAGAATTATGTAACTTGTGTAAGATTGCTAATATAAAAATGACACAATTCATTGCAATTCAGATGTCATCACCTTTGTAACATTTTTGAAACCCAATATAAAAATGTTTGTGTGACTAACAAGAAGGGGAAAGTTAATAAAGTACATATACTAATGAGAAAAAAAATCTTGGAAAAGCAATAATAAAAACACTGTTTGCTTATTTATGAATCTTTGTATTTGATAAAGATTGCATAATTTAAGACTTCAGACACATCAGATGATGTTATTCAGCCTCAAAATAATTCTGAAATTATAATTACTGGTAGAGTATTCTTTCTAATTAGAGTAGAATGAAAGGATAATTTTCATTGCAATAATGAAGGTTAATTTCCATCCTTTCTCATGTTTACTACATTATTAAAAAGTGCTCCCCTTAGCCATGGCAGAGACATATTACATTTTCAATGCAAATGTATTAATCTGGATAAATTCCATATTAATTCTTGCACTGCATAGAGCTGTAATTTGGATTATAATTAATCTAAAGTGGCACTAGATTTAAATGACAATATAAATGAGGCATTAGTAGGCTTTTCTATTCTGAATGAATATTCAACAAATATAACTTGCATATTGCCAAGTCTCATTTTGAAAGCTCTACTCCTTGAGATAAGGTAAGCAATACAGCACAACAGCTTACACAAACATACTGTTACTAAATACATGTTAATCCTTTCTCGTCTAATAGATTCTATGCTAAAGAGGGGTCACACCACTTTCCTGTCTAACTTGTTAGTATTGTGATTAATTTATTGGTTTTCCTGAGATTTCTTTGGCAAGACTTGCAGCACTCAATTCATGAGAAAGCCCAAATTAACATTCAATTATACATAAGCAGTTATGCAGTCATTAGAAATACTTGTCAGCTGAATGAAAATTAAGATGATGGTCTGGATGTTACATATGCAGAATTAATTAAGATTAGGAAAATAAAAGTTTCTAAAAGATTCAGGATTTTACAGCATAAACTATTTTCTGCAAAGCACAAAGGCAATCGTATTTCATCCCTTGTTTTTATATGAATCTTACTGCAAAGTTATTTGTGTAATTGCTGGCACGGGAATGTAGAACAATTATGCTGGTTTTTTGTAGTGCACCCAGTAGGCATCTGGATATAGGTTTGTCCTAATTAAACTTGGCCCTTATGAATGGCTAATCCTGATGGAATTTTGAGAATTCCCCTTCAGTACTTTTTCCTAGATTCCATTCTTTTTTTTTTTTTTTTTTTTTTTAATGAGTCTTTCTATTTGTATCACTACAAACCTCAGATTTTTTAATAAGCTCTTATGCCATTCTTTTCTTTCTTTCTTTTTTTTTTTTTCATTTACTT
>JAWWEU010000081.1:122703315-122746193 GCA_035583155.1 Acropternis orthonyx | reverse complement strand
TTTTAATTCTTTTTTTTTTTTTTTTTTTTTTTTGCTGGAGCTTTAATACCATATGCTTGAACAACTATAAATGGACCTCTCTAAGAAAAAGAGAGGGTTGATAAATTCCCTGAAGCAGCTCACACTGTCCCCTAGGTAAAATTTATGGTAGGAAATGCAGGCTGCAAGTGGCTGTCACCCCTCTCCTGGGGAGTGTTCAGGCCAGCCCCTGACGAGACTGCACAGGAGGACCTATGTCAGCCTGGGAGCATGGCTTCACTGCACTGCAGACCGTTTTTACCAAGTCAGAGAGCCAGCCAAAGGGAATATATATTTTAAACCACAACACAGTTTCTTACTCTATATCATCCTTGTCATCACTGGCCTTCCCTCAGTCTCTTGATCTCAAAAAATAAAGTGACTAAAGAGCAGTCGAGGTTGTAAACTGCGATGGGTACTGACCTTAGCACGTAAACAAGCAAGCATAAAGGAAGCTTTAATCTTCAAGCCAGTCTTCTGAATTGACATGGCACAGAAAGGGACATCTATAATACTTTTTTAGTAATAGATTCAAAAATGTTTAATATGTAAAGAGCAAATTGCAGTATGGGAGAATTTGGGTGTAAGAAACTCATATGTAAAATGATATTTTCTCTACAGCTGTATGTCTTTATGGATAATACAACCTCCTTTGTATGCTGCTGTCTTTGGCATACAAGGAAAAGATATATGACTACCTGAAACTAATAGGCTTCAACCTGTTTCAGCACTTCTTCTGCTTCAGTGAATCCAACATAATGTAACTAGGTATAGCGTGTGGCAAAAATAGCCAATGTAATATTCATTGTGACCATAGATTTCCATCTCATACATAAAAAGCATGGGTGAAGTCACATATTTGCCAAATCAAACACAGAAAAAGCCTTGGGTATCGTATCTACACCAGATGCTGGCCCTGGGTCTGTTTGTGCACAAGTAAATGTCATGACATAGGGGTTTTGTTTTCAAAGACAGTAGCTTTCATTACTGGGCTTTGTCTATTCCAGGAGATCAGAATTACCCAACCCATAATCCATTTTCAATGATATTTCCTCTTTCTTAGGCTGAATCATCTGTAAACTTTTTCTCTGGATTTTGTGTATTTTTTTGAAAATGCTTCAAATAATTGCCCAGGAAGAGGCCAGATTCTTGGGAGTAACTGATCAGAGAGCAAGAGCAAAAAATAATAACAAAACCCCCACATTCTTTGAGTTAAAAGGGGGACAAAACCTGATTGAAGAAAAAATTCAAGTGGTACCTAATCCCATGCTTATGAAAAATTAATATGCCATCAGAGGAATCACAAGTACAGCTAAGATTAATGAAAGGCGCTTAAAAAATTACAAGCACACAAACTGATTTGATTAAAAAATAATCTCACTGGTCGTCCTGTAATATTCTTCAACTTATCCGCATCTATCCTGTCAGATGGTTATGATTAAAAATAGGTCAATGGGAGGCTACTGATAGAAATCACATGCAAAATGCACATGCAATGAATAGTAGTGGGAATGTCCAGACAGTTTAAAATGAAAAGAGCATTTCATAAGTTAAAAAAGGGGAAAAACAAAATTCTAGCATCTTACCAGAGTCTTTACTAGATTTTTTGCCTTCACTATTGTCTCTCTCACTTGAGTCTTTATCATCAGCCACAGCCACTGCTGTACTTTTAGCAGACCCTTCTGTATCTTCACCTTGTTCTTCTGTGGACAAACACAGAAAAGATCTCAGGGAAGAAACTCAGTGACCACTTAACAGCAGTTAAAAAATATGTCTTGTAATAAGAACAGCACTGACAGAGGGTGGCAAAACAGGGGAAAGAAGGGGTGGGGGGAAAGAAAAGGAAAAGGACAGATCTTTAAAGAGGTTGGACATTAATTCCAAATAATTTGCAATATTTCAGAATCTATCCAGCAATTCTGACCGTGTCTTTGCCAGAGTACCCGCTTTCCCTCAGTGTGACAGATTTAAAGCCTGTCATTTCACATTCTTTGGCTAGAAATGATTTGTGTTAAAATACACACACATGCATGCACACACACATACACACACATTCCCCCCCCCCACAAGCTGGAACAAAAGCAAGCACATGTAAAAATGCATCTTGAAGCCAAAAAAAAAAAAAAAAAAAAAAAAAAAAAAAAAAAAAAAAAAAAAAAAAAAAAAAAAAAAAAAAGGCAGAACTCAAATATAAATCCTATTAGTGCAGCATATCCCGCTAATTGCAGTAAGTAAGTATTAGGTATTAGGTACTGTATTAAATATAAACCTCTGGCTTTGCGGGAGAAGTCTCAAATTTTGTCTCCAGGGGGAGCCATTCAGGATAAATGATGCAACTTGGTGTATGGCTTCTGAGGAAGCAGCATTACCCACACCTCACTTACGTGTTCACACCAGCTAGATTACATGGAAATCTTCACAGTAACTCAAGCCCATTTAATTATTCGGTAAATCTTAGCTATGCTGCTACTGGTGGATTAATCTGTTTATGCAGTTAGCTTCTATGCTGGGGCTGTGTAGCACTAATCCGTGAAAGGCCCACTGTTCCTTTTCATCCTGTGATCATTTGTCTCTCACTGTGCTGATGTCACATTTTAATGAATTTTTAGCAATCTGAGTAATGCCAGATAACCAGACTTGCAACTTCCTACAGCACAGCATGCTGTTTTCATTGCAGCACACACACGCAAAAATATAAAAATCATATTTCCCAGTTCAGGTAGGAATTATATAAATTAGGAGGTGAAGGTAAAATGGGATTCAAAGCACCAGGCTGCTCGATTTCATAAAATCTTTAATGACCATATAAATTAACCCTGGAGAGGCAAAAGGTCACAGACACACATTTGCATACAGTCTTCTATTCACTTTTGATAAGCAGAGCTTTTATGCAGGGAACATGATACAATTAACCCTTCAGGAACCATACAAAATGCAGCTACCGACATTTTAAGTGTCAAGCATTAACTGAAAATTACACACTGCATAAAATTTTCATTGTAAATGCTATAGTGATTGAAAGGGGAAATAGTGGCCCTCTTCGCACCCCATGTTTTATTAATAACATTCTGACAGCCGAATGAAATATCCTCTGTCATATGTAGCAGCTGAGCACAAAAAAATTGCTGCTTACTGCCTTACTTGCCAGCCATACACTGAAACCGTATGCCTAGGCAAACAACCTCAGATCGATGTGGCAAACCTATCTGATTCTCAACTCTTTGCAAAACGTTTTGTAAATCGGAAGAGAAAAACACAGCTGCAGTTTTGGAAACCGAGCTCCCCCCTCCACTGAAAGAAAAAATCTCAACCACAGATCAATGTGTTCTGCATTGCATCGAAATACAATAGGTTAGGACAAAGCATGCGTGTCCACTTTTTGGAACAATGCAGGGGCCCTTCCTTTAAAAATAATTGCATATTAAAACCCACATCCATCTGAACAGAGAGCACCCTCGTGCTGTGTGAGCACTGTCGTCCCTGCAGTCCCCCGCCTCCTCCCACGATGATAGCTAATCAAACATGTTAGGCATCCCTGCCGCAGCTGGAAGTGGGGCTCTGTTTGTCAGGGTGGCGGGAAGCATAGCTCGGGATGCTGCGAGCCTGTGATCATGCCTGGCTCAGGCTGTGTTAGTGCTGAGCATGCACACATGAGGCTCGTATCCAGTGTCAGGCCCCATGGCCTCACAGAGCCAATGGCACTCCCTTTTCGACTCATCCTTGGAAATGGACGCATGGCTTCTTTTACTAGATTTACTGGCCCAATCCCCCTGGGCTGGAAAATGAAGTGTCAAAGTGCTACTGAGTGTCCTTATCTTGAGGGGACATAAAATTGTAAGGGCTATCGTGGCACACATTAATAAAACATTGTGTGTGTGTCAGGCAAAGAGAAAGAAAATTATGAAGGTACTAAAAGAAAAGCTACAGTATCATCTGGGTCTCATCAGACAATTTTTGCAGGGTGCTCTCCTGTTTTTCTGGTATGTGTTTTAAGTGTGAGAGAAATTCCCAGACATGTTCTCCTATACATCATCGTGGTGTCTGACCTCAGCCTGACCCTGGCAACAGTTTGAGAAATCTGAATGTGAACAAAGACTCTGTGTCAGCAGCAGGGAGAGATTGCGGGATAGACTTTCCCCATCAACTTAATCGCAAACAGCAGTTCTGAGGCCATAACTTTACAGGGCTGCACCAAACCACAAACACATAACCTTTAGAGGTGAAACTGCCCCCCGCTCCCCACCCCCTCCTTCTGCGATTTTTCTCAGTCTTATGGTGCTCCCTTTGATGTAGCAAGGCAATTAGCTCTAATGTTCAAGTACTGCAGACCTGTTTTATGGTTTGGAAGGTGAGAGCTGTTTATTACAGGTAGGCTCCTGGGGGCCATAAAGGCTTTGCAAATTTTTAATCATGCAAAAAACTAATCAAAATGTAACTTATACACACCATAAAAATTAATATCATTATTATGCATGGTATAAATTGCCTGCCTTGGCTTTCAATGGCACTCACTTCTAGAATATACATTTGGCATTCATTTCTGAAGTATGCATGGCATTCACTTCAGAAGTAAATTTCATAGACAGAAATGATAATACAACTTCTGGTTTTCCTTCAAAATTACAGAAAGGTTGTATGAGATTCACACTGTCAAGACATATATCAAAGGGATAAGATGGAAATACAACAGCTCTAACTTAAAAGCAGTTAGCAAATTACAAAAAAACCCAAAAAAACCTTAAGACCATTCATCAGAACAGATACTGAGGATATGTAACTAAGTGTGCTATCAAAGACATTACATACCTATGCCAAGATGGAACAAATGTCTTTTTTTAATGACATGTTTGTTCTTATTTCATATGCTAACCAACAAGGATACTATTCAAAAACTACAAATGTGATGACCCCTCCTCAAAGACACAAAATTCTGAATTATTATGTATCAACAAAACATAGGATGAGTGGGCTACAGATTGCAGAGCAAGCCTTAATACTCTGTTTTAAATTTACACGAATTCTGCCTATATACATTTACAAATGTAAGCTTTAAAAATTAATAGAATAACAAATTCAAACGTACTTTACTGGCTTTAATAACACTATTGCAATAAGATATTTTATTCACACTTGGTTTTATTTTGTCCAAATGCTGAAAATTTCTTTTGATGTTGGATGTCTTAAATCTACCCATTATCAACCTTTTTGCTCACAACTGACTTAGAATTAAGACATAAAAATGAGGTTAGCAGCAGTCTGCACTAACACTGTAAAATAAGGGAAAATGAAAGTTATGTTTCAGAGGTAACATTAATCAGCTAATATTGTATGTTCCATATTCTACGTCATATACTTTAATATGTTAATCTACATGTTCATGCCCTAATTCTGTACTGATTTAATGAAGTAAAATCCTTATGACTTTCCTCAGGCCAATGAAATCAAGATGTGTGATGATTTCAGTTGGAAAACCCAGACCTCTGCCAAAGTTGAATAGCAGATACCAGCAACAAAATTAGCTGAATATTCACATAGGTTAGAAAAGCCTGACTTACTGAAATACGATTTAAGGAATAGATACATCCATGATAAGCAAGGGAGAATATAGAGAAACATATAATATTTTTTTGAAATTAAATAATAAATAGTTAAAAAAAGATACAGCCAAGTTGAAGCAATCTTCTTTAACCTAAATTCATTGTGATAATCACAGGGACAAAGCAATCACCTTTCCCTGTGTCTTATTAGAGAAGTTTCCCTACTGATGATTAGCCTGGGAGTTTGTCTTCCTGTCTATTTAAAAAACATATTATTTTCAAGGTTTGACTTTGGTTGGTTTGGTGGGGTTTTTTTTTCACATCACTGATATATCAATTAACAGACAGCAGTTCCTGTTTTGGTCCTGGATTATTTTGTTGTTGTTGGTGGTGGTGGTGGTATCCCTTTTGCCCTCTCCAAATTTTAAGTAATTTCCTAAATAAGGATGATCTACTGGTTGTGGGTGAGTAATTGTGGTTATGAGAGAGAAAACAAGATTAAGCAAGTGTTTGTGGCTGAGGGCTGGAGGGCTGGGGGACAAACAGATCAATCGACTAAAGAGGTAAATAAATAAATATGAAATGAGAGAGAGATTTCAAAAAATAATTGGGGTTTGTTATTCAGTACATTGAATAAATAGCTGAATCTAAGGTAACCGTAAGTGTTCAGCACCAGTGTATCCCAGGTTCAACTGGTAGACTTAAATGGCTTCTTGAGATTAATTGTCCAGATGAGAAGGTAGCCATTAGCAAAGAATAATAGTAGGGTGGATTGGAAAGATGGACAGACAACAGATAATGTAGATAAAGGAGAAACAACTGAAAAGAAAAACAAAGAAAAATGCACAGCCTATGCAAAAGAAGAAAAAAAAACAAAAGTAGAGCTCATGGATTTACTTCTGGGTGATCTTAGTTACACTACTTAGTTGATAAGTTCTCTCTGACTTCTGGATTGCCATTTGTTCACCCAAATATTCCAGACAGTATTTGTTCTGCATTCTGGCTTGCAAATGGCCTTGCAGAGCATGAGCGAGGAATAGGATGCTTCACTCATTCAGGATCTTGACTGCATCCTCTAGTGGTCATATTTCATCTTCAAACAGGATTTCTAATTTCTCCTTTAAGGACTCAAGGGGAATGACGGCAACAACCCATTAATAACTGTTTTTAATCACTGTGTTATATTCAAAAGTATAGCTGTTAGAAGGCTGAACTTCCCGCAAACAAGCCTATAATTAAGTGATGATCGTCACATTGACCAGAAAGTGCTAACTGGCAGTCAGTATCAAATTGTACCATTTTGTTTTGTGGTGCATCATTTGAATTTTTATAACAGCCTAATGCTTCGCATTGAAACGTTTCACTGTGTCAGAGGAGGCCGACTGCAAAGCTCGCTGAACAGAGCGTGCGGTGGTGGCACCTTCCCAAGGAGTGTCACAAATAACACCCACTTTATCCACTCACTTCACTCCACCCAACAGCCTGTATTCCCCACTTGCCATGCTCAGCCTCACCCCTCTGGCTGATGGAGAGAGGCAGCTCTTATCTACCCTACTTGTTTTTGCTTCTTAGCTTCTGAAGGTAAAAAATATTCATTATCATCAACTAATCTACGAAGCACTTTTTCTTTCCTAATCTAGTTTTTTTTAAAAAACTGCAGTCTACTTCCAGCTGCTGGAGAAGGAAAAAGAATGTTCTCTCCAGAAGTTTAGAGGGGTGGGGTGTCCTTTCCAGTCCAGCTGCTAAGGGAACTCTCTCTCACTGCTGGCTGGGATTGCCTGCTTTCTAGTCTCCCTTCCATAGTCTCAGAGTAAATCAAAAATCATCTTTTACTCTCATAATGGTGCAAACTGTGGAAAAAAACCCCTGTTTAAGCTTATACTGAACCATACCTGAGAAAATAGGAAAATCTATGTTTTATATTTTTGTTGTTTTATTTCTACATTAATATTTTATCAAATATTTTGCAAGAGGCAAGAGAAACCTATGCTGACAAAATCATTAAGAGAGAGTGTCAGCTATTCAGAATGAAACTCAGCAATGCTTTCCAGATGTGATTGGAGATGTACAGTTAATCATTTATTATGCAGAAAGGGATACTTTTCCTACTTGGCCATCTCTAGAAAGGCATCGAAGCATGAAACTACATTGAGAATAGTCTAACTTTTCCAGCTGATCATTACTTTTCTTTTGGCTGCCATTATGGTTCATAGAAAATGCTGTTTCCCCCATCAGCATAAAGCATGAAGAGCACTAGCATTGTCTGACTTGAAGACCATTACATTTCCATCAATGTTATTTGGAAAAGAAAATTAAACCTCTTTTTTAATTCTTATTCAACATGCTGGATACACCCTGCCTAATTTCAGGCACTGCTCTAAGTTTATTCTCTATGGAAGGAGAGACAGGTATCTTAAAGGGCACAACTCTGACTTTACATAGATGAATTACTAATTCCTCCCTGAAGTTTAGTGTTTGAAGTAGAGACTTTTCACCTTGACACTGCCTGCTAAATGCTGGAAGTTAGGTGGGTAAACCTAAGCCTGACCCAAAGGTCAGAGAGTCAGTGAGGGTCTCAACATGTTCTCATGACCTTCACCAAGTGTACTGGGTGTTCATTTCAAGCCTGGCAGTGGGGCAAAGAAAAATACTGGATCTTCGCAGTATCATTCACCTGATTTTACTTCTTCTGCATTGCAATTCAATCTGTGCCTTCAGTGTCCCTTCATATACAAACACTTCTACCATCTCTGATTTCTTGCATTTTTTCCTACTTCCTACATGAGCTGTTTCCAATACATCATGTAAGTGGTGAGACTGACTCTCTCAATCAGTTTCCAAAAAAATACTTTAGAGTGTATTCACAAAAAAATCCACAATGTTAATTAACAACTCATTTAAAACATCATTTAAATGACATATTTTACTAGAGACTCAGTTTTGGGGTTTCTCTAAGAATACATTGTAAAATCCTTTTCATTTACCTTCCAGACTTTATTTTTGAATTATTCACCTCTTTTTGGCTCACTAACAGTATGTCTGAAATTATCTGTAAAAAATTCTGTTAGTGCATGTATTTTTTCTTTGTCTTTTGAGAATACTAGAGTAAAAGGATTTATTTTCTTTGCCATCTCCTGATCATTTGGAATGACTCTTTTTTTCTCTGGTGGTCTAGCAGACATAATCACTCCTCTGCAGGCTTTCTCTGAGATACTTTCATAATTCCTGTTTAGTTTTTCTAGGTACCTTCACATATTTGCTCCTTATAGTCAATCTCTATGTTCAGTTTTATTAGTATCACTTTGGCTTTATTTCCACTTTTAAGGATACTTTTTCTGATCTGAATAAATTCTTGCCCTGTGTCTTGTAATATAGCTAACTAGAGCCTTCCAGTTTAAATATTCCTCTTTCTTGATGCTAAGTGTCAAAGGCAGAAGTAGGTGATCTATTTTTAGGGAAGAAAATTTTATCTGAATAGAAACACTTTCTGAATGTTTTAAAAAATAATGTTTACAGAATTATTTGTTGGAGGGGTTGGGGCGAGAGGAATGTTGGTTAGTTTATGTTCCACAATTACCTGACAAGTATTCCATAGCATATATAGAAGTCCATGGATATCTTTACAAACTTACTTGCTGCAAATATCACTTAAATTCAAAAGTTTGGCTTTTTAAACATATGCACACATGAAGTGGTCTTTTTTTTTTTGGAAAGACAACACAGGTGTTTTTAGCTTTCCCTCCAACCCAGATCACCATGATGGAGTGATTTGCAAGAATCTTCACCAGGATGTCACCTGCAAATTACTCCAAAAATAGTCTGTAAAAACTAGATCTCCTGGCTCAGCTGTAGCTGTCCTATTCAAAATATAGTATACTGACACATGGTCAAGCTCTGTTATTGAGACAGGAGGAAGAGATAAAAGTCTGCTCATCAAAACTACCAAAAGTAGTAAAAACCAGCAGTACAACATTCCTGCCTCCTTGCTGCCTCCCAGCCCCTTCTGTTTCTGTTTTCCTTGCCTCCTCCAGTCCTAATCTGGAAAATTCAGACAACAAACTGTTGTGTCATTACTTGCATATTATGCAGCTTTGTGGAACGTTCCCGACTCATATTACAGTATTGAATGTGCCATAACATGTCCCCTCCACCCACAGTAGCAGAATCCTTTCAATTTCAGTACCGTGCTTCAATACCTCAAACTAGTATTTTCTTGCTGCATTGTTTGAAGTCAGGAATTACACTATCCTATTGATTAATCTGAGGCTTGAAACTCAAGTCCACTGCCAAGTTTGTTGGAGACACTTTGATGGCACACTCTGAAGATAAGCAACATCAATTGGTTCTTAGCACACTAATGGGTGACTCACGAACACTGAAATAGAGTAGACAGCAGACAGAGATTTTCTGAATTCAAAAATGCCAGTTATACCTAGGGGTTATCCCAGGGCCAAGTCAAGCATTTCAGATCACCCAATCTTGCTGTAAAGCTTCTTGTATCACAGCAACACAACCGCATGGATGGCTTGATTTGTATCCATTTTATTTTCTATTAAACCAGTGCGACATAATAGATAATTTCCTTCATCTTTCATTTCCTCTTTCTTTCAGTTGTTTTTTAATTATCACTGTTCAGTATGCTGCACTACTTTTACCTTTCCTATATGTTTGTCTAATTTGAAAGCTCTTTCTCCCATACATATTTTAAATAGCACATCCCCCAACCCCAAACCCCCCAAATAATTTTCATTGTCAGCAATATAATTCTCCTTCCGTGGAAGCAAAGGACATCCCTTGCCTATAGACTCCTCACTCACAACTGCCTAATGAACACAAATCTACAGTGCCAATTTAGCTAAAGCCCTGAAATGCCTTCTGAGGTGGCTCTGTTGATACCACTGAAAATACCTCAGAGAAAAATTCTGAACAAGACCTGAACTTAACATTTGTTTTTAACGACTTTAGACAAGCAGATAGGAACACCTATTTGTAAGTTTAATCCAGACTTCCCACCATACATATGTCTCTTCAGTAAGCTCTAAGTGCTTGAGCTGAAATCAGCTGTGCCGAATCCCTGCTGCAGGTTGGATAGCATGTGCTTTTTTTTTTAATTTCAGCCAAAGTGACTCATTTACTTCTAAGCATAGGATTAAGATAAATATATTTTTTATGTATGTGTATATATATATGTTTTGGAAATCTTTACCATTCCAGCAATTTTAAACTGGAACCCTACATTTGGCAGACAGAATGATATCTGGCATGTGGCACATTGGATTAAACTGCCCAAATTCAGCCAAGCAATCTAGCTTTAAAAAGTTCTACTTACCCATGCTCAGAAAAGCTCCATGTACTGAAGAGCTGACATTCTGCTAAGAATCCATAATCACTGAACATACTCACACTTCCCACTATGCTGAAAGCTCACCAAAGTGCATATTCAGTCACATCCCACACAGCTTCCACAAACCTCTTCACCCAGTTCCTGTGTGTACTAGCCAATGTGCATGCCATCTTCATAGAGAAACTGCAGCTTCAATAGGTTCTCTAAAATACAATTTCTCTTGGCAGCTTCCCTGTACAAACAAACTGCAATTCTATTATCCTTACTATGGTGAAACCAAACTTTGCTTTATTATTATTATTATTGTTATTCTTTTTCTGTTGTCTTGGTACTTGGAACTGACCATTAAAGGAGAGCAGGAGTAGCACATTCCTTCTCACCATGCTTGTAGTTTGGCAGGAGCAAAGGAAGTATGGAAGGGAGATTTTGGAGTCAGAGAAAGAACGGGGGAGAAGTAAGAATAATGTGGTTGGAGGAAAAGAACATGAAAGACCAGTAGATGGGGAAGGGAGGAGAAACCAAGGTGATAGAAGGCAGGATAGTAGGACTAAAATCATCTGCACACTAAATTCCAGCATCAAACTGGACTTCAGGAAATAGAGCTGGCTGGGACCAAAAGTGCAAAAGTGTACAGAGAAAATAATAGGTGAAGATGGTGATTATTAGGCAAAGAAATAGGAAACAATGTAGTAAAACACAGTGTCCCCTACTATTCGATATTAAACTCCTGATTTTTTGGTATTATAATTCTTCTTCTGGCTTACTGCACTACCCCTCACCACTGCTTATCCACAAAGCAGACAAAAACATTCTGCAACTCAGCTGGCTCACCAGCTCTAGTAGACAGCCTTGTGTAGCAAATTCAACCCCACTGGTGGTTTGGGTTTTTTTTTGGTTTGTTTTTTTTTTTTTTTTTTTTTTTTTTTTTTTGGTGTCCTAGTTTAAATAGCTGCTGGATTATAGGTATATTATATGTCCCCCTTATGTTTTTAGAGGTATTACTAATATCATAAAAGTAAAATAATATCTTAAAAATACAAGAGTCTTCCTTTGTGACACAATCTTTAATATCCTGATCAAGCTCCATGTTATGGCAAAACCTCTTGCCTTATTCACTGCACAAAACTATTTATACCTATTTTGTGAGAAGCTGTTCAGTATTTTCTTTCTTTCTCACTGTTTATCATGGAACCCCATGTTCTATTTGCTAGATGTCTTCAACCCATTCTGAAAGGCAAATTAGTAATTTCATTACTGACTTTTTATTAATGCACAAACATTAATGAATTTATCTTCATTATGTCCTAAGAGATGAGTAGGCAATTCTGCAGTTTCAGAAAAGGAAGGCATACAGAAATTGAGGTTTAAAAAAAATCTACTAACTTGGAGAACCCAGTTTGATACAGATGGGACCCAATTTTTTCAAAGTACATAACACTATATAGCACTTAATATGCTCAAAGTACAGCACTGATTGCTTTCATTTGGAGCTCTGTGTGTTCAGCACTTATTTAACACTATTGTACAGCCTGCAATCAAGCACTTAGAAAATGAAGGCCACACAGTTAGTGAACTCTTATGAAAAGTCTGGGTAAGGTGACCTGCTTAGAAGAAAAAAAATAGGAACTCTCCAGCAGAAAAAGCTATGGAAGTGCCATATGAAGTTCTCAGCTGTCTTAAACATACATCATTATTTCCCTTCACACTCTATGGACAAGGATTTTCCTACACAAAGCAGGCTGAAGTTCACAGGGGTGATGTGAATAAAACTTAGAAGTATAACATTTTACTGATTTACTTTAGTATATTAGACCCAACCTAGCTAATTTAGGAATAGTATTTAGGAATAGGACTTAGGGATTTAGGAATAGCACAGTGACTGTAGTTTGCAAATATGATAGTGAGTGTAAACTTTTTATTCTACATAGAGGCAGATATCTGTGCTAATAGTGATGAAATGTTGGCAAACAGTGCTTTCAGACACAATAATCAATTCATACATGTTGTAATTACAAAAAATACTATCATCCCTTATGATGGGAAGAGACAAGTAAAGATGAGACACAATTACAATTGGGTAGATGTGCTACATTTGTGAAAATTACTGTTTTCTTTTTGAAACCAGATGCTTTGATCACTTGAGCATAAATTAGCTCCACAGTTATCACTAGGCTGAAGAACAGAAAGAACAAATATATGGACTTTTTAAAGTATTGGCATGGAATTGCTTTGCTTGAGTAAGGATATTCACAGAAGTTCAAATTTTCAGAGGTCATACCATAAAAAATGGGCTTAGGTGAACACACAGCATTTGATTTCTAGAAGTGCTCAGTGTTAATCTCAGCACTCATGGACTGAAAGTTGAGCAGTTTTGAGAATCTACATAGCCTCAGAGAAATTAGCAAAATGCCACACATTAGGCACAGAGGACTTTTACCAATGCAAAATACATGGTCAACACCTGGCCTTAAAGCAGATTTTATAGTCCCCATAAAACATATATCCTCCATACACATTAACCAACAAATACATTGAGAAAGTTCCTCTCATTTCAAATCGTGTGTTCACAAAACCATGTGTGCTGCCAGGCTTTGAGGTCTGGGGATTATAATAGCCACTCATTTATAGTAGTATTTCACATGAAAAGGGGAACATGATGTGAAGCAAACAGCACATAACTTCCAAAATGAAGTTAAAAAAAAGCCCTATGAAGTTTCTTATTATAAGAGCAAGATTAATTTAGGCACCTTCATAAAAAATAAAATAAATTCTGCTTCTTACTGTATAGTTAATCCATGCATCTTTGAAGACTTCTATTTTTAGTCTCACACAGCATCTGACCATGCATTGTTGAGATCTTTTTTAGATATGGGTTAAAGAGCTTGAGTTTGGGGTTTTTACATCTTCCATTAATCTTTTTTTTTTTTTTTTTTTTTTTTTTTAACAAATTCTGTGAAAATTAAACAAGTGGCTTTCAGGCACAGTCCTATCTTTATGCTGATGATAGAGAGTTAGATTTGCTGATCTGGGGACATTTCTGAGCCACAAACATGAAGGACAGGACAAACATTTCAGATAACTGTGTCAGGATGCAAGATGAAGCAACTACTGCAGGGACCACAATTTTCTATCTAAACACTTCTTTTTGGAGATGCATTCCATTGAGTATCCCAGAGAAACTTGGTCAGAGATCCTTTTTCTTTCCTATATGTACAACATATGTAGTTATTAATTTGCTGCTCATGGAACCTTTTAAAATGCACTTTATGTTCACGAGCCAGTTCTCCAACTCACTGCAGAAAATGGATTCAAGATTTTGTTTGCCAGTTTATTTGTAACAGCCTCTGTTCCCCAAGCACAGGTTGGGGAATGGAGAGGGATGCTATATAGGCTTTCTCAGAAGTTGTGCAGACGAAATGGGAAATCGATTTCGTAAGAACACTGTTTGGGCAGTAATTAGGCATCAGCCTGTCATTTGCATTTATCTACATGCTTTGTGAACGCTTCTGCATTTGGTCAGCCCAGAGTACTTGATGTAGTCAGGACCAGCACAGATAAACACACTTGATATATTCTCAGATGGTGAGGAAGAGACTCTTCATCCAAGGCTTTTCTGAGTTAGTATCTATTTTGAACTGCATCTGAAGGTGACATTCTTCACTCATTCCCCCATCTGCAGCATACAATTTGTCAGACTAACAAATGCCATGTTTTAGTTGATGGCTAAAGAGGGACCATATGCATGTATCTGTATCTTCAGAGGATGTCTGGCAGGATACTAAGCTCAAGTTGATTGCATGCCTTGTGTCCATTTCAAGATCTATGCACACAAGTACTGTGTGCTGCTTTTGGGTACCATCTCAGAAAGTCAATACAAATTTGAATGCCATTAAAAAGTTAAAATATTTTGCTCATAGAAAGAAGAATCAATTGACAAGCTGACTTCAACAGAAACTGAGAACACAAGAAATCAGAAGTGTGAAACTTTTTACTTGCTCCTAACTGGGGAAGCTAGATGCTTCAACATGAAAAAAAAAATGAAGCTGAACACTTACATTTCATCAGTCATAGGGTTACATAAAACTGTTTTTCATTTCTTTAATAAGGAAATTCAGGCATCAGTGTAACTAAAATAATTTTTACCTTTATTTAACTAAGAAATTTTAAGTCAACTTTTAAAATAGAAAGAAAATACTATTCCAGCAGCATTTTATGAGCTATGACAAGTCCATACATCCTACCTTTCCAAATAAAATAGAATATCAGCTCTTTCTGAAAAATCAGATACCACACATTTAAGAGAAAGAGGTTGAAAATGGCATCTGATTCAACTAGATGTTCTTCCTCGCAAGTTACTCATTGATAATCATATAAGAAATGTCACTTGAGAGTACAATAAAGTCAGCATAACTAAGTTTGAGCTCCTCCCCTAGTTTCTGACAGGAAAAAAAAAAAAACCAAAACAAAGGTGAAAACAAAATTGCTAAATACTTCAAAGACAACATGCAGGTTCAGCAGCTTTCAATGAATTGCTTTCAGAAGCAGTTGTTGACCAAACCTTAGGTAAGACGTATTTCATGTGTATTCCTTAATTCAAAATAGAGAAGTTTTCAGTCCTGCTGCTGTCATTCATTCCCTCATAGCCAAAGAATGGCCCACCAAGACCTCCTGCTTAGCCTCTAGACATCAAAGGCAGGTAGGGTGCTTCTGCAAACTGTGTTATAGATGTGTGTTACTTTTGGCATCATGGAAGAAATGTCTTGTTGCAGCAATGTATGAAGAGTGGTCAGTTTTTGAAACATTTATGGAAAGTTTCATGATGGGTGCTATACTCACAATCTCAGCTTCAGAGTCATGCAAGAACACGAACTATTACTTGACAACAAAGCTGAATAAAATAATGCCATAGTTGTAGGGAAAACAGAAGAAGAAGACACAATTTATAAAAACACCACCACAATTTCTTAAGGCTCAAGCAAAAAGAAAGCCTAAAATGCAAACCCAAATATGTTATAATCGACTCACAATTATCCAGGGTACTACAGGGAAGGGGTTACTTAAATTAAGCAAACCCATATGTAAATTACACTAAAAGAACACATTTAGTACATTCACTTTTGAAGTAATTCACTTACTTTCACTTGTAAATAGCTACCTCTGGAATGAAGGAATGGTGTTAAATCGCAGTGAGCAGACCTGGTAGAGCAATATTTACTTTGTGTCATGTATTCTGTAGCTATGGGCTGTGGCCAGTGGTGTGGGTGGCAGATGGGCTCTTGTTGAGCCACAGTCCTGGTAATCTATTCACAGATAATTCAAATTTGACTTCTTAATAAATCTCAGAAATTTTAATGCAGCCTTATGACTGCTAAGTTATAGAATTGAAAATATTAAAAACTGTCAAAAAATACAAGCTACCCTCCAAAAACTTTCCCCCAATTAAATTCCCTTGGCTGTAACTTAGAATAACTGTAAGCCTTGTAAAAGACCTTTTACTAAATGTCTCCACCTATGTTTTTTCCCTCCAGCAATAAGCATATGAAAAAAAGAAGTTGAGAAATAAAGAGGTTGTGAAATTTGATAATTGGGTTAATGATAATAATAAAAAGAAACCTTTGAAAAATTGAGGACAAAAAAATCTTTTATTGGGAAGATGTTTTCTTCCTCAGATGAATTATAGATCAACTCTGAGGAAAACACTGTTTGATAATTATTCTAGGGCTCATATGATTAAGAAAACAGTACACAGCCTGTTCCATTTTAAAGTGTCCCCACCTTTGCTTAAGCATAAATGCAATTACAATAATTTTATGGTACATAAAATGAAAACAGTTGGCCTACCAAGTAACAGTTTTATAGATGTACAGTATCATTTAGAACCCTGCTGTTTCATTTGAATTGTACTGAATCTTTTTTATCGTTTCTTCATCTAACCTAATTTTCCTAAACCCCTTATTTAATATTCCTCCTACTGTTTGTTTATTTCTCACTGAAAGAGCATAATAGCAACAGAAATTATAATTTCATATAAATAAAGGCTAGAACTGGTGTTACATCCTCTGAGAAGTGTGAACATTGCACTATCTCTTTTGATTACAGGGCTTCACAACTTTCCTTTGTTAGAGGAGAATTTAATAAGACAAATAATCAGTCATGAAGGATGAAGTAGAACTCTGCTAGTGATTGCTGAACTCAAATGATGCATTGTACAAGGAAGAAGACAATACAGTAAGTCTTTGTAACAGAGGACACCAAAACAAGAAGCACACAACACAAGTTCGAAACTGTTATAATGAACTACGGAACTAAAGATCAGATTGTAGGTTGTTTGTCATTGCTTCAGCAGCACAGAGATGCTCAAAAAAGAGTTTAAATGGCTGGGACAAAAGCCCTAAAATGCAAAGGATGCCCAGTGGCACAGAGCCAATGTAGCTGGTTCATTCAAAGTGGACATTAGCAATTCCTATGTGTACAATAAGATGTTCCAAACAGCCTTAAACTGACCTAAATTACACCAGTTTCAAATGTTTTGGGAATGTCTGGAATTTACCTCAGTTAAGTCCCCCATTTTCAAATGCAGAGTCACACTGGGACATCAGTGCAATTCTGGAGACAAGTACATTTGTTAATACTCACGGTAAAAGAATATTAAAAAGTTAAAAGTTCTTAAAGAGTTGGAAGGAGAATAAAGCTTGGTATACTATCTAAATTTTGAAAATGAGAAAGCACATCAGACTTTCTTCCTGCATGGAGCTATTAAATCTATTATAGTGGAAGCAAAGTGAAGTTTATAAGAATCTTGCCCTCTGAGAATTTCAATGGGTAAAAGCTGTGGAAATTTCACTTTATTGCCACTGTTCCACCTACCACATGGGAGCACTTGTAATATTGATTAAATTGGACATGGACAGCAGAAAAATATGTAACATTTATCACAGCCTACAAATGCAAGAAAACAAAACCAGAAATTCTATCTGTTATTGTAGAGTCTAGAAAAATATCACGGGATGTGCCTTCAATACAACAGGAAAACAGTAGGACCTGTGTTTGTGTCAGTTTTTGGAGAAGTTGCCATACCTAATTCGTAGTTTCCAGAAACACTGACTTAAATCCAAAGACAGTTCACCATTTTGGAAGCCACAGATACAGTTAGGAACCTGGATCCTGTCTCCTGACCTGGGCCAGACACCATTAATTCTATCATTCCACCCATATTTATGGTTTTATGCTTCAATATTTGGACCTCAGGAAGTTTTATATGTATTACCTCCCAAACTGAAAACTGTTGCAAGCCAAGTGGATGTCATTCCTTTATACCAAGCTGGCTGCAAACAGATTCTTTGGCACCTGTGAGAAAGCAGGTTTCTTTTGCCCTCAAGGTGCTTAGTCATATCTCACTGCAGGGTATGCACAGCAATACTATGTTACAGGAAGATGCCATCTTTTGTAGTTATCTATTTGCATTAAAAAAGATATGACCAGCTTTCTAGGGAAAGGCTTTCCCTTTGTCCTTCCTGAGCAAAGGCTGAATATCTATTTTTTGTCCATTTTTAAGTGTCTTTCCAATTGCATAAAGGTTAATTTTTTTCCAAAAAAGTGATTAAATTAAAGATGCTTGCAATTTTCACAATATCCATGAAATTATATACTGCTATTTTGATAGAACCATATTAACTCAGTTTCAGAGATCCTTCTTTCTAAAGGCCTTATATAAAGACCTTTCTAATTCCAACTTGACTTAATCAGTGTGGTGGTACTCTCTCTTTTTCTGCCATAGCTTATCTTTATGCAAGAAACTTAATATTTTCCTGAAATACAGTAACGGCTCTTCGTCTATCAAGTCTTTAGATTATTTTCTATATCATGATTGCTATGCCACTTCTGCAAATGTGCCTAAATTAGCACCACCCGCAATAGGATTTGCTCTTTCTCATGAAGTGCTCGACACTTTCAGCACTTTCTCAAGTCTGTTCCTTTAGACTAGTGAATTAGGAGGTAGACTTCTCCCTCCAATAATTTTGTATGTCTTGCAAATCACAAGCTTAAACAAAAAGCACTTGGGAAAGTAATTTTACACATTCTAAACAAAAAAACCAATCCTATATGCCCTCATTGCAACCAATAATGTTGCTTTTCAGATATCATTTGTACTGCCAAGATTTCTGATAGGAGAAGTAGGCTGGAAATGCCTCTACCTCTGATTTCTCATGACAGTATTTGAGTTCATTTTTTTTTTAATTAAAAAACTCACAATACAGGATTGTCAGCAAATATACCTAGAAGACTTAAGAGGTTCTGTGGAAATCAGTCTGTATGGAATGTAACCAAATAATGAAAAACAGCACAACATGTATATCCCCCAATGATGAACAGTATGTCAGATAGAAAAACAGATTAGCTCAGCCACTATGTATCTATAACACATTTATTTCACTGGAATCTTTAGAAAAACTAAACATACAACTTTGATTATTGTTACTTAACCAGCTCAATGAAGTAAAGGAAGAGGAACCAACAGATTACCATTTTTGGTTTTGAAAACCCCAGGATAAAATTATTTGATTCACAGCTATACCTAATATAGTTGAGTAACATAAATACTAATATCCTGTTTCTTACCCTGGACAGCAAATCTTGTGCTGCTTAAATCTAGCTCTTTATAATGCCACTTTATAAAAAGAAGAGAAAAGCTTATCAAATATTCTTCATGAATCTCTGGAAACAGTAAATACCAGTCCTTTATTACAGCTCAGGAACAAAGTCAAAATTTTGCTAAGTTCCTCATGTAAAGCACAGATAATTGGAAGTTTCGATGTTTCATACATGAGTTTCACCACCAAAGGTATCACACACTGAGATTCCAGGCCCATGTGTCATGCCATGAAACATCTGCAGCAGAACATAACATTCTTAATAAATGAGATAAATAAAAGTGTGCAAATAATGAAATATTTTTTTTAATATATCTATTCATCCACACAGATGAAAAGCCGTTTATGACTTTTCTTGGTGGGAAAGGGAATTTCTAAGGGAGATTTTTCAGTTCTGTTGAAAGACACCTGGGTATTTCCATGAGAAGACACCAAATGAGTTTAGCAGTGTGAAAATACATATGCCACAAAGATTTTGATAAAAAGAAGGTGTGCAGTCACTCACATCTCCTTACATACAACAGTAATAAAGAAAAAGTATTCCATTATTTTATCATATTTAATAACACCTTGAAAAAAGCAACACATACTTTAGAATTACATAATATATTTTAGTGGAAGGAAAGGTAACTACTTAGGAAATGTAGGTTTGCATTTTTATGCTAAATTAATGCTAATTATATTGCCACTTATACCACATTCACATCCCACTCTTGCAAATTGCTACAAACAATTAAGAGAAAAAATCCATTCAAGTTAACAAAATGACAAGCTTTCTGCTACTTCAGAGTATTTTTAGGTATGGTATGTTCTTAGCCTGAGTCTCCTCAAAATAACTCCATAACTCTCTCTCTCTTTTTAACACTGTATCATCAGGATGGGAATCTGAGCTGTGAGTTTATCCAAACCAATCTCTTTTTAGTGCTTGGGGTTTTTGCTGTGCCAAACCACTTCTGGTGTTTAAAGCAAGGCAATGACAGCATACCTTGTTATTATTTATGCATGGAAGGCCAAACCAAATGCTTGGGTGGGTCACTGAAGACATGCAGTATGTAGTTTTTTCCATCCACAGGACCCCATTTACATTTAAATGAACTTGCTCCTTGTGAAAGATTGGCTCCAGCAGAGAATACCACATGACCACAGACACTGAAATTAAATCACAATCACAAGGATAGAAGCCACCAACATACTGCTAAAATCAACCTACAACACATATCTGCAATGCCTTATATATGTTAGTAATAAAGAAAAAATGTTCAATTTTATTTTATAAGATACATCCCACTATATTTTCTTAATCCATATGTAAAATAAGAAACTGCTGCTCAAAGCAAGAGTCAAACAAGTAAAATGCAAAGCTATCTCTGCCATGGCTGCATTTCTCACAACCAGTAGGAAAATTGTCATGTGCAGCTCCAGGCCCTAAATGGATGATTTCTCCTAGCTGATGCTGGAGTGGCACTGACTTGACAAATGTGGGAAAGTCCTCAGCTGTGAGATGGGGCCTTAGGTTGTGGGCTCTTGGTCAATTGAAAGGTTGCATTAAATGTAAATTATAGGACTGTTACTTAGATATATACCCTTCTAAACCAGGTGAAAGGCAAACAGCGCCCTGCACTAATTCACAGATGAACTGGTGATAGGCTTGCTGAATAAGGCAAGCAGGCAGGCAGCAGGCAATTATAATCCTCATCTTTGAAGGAAGGAAGGAAAGGTATTTTTATATAAAACTGTATTAAATTTCTTTTTTTAAGTGCCTCAACATATTCCTCTTTTCAATTTATATGGAAAAGTATTAGGCAAAAATCTACAGCAGAACTGGCAGTAAATATCACAGAAACAATTGCTCTTTTATTAAATATTTATTGAAAAAAATTCCCGTGCTTTCTCATTTTTCTTCTTCTGCTTCCAATATTTATTTACAGCTGATTATTAACATCTGCCAGTGTAACAGTTTCATCTGTACAGAAGCCGAAGGGTAAAAAAGTCACAGACCCCCTCTAACATGACCTGTAGTTAGACAGAAAACAGTTTTCCCAGTCACTGCTTGGCTTCCTGTCTGTGACCTCTGAAAAGCATTGGAGGCCAGGGTTAATGGCCTTTCCAATCTCTGTGATAAGAATTCATTTTGTTCTATTACCAGCAGTTATCTCAGGAGCCTGCTGCATCACTTCAGCAGGGTTCAATCAATGAGAGGACCTAATGAAGTAACCAGCTGTAGCTCTATTTCCCTGGTCAACTCTATCAGACAAATAAGATCTATCAGTCACATCTTACGGCCGGTCCTAGAAACAGCATCCTCACATGCTGAACCCATATGCATATGAACCAATGATACCTGGCTGCTTCTTTATAATCTTCCCTTTTAATATGGCTTTTCTAACAGAAAATGGAGTGAAATGGGTTTGAAATGTTGCATTAGGAGGACAATAATGCTGGATTAAGAAATAGTGGATTTTCAGATCACCAGGAAGCATCTGTATTAATAGCAAAAATAGAGTAAATTATATCGCATGTCCGATTTTTTTTCCCCTCAAGCAACCCATATTTGCCTTAGATAGTACTGCTTAAAAAAAAAAGTTTATTATTTCTGCCTTAAATTACTAGGTGTCATAAACAGTTTTAATTACGGGACTTAATTTTTAGTTTGTCACTTAGAAAGAAAATAATATTATGGTAATACTCTTAAGTCAAATGTCAGTAAAAATAAGTGTCAGTCAATTTTATTTTATATTTAATTCAGATCACTGAAAAAAATGTCAAAAATGTTAATTTTGACAAAATTGTATATGTATAATTTTGTGATTTGTTATAATTAACTTTATGCTCTCATACTTCAAAAAGAGCTTAATTATTTAGAAGTGCAAACCTTACTTAAAAGGCACTGGATTTGAAAATTCAAAAATAAGGAAAATAATAATGAAGGACAATTTCAGGATGTCAGAGGTGTGTACATCAAAATATGACTTTATAATTAATGAGAGGATACAGGAGAAAAATGCAATTCCTATTGCTTGCACCAAAATGGCTGGTCTGACTTCATCACTAGGTGTGACAAACTAAATTGTAGCAGGCCACTACAAGAAAATTACTGGAAGTGTTGTGGGAAGACATGTTAGAAGAGCATCATATTTGCTGAAATGTTGAAAGCCACATGCAGCTAAGTTTATTTTATTGGGTTATTCTCAGCGAATCTCATGAAATGAAATTTGTATCCTTTTAACTTAACTGTGTGCTTTGTCAAATTGAAATGAAATTGTCTTGCTATGTGCTGCTATGGAGAAAGGGAGACGATATCCATGAAATCAAGCTAAAAATTATTGCTGTTCAGCATGCATACACAATGTGTACAGAAATTTCAATATAATTAAAAGCTGAGTATCATTTTGCATATGGTAACACGTCTGATAGATTATGACACGTAGATTCCAGAGTACATGTGTTTCATATAAGCACCTGTATCTCTTTTCCCTGTGTACCAAACAAGGGTGTTTTTCTATTGCAGCCTGCCTGCATTAATAAAACAATAGGAATATTACTTGTAGAATCAAAGGAAATCCAAGAACTCTTCCTTTTAAATTTTAAACAACCTTAATGAAAAACAAGGAGAAGAATGTTTTAATAGTGCAGTCTGGTATTTAAGGAAAGAACATTTCTGCCATAGATACCTAGGTACATTCGAAAAGGACTGAAATATCTATGCTACATATGTAAACAGATAAGATTATGCCTAGCAGGCATTTTGGGAACATCTGTCAATTTTTTATGGAATGCACTGATTGTGGGCTATTGATTGCATTTAAACAAAGTTGTTTCAAAAAAAAAAAAAACTCAGCTAACAATTCGTGTAGAAAGGACTGATCAATATTTAAATGACTCTCTTCATTGATTTAAAATTAACTTTCAATTAAGAGATCCATAGGACTCTTAACTGCGACACTTATCCATTCAAGAGAAAATAAAGGTACATTTATCGATATACTTAAACAGCAGTGGCTGGTTTCCTATTGATTCAGTCATTTGTGCTGGGATTCGTTAGCGTCATCTGACTTTAACTCGCTTACTAGGTCTTCACAGTGTGTAAGACTGAAAGATGCAGGAATGTACAAAATGATCCAAGGGAACTGAATAGAACTGGAAGATGTATGCAGAGGTAAGTCATACTTATGCTCTCTGTCTCCTAATGAAGGAAGAGCCCATTTAAATACTCCCTTGCTTTTGGTTTTGGTCAGGCAAAAATTCCTGTCCATGGACCTGTTATGTACTGTTTGAGACTGGAAACATGCAAATGAATGAAAGCTTTAGTATTGATAGGTAACAGTTCTATTGGCTCCTATCAGTTCTGACGAGACCGCCTATTTGTGTGTATTGATTAACATATAATCCATAAGAATTTAAGCTCATTGTTTGCAGAATGTTTTTAAGTGGTGGTATTATAATACCCTGTATATGTTTATATCTATATATATAGATATATATGTATGATATTTAAGACCAATATAATTTAATATTGTAATATGGAATCAGCCATTATATGGATTTTGAAAGATTTACTGAGACATTTGAAAGTAAACATTAAGTATGTACCTCTGTTTTAAAGAAAAACTCAAATATATTTGCACTAAACAAAAATATACTACAGCAGAGTAGCTGTAACTATAAACACATGCAAAAGCATCACTACATTTAGGACCACAAATTAAAAACAGGGCTGTAATTACATACTTCATTATTTATATGTATTCTGGGTATTTTAGTACACTGTGGAAGCTGGACATGTAATCTCTATAGTTAATAATAGACCAAATTCATCCCAGGTGTAATTTCATTGAAGTCAACAGACCTGGAACTGCACCTGGAATGAATTTGGCCCAATGCTATGAATGCCTCCTGACTCTCGCCAGCCTAGATTTACATATAAGATATAACACAAAAATGAAATAAAAATAGAAGATGTCCAGGAGGCATAGCATGTTTACAAAGCAGAGTGGTAATAACCTTGCCTGATATATATGTGGCAGTGCTTTGCTTAGCCAGACAGTCTTATTGGGAATGGGGGAGGGTTAGCTCTGGCGGTGGCTCAGGTTTGCCTGGGTCCCTTCATGTCATTGCCTATTTCTTTCTCTTTTCTCTCTCTCTGTTTTTGAAGCCTCATAGCCCAGAACCGTCCAGTGACATGAAGGTGCCCCAAACTGACTCATTTATTACCTATTCATTTGCTGTGATGTGATTTCCAAGAGCAAAAAGATTCTGCAATATAGTAATGTTTAACCATTAAGAACTATTCTGATCAACTGACATTATTCCTTAAACTGAGAATCGCAAACAGAATGTATCTAAAATTCAACTTGCATATATCATCACCAACATTCTATTTTTTAAAAAGTTTTATTTTGCTAACAAACCAGATCAAATTCTTTGAAGCCTGGATGTGTTTTACATTATGATGAACTGCTGTTTCCATTATTTAGTCTTTTCTCTGTCCACTAAAGGTTAAATTGTACTTACCAAAGGCTCATTTACAGAGTTATCATATGAATCAGTGATATCTTTAGGATCATAACACAGAAAACTGGTTATGGACTTTTGCTGCTGGGTGAGAGTCAAGATCAGAAAGACCAGTGTGCAAACGCAAAGCAAATACACTCTCCTAAAATTTCTAAATGACATAATATTAGTGTAACATAATTTGGAATATATTATGACTGTTACAATTAATAAAAAGTGCATGATGCCATTATTTCCAGCTGGAAATTAGATGATTATACTAATTAAGTGATAGCAGGTGGCACAATGACTGCTACAGTCTTCTCTGATGTGCAGAGAGAGATCCATGGTTCACTGTCTAAAACACTCAGGAATAATAACAATTGGTTTAAGCAGTATTCCGTCCCAAGATGCAGAAAAAGGATTCACTTTGATTTAACACTTCCTTTTCACATCAAAGAGGTGAAGAGGCATCTTTATAGACTGGCTCAGGAAAAGCTATCCTACTGGTTCAGCTTCTGCCATTACAACTAACATTTCTTGGTAAAACAGAATTAAGAATATGAAATGAATTCCAGTACAATCATGTAATTCTAAAATGTCAGCAACCTTCTTTTAAATTGCAACTGGCCTAAATTCATCACTACCATTTTTAAGTTCCTCAGTTCAGAATTGCTGTAGGTGTGCTACTGAGTCCTGTAATCAAGCAAACTAGAAATGCTGTAGTAAAATAAGTATTTCTCTGCCAATAAAAGCACTAAATACTTTTAAGAATATATTCAATCATTAAATACATTTGAGTTTTATCTCAAATTTATTAAGCAGTATTTACACATTATTATTTCAGCAAGATTTGAAGATTATTCACAATTGCATTGAGTTAGACAAGTAATTCTCTAGTCCTACAAGTTATTTCAGAGTTTGTTTTTCTTGTTCTCTTTGCTCTATTTTCAGACTGAAGTAAGGCTAAGTAACCAACAACTAGTATTCTGTTTCAGTCATCATTAGTTTAAATACTGTGAGATATGGTTAAGAAGCAACTCTCTCTTTTATTTGGACCTTCATATGCTTCTAGAGTGTGACCTCAGTGTAATGATGGCAGGGGAGCAAATCTGCTGAAAAAGAACCACACTGTGTGAGAATGCAACTAACACATGCCTAAGAGGCAAAACAAATGATTCTTATAAATAACAAGAAATAAATGTTATCTAATTCTGAAAACATCTTATCTGGTTTTATATCTCTCTAGCATTCATTTCAGTTTTGTTATTGTATTTCTTATTACAGATCTAAAGCACAGCTGATAAGACTTAAGTTTAGATATACTTGTAAAGTGCTATGATATCTTACAGCATGCATGGTTAATTTAAACAATCACTGCCTTCTCCCTCTATATCTCCCAAAGCCTTACCTGTGTCAAAATTTCAAGCAATACTTATGCCATTTCAATTTTCACAGGTGAATACAAGAGAAAGCCAGATCAGACAGTAGAAGGTGAAAAACTATGGTTTTCCCTAGGATGTTGTTCATTACATTGTGGTGACATTCTCTTCTCAGTTATGACATATGCAACTTAAAGATACCCTACTCTTAATCCACAAACATTTCCATAGTGGTATGTGCTATGATAACAGTAAGTACTTTGCAGAATATGTCTTTAGCAATGACAAAAAAAAGAAAGGTTCTCGGAAGACTAAATGAACATTTTTTTTACTTTAGGGCAAAAATATGAAAGTTTGTGAAAACCACTCTTTTTTCTTTATGCTTTAATAGAACTAAATGGAATGAAACTAAACTTCTGATTGCAAAAAAAATGCCTTATCTCCTCCATGAATCCCAAACTGCTCAGCATTTAGAATAGTATGATACAGATGTTGTTCTGTGAATTGATATGAGTTACATCTTTTCCAGAACAAAACTTATGCAAATTTCCCACAATGAAAATGACAAATACCTCCCCATCTGTGACTAAAATAAAAAACTTTACTCTTGCACCCCGGGATATTCATTTGGCTGTGCAAATGGGCACAATGGTAGACAGTTACTCAGAAGCAGCTATACTGGAAAAATTTGAACTTGTTCAACTAAAGAAAATAACATTATCTTACTATAGGCATGCGGCCAAGTGTCTTACCCTTGCATGCCACTGATTAGTTCAGCCTTAGCTGAACAAAAATCCTTAATCTTCTCTTTTTAATATTGAAGAGGTAAACCCTCTTTCACCTGCATGTGGAGTCTCCTTTTCATCAAGGCTCAGGAGATTCCAGCAACAAAATCAATGTATGCATGTTCAGAGCAGTTTTCAGGGTTTTGTAAGACAAATCTTTCAAATGGGAGCTAGTTTAATGCTATTGAGCTGAGTTTCGATCTGACAGAGTGAGTGAACAACACAGAAACAGTTCACTTACCACTGCTCACACTACAGGAGGTGGGAATCAGGTACAGCTCTGTATAAATACAGCTGTGCAATTTCTCAGTAAATTCTTACCCTACCTAATCCAATACTAAATGCAAACATACAGGATTTAAACAAACAAAGATTTAAGAAAGAAATGCAATTTGTTTCTCTATAGTAATGCATAACTATTACAGTTTTCTCATCCAAACCAGTGAAGATTAAGACTAGCTCCGCTGAATCTGAGTCGTGCTACAGCTAACATTGTAAGATTCTGTGTCCTAACAGAAAACTATATCTGAACTACAATAAAAAAATATCCTGTTCTGCATTTCCCTCCTGTTCTAAAACTTCTAACAACTTGCATTCTGGAATTTTTGAAGGAAAAAGAGTATTTAAAAAAGACTCACTTCTATTGCCAGACATTGTAGCATATGAGTTGTAGCACAGCTTTGAACAGACAGATTCTTTTGTTCCTATGCTCTGAATCTTTGAATGCCAATACTACAATCAGCTTAGAATCAGAGACAATTCATTCCTCTTCTGAGAAAATGGTATTACAGCCACATGTCCATATCACCATTACATTATGACACTCTCCACGATCATGCATCTGATTAGAAAAATGATCACTAATCATTTGTTGAGCTATTCAGTAACTGGAATAATATGGTATATGCCTCCTCTGTACTATTTATTCCTTGCTTTTTATAAACAAATTAATGAGACTTCTAAAATACTTAAAGTAAACATACATCCTGAGTGGCCAAGTCTAAACTAAAATGAATCAAACAAGAACAACAATACTTAAATAGATATAGAGAGTGATAAAATACCCATGCTACACACTTAGTTATGGCTTTTGCCAATTCCAGATTTATCAGTGGGACAATATTCTACTAAGACAACCAGGGGCTAAAGGGAGTAGCATTTGCATTCATCTACTTCAAGTATGAAGTTCCAGGCCCTGAAAAATGCAAACATCACCTTGTCCTGTCATTATTCTGTTAAAACCCACAGCTCAAAGTAAACAAGAAATATGATTATGTCATCATACTAACTCAGTGTTAGCCCTGAATGTTCCCCATTTCAGGATGTGCAGATAAGGTAAAGAAGTTCTCATGAAAAGGGACAAATTAGTACAGTTTCTTCTGATGTGCTTAGATATCTGCAGAATTCTGGTTGATGTATATATAAAATACACTTTTGTAATCCATAAAAGGACTAGATGAAATAATGTATCAATGCATGTTCCCCACACTGTACCATATGAACAAATTAGTATAAATTATAAGAGTGAAAAAAATACAGGATCCAGTGAAAGTTCCTCATATTAGCAAAATTCCAGCAGGCTAGCCATCTTCCTGACATTAAAAATGTCTATTATCCAGTGTAATTGAATAGCTCTCTGATAATTACATCAGCATTTTAATAGTATATAAATAACCTCTCCCCTAATTACCATTTTGCTAAATTTTTCATATATTGCAGTATTATGAAAGGAGGTTCTTGGTAAAGTACTTTACCCTTTCAACAACAATTAATAATTCAATTAACAGGTCTTTTTTTAAAAAACAAAAGCTTATAGAGAAAGAGCAAGAAGGTTCACAGTTGAAAGGAGAGCACTCCTTTATGCTATAATCATGTCTTCATGGCTGTAGTAGTATAAAATTTTTACATGGTTTATTTCTCGTTCAGTGCAGCCTTTCAGCAGAAACGCTATCTGCTTTCTGGTGCTGTGAATAAAATCCTGTGCACATGACTCAAAATACAAGTACACCCATCTATTTTGGAACTTAAAAAAAGGCATTTCCCCATGCCAATTAATTTTTCACAAGTAAATTTGTATATTTGTTTTTAAAAGAACCCATACAGATAGTCATGTCACTGAAGTCTTGACATTATGAATTAGAGGGGAAATATACTGTCAAAAATAGAAACTGAATTTTCTCCCAGCAAACATTTAGACAGTCACACTTTCCTTTTCCCTGGTGTCAGGGAAGGAAACTGAAGTGCACAGCTCAGAAACACAGTGTCGAACAGAAGATGCAGTCCTCACTCATGCACAACCTGGGTAAGAAAGCCAAGCATCTGAAAATCTTTGAATCACGGGTGACCCTGTAGCATAACAGAACCGTGTTAAATGAACAGCTGACAATCACAACTGTGGTTCACAGAGCAATAATATTCAGAGAATATAATAAGAGCTGCAGCATTAATGTTTTCAGAATTTATAATCAGTGTCATATTTTGCTGATTTCCAGGCATTTTATTTACCTCATGACAGAGAATGCCCCAGTTAAACTTGTATCTACTGTCAGAATTTCAAAATGTCATCTCGAGTTTTATAGAAACCTCATTCTTTTTAGAAATAATTAGCTAAGGCATAGTTTGTATGGCAATTAAAAACCACTTGCTTGCAGAAGCTTGTAAGCATTATGTAATTTTTTTTAAACTACAAGTACACATGCATATTCTTGCCTCCAGCTTAAATACAGTGAATGTTGTAGTTGGTTGCACAGGAATTGTCTCAAGAACATAAAAGCAAGCCAAATATGATTGTATTCCAACTAAAATTGCTCTCTTTATACCGTGTATTGAAACTTGATAACTGTTGGTTATAAAATTCCTTTGATTTTCTGTAGGTAATAAAATACTTTGGCAATTACTATTGACAGTTCTGGATAATCTTGAAGGCTGCCTTGCCTGAAGAAGATGAGTGTTACAAATCACTCCACTGAAAGAGGGAAGAACAGCAGCAGGCAGCAGACAGGTTTCAATTTCACAATGCTGATTATCTCATTCGTGATTCTATGCATGCCTAAATCTGAGGATCCCTCAAGCAGCTATATGGACTTCTACTTTTAAAATGCCTATTACGCTTTCATACTTTTTGCTGCTTCCTGAAGAGTGCCATTTCGCCAAGCTTAAATAGCAGAAAATTGCACTGCTTTTCCTCTGCCCATCTCCTCAATCTCTATTAACCTGCACAAGAACAAAGGAGTATGATAGTCCAGATATAGGTTGGGAAATAGGTTTGAAGTTGTTTTTCATTTACTGGTACCGACCTTCCTGATTCATAAATGTATTTGAACAATACCATTATTTTAATACATTATCTAATGACTGAAAGCATAGCCTTTAATTACATCTCTATTTATACTAATAAATACCCTCTGTGTTCAGACATACATGCAGCTATTGTTTACACGGGCATCAAGTGATACCGTAGTGCTGTCAGCATGTGTCAAGGCTTAAACAGAAAGGAATAAAAAAGAAAATAATGAAACATGTTGCGGTTTTTTTTGTTTTGTTAGGTTGTTGTGTTTTTATTCTTTTGTTTTTCCTATCTAGGAAAAAAGAGAACAAGCAGAAGCAGCTACAAGCAGACAGGAAAATTGTTGAAGCACCTGGTTCTAATGCTTGCAGTAGGCCTTTATTAGATGTCATAAACTGAATGATACATTACTCTGCGGACAACTTATAGCCTGCAAATTTTGAGGTAAAATGGATGACAAAGAATTCTTCTAAAACAAAAAGGTTAAATGTTCCTTTTCAGTCAAACATTACATATTAGATGGAGGAATCATAATAGGCTCAGAAAGACTGGAGTCTACTGCTGTTACTTTTTAATGGATTTCTGTATTACCTTAACAAATAAAATGTATTTTACTTTAATAATTCACATTTTATGTAAGAGTGTTTTACATTTCACCTGTATCATTAAACAAAGAAAAAACATTTAAAAATCCTATTGTTGATATAGGTTTGGCATCCCAACCTCAAATCTAAATAATTGCATTAAAGTCCTTGTAGGCAGTCAATCACCAACAACAAGAAGGTAATTTTTGTCCATCTGAAAGTGTTTTAAAATAAAATCTGGTTTGCATTTAAAAAGATAAAAGAATGTTTTCTAAAATGACAATTGCTGGTTGGCCATGGATTCTGGACTTTAATCTCATGGCCTGCTCAAATTTCCCATTATGTCTGGTGCAGGCTGAGGCGGACGGAAGGGCCAAATTGTGGCCCTGGGACAGATGTGCTAGGGGTTATGGGCAGGGAGACACAGCTGTGGCTCACAGACTGTGGGTGTTAGAAAAACTCACTACTGGGTTTGGGTTTGGGTTTGTTTTGGTTTTCTTCCTTGCTGCTAATAAAAAAAGGGTTTTGCATGCTTTCTATAAACAGTGCACTTAAGTTTTATAATCTAGTATATCTTATTAAGCATGAAGTCTGCTGATCCCTAAATTATTCATAACATGGTCCAGACTGATTAAGATTGGCTTGTTAAGGAGCACAAGAAGCAATTAAACTGACAAGGCAGTGCGGCCTTGATGTATACATTTATTATCACAAGAATACCCAAAGTGAATGCCCTTATTAAGCAATGAATTTCACCTCACTGGCCTTCTACCATTGCTGCCACAGGCAGAGAGAGCTAGGAACAACATGTCAAAAGCTAACTCTGAGGAAATGCCTATCTTCAAGTGAAACCGATTTTGTAATGAACCTTTCAGTTCACTCCTGAGGTAATAAATCCTGACTGGTGCATTAATTACTTGATAACATCCCATCAAAATGCAAATGCAGCACTTGACCCATAGGAATGGCTCACTAGCTGTTAACTCTTCAGGGTATACATAAATTGTCTGTTTTCTTTTATCAAACAGGGCATTTATTTCCATCTTGCTAGGGTGAATGTCACTCCTGCCACCCTCGGCCCCTCAGTGGCCTGACACCATCATTTGCAGAGGACTGTCACTATGTGCCGACATTCTAATTGTGCTACTTCTCTGCTTTGTACCTTTGAGGCAGAATTTCCAGTTCCCCCCGCCCCCCCACCTCTTCCTTTTCTGGAGGAATCTTGCATGTCAAGGACAAAGCTGTAATAGCGTTACAAAGAATGACCCCCACCTCTAAAGTACACTAATCTTTCTTTTCAATGGCAATACATTAAACAAGGAATTTAGTTCCTTGAAGTGATTAAATGAAAGCTGAACATATCTACGTGAATTGCTACCCAACACAGGCGAGCGTGCATGCTTTTAGCAAGAACACTAAAAGATATATTTACATGTTTTAAAGACGTTTCCTCAATCCCTTTATCGAGTGCTCAATTTTGACAGTCCACAAGCAAATATGTCAAAAAGTAAAACAAAGTGCACTTCACAACACAAATTTAACAACAGTGAAACACGATGCATCACATTCTTTTCGCTTACTGAGAAAATAGACTGCTTTAATTACTGAAACTATTTCCACCGTAAACATTAATGACAAGCTGCGTTTTGTATTTCTCCACTCAAAATGCTAATCCACATGAGTGGGTCTGAGTCTCCCACCTGGGTCAACCTGCTTTACAGTTTTTCTATTTTTCTTGAAGGCTTGGTGGAAATCCTTAATTCAGGTTACTAGGCAACTCTGCAGGTGAGAAAATATAATGTTTGGCCTACTCCATTTTCAAATACACACAGTGGCCTAATGCCTTCCAAATAGACTGTGCAAAGCATGCACTGATAATTCCCTGCTACATTTTCTAAAGGCGAGGTCAGAAGAAAATTAATTGATGCTGAAAATAATGACAGGAGGAGAAGAACCACTGAGACTTGGTGTGACTGGCATGTGATGATGTTAGCAAGAATCCCAGCATGTGACTGGACAGTGTGATGAAAAATATACTTTATGTGAAGGAAAAACAAGTTACAAAACTTAATTAGTTTTTGACACTTCTTCATAAGTTATTATCTTTTCATTTGGAACACTGCCTTGGGACATCAATACACAAGAAGAAATGAAACATTCTTACTGTAAATCTGAAGGAAAAAAAGATGACTTTATATTGCTCTTCTTCTTTTACATGTCTTTTTGAATAAACAAAATATCCACTGCAGCCTAAGGTGTACAAGCCCCTGAAGATGTTTCTGCTGAGAGCACAGGATAGACTTGTTCGATGTAATAATCCTGTTACAACTGATTATGCAGTTTCATTTTTAAAAATAAAAGGGAGAAGGATTGGAGTCCAAAATGGTCACACACACACACACACACACACACACACACACACACACACACACACACAAAACCCCTTATAGATGAGAAGCAGTTAAATTATAGCACCTACAGCAATAATGCTTCCTGTACAGCAAATGTATTTTTAATTTTTTCCACTAAGGCTTATACCTAGAAGTAATTCTCACTGATTACTAAATAACCCTTGTGAGTTGCTTTGTCTCTTGAATTTTAAAAAATACACTTGCCGTGAGCAATGAATTTCATAAACCACCAGCTCTCATGCTTGATGAATCATTCTTATTTTATGCAGTGCTGTGTGATAGAGAACTGAGATAAAATATTCTATCCACAAGCTATTCAGTACAATTTATCATCAGCGGCTCACTAGTCCAGTGATAATACCTGGCTTGCAGATTGTAATGATCAGATTCTGTTTTTATTTCAAACAGGAGCGATCCGAATACCAGAGTTTTTAATTTACATACATTAGTGAGGTTCAAATGTGGCAATAGCTACAAGCAAATTCACTTGCAAACTGAATGCTCGCCTTGCATAATGGGTTCCCTTTAGCTATTACTCACCAGTGAAGTACCCAGATAAAAATGAAAACAAAGAGGAAATAAGGGAAATCATGATACAAACACCATACTGTGGACTAGGATAATTACTGAACCACAGTGAAGGTCACGTTCATATCTGTTTTAGTAATGATTTCTTGTATTTTCGCTTCGTATTGAAAGCATAAACGACACTGGTTTTTTTACATTATTACAGCACTGTATTCCTTGCATTCTGTAGATTTCCAAAGTTCCAGCACACTCTCATTAATAAAAGTTCTTCTTGGTGTAAATTCAAACAAATGAAATAGTGAAACAGCAGTAAATACACAAGCAACATCAAAATATCTGTAAATTACACCAGCTTGAACATTTAATACAAAACAATGGGCTTATAATAAAATACCTCTTACAGCTATATCACTTTTTTACTGACCACAGTATTGAGCTTCAATTCCCAGCAGCATCATTACTAGACATTTTCTGCCACCTTTCTAAATCTGAAAAGCTTCCTACATTTAGTGAAGATTAGGTAATGCTACAAGCAATCAATAACAGCTATCAATTCCATACCTTGTTTGGAAGAACAAGTTGATTAAAAGTAAGTAAAAAGCATGGTTGAATATGCTTTAAAACTATCTGATTCTTCTAACTGCACCATCATGACAAAAAAACCTGTTATTCACAGGCCAAAGAGGTAGGTCTTAGCAACAGTAAAGTTATGACTCAAACCAACAAAAGGCAGAATATTCTAGGTTGTTTGACACTTTCTCCTTATCACACAAGAATGAAAACAAAACAAAACAAAACAAAACAAACCTAAGGAAAAAAAAATAAAAAAAGGAAGGCACACAGAGGCACAGGTGAAAAAGAAAAATATCATGTCAAACTCAACTCCGATTTCTTGCAGTTTTCTTAGTTTGCCTCTAAGCTTTAATGTTCTCTAAAAGTAGTCCTTGCCTCTGATTTTTCTTCCTTTCTGGACTTTTTTCCCTCAAACAACATTTTTTAAAAAAAAAAAATTGAAAGTTAAAAAACCCTATTAATTTACCAGCAACATTAAAAAAAAAAAAAATGTTGTGAAAGAAGTCATCATAAACTCAGTCACACATACAAATACAGATAAGACTTCATTTATTAATGATCATATATATTCTTCTGCATGTGTGCAGGCCTTAGTGCGTATGCACAAATAATGGCCACATAAATGCATATACATTTACACAAATATGATCTTAATTATTTAGGCTCTTTTCCCATAGTATATGCTAATGACCTTCCAATCTCCTGAATCCAAATCCTAAACTTCAGTAAACCAACCAGCTTAGAACCTCCTCAGCCTTCCTCACAGGCCACAAAAGAAAAGAAGTCTCTGGTGAGAGAGAAAATCTCATACAAATTAGTTCACCACATTCCCTATTTTCTAACTCTATACCCACAGCCCAGGCAGTTTCATATCCCTCTGCTAGAGCAACTCATTTGCCTCACTACCAATGGGAGAGGCAGTGAAGTGGCCAATAATCTGAAAATGTGGTTAATCTTGATTACATAAATGACAGGGGAAGATGAGATCCCCCTTTTCACCATTCATCCATAACTGCTGAATGTAGCTGCCTGCAATGCCCCTAGGACTAGTTCTGCGGCAGGTGGGAGGGACTCCTGCAGCCAGGATGCCTTTACATTGCGTTGAGGTTCTTCTCCATCTGCACTTCTTGAGTACATCACTGCAATGGGAAAATGATGGCAAACATGATGCCAATCTCTAAGAAGTTGCTAGGCAGTGGCCCTTTAAAATTTTAATCTAACTTATGAATAGAATCACAGACCAGATATTGTTCTTCAGCAAATGGAGGGCAAAAAACATCAGCAAAATTGCTGAAATAGCTGCCAGGAGATGCTGTTCCGAGTTCTGGAGAATAAACTTCTGTAGACACGCAGGTTCACAGAAAGTCAGAAGTTCTTTCTTTCATATAGACCTCTTTTGTGCTGTATATTTCTGGTGAAATGAACATTTCTGAATCTGGAATTATTTATGCTCAGAAAGGTAAAGTTCACCTTCCTGCTGCTCAGAAAAAAATCAATGTATGTGGCTAATCTAAAAGAGAATAAGGAAATTGCAATATATGATATGTAGTCAAAGGACTACTCCAAAACACTTTATAGGCTATTATTTCAGCTCGTAGACTAAATGAAATAATGCTTGATCACTCTGTCATAGACTGAAGGGTCTGGCCCCAACAGTCTTATTCCATGTTATAGCTCTATATAGAAATTTGTCTAGTCTCTTGCAAATTGTGCTCAGTGTGGGCCCTGTTGCAGAACTTAAAATGCATTCTACTGGATGCTGTTTGAGCACAAGAAACACTGTGCAACATTTTGCAGCGTTGGTAATACTGTAATTACCTTTGTGTGATCACTTAAGAAGATATTTCCTTAGAAATGCGGTAACTTTATGGTATTTCTGAAACTCCAATCCTGCTACAGTAAAAATAATCCTAACTAGAATTGCAATTACAAAGGCCAAGATGTGTGAAAAAGCGTATCAGAATCAGAACAAAGTTTTTTCTTTTCTTTCTTTTGGTTTTGAGATACGTGTAAGGCAAGCAGGAAGAATGACTTCTTGCCTACAGAAGACAAACAAAATTCAAGCCTCAAGGTAGTAGACTAATGAATTACAGTTAAACAGCTTTCAAAAATACTATGTATTCATGATACCTGTATCTTGGCAAACCAGTTTTCTCCAAGTTTTAGATCATCTTGCCAACTCTCTTAAATGTACTTACAGTGAAAGCAATTTCTGCTGCAGTAGCACTGTGTGTCTGTGCTGCAGCATGTGACACTGGCTGATAATAAAGGAACATGACGTGAGACTGTGCAACTTTTATAGCAATTTCAATTGCTGTCATTAATTTTAAAAATAAAAAAATAAAATAAATAATATACATAAAATACATAAAATAGAGAAAGAGCTCTAGATTAAGAAGTGGCTATATTCTGGCATTATGCTTTCTTAGCAGAATGTCATCAAACAAATAGGAAAATTAAGGAGATTCTGTGGAAGTATATAATGCTGACACCTGATGCAGTAAGTCCAACTTCTAGTGAAATAGATCAAAAATTGTTTGCCAAAAGCACTGTAAAATGTTTCTCATGTGACTGAATTTCTGCCAGAAGACTGGGGGATGGGATGAAGAAGGGTGGGAGGAAGGAAGGAGGAGAGAGAAAAAAGGAGCTCATGGGACTGAACTTCAGTTTGTTCTTCATGAAATAAGGGATAAAATTCCACTAAAGTCAATAGCAACAGAGCAGATCTTCTTGTAAGAAGTGCAATATTTTAAATAATCAGATACTTCTATGCAGGGCAAAAATCACTCTACACTTCATTATAACACCCTATATTTTTCTGAATATCTGACTCCTTTGCTGTTTGTCATTGTCTCCATGATAAATCAACATAGTGAAACCCTAAAACAGCTCTTGCAACACTAAAGGATACAAAAGCTAACTTCCCTGATTTTCCTACATTTAGAGGAGGAAAGAATCTGACAAATAATCCCCACTGTCATTGTGTGGCCGTTACAGTGTCCTGTGAGCCTGGACAAGTTATTAGGTCAGACGCTAACTTCCTAAGTAGAAAAATGATGTGGTCGCCTTTGTCCTCTCTGCAGTAATGGCTGGAGTCAGTACTAATTAAAGCCCTGCGGCACTGTGGTACGAGAGAGGTCAGAGACTTCTTTCTGACACCTAAACAGTGCTCAGCTCAAAGGAACTGCCCCTAATCTGAAATGATGTGATGTAGAGCTGGCCTTTCAGCTTCACTGTATATTTAAAGGAAAATGACAGTTAATGACAGGGGTGTCAAAAATGAGCAGATGGAGAGGCTAAGGAAAACATAGCTCTATGGTAAAATTTACTTACAGTTCTTCACTGTGCTTAGAATTAGAGGTTACTGCACAAATGCAGAAGGTTTGGATACCTTTCCATTATTTTGCTGAAGTAGAAAAAAGATTTGCCTTATGCACATAGCGGCAAAGTAGACTTATTTTTCCATCATTATGCAAAAATAAGTATATACATACCCCCACACAACCTACAATACCTTCAGTTTTCTGTTATCAAAATAAAAGATGAAAATAAGAATAAGAATATTTAATCTCATTCAGTAGATTACTACTTTCCATTTTATCGTGTTGGGAGTAACCATTGCAGTAATTAATCTTCTAGTCATTTTCTTTCTCCCCTTCAGGCATGGAACTTGGGAAACAAAAGCAATATTCAAAACAGAAACCAAGATTTATTGTCAGTCATAATAGACATCTGCACAGGTTACTAATTACTACAAAACCATATGATCTGCTGGCACAAATCCTTTCCCATTCTCTCTTTTTATCCACCCTTAGTGACACACCTGCAAGCCTTTAATTGATGTATTTATCTCAGGAGTCCTTGTTAGCATTGCATTATCACCATACATGATGCTACAGTTAAGGTTTGGTCAGCATTTCCACTCTTGAGGCTTCCCTCCCTCCTTCCTGCATTTTCCTCCTTCCCCTCCAAGCCCCTTCTCCCGGGCTTTTTAAGGAAATTTGCTCAAGGCTAAGAGTTGAGTCTCAGTCCAGGCTCATATGATTCTTTGAAACAAACTAGAAAGAGAATTGTTTTGGAATGTTTTTAAATTATTTTTAAAATGCAAAAACAAACAAAAAATCCATTAATTTTTTCAGGCTTATACAGTTGAACCATTTCTTTGATGTATAATAAAATAATAAAAATTTAGCAAGCAATTGGCCCACCGTAGGGAATTGTTACATCTGGTATTTCCCTTGAAACTCCAAAGGGAAGAGATCCATAATAACTAAAAGAGAGGTTTTCAAGCAAGTACTATAAAATGTACTAGTAAATATTCAGAATATGAACGTGAACTAATTATCACACAGAACATACATAACGTAATTTCTGCCCTCAAATTATGTATATTATTTCATATTTTTGCTTTACAATTGCAAGCAGCTCCTATCCATATGGTTCAGAGGACTTCTTTGAATTATTTGTGTACAACTGATCAATATTATTACCCCTTCTAAACTACTTTGAAAAAATAATATATTTAATGATATTGTAGAGATTCCGTTACAACTACAGAAGGTGACATGTATCTATATATATTTATATGTATAAAGCCAGAAGGACATTTCAATCAATGGCTCTCTGTTATACAGGAGAGAAAGATGCAAAACAGGAGGAAATGAAGAGAATTCAGTTTTTCTCAGTCCTGTGTCATGAGTCATCTGACACAGCTTAAGAAATAAATTTTTATGTATAGGTTCTCCCTGGACAGCCCAGGCCTCAGTTCAGAAATGTATTTAAAGACTTCACCACATTAATTCAGGACACTGTTTTACATTTCTTGTTGAAGTGGGCCTGGCCCAGCCTATCTAGAAGTATTTCTGTTTCCATCAGGACCTTTCTCCACAAGGCCCATTAGAGTCTGACTTACCACTCAACAGGTTGCTGTGACAATAACAACAAAACTGAGCAAAAATCCAACCAACCAAAAACCAATCCAGAACAAGTCAACTGTCTGTAATGTGACTCTTAATTTTGCCTATCCAATAGATTTTAATTAAAAAATTAATTGTGACCAGTGAGTACAACACCCAGGTTTAGGATAGTTCAGATTACTTTTGGGTTTTATAATGTTTTGAAGACATTCATTGAAATCAAATCCTCTTCTATTGCCAGAACAATTTGTCCTACAGGAGGAGTCAGTAGCAAGGACATGGGGATGTTTCTATAGCATTCCACCTGGGCTAGGTATGTAAAAATTGACCTTGGCCTTGATATGTGTCATGCTGTCCATGAGCAATTATTGCACTGGTTCATTGACAGATTATTCCAAGAGCTAGGTCTCTCAGTTGCTCGTTGTGGATCCCACTAGAAAACATTAGCTGAAACCTCCGTAAGGTGAGGCTGACGTGACTGCAGACTGAACTCCACTTGTTCCTTTTGTTTCAAAGAGAGTAGCTGATTCCCCCTTCCTAATGATCAGTGGCAACTCCAGCAGAAATTTTGGCCATAAGGATGCAAGCCCTTGTCTGTAAGGCATTTTTTGGATCGGACACTTGAGTTTCCTAGGGTTTATGTAGACTTTGGAAGAATTTCTTGATCTTACAGCTCCCTGTACCTCTACCTCTCCACACAGCTCTTACTCTGAGGCTGCAAAGTGGTTTGCATATTTTCAGTTTTATAAACTGGTATTGTTCCACAGGCCGGACTCCAGTTAGTCCCTGCAGCTCTTTTTGCAGTCTGCGTCGGAACATGACCTACAAACAGCTGTTCTACTTCAAAACATATTGCTTAGAAACAAAGTATTAGATAAAATATTTTAAAACAACCAGCACCCAACATGAATCCAGAATAACCACATATCTGACAATTCACAATTATCTAGACGTGTCTATTTTTCCTCTGACATCCTCATTCCCAGCAGGTTTTGGAGCCCAGGTCACACTTTCCCTTTTCCTACTGTCCCTCCTGAGACATTCTCCATTATTAAACTCCGTAGGTATTCTTTGTTCTCCTGTGCTCACAGCTTAAGCCTGGTCTGCTGAAAACTAGATGTCTGGAAAACTTGCCAGAAGCTGGGATGCTATGCCAGGGAAGCATGACTATATGCTTGACCTCTTCCTCTGTTCATTCCCTCAGCATCTGCTACTGGCGGCTGTCAGGTTCCTATTACAAAACCATCTACTAGTGCCAGCACTGTCCCGTAACCAGAAGCATTAGCTGGTAAAGAACAATCTGAGTGCATTTTTTAAATTTCTGCCTGTGTTTAGTCATATCTGTTGACTGAAAGTCAACATACCCAAAATTAAATCTCATCTCAGTAACCAGAACACACAGTTTCCATGAATAATAACGATCTTGAGAGCACCTCAGAATCCACCAAATGGCTAAATTCAGTATTTAATTATGGAATATGAGCTGGAATCTAAATATGCATGAGTTGGAATATAAATTTGGTTTAAATAATTGTCCTACAGCAGATGTATCCATATCCTCTGAAGTAGGTCAGCCATCTCTGTACTGTGTTGTTCCGTAGCTGATGCAGACGTGACTCAAAACAGATGGGATTCTTCACAGAGAAAGGCACTTTACAAGTTTCCCGAAAAATTGAATGTCACTTCTCTTGCAAACAATGAGGTAAAATTTTGGGGACTGCTGGAAGTTGAGTGCTCCTAGAAGATCTAGTAATTTCACTTCTAGAAATGGGAAGCATTTAGAAATGCATTATTCTCTTTCAGATTAAATTCAGTACTTCACCAATTGCCACAGCAAAGCCAACGCAACAGTTAAAATCCATTTAAGCTGCATTTTAAGGGCTTAAATAAGGCTTAAATGATGCCTAGGTTTTGTGCTATCCTTCTGCAGAGAGGATGAATCTTACCCTTATGTAAACTAATCAGTTTTGATGTTCTCTCTCCCATTTAAAATCAATGAATTATTAATCTTTATGTGTACAGTAACTTCTTGAAGCATATTTTATATGCAAATTCATATTAACATCATAGAAACATCTATAATACAGACTGAAATAAATTATGAGGTATTGTGTAAGGGATACTAGCCATTATGACCTATCAAGTCAAAAATCCATTGAAACTTAAAAAAATACTATGCCCTTAAATACATATTTACATAATAGACTGTAATGGCTCAGAAAAAAAATCTCTTACAGCATGTAAATAATGCATGTTTTTAGATTTGTCTAAATACATATGCACATGTACTTCCATATTAACATGACAGGTTGCAAAGATACTAAATTAAGTGGTTTGTATGGTCTTGTGCGCTACATGAGGGGGTTTGAACACTTAGAAGAGAAAAATTTAAATCAGAAATACACACCTTATATTCAAACAAAGAACTGATTTCCTACTCCTGAAAAACTTAGCATTTATGCTCAATTTCAAATCAATAGTTGATTCTAGATATTTTTAATACAAGATCTTCATAGTGCCTACATGTTGACATGCTACCAGCAATGCCACTAATCTACAAGAGGAGATGGTAGCATTTGCAGGTAAGAAATTCAGATTTAAACCCTGACATAAATTTTAACTGGCAATAGATTTTGTGAGTTGAGTTATAAAAGGTGGAAGATTGATGATTAAGTTGAATGAAAATGTTGACCTTGCAAAAGCCGTAAGTTTGTGAGAACACATCTACTGCCTGTCACACTGCTTCAACATCACTTGTGTCTCATCAAAGTTTATACTTCTAATTCAGAAACCTAGGAACACTGAAATGTACATAGTGTCTAGCTGAATGAGTTGTGACACGAAGGCAATTATAAACTCTTTAGTGAGCAGAAATTATTTGCATATTAAAGCATTTGAGACCACCTCTCTTTACTTTTAGCAACTTCAACAAATATTCAGATCCCATGTCATCTAGCAGCTAGACAGACAGACCAGTAGACAGTGATCCAGCCTAAGGTTTACACAAGATCCTCTCAAAGGCACAAATTAATATTTCCTATTGACTGTAAATAAGAGCTGGTGCACCACTTTAGCTACAGACCGATAGGAAGTTTGTAGTACTCTATGATGATAAAACATCCACTCCTCATACCGTTAGTCTGCTGAAAGTGTATTTGAAATAAAAATAAAAGCAACAGTCAAGTATGTTAATGTCCATAATCATAGTAAATTATAATGTCAGTGGTCACAAACCTATTCCATGAAAACATAAGGTAACAATTTAGCCTTATATTACTACTCTGAGAGAAGACGAATATTCATAGGAAACTTAAATAGTATGGGGATTATAACATATATTCTAAAAATAGAATGTTTTGGGATTCTTTTTTTC
>JAWWEU010000081.1:122699281-122703305 GCA_035583155.1 Acropternis orthonyx | reverse complement strand
CCCCCCCCCCCCCCCAACCCCGAATGGAATATTTCCATACAAAGCACTGTGAGCAGAATTTTGGCCTCAGTTTCCATTGTTGAAATTATAGCAGTCTCAATTTAGAGTTAGTGAAGATGTGCATAGTGGTTTTAATTCTGAATGGAACACTGCAAGGTGCCAGGAAAGCAATAGCTTTAGTCTACAAATAATGGCATCCAACCACAGGGGAGAAAACGTACCCTTCCTCCTTAAATATACAGCAAAAATAATGCTGAAATTGCAGGCAGTTGCTTATCTTTATGAGATGGACAGTGTGCCTCATTTTCATTTTCTCTCACACAAAGATTGAATGCGTAAAAACAGTTTCTTACAGTTTGAAAAGAGGAACAAAAGGAAGCTATATTATAAATTAATATGAGAAGTCAAAGATTTGTTGACTCAAGCTGCTTTAAGAAATATGTAATTTTGGACTCATTTTTTAGGAAACTGCAATCTCATCAAAATGTCTTTTATATAAAAAGCAATATTCGGGTTTTTGGTTTTGCCAACATGCTCAAAGATGAGACATGCTATGGACATTAATTTTTGCTTGCTTATCTTACATTGTGTCAACTTATATTCACAATCCCATATTTCCATAATTGTTCACAATTTGAAAAAGCAACAGAGAAAGGGAAAAAGAAAATGAATATAAAAGAGATTTAATTAGAGAGCTCATTTGATTATTCACTTTTTAGAAATACTTGACAAATCTTCTGTATTACAAAACATATATTTTGCCAAGAAAAGTGAATCAGAATGATGATGTCAGCACAAAGAATGCATTCAAATACATAAAAATATTTGTGTGCGTGTGTAAGGACCCAGAACTGAAATTCCAAACTCTCTGTGTTACGAAGCTTACTTAGGTTCAGCCATTTCTTAAGTTTGGGTGGGTTTGTTCTTTTGGGGTATTTTTTTTGGCTGGGGGTGGGGATGGGTGTGTTTGTTTGTGTGTGTGTGTTTCCCAATTATAAGTGATCATATGGTTCACTGGAAAAGTAAGAACAAAACAAAACAAAACAAAACAACAACAACAACAACAGCAAAAGAAAAACCACCAAAAAAATGCAGGCTATACACTTTAAGTCTATAAGTAAAACTGCTGTATTACTGCATTCCTCCTGTACGTTCTAACTGCCCTCCAAATAATTACAGAGCGGAGACTTGGCTGTCATTCATGTCTATCTATTCCATTGTGTGAAGAGAAAAAGAAAATGGTTGCCCATACATTAGCACATCACCCATGGCTAGTGCAATGACAAGATAGATTAGGATGTATATTAAATCTCACACATGACTGCCTTTCTGTATCAAGGTAAAAAATACTTGCTCTTACATACATTAGGGACTAGTGTTGGACTGACATCTACATTAATATTGACAGCATATCAACATTTTTTACATTAACTGAGTCAATAACTAGTCTAAACCTGGTAAAACTTAGATAACAAAAATGAAGAAAATATCTAGCAAGCAGCATTAGATCCTTGTATCTAAGAAAAGAAAATTAACCCCCAAATACTACACTGCTTTTCTGAATTATCAATCCTACAGCAATACATCAACCAGTGTATACAGCTGTGACTTGGTAATCCAATCTCATTTGTCAAACAAGAATTCTAGTAGATAAGGAATGCTTCTAGAAAAAGAAAACCCTGCACAGACAATAACATAAATATTATATACATAGGAGGCTGATTATAAAAAGCTGGATTAGCATTATTGTATTACTTCACCTCCTAAACATTACTTTCACAGATGTGATGAAATTGTCAGGCAGTAATCCCACTTCCACAATAGCGGCTCATGACACATGCACACAAAACCTGCACAAACTCAAGACTATTTTCCTATTTTGCAGGGGAGTTAAAATGTTTATTTGTATTTTCCATGTTAAGAAAAACCTTTAAGTCAAAACCACTATGTAGGTTAGCTTAAGAGAGAGATTTCATTATTTACCTTCGCTCTAAAATCTCCAGTAAATGAGCAGTCACTTCTCATTCCAAGCCAATGTCTTGGTTTCATTAATAATTAAACATTGTTTTCCAGTGATATCTAGCTATTTTATGCTCCTGACTTTGAAATATATTATCTTCCAAATGAAGCTCAAAAAATACTGTTAATGTTTTTAAGGTGCCACACATTTTATGAACGTGCATATGAATGCTGGGAGATAAAAATGTTCATTCTCTCAGATTCACTGTGTTCATAGTGAAAGGGCAGAAATGCTAGGAAATCAAGACAAAAACTTTCGGAACCAGAGTCCACTGGCCGAAAGCTGGTATGTAAATGGTTATCATTTCAATCTTAGCAATTAGGTGGTTACACTTGGAAGCATCCCAGAGCATTATTACTCGGCAGAAATAAAAGCATGAGGCAGCCATGCAAAGTTTTTAGATTTTAAACTCACAAAGCAGCAATAATTCAAGTGACATTCATCTCAGAAGTCAGAGAAGCTTTTGTTTAACCATCTTTCTCACTAAAGGCTATCTTTTTCCTCTGTTTTAGTGTACTGTGGAAGATGATGAGGGTTAAAGTGATATTCTTAGCAATATTTATCTGCAAACGATCCCATCTTTCATTTATGCAAGTCCTTCAGAACAGTGATGAAACAGGCCATGAAAAACCTGGGCTTATGGACATGAGCTCTTCCATCAGGCAATACTACACATAAACAATGGGCAGGAAGAAGAGGCCTCTCTCTACTGTTCCCCTAATGCTCTTCTAGCCTCTTGTAGCTAAACATACAAAGGAAAAAGATGCAGAGAAATGTCTGGCACAAAATTGGAACTATCACTCTATTGCTTGAGATGTTGACAGCATCCAAGTTGACTAATTAATATCAGTAAAGCCCACTGAAAAAGGTTAAAAGAGCACTTTAGCATGTAGTGATATTATTGTGATCATTAGGATGGCATATTTCTGTCTTTGCTAATGAATCTTCTTTTATCAGCTCAATAAACTGATGTAGGACTGCAATTTTTCAATTACATTTTCATAAACAGATGGCAGAATTTAATAAATTAATGTTCATAATAATGGTACAGTTATGAGGCTTGTACTTTTACGTATTTTGCTCTGAAGCTTTTGATATTAAATCCCAATAATGTCAATCTCCTTAGCTCAGAGTAGCTTCATGTTCCTAGACTGCTGCATAATGATCTCTGGTCCTTCAATGTGAAGACATGGGTGACTGTATGTAGTAAGCTTGATTCATTAAATAACAGGGATATTAATGTTTGTCAAATTTCATAGAGATTTTAACAAAAGCTTAACCTCCCTGATGATTATTCTTTTGAATTAAAACACACTGTTGCAGGGCAGAAACGATACTTAAATGTTATTGCAGAATGCATTTTTTGTTTCTAAGTTCTATTCCTAATAGGGGTTAAATGATGCCCCATTTAAAACATTTTCAATTCGCAGAGTCCACATGTGGCCATATCCTAGGATTGCCAGACAGAGTGTATGTTTCAGAAAGCTAAACCTCATAAATCTCTAGAAATTCCTCACATCTATTATGTTTACCTTCTGCTGCTGATGAGCCTGTTGGGCTCTGTACGGAGGAAATTACAAGTACTCCAGAAGATTTGGCAAGAAGATGCTAGAAGAAACAATGGGCAAAAAAAAAAAAAAAGTCTTAACTGAAACATCACATCCAGCTTTGGCTACCATTTACATATTTGAGATTACAGCTAGTAAAATGGAAATTCCATTGAAATGGAATAAACTGTTTTCAAAAATCCCGATCTGATTAGTGTTAGTTATGTCTGAAATTAAATGTGTTAAGCTACACTCAGCGTAAGTTATGGACTCCAGCTGAAGTCTAACATTCATACTGAAATTCAGTCTGTTTATACACTTTTCCAATTAAGAACAAAAGGCAGTTGTATCCTAGAGCTTTTTTTGCCTATTATCTTCTAGCTCATTTCTATTAGTCTATATTACAAAATGTCTTCCTTTACTTAATAGATGTTTGCAGACTGTTGTAAGAGCTGCT